>CP094635.1:7673521-8273521 GCA_023657505.1 Camelina hispida | reverse complement strand
AACAATAGCATTTATTATTTTTTAAGTGTCATTCGGATCAACCACTTCTAAACTTTGTCTAATATTTCTTTACGAGTTGACAATTTGACAAATTTGAACCAAACTTAGCTTTGATTCGGTTATAGTGTGGTAGATTTCGGTTTGGTTTAGAGTGGTTTTTTTGTTTGCTGTCGAGTTGAAGCATCGTTTTAATAGCATGGTACGATGGAGTAATTAATGGACCGTGACTACTGACTACCACCAACACTTTCATTACTGAAAACGGAATTAAGAATGGGTTTGATTTAACAGTTTTAACCTTCACTTCAAAATAATTGACATAATGTCAGAACATGAGTTACACACATCACACATGCATGGTTGCACTTCTTGTAGACGCGGAAACTTGTCACCCCTCCGTATTTGAGTTTCCAACACGTAGCTAATCACGACAAACAATCTTATATAGCTTCTCTCTAGCTCTCTCGCACACCAACTAACATGTGCATGCGTTCTTACACGTGATCGCCATGCAAATCTCCTTCCTCATCTATAAATACCGACCACCCCTCCACTTCACTCTTCACTCATACCAAAAACAAGAAAAACACATACACAACTAGCAAGAAAATGGCAAACAAGCTCTTCCTCGTTGGCGCAACACTCGCCCTCTGCTTCCTCCTCACTAACGCTTCCATCTACCGCACCGTCGTCGAGTTTGATGAAGACTCCACCAACCCCATGGGCCCAAGACAGAGATGCCAGAGGGAGTTCCAGCAATCACAGCACCTAAGAGCTTGCCAGCAATTTATGCGCAGGCAAGCGAGGCAAGGCGGCCGTGGTGGTGACGAGTACGATTGGGAAGAAGACATGGAGAACCCACAAAGACGCCCGCAGGAACTCGATCAGTGCTGCAACGAGCTTCGCCAGGAAGACCCAGTTTGCGTTTGCCCCACCTTGCAGCAAGCGGCCAGATCGGTTAGCATCCAGGGACAGGGACAGCAGAGACAAAGCCAAGCTAGGCAAATTTACCAGACAGCCAAGCACTTGCCTAACGTTTGCAACATCCCGCAAGTTGATGTTTGTCCCTTCCAGATCCCTTCCGGCCCTTCTTACTACTAAATTCCAAACAAAACCATCGAGTGTATATAGCACGATGATCATGAGTGTGGCTGTTGATTTTGTGTTAACACTACGCCGTTATCGCGTGTTTTATGAGAAAATATGTAAGCTTTAGGATGTTCATGTTTGTTTAGCACTGCTCCGTAATAAATGAGAGGTTTGTTTTCTGTTTTTCATTCGTTACTCTTGTTGCTCTCTAGAAAAGTGATGACGTACGTTCAGAAAAGAAAAGAAAAAAACATGAATGATTCGAAAAAGAAGATAAAATAAATACAATTATTAGTAAATAAAAAAGTGAAATGATAGATTTCTCTTTCTAATTAGTTGCGCAGTAAACAATCAGAAATACAAAACATTATTCCGAAGCAATAGTCTATTTATGATCGGCAATGCTCAAATAGCCATGATAATGATCGATGAAATGATACAATTATCGAATAAACATGCCTCCTTTCAAAACTCATTGATATTTGATTTTGAGGATGATTGTTATAGTTGGTCGATTGCCTGTAGCTAAATCGAACTTCATCTATACTACTACGTAATTTTTTTGTTGTCAAAGTTCTAAGGTGACGATAATACTATACTTTATTTTGTTAAGCTTTCATTCTATTATTTTCACCAATTATACCGAAAATTTTATGAAATGTTAAAGTAAACACTAATTTGATTATCTAAGCTTTCTGTCTGTCTAATCGAGATCTCTCAGAACATTCTGATTTTTTCAACACACAAATCCTCCTGATCCAAGATAAGAGTAGAAGTTAACAGACACTTAAGGCTAATAATACAAGCTATATACAGATTTAGCACCAACATCAAGTAGTGTGACCACATTTGGGTATAAACATAACTTTATTTGCTTCGGCTTCGAGCCGAGGAGAAATTCTCATCCAAGGCTTAAGCGATAATCCAACGGTTTGGCATTTACATGACGGTGTGCTGTTCCAATCTCACAAGCATTCACTCTTGCTGCAAATCTGAGCGAGCACAGAGACTCACCGGTTGAGGAAGGTTCCGGTGTGATGTTCACAAACATTAGCGTCTTTGAGTCGCCTCCTAAACAGGGCTGATCATAGAATGTCCACAAAGTTTCCATCACAACACAGAATCTTGTTTAGGTTTTGTTCAAATGATGATTTTAAAATGCTTACCTGAAGAAGATACGTGAGCTTTGAGTTTCTGAATGGTACGTGGTCTTCTTTCTTCGCTAAGGCGAATATGACATCGCCTAGAGACGATAAGCTTTTGTTGATTGCCTAAGAAGAAAAGAAACACATTAAGCCTAAGAAATCTTTCTATAAGTCTCTAAAAATTGTGTGCTCATCTATTTTCGCAGGACATTACTTGAGTTTCTTTCAATCTATCACCGGTTGATCCGCTCTTTGATAAACGCTCACTGCCCGCAAGATCAATCAGGTTCAAGACACCTTGCACATGTTGCTCTGTGCTCTGTAAGAAACGAAACAATTTTAAAAAACTCAGGGTTAGTTTAGATGAAACAAACATCAGACTATCAAATGTTGTAGGTGCGGTGAGAAACGCGATTTTACCTCATTATATCCAGAGATCTTTAATGTGAAAACAAAATGGCTTCTAGATGACTGCTCGTTCATAGCTGTCTTCCCTACTGACCTGAAAAACACATTTCAAGACAGTATGATTCATTAGCAACTTTCAATTTCTCTAATCATTGCCAATCTTCAAAACAAATACTTGCCTGTTTCGAGCTGCATGGTCTAAGAGGAAAGAAACCTGCTTCGAGCTTCGAACATCGACAACAGTAAGTTCTACAACATGTGTATTCCCACTAGCATCATGTTTGATTGCATACTTCTGAGGAGAAACGCCACTGTCTGCTTTCACAGCTTCCTTGTTTGTTGACAAGAGATCCCGAATTGTTTCATTGTATATTTCCAACATAGACACCTATTATATATAAACCAATCAATAATAATACTATGAATGTTACATCATCCATCTATAAGTCTCCAGGAGGTTTTGTTACCTGCAACTCATACTTCCAACCCTGTGATCGAAGAGACTGCCTGGTTTGAAATATTTGCTCCAAACATCGAGGAATCAGCCCTTTTTCCTCCGGGTTTCCTGGCCTACCCATCATTGTATAAGTTTTTCCAGATCCCGTCTGTCCATACGCAAAAATGCAAACCTGAAAAATGTAGAATAGCACATTAGAGGAATCGGTTAATAGAAGAAATAAGCAAACAGGGAGTTAAACGAAGCTTAATCAGATAAGTACCTTGTAACCATCGAGGGCACTCTGAACAAGTTGAGAAATCTCTACAAAAACATCTTCTTGTGATGCGCTTGGTACAAAAACCTTATCAAATGTGAAACAATGCGTTTGCGCTGGCCAAAGCAAACAACAAATGAGTCTCTTTCTTTTTTCTGTGAAGAACAACATTTTTTTCAGAAGACTTGTTCATACCATTTTGCAGCAAGTCAATGCCCCGACCAAGTGCTTCTAGAGATGTAGGGTAGGATATAGTTTTGGCCTCCTCACTAGAATTCTCTCCTGATAATAGAGGTCTAACCCTGCAGAATACGCGGATGTTTCCCTTCAACTCCTGCAACATTTAATGTTTCAGAATCGGCCAAGCTTGCTCAACATAGTACAAGTGAAATGGACACCAGATGAGAAGTTTTAACCTGTATGGTATTGTGCAACTTCTTTCGTAGTTTTTCTCCCTCGATGAGTTTAAGTTCTGCTTCTTCTAAGCGACCTTTCAGCTCCATAATGCTTTCCTTTTGCTCTTCAAACTCGTTCATTTTCTCAAAAGTAGACAAGTCAGCCACCTAAAATCGTAATAAACAAACATGCAACAAGAGTTTAGAGATTTTCATATACATTTTCATTTCTATATGTACAACTCAAGAATGCGATGAGACCTGCAGTTTCCTCTCAGAAGCTACTAATTGATCCTGTAACACTTCTATCTCCTTATTTTGAACAGAACACTTACCCTGGACAAAAAGATTAAACCATCTTAAGAAACACTAATCTCCATATAGATTTTTAAGAAGTAAAGTAATAGTGCATCAAGAGTGAAAATAAACCTCAAGCTCATTTATGGTGTCTTTTAAGTCATTTTGCTTGGTTGCTTCGGCTTGCAGATATTCAATTTCCGTTATATGGCGGTCACGATCATCTTTGACCTGTTGAATCTCAACCTTGAGACTTACAATTTCATTCACCAATTCGTCTTTCTGCTTCATGACATCATCTTGAGACACCTAGAAAAAAACAAGACACACGTCATACCCTGATCTAAACAAAAGTCTACTCTCACTGATCGAATAAACACAGAATCAAATCACCTTAGAGGCAGCAAGTTGATCCTGCAGTGCTTTAAACTGACCCTTCATGTTACCAATACTTTCTACAATGCCAGTCCGTTCTTTCTCTCCTCGCTTTATATTTTCATGAGCTTCATCGAGATCACCTTGGAGTTTGCTATTGTACAGCTGCAAGCTCGAATTATACTCTTGCAAGAGTTTGTACATGTCATTGACAGCTTGAATCTGTAACAAACAAAAAGAATAAAATCAGAAAAAACACTCAGTGTCAATCAACTAATCGTATCTCTCTGAGTTTCTCACCCTTTGGTTAGCTGTTTGAAGGTCTCCTTGAGTTTTTGCTAGCTCGTCAGTGAGGGCAGCTTGCAAACTTTCAACAGCAAGTCTTGCTTCTCTCTCTTTCCCAAGAGATTCATTCGCAGCCTTAAGCAAAACAATACCGAGTTCAGAAAACCACAGAGAATGATGAACTAGACACAACTAACTTACTTATTATGATTGGAACTAGCAGTTTTCTTACCAATTTCTCTGTCTGTTCTTTGGCAAGCTGCACTTGAACAGAGGCAAAGTTCTTCCTCAGTTCATCGATTACAAGATTCAGCTCCTCCTCCTTTACTTTCAAATTAACCTCTGCAAAAAAAAATGCATCCAAGATAAGTTTTTAAAACTCCCAAAATGTTCATAAGAAGAAGAAGCAACTATTTTAAAATCTTCTCAGGTAGATCACCAAATCTGTAAAAAAAAACTAACCCAAATCAGCACAATGCTTCTCGTTCATCTCCATGGCATTCTTCAACTTCTCTTGCTCAAAAGCGTAATCTAACTCGAGTTCTTGAAACCATCTAATGCAAAGCCTAAGCCTTTTTACATAGTCCATCGTATTCTCACATCTCTCCTGCAAAGAAAGTAACAAAAACCCAGCATCCAAAAGTAACCGAATTCAGATTTAGCAAACTTCAATAATCATCAGGAGACTAAAACAACAAGTTGGTGTCAATTGCATGAACTGAGAGATCTTGATTTCAGACAACAACCCAAACATTAAGATTAAAGAGAGAGAAAAAGGAAGAGAGACCTTGTAATTATACTTGCTCTTGTACTTGATTCGCTCATGAAGAAGAGCTTCAACATCTTCTCGAGTAAACTCAACAGGACCATATTCAGATCCTTCATTACTAGTCAGATCTTTCACCGGGAAAGATGGCCGAATTCTTCCATTGTTCGTCATCTCTCCAACCATCAGAGAGAGAAAGAGATTGAGCTGAAAATAAAAAATTCTTCTCGTACCTAAAGTTTTACTCTTCTTCTTCACTCAGGATTTGTCTCTTTCACGCCAATTAAAAGCTTAAAACCTGCAAAAAGGCTTTATTTTTTTATTTATTTTTGATATTTTTCTTCTTCTCAGAGAGATGGATCTTTTTTTTATTACTTTTAATAAACTTGAAAACGATTGAAACCCGTGAATGAATGGTTTTGTTTTTCAATTTGAACAGTAAAGTTGTTACAAAAGAGAAAAATAATTAAGCAGTGATTTGAGCTAAACAACAACAAAACAAAAGAAAAAAACACTAATCAGTAAAGCAAAAAAAAAAAAACATAAAGCAAGATTAAAACTTTGTGTCATTGTGTGAAAAGAATCCTCTAGTGTGTAGTGACTAGTGAGTGGCAGCTTCATTCAATAGAGATTTTTTAGAAATTTTGTGAGAAAAGAAGAAGAAGAAGACCTTTTCGAAATGGAGGAGATAAAATGTCGCCGTGTTCTGTTCTCCCGTCGCTCGCTACTACCAGCTACTTCTAATTTCTACGTATTGTTTAGTGTTTTTCTTTTGGTTGAGAGAGAGAGAGATGAGTTTAAAGCCGTTGATTAGATCTGACTACGTCCGAGCTAATGCGATCACATCCGTTGCTTTATTTATTGACTTTTTTTTTCAGCAAAATAATTTGAATATCTCAAATTTAAGAAGAGACTAGAAGAAAATATAATTGAATATGTTGTCAATACAAATAATTATTTTTATTTGAAAGCAATTATAGTTTACATTATTTTCATTTACGTTACTGAAACCTGTATTTATTTGTGAAAAACCATCTCTTCGAATAACTCGGATAAAATCAAACCATTTTGTATATGTTTTTTCTGATTCCTATGTATTAGTATAACATATAAAAAGGTATCAATATTAACAGTATTTTTCAAAAAAAAAAAACAATACTAACAGTTCCATATTTATCTTGAAATTCAGTTGCGACCAAATAAATCTTGAATTTCAGATGTGAATGTTTACTGCACCTACTCATACACAACTTGTGTAGACGACGAGACGACGACTAGATTTTTTTGTATTGTTTTTGGTTCAACTCTAGCTAGATTTTACTTGACGTAGTAGTTGAAAAGTTATACTTTCTTGTCAAAAAGTTAGAAAAATTATGATATCTAGTACTATCTACATTCTACAACAAGAATTGTACTTTGTCATTCGTAGCATATACTGTATATAGTCTACGTCTATGTAACGTATCGGTAGTTTCGAAGATTAAAATTAAACCATAATTGTGAAGTATTTTCATAAGCTTATAAAGACTTAGGCAAAAAAAAAAAAAAAAAAAAAAGGTAACAGCATCAGCATGTGTCGGTAAAACAGTAAATCGTCGGCAACTTGGCAAAAGTGGAATTTTTTTTTCTTTTTTTTTTGGTACCAAAATCATCCTTTTCTCTGGTTCAAAATTACACATCATGTTCGCGAACCTAGAGCCCAGAGGTAGCAGCATTTGGGTTGCTAAATCTGCTATGATAATACAAGTAGAGTAACTTCTTTCACTGGATCGAAAAAAGGTTCAGCATTGGTTAAAGCAGCGGGATCTTCCCATTCCAAACGCTCCCACCAACTCACTTCTCCTTTTCTCTTCTTGATTCTTCCACAGGTAGAGTTTATGGGTAAACAATCCAGCTTATTACAGTGTATCACTTCCACCTGTTCCAGACATTCCCAAGCCTCTCCCCAGTTACAAATACTCACAAGGTTTGGAAGGTTTCTCAATTTCAAGACACGTAAATTTGGTAGGAAAGGTTCATGATGATGGTACAAGAAAGCCTCGTGTAGATTCTGCAACGAGTCACAGTAGCTAATCTCTATCTCCTCCAGATTTGGGATAGTCAAGAAATTTCCCTTTCCGAGTAGTGTTCGAAGTTTGCGACACATGGTGATCTCGATTATCTTCAATGTTTCCAGTCTCAACCCAAGATGTGTTTGTAGTTCTGAGAAGGATTCTAAGTCGACACGACGCAAATGAAGTTCCTCCAAATTTGGAAGAAGGTCTAGATTTTCAGAGGATCGTTTTGAAGCTTTAGTGGTTACCATCTCAACCCTGGAGTTTGTGGTTATGATAACATTCTCAATCGTAAGAGATTTCAAATTCTTGAGACTCTTGTTGTCAACGACCAATTTCTTTATCATTGCTTCGATCCCTTGACAATGGTTTAGTGCTAGAGAGGTTGTTGAAGCCAACAACCACCCAATGGATACTTGTGATATATTTCCTCATAGGAAGCATTTCTAGTTTGTTGTTCATCAAAGAAACTCTTCGAAGAGAAGGTGCAAACTTATCTTGTACAATCTCTTGCAAACCTGTACCAGACATGACAAGGGAATGACAATCATCCTGTGAGGAAGACATTATCCATATGGCAAAATCGCGGACAACATCATGCATCTTAACTGTGTCTCTACGAGCACCATCTTCTAACAAACAATAATCCTTTAAACTCTCCACAATTGTGATTCCCTCGTTCATGGAGTCCTCGTGAGAACCTTGTTCCTCCATGAATCCTTCAGCCATCCAGTACATTACAAGCTCTGTGACTTCAATCAGAGTAGTCTTCAGGAAACAAAGCACAAAGGAGAAAACAAGACTTTGCCTTGCCATCCAAAAAATCGTAGCTCAATTTCAGTGGCTGGAATATCTTCTCTTCAATACTCTTGATCCAAGGTACTGATTTACTTAGCTTAGTTAAGACATGATTCCACAGCTTGACATTTTTCTTTCCCCGCATAGCTGTTCCAACAGTGATGATAGCTAGAGGCAATACACCACATTCAACTGACACGGCTTTTGCAATCGGCCTAACATGGTTTGACCTCACAACTTCTCCTGCATTTTTGCAAAATAATTCCCAAGCGTCTTCTTCAAGTAAACAATCCACTCTGACATCAAGATCCGTCTTCATGCTGCGACAGACCTCTAAAAACCTGGAAGTCAAAATGATTTTTGAACCTCTGTTCTCTTCCGTTCGTGGAATCCCCAAAAGATCCAAATCAATGGGTTTCCAAACGTCATCAAGAATGAGAAGAAAATTTCTCTCTCTTCAGTCCAACATAAATCCTTTTTGCTAATTTCTCGTCACTTTCTTCCATATGAGTATCAATATCCAGTCTCTCAGCAATCTGCTTTTGGGCTCCTCTTAGATCAAACTCTTTGGACACTATTACTGGCGCAGCGTAAGAACTGGTTTGTAGCTCAATCAAGGGAATTAAGTTATTCTCTTGAGACCTACTTCGCTCAATCAAGAGATTTGCACAAATCTCTTGAGACCGACTTCCTGTTTTGATGAAACTAATCGAATCAAGACAAGGGTTGAGAGAAAATCTCGTTTATTAATTATCAAAAGCTGCCTCAAAACCTTAACCCCAAGAACACTTATATAGTCTCCAACCTAGGTCACAACCGACGTAGGAGAAGGTAAATAAAAAGACGTAAACACCCAAAGAAGTCTTTCTTAGAAAACAAGAAAAGGAAATTAACAAAAACATGTAAAAACCAATAATACGTATCTAAGCCATCAAGATGCTGCTGCATCAGGACTCCCATGGTGAGAAGGATTCGACCGCGAATCTGGAAGGAGTAGTGGAGGAACAAACGGAGACAAGTAGCGTACATTAAACACATCAGAAGTGTTTATGTCGGAGGGAAGACGAAGACGATATGCATTGTCGTTAATACGTTCCAACACTTCAAGAGGACCAATCTTCTTGGCTTTTAACTTGTTGTAAGCTCTTGCTGGCATTCGATCTTTAGTTAAGACAGCCCATACTAAATCACCTGTGTTAAAAACAAGACGTCGACGATGCGTATCCGCGGAGGCTTTGTATTTCGCTGTAGAGGATTCCAAATGAGCTTTAGTGTCAGCATGTACTTGCGCTAATGTATCAACAAAAACCTCAGCATCACCATGAAGTCGAGTACGATCAGGTAAGGAGGAAAGATCCACCGGTCCTCGTGGTGAAATACCATACACAACGTGGAAAGGACTAAAGCCCGAACTACGATTGGTGGCATGATTATGAGCAAACTCTGCTTGAGGGAGTTTTGAATCCCATGACCGAATAGCTTCACCAACCAAACACCGTAACAGATTTCCCAAAGAACGGTTAACAACTTCCGTTTGCCCATCAGATTGTGGATGATAAGCTGAACTCATGTCCAAGCTAGTGTTAAGTAATTTCCAAAGAGAACGCCAAAAATGACCAAGGAAGCGAGAATCTCGATCAGAAACAATGGAGCATGGTAAACCATGTAAACGATATATTTCTCGAAAAAAAAGATTGGCAACCTGAACTGCATCAGTTGTCTTCTTACAAGGTATGAAATGGACCATTTTTGAAAACCGGTCAACCACCACAAAGATAGAATCAAACCCGCGTTGCGTACGCGGAAGACCCAAGACAAAATCCATACTTATATCCGTCCAAGGTTGTGTTGGAACAGGAAGGGGAATGTATAAACCGGCATTAGACGCGTGACCTTTAGATTTTTGGCAAATAACACACCGCTCCACAAACCTCTCGACATCACGTCGAAGAGAAGGCCAAAAGTAAGAAGATGCTACCAGCTGTAACGTTCTATCCCGCCCTACATGACCTTCCGTATGAAGTTCGGAGATAAGTTGCAAACGTAAGCTACAATCTGGTATACATAAACGAGAATCCTTGAAGAGAAATCCCTCATGAAGTGTATAATCCCGTGACAAACCAGACTCAACGTCCTGTAGAATACGACCAAAGAAAGGGTCTGTGGGATATAAATCTGTGAAAGTACTAAGACCCGGAACAGAGACGTTTAACACAGCAAGGAGTGCATGGCGTCTACTTAAAGCATCAGCAACACGGTTACTTGATCCAGACGTGTGCTTGATCACAAATGTAAACTGTTGTAAATAGCCAATCCACGAAGCATGTCTAGCTGAAACCTTGTCTTGTGTACTAAGATGTTTAAGAGCATCATGATCTGTATACAGAACAAACTCTTTGTGAAACAGATAATGTCGCCAATGTTTGACTGCCTGCACAATAGCATAAAACTCCACATCGTACGTACTGTAACGTGACCGAGAACCCGACAATTTTTCACTAAAAAAAGCAATGGGACGTTGTTGCTGGCTTAAGACGGCACCAATGCCTGTCTTTGATGCATCACAATGTAGCTCGAACACCAACGAAAAATCCGGAAGAGCTAATATTGGAGCTGAACTCAATTTTTTTTTAATCACCTCAAATGCCGTAGAAGCAGCTGGAGTCCACAAGAAAGAGCCTTCTTTAATACAATCAGTAATAGGTGCCATCAAGCTACTGAATTGTGGCACAAAACGACGATAAAAAGAAGCGAGTCCATGAAAGCTTCGAGTATCAGTAAGTGTTTTAGGTTCAGGCCAGGACTTAATAGCCGATACTTTGTCAGGATCAACAGCTAAACCTTCAGCCGAGACAATATAACCAAGAAAATGTACTTCTGGTGATCCAAATTCACATTTCTTCATAGTAGCGTAAAACTTGTCACGACGCAAAACAAGAAGGACCTCACGGAGATGTCGAATGTGATCCTCAAGAGACAAGCTAAAGAGCAGGATGTCATCAAAATAAACAACTACAAATTTACCGATAAAAGGGCGAAGTGCTTCATTCATAACACGCATGAAAGTGCTCGGGGCATTAGATAAACCAAAAGGCATAACTAACCATTCAAAGAGACCTTCACGAGTCTTAAATGCAGTCTTCCATTCATCTCCGGGACGTATTCGAATCTGATGATACCCACTTTTTAAATCTAGTTTAGAGAACACACTTGCTTTACCAATCTGATCAAGTAAATCGTCGAGACGTGGAATCGGAAAACGATAGCGTACAGTAATCTTGTTAATAGCACGACTGTCAACACACATGCGCCAAGAACCATCTTTCTTAGGAATAAGCAAAGCCGGAACCGCACAAGGGCTAAGACTTTCTCGCAAAACCCCTTAGACACCAACTCCTCGACTTGGTGACGAAGTTCTTCATGCTCACTAGGACTCATACGATAGTGGGATCTGTTAGGGAGAGCTGCATCCGGCACAAAATCAATGCGATGTTGGATATCTCGTAAAGGTGGTAACCCTGCAGGAAGGTCATCAGGAAACACGTCGGCGAACTCATGAATCACGTCTTGAAACACTGAAGGAATAACACGTTCCGTTGGAATAGTCGCATGAGTCGCAAGCATAACAAAAACAATACCCGCATCACACATTTCAGCTTCAAAAAGACGCTTTTGTAAGATTAAGATTGAGCTAGAGGGGGATGATACTTGAGCAGGCAACGAAGGCTTCAAAATAAAGCTGCGATTTTGAAAGCTGAAGCTGTAGGTGTTATGAAACCCATCATGTACAACCTTTCGATCAAATTCCCATGGTCGACCCAACAATAAATGGCAAGCATCCATAGGAACCACATCGCAATAAAGCTTGTCTTTATAAGCTTCACCAATTGAGAACGTCACAAGTGCACGTCGTGTGACACTCACTTCATTGCCCTTTTGCAACCAAGCCAATTTATAAGGGACTGGATGTGGCTCATCGGGAATACTCAGCTTTTTAACTGCAGACTCTGCAATAACATTCTCACAGCTACCCGAATCAATTATGAAATTACAAACCTTACCACCAATCGTACACCGTGAATGAAAAAGGTTATGACGTTGCGGAGCCTCAGATTGGCTACGTGGTGCTAAGCAAGAACGACGTAACATCAAAAGTTGACCTGAATCTGCTTCTAACTCCTCCGTAACAACTGGATCCTCCTCATACTCATCATATATTACTTCAACATCACGCCCAGTATCATCAAGTAGTAGTCCTCTTCGATTGCGTGTCGGACAAGCAGACTGACGATGCCCCGGTTCTCCACAAGCAAAACAACGGAGAGTTCCCGTACGGACTGGTCGGTTCGTGTCAACAGGAACAATAGCTGTCTCCTTAGCTGGAACAGGAACAGTGACTTCTGGAGCAAAAGGAGTAGTAGGGGAAGGTTGTCGACTCAGGCGAGAAGAACTCCAACCGGAAAAATTGCCTTTGGTCTGTGTTTCAATGGTGATTGCTTGTTGATGAGCTTCGGCAAGAGAAAGAGGGTGAAACAGGTTGAGTGTGTGTTGAATCTGTTGACGAAGTCCTCCAATGAAGCGAGCAATCAACTGTTGTTCTGAATCTCTAACTTCCACACGATTGATTAATAGGAAAAATTCAGTAGCATATTCTTCAACCGTACGATTCCCTTGACGTAAATTCTGCAATTTTTGGAACAATAGTTGCTCATAATTGAATGGCAAAAAATTTTTTTGCATATGCTTACGAAGCTTGCTCCAAGATGTGATTTTCTCCTTCCCATGACGTGAACGAGTTGTTTTCAATTGTGCCCACCACGCTGCAGCTCGATGTCGAAAACGGATCGCAATTAAAGGCACACAACGTTCTAAGGGTACACGTTTAAACTCCAGAATTTCCTCCACTGTGACAAACCAATCCAAAAGATCCTCCGGTGAAGAACCTCCATGAAACTCTGGAATCTCCAGCTTAAAGCTTGATTCCCACCTCCCGTCGTTATCATCTTCTCCGTTTTGACGAATAAGCTTCACCTTTTCTTCACCAAAAGGATTCTCGTCATACTCTGTTTTTTCATCTTCGTCAAAAATTTTGTCTTCCTCCGGAGCCGCTTTACGCAAACTCATCGCTTGAACCACCGTTGCTAAACTTTGAACTTGAGCTCGAAGTTCTGCGATGGCTTGGCGGTTAAGCTCTCCCTCACTTGGCTGGACTTCCTTCTTAGGTCGCGGCATAGTTATGGATCGTAGCGGAGCTCTGATACCAACCTGGCGCAGCGTAAGAACTGGTTTGTAGCTCAATCAAGGGAATTAAGTTATTCTCTTGAGACCTACTTCGCTCAATCAAGAGATTTGCACAAATCTCTTGAGACCGACTTCCTGTTTTGATGAAACTAATCGAATCAAGACAAGGGTTGAGAGAAAATCTCGTTTATTAATTATCAAAAGCTGCCTCAAAACCTTAACCCCAAGAACACTTATATAGTCTCCAACCTAGGTCACAACCGACGTAGGAGAAGGTAAATAAAAAGACGTAAACACCCAAAGAAGTCTTTCTTAGAAAACAAGAAAAGGAAATTAACAAAAACATGTAAAAACCAATAATACGTATCTAAGCCATCAAGATGCTGCTGCATCAATTACAAAGATCACCAAGCCAAATGGTTGAGCAGCAGCCTCTTCCCGAAGCTTATTGTTTAACGTCCTGACCAATGTCGTTTTTCCTACTCCTCCCATGCCCCAAACACCAATCTTTTGAGCCTTATCGCTTATCAGGCCATTCTAATTTTGGCTAACATATTTGACGCCATTGTTTGATGAACAACTGTGACCCCTGGAACATGTTCAACTCTTTCCGGAGTAGAATCCACGGAAAGCATGTCCACAAACTCTCTGCCGTCCTTCTCAAGAATTTTCACTTCATCGAGAATCTTGACAAGTTTCCTACTCAGCCTGGATCTCAAGGACATGCCACATCCACAAGAAACCCGTTCTTCAAGTTTTAACCGTGCTTTAGAGATAACGTCTTCTACCTCTCTTTTCCAACGCATTAGCTTGAGTCTCAAGGGTTTATCTTTGGTCAGCAAAGTTTCATGGTCTTCATTCATGTTACCCTTAAGCTCTTTCAATCTCTCGAGTGAATCATTAAGAGCTTTGACGTTTGATTTGAACTTAAAGGCATTAGCGAATCGTGATTCGTGAGTACATTGAGTTGTACATTGAACTCAAAATCTCACCAATGATTGGGGACAAACACTCCATGGTGATTTAGTTGAAGATGTCATACAGAGAGAACCGGCCAGACAGAGGCAACAACAACTTCAAAAGGACCTTTGAGATCTACAATAAAGAAACACGCTAGCGGTAAGATGGCATTTAACCTACATGTTGTTTCACGTAAAACAATTACAGGTCACTAACAACCTTCAACCACAGAATAAACTAGAAAGAAACACTACATGATTCGAGGACGCGACGATAGAGTTTAATGGAACTGACATATATCACTGAAATTAATGATGTGGTTTTAAATTTATTTATTTTTAGCAAGAGAAGCTTAATGTGAGTGGCAGCTTGAGAGATCATGACCGAGATGCGGGAGAGACACGACAACCGCGTCGGCGGCTGGGGTAAGATATCATAATAAAGCCACAAACTATTTAAAATTTGCATAGGTTAGTTAGTTATACATCAAACTTTTGGGGTATTTTTTACATGATCAAAAATTCTTTCATTTACACAAGATTCTGTGTTTCTAAAGTTTTGACACTCGCAAATTAATGGACGATTGCCGTAGCATATATTAACTTTTGCATGGTCTTTTATTTTATTCCATTGTAAATATATATTAGTACTAGAATAAATTAATGTGTTAATTTATGCTTTATAATGAAAAATACATGAGATAAACTGATTAAAAAATATCAGATTTACCGTCCAATAAATGAATAGTCTTGGCTTGTTATCCTCAGTGGCGTGTCTCATGTGTATTGAAAGAAAAATACTTTACTCCTAGGGTGAACCTTCTTGTTCACTTATTCATTTTCAACCAATCATAATCTTCTATACATTATTTTATTTAAAAAGATAAATCAAACTTAATTTAAAAAGCAAAACAGATTAAAGAAACAAATTCTGTATAATTTTTTTTAAGGAAAGTTAAATATTGGTTTGGTTTAGATTTTACAATTATAATGAAATGATGTATCGGTTTGAGTTTATAAATAAGGTGATTAGGGTTTAGATTTTACAATTCAAACAAAATTATATGTCGGTTTGGTTTTACAAATGAAGTGGTTAGGGTTTAGATTCTTGAAACAACCCTTCCCGTTTTTTTTTTTTTTATACTTTAATTACTAGTGGTCCCATACCCACTAACATCCTAACAACAATCAATAACCGCGGAATAACCAAATAAAACCAATTCCAATAAACCAAAGAATTCCAACAACAATAAACCAACACTCAATAGCAACATAATCCAAATAGGAAAAATAACCAAAAGCTAACAACCTACAATGTTCCATTGACTTAATCTAGCAACCTAACAATAGCTAGACCACAATCAATCAAGCCTCTAGAACATCCTCCTCCTCATCGCCTTTGATTCCACGACTCACACTTTTCCTTTACCTGCACACCACAAACAACAATTGAGATGCGTAAGTATTATCACAAATACTTAGTGAGGCCATCCTCCCATCTACTGGGTTATACACACAAGCAGATGAGACCCTCAAGTTCAAGCAAAACAAACAACACACAATAATACAACAAACCAGGAAAACAAGTCTCGGATACGACTAGAGTCGACCGATGCCAAACGGTATCGATCGATGCTACAAACAATGGTGTCGACCGATGCCAAACAGTGTCGACCGATGCCCCTCAGAACGGTGTCGACCGATGCTCTTGAGTGTCGATCGATGCCTCCTCTGCAAACACGATCTGCGCGAAACTCAGCGACGAACTCCGACTCCAATCAACCCAAAATCGACTCCAATCATGTCCAATCAACTCGGAATTCACTAGAAGTCACACAAACATCAAACCCAAACAACAGAACAACACAAACAACAAGGAATCACACAAAACAAGAGGGATCTCATGCTTAGATCAACCATGGTCAAGCACTCACCTCAAGAACAGGAAAAAAGGACTGAGAAACGTGGAAAACAACACCTCCAAAGGCTCCTCCTTCGTTTCCAGCAACAGCTAACCCTCCTACAGCTTCAGATCTCTCCAAAATCTCCAAGAACAAGCCCAGAAAGTCACAAAAACGTTTTCTCTCCTTTCTCTCTTTCTTTCTCTCCAAAAACACAAAACGGCGACAACAATGAGACTCCCCAAAACCCTTAATTCGTCCCTTAACACCCTAAATGCGATTTAGGGATTTAAATCAAACCAAACCAAACCAAATCGGCAATTAAATCAAACCGGTCGAACCCAGAAATTAGTGGTGTCGATCGATGCCACTAGGGTGTCGATCGACACTCCTTCAAAATCCCAAATTCTGGTTCGCGGATGTTACAATTCTCCCCCACCAATATGGATTCGTCCCCGAATCCCGCAATACCGTCCATCTGCCAAGGACCTCCGTGCCACCGTCATCACGGCCCGCACGTCCCCAGACCGGACTAAACATCATCAGTCAAGGTTTCCCGTGCCACTGTCGCAACAGCCCGCACACCTCCGACTGACCCTCGAGGTCTCCCTCTAGCCAATATACTCGCATCATAACACTATTTGCTCACAACTCAGTGCTTCCCCGTCCGTGGTCGCAACCAACGAATCATGCCGGCTCGCTATCAGGCCAACCGCCTTAAGCTACGGCATCCAGGAAGTCACTCACACCCACTCCGCTCTCGGGTCGCAACCCTCGAGTCATACCGGCTCACTGCCGAGCCTCGGCTCACAGCTACGGTATCCAGGGAGCCTCACATATCCCGCTCTTGGGTCGTCACCCTCAAGCGCGCTCTCGGATCGTCATCCGAAGCAACATACCACTCCCACTCTCTCGCCACAAAGTCCATCGAGCTATCGGTATCACGTGAGTTGGGCCCACACGGCCTCGAGCAAAACAAATACTGATGCCAACGAGTATCTCCGGCTAGATCTACCTCCACATTTCCACAAAACTTTCCTTTCTAGAAAACTTTCTAATTCTGGAACTTTCCTTTTGTGGAAACTTTCTATTTATGGAAACTTCCAAAAATAGAAACCCGAACTATTTCTCTTTTCCCATGACATTAACAGTCAAAACATAAGAAAATGCTCATCTTATTAATCTCAAAATGTCATAATCTTTACAATCTCAACGAAAATACATCAGAAAACCAAAAATACAATAACCGGAGCCATCAACCCGCATCCCGAGCACCACCTCATCTTGATACTTAGTCGCACAACCAACCACCCCTAAGCGACCAAATATCAAGAGAGATGGGCTGGAATACTCCGTACCCGCTCCAACCACGGACTACAGCTCGGACCAAGCTAGACAAGCTCAAGCGGTATGCTTCTCAAACCACTTCTTAAACCTTGCCTTCATCCTCGCCTCGGGCTCCCAAGTCTGTTCCTCTACTCCGTCACAGTCCCACAGGACTCTCATCAAAGGAATCTTCTTCTTCCGAAGTTCCTTGACTCTCCTCTCGAGCACCCTCAACGGTCTCGCCTCCAAAGTCATGTTAGGCTGAAGATCCTCAGGAATCTTAGCCAACAACTGATCACCCTTGTGAAGACACTTCCTCAGCATCGACACATGGAATACCTTGTGGAACGCACGCATAACCTCAGGCAACTCCAGCCTATATGCCACTGGCCCCACCCGCTT
Organism: Camelina hispida; assembly: GCA_023657505.1. Lineage (NCBI taxonomy): Eukaryota > Viridiplantae > Streptophyta > Magnoliopsida > Brassicales > Brassicaceae > Camelina > Camelina hispida. Next base: position 8,255,367 of record CP094635.1, on the reverse strand, counting down.
AACCACTCTGAACGGACCCATGTACCTCGGACTCAACTTAGTCTCTGTCAATGACCTGTTCGGACCCCGCAACATGGCCATCTTGAGGTACACTCTATCACCAACCTGAAACTCAAGATCCTTCCTCCTCCTAGCATAACTCTTGCCGATCCTGAGCTTCCTTCATGTTCAGCCTCAAAACCCGATCTTCTCCGAGGTCTCTGAACAAAATCTGCACCAAATATGCTCCTCTCCCCACCTGAGTCCAACATAACGGTGTACGACACGGCCTCCCATACAAGGCCTCATAAGGAGCCATCCCAATACTAACCTGGTAGCTGTTGTTATAAGCAAACTCCACCAAGCTCAAGTGATCTGCCCAATGACCACCCCAATCCAGCAAACACATCCTCAACAAATCCTCCAAAATCTGGATCGTCCTCTCGACTGACCGTCCGTCGAGGATGATAGGCTGTACTCATATGCACCTTCGTGCCCATCTCTGCCTGAAATGCCCTCCGAACACCGAAGTGAACTTGGAATCCCTATCAGACACAATACTAGCAGGCACACCATGCAATCGACTATCTCCCTCACATACTTCTTGGCCAAAACCGCTGCTCCATCCGTTTTCTTGATGGCCAGAAAATGTGCAGACTTAGTCAAACGGTCCACAATGACCCAAATAGCATCAAACGTCCTCGACACAGGCAAACCTACCACGAAGTCCATCGTGATCAAATCCCACTTCCACTCTGGAATAGGCAAACTCTGCAATAAACCACCAGGAACCTGATGCTCTGCCTTCACCAGCTGGCAAGTATCACACTTCGCCACCCAGTCCGCTACGTCCTTCTTCATCCCGACCCAATGATAATACCGCTTGAGGTCACGGTACATCTTGGTCGCCCTGGATGAATAGAGAACTTGCTCGAATGAGCCTCTCTCAGGATCTCCTGCCTCAAATCCTCACCCTTGGGCACACAATCCGACCATGCACAAGGATAGTACCATTAGCAGAAACCGATACTCTGCACCCGCAGCCTTAGAGGCATTCATCAGCCCCTCATCGCTCCCTGAGCTAACCTCACTCTGCTCAACAAATCCGCTCTATCAGCTGCCTCCAAACCCAAAGGTTCCTGTGAGATAGCACACAAACTCAATGCACTGATCTCACCTACCAACACCTCCATATCCTGCTCCGAGCCGAAGCCACCCGCTTCCGACTCAAGGCATCTGCAACCAAATTAGCTTTACCAGGATGGTAAGCTATATCCAGATCATAATCTGCTACTAACTCCATCCAACGCCTCTGCCTCAAATTCAGCTCAGGCTGAGTAAAAATGTACTTCAGGCTCTTGTGATCTGTAAACACCGCACCTTCCCACCATACAGATAGGATCTCCAAATCTTAAGAGCAAAGATCACTGCTGCCATCTCCAAATCATGAGTAGGATAATTAGCTTCATGCTTCCGCAACTGCCGCGAAGCATAAGCTATAACCTTCCCCTGCTGCATAAGTACACAACCCAACCCCACTCTAGAAGCATCGTATACACAACATAAGGCTCGTCCTGCTCAGGCAATGCTAACACCGGCGTGGTAGTCAACATCTGCTTGAGACTTGCAAAACTTGCCTCACACTCTGGTGACCACACAAATGGGACATCCTTCCTGTAAGCTTAGTCATCGGCTGAGCCATACTCGCAAAACCCCGAACAAACCTCCTGTAATAACCTGCTAACCCCAGGAAACTCCGAATCTCGGTGGCACTCTGCGGCCTCGGCCACTCCCGGATGGACTGAATCTTCTCTGGATCCACTGAAACTCCCTCAGCTGAAACAATATGACCCAAGAACCCCATCTCACGCTGCCAGAAACTGCACTTGCTCAGCTTAGCAAACAGCTTCTGCTCCCGCAGCTTCTCAACACTGCTCTCAGATGTGCTGCATGCTCCTCGGGACTCTTAGAATATACCAGGATGTCGTCGATGAAAATGATGACTGACACGTCCGAAACTCCTGGAACACGCTGTTCATCAATCTCATAAACGCAGCTGGCGCGTTTGTCAACCCAAACGGCATCACCACAAACTCGTAGTGTCCATATCTCGTCCTGAAGGCTGTCTTCCTCACATCCGCCTCATGTATAGGAATCGATGATATCCGATGCCAAATCGATCTTGGAGAACCAAGTAGCACCCCTCAACTGATCCAACAACTCATCAATCCTCGGGAGAGGGTACTTGTTCTTCACAGTAACTCGGTTCAAACCCCGATAGTCAATACACAACCGAAAGCTACCATCCTTCTTCTTAACAAACAGCACCGGAGCTCCCCACGGTGAACAACTAGGACGGATAAAACCCTTGCCCAACAAATCCTCCAGCTGCTTCTTCAGCTCTGCCATCTCTGCTGGAGCCATCCTGTAAGGAGCCTTGGATAACGGCATCGTCCCGGTTCCAGCTCAATAGTAAAAGGATCCGACCGAGATGGTGGTAATCCCTGCAATGACTGGAACACATCCTCAAAGTCCTCCAAAACCGGAATACCGCTAACCGTAGACTTCCCACCGACTCTGGCATAGATATAGTAACCAGATAAGCCTCACGGCCCTTCTCGATCATCTTCCCTGCCTGAACGGCTGAGATCACGAGACTCCCCGAAGTTGGTCTAATACCCTGAAAAACCAACTTCCCTCCTGGACGCTCAAACTCCACTCTACCCCGATAGCAGTCCAAATGCACCTTATACCGATGCAACCAATCCATACCAAGAATGACATCATATAACTCTACTGGACTGATAAGCAAATCCGCTGGCCATGACTCCCCTGCGATCTGAATATCAACTCCTCCAGCTCGTCCAATAACCCTCAGGAACTTGCCTCCCACAACTCTGACAACTCCTGAACGCTCTCCAGGATCCCCTCTGATCCCCGCACTCTCGGCACACTCGGGAGTAATGAAGCTATGAGAAGCTCCAGAATCAAACATAACATGGGACTTAAACCCGCCCACCAACAAGGTCCCTACACAAACCCTATGTGTTGAGAACCTAACACTTGACCACAAGCAAAAACATATATAATTGAACTATTGAATTAACCAAGTTCGAATCTCAGAAGTTATACCTGTGATCGCTCCTGCACTAGTGCCACCGGGCTCCTGAGTCGAGTACACCTGAGACGTCGGCTCGATCCAACCCACCGGCTGCACACCGTGCTGCACAACCTGCTGCATCCCTAGCTGAGCTCCAGCCTGCAACACTGCTACTGCCCTCTGCTGCAACTTGGGACATCGAGGCTTGATATGCCCCGTCTCTCTGCAGTAATAACACACTCGAGTATCTGCCCGCGGCTCCGTCACCGCCCGCTGCTCAGTCACTGCCCGCTGCTCACCTCTCTGTGGACAGCTAGTCAACTTGTGGTCCCTGCTACCACACCCAAAGCATCTCGCACCTCCCTGCCTCGATCTCTGCATAACATCGAACTTCGCTTCGCCCTTGCGCAGGCTTGCCGCCCTTGCTAGGAACAGAAGACGGCTGAGACTGCTGTGGCTGCACTGAAGAACTGACCACAACCACCGTGACCTCAAGTCATCCTCTATCCCAGCTGCAACCTCAACCAACTCTGCTCTCGTAGCATAGCTCCTCACTCTGCACCGAGTCCTCAAATCATCCCGCAGAGCCAACAGAAACCTCCGCACCCGACTCGGCTCCCATGCCCTGCCTGCATACCCCACAAGCCGACTAAACTCTGCATCCAGCTCCCGCACTGTACGGTCTCCCGAGTCAACCCCAAGAACCGTGCCTCCATACGATCAAGAGCCTCCGAGGAAAATACTTGGAGTTAAACTCCCTCACAAAATCTCCCCAAGACATACCCTGCTGCACCCTCCGTGCTGTCACCGACCTCCACCACACACGTGCATCTCGACAAGTAAAACACTGCCAGATCCACTCTGTACCGGTCGGGACACCTAAGCGAAAGGAAAATATCCTCCATCCGCTCTCTCCACTCATCCGCTACACTCGGATCGGTACTCCCTGAGAAATACCCTGCTCCCACGTGCCGCAGCTGCTCCATCATCCGCACATACTGTGCATCCACTACCTCGGTCCCCGGCTGCATACCTGCCTGCAAACCCGCTGCAGGCTGCACCACTGGAACCTGTCCACCACCCACTGGCGGCACTACTGGATCCTGCCCACCAACCACCGGCGGCACTACTGGACCCTGCCCACCAACCACTGGCGGCACCACTGGACCCTGCCCACCAACCACTGGCGGCACAGCTGCTGGAAGTCGCTGCAAAGCCTGAGCCACCTGAGCTAGCAAGTCAATCAAGACATCCTCCCTGCCCGGAGCACCTCCTGCTGCAACCCCCACACCCGGGGCAACACCGTGACCAACACCGTCACCCAAACCAGCCTGGTCTCCAGACACAATAGGATCAGCCTGTGACTCCGCTACCTCCTCACTGGCCATGCTCTGGGTCTCACTCTCACTGGCCACAGGAACCTGACCTCGTCCCCGACCACGACCACAACCTCGACCACGACCCCGACCACGACCACGACCACGCCCGCGACCAGCAGCAACCCCACCTCTAACCATCTGTGTCAACCAAGAACAGAAGGCTAAGCAAACAATAACTCTATTACACAAAAACACAACTTACCGTGGAATCACAAAACAGGCTCGAAGAGGATGTTCTAGGACTTCATGCCACACACAATTGCCATTCACACAATCAATTATAGCATGGAATCCTAAACATCAACAGCAAAAGCACAATGAACCCTAGACCTAGAACCGTAAGGGCTCTGATACCAAAATGAAACAACCCTTCCCGTTTTTTTTTTTTTATACTTTAATTACTAGTGGTCCCATACCCACTAACATCCTAACAACAATCAATAACCGCGGAATAACCAAATAAAACCAATTCCAATAAACCAAAGAATTCCAACAACAATAAACCAACACTCAATAGCAACATAATCCAAATAGGAAAAATAACCAAAAGCTAACAACCTACAATGTTCCATTGACTTAATCTAGCAACCTAACAATAGCTAGACCACAATCAATCAAGCCTCTAGAACATCCTCCTCCTCATCGCCTTTGATTCCACGACTCACACTTTTCCTTTACCTGCACACCACAAACAACAATTGAGATGCGTAAGTATTATCACAAATACTTAGTGAGGCCATCCTCCCATCTACTGGGTTATACACACAAGCAGATGAGACCCTCAAGTTCAAGCAAAACAAACAACACACAATAATACATCAAACCGGAAAACAAGTCTCGGATACGACTAGAGTCGACCGATGCCAAACGGTGTCGATCGATGCTACAAACAATGGTGTCGACCGATGCCAAACAGTGTCGACCGATGCCCTCGAACGGTGTCGACCGATGCTCTTGAGTGTCGATCGATGCCTCCTCTGCAAACACGATCTGCGCGAAACTCAGCGACGAACTCCGACTCCAATCAACCCAAAATCGACTCCAATCATGTCCAATCAACTCGGAATTCACTAGAAGTCACACAAACATCAAACCCAAACAACAGAACAACACAAACAACAAGGAATCACACAAAACAAGAGGGATCTCATGCTTAGATCAACCATGGTCAAGCACTCACCTCAAGAACAGGAAAAAAGGACTGAGAAACGTGGAAAACAACACCTCCAAAGGCTCCTCCTTCGTTTCCAGCAACAGCTAACCCTCCTACAGCTTCAGATCTCTCCAAAATCTCCAAGAACAAGCCCAGAAAGTCACAAAACGTTTTCTCTCCTTTCTCTCTTTCTTTCTCTCCAAAAACACAAAACGGCGACAACAATGAGACTCCCCAAAACCCTTAATTCGTCCCTTAACACCCTAAATGCGATTTAGGGATTTAAATCAAACCAAACCGAACCAAATCGGCAATTAAATCAAACCGGTCGAACCCAGAAATTAGTGGTGTCGATCGATGCCACTAGGGTGTCGATCGACACTCCTTCAAAATCCCAAATTCTGGTTCGCGGATGTTACAATTCTCCCCACCAATATGGATTCGTCCCCGAATCCCGCAATACCGTCCATCTGCCAAGGACCTCCGTGCCACCGTCATCACGGCCCGCACGTCCCCAGACCGGACTAAACATCATCGATCAAGGTTTCCCGTGCCACTGTCGCAACAGCCCGCACACCTCCGATGACCTCGAGGTCTCCCTAGCCAATATACTCGCATCATAACACTATTTGCTCACAACTCAGTGCTTCCCCGTCCGTGGTCGCAACCAACGAATCATGCCGGCTCGCTATCAGCCAACCGCCTTAAGCTACGGCATCCGGAAGTCACTCACACCCACTCCCCCGCTCTCGGGTCGCAACCTCGAGTCATACCGGCACCTGCCGAGCCTCGGCTCACAGCTACGGTATCCAGGGAGCCTCACATATCCCGCCTTGGGTCGTCACCCTCAAGCGCGCTCTCGGATCGTCATCCGAAGCAACATACCACTCCCACTCTCTCGGCCACAAAGTCCATCGAGCTATCGGTATCACGTGAGTTGGGCCCACACGGCCTCGAGCAAAACAAATACTGATGCCAACGAGTATCTCCCGGCTAGATCTACCTCCACATTTCCACAAAACTTTCCTTTCTAGAAAACTTTCTAATTCTGGAACTTTCCTTTTGTGGAAACTTTCTATTTATGGAAACTTCCAAAAATAGAAACCCGAACTATTTCTCTTTTCCCATGACATTAATGTGTTAATTTATGCTTTATAATGGAAAATACATGAGATAAACTGATTAAAAAATATCAGATTTACCGTCCTATAAATGAATAGTCTTGGCTTGTTATCGTCAGTGACGTATCTCATGTGTATTGAAAAGGGCATTTGTCCAATGCCACAAAATAGTAAAAAATTGTAAAGCCACATATATTTTTAGTTAGGTTATGTATTTAGTTAATGTGTTTACATTTTTTATTTTCAAAATCCATGAGATTTTATTTGTTATTAAATCTTCTTGTTTCATATTTTTTAATCTTTTATTTATATTAACAGAATATTATATAATATATTAGATGTTTGAAAGTAAAATAAAAAACCACATGAAAGTTACGTTAAAAACTTGTATTAAAAATTTATATGAGGATATTTTTAGTGAACTATCAATATGCTTAGACAATAAAAAAAACTAAATGGTATGGTAACTGAGAGTATATTTTATGTGTTATGAAAACACATACATAAAAATATTTTACTTATGTTTTGTTTATATTTTACATATGTTTTGCTTATTTTTTATATACGAAGATTTATAAGAAAAAATATATATATACATAAAATTAATTAGAAACTATATATAAACAACATAAAAAGTATTTCTGCTGAATTTTGTCAATTTTATACACAACCCTAAACCAATTTTATTAAAAATCATTGTTTCAACATCTTAGTTTTCACGAAATAAGAAACATATGCCAAGGAGACATGAAAGAGTGTGGGATCACTTCATGAACAAAATAATGAATGGTTTTCGAATACCGTGATATCATATTTACACACAGACTATGATTAGAAACATACATTATTCTAATAAGTTTTGGAATATTCGAAAATAGAATCACTCCCTTTCTCTCTCTTTCCAATTATATTCGGGTCACGTAGTGGAGCTTCTAATTCTATGTGAACAATTTTTTGTTTTCTTAATTTACTAAAGTAGATGTATATCAGTATTGGCAATAAAAAAAAAAGTAGATGGATATCAGTGAAGTAATTATTAGTTTAATTTGGCATTTAAATCGATTTTTTAAAAATGTTGATAAATCAGTGTCAGAACTCAGAAATTTATTTTGACGAAGTAGCTAATGATTTTTTTTTGTGATTTCCGTTTTCGTTTGATTACTAAAACGAATCGTTTACACAAATTTATAGTTAACTAGAAAGTAGCTCACTCGATGCGTGGTTTATGTATGTATTATTAATTTGAAATATAAAATAAAATAGTTATTCAATTATATATGAAACGTACACATATAATTGTTAATATATGTTTTAAAAAATAATATTCATAATGATACAGTTCAACTACAGTTTTATAATTTATATGTTATATAGTGTTTCATAGAAGGGTGATGAAAAACAGGAAAGTTAAGTACATATTACTAAATATTTTTGATTACAATGTATTGTTGAAATTATTTAAACAGTATGTTACTAACTTACGTTGTCAAAAAAAAAAGTATGTTACGAACTTACTATAGTAATAAAACCATTACTTATAGCAAAACCAAATAAATATGTTATTTTCTTTAAATAGTATAGATAAATTATATTTTTTACTATTCTTTATATTTTTTTCTTTTTTCGAAAATAAAAAACTGATGAGTAGTCTAGAAAGGTAAGTGTAAGATCTTACTTAATTATTTTGATAGATAATTTTATGTTGTCCTATATATTAATTTTATTGTCATCATCTAAAAGTAATAGGTAACATTAGTTTATGATGAGTCAATTTTAAAATAATTTATTAAAACGATATCACAAAACAAATATCTTATACTACTAAGTTTAACCAGTTTTTATAAAAATTATTAAAAAGAAAAATGTGTCAAATTTAAAATATTTTTTATTTTCTATATATTGTCCCTATTTCTAATCATTTAAAATATATAGTATAGTTACCAATAAATTAAGTTTTGAAATTATTGTTTTCTGTTATATCATAGGGTGATAAAGCAATTATGTTATGATACCATTATGTTTTTTAGTACATATATATGTTTTGAAACAACTCTTCCCGTTTTTTTTTTTTTAATACCTTAAATTACTAGTGGTCCCATACCCACTAACATCCTATCAACAATCTTTAACCGCAGATAATCAAATAAAACAATTTCCATTAAACCAATAAAATTCCAACAACAAAATCAATATCAAATAATACCATAATCCAAATAAAGAAAATAACCAAGGCTAAAATCCTACAACATTCCATTGACTTAATCTAGCAACCTAGCAATAGCTAGACCACAATCAATCAAGCCTCTAGAACATCCCTTCCTCATCGCCTTGATCCCACGATCACACTTTGCCTTTACCTGCACCACAAACACATATTGCAATGCATGAGTATTTTACAAACACTCAGTAAGGCAATCCTCCCATCTACTGGGCTATACACACAAGCAATAGAGTAACCAATAACCACACACAACAATCAACGCACAACAATCAACGAACCAGGACTCAGCATCGACCGATGCCAACATGCATCGACCGATGCCAACGAAAGCATCGATCGACACGAAGCTGCATCGACCGATGCAAGTTGCACTTGCATCGACCGATACCCAATCTGCATCGACCGACGCATGCTCGACGCAACACGAAAACCCTAAAGTTTATCGCGCCGTCCTCGCACTTGCATCGACCGATGCAAGCAATGCATCGATCGACGCAACGTCGAGCACCGTGATTTCCCCGAAGCTTCTCGCCGGATCTCGTTCCTACAACCACAGAAACTCATTCCCAAGCCACAAGAAAGCCTCCTAACGCCCTTAACTACGATCTAACACGTCTAGCCACCTAAAACAAGCAAGTTAAAGGTTCCTCTAGCTTAGATCAGCCATGGTCATGCACTTACCTGTGCCAAGACGAATCTGAACAAGAAACAAGCAAGAACAAGCCTCTAGGAAGCTCCTACAACGATCCCAGCTACAGATACAGGAACGCACCAAAACTCCAAGAAAACTCCAGAAACTCTCAAGAACTTTTCTTTCTTTCGTTTTCTCTCAAAAACGGCCAAAAACCACGAATGAAACCAAAACTCGCTTTAAGGGTTTCCTTTTCCCCTAACTCAAAACGCAGCGTTTGACTTAAGTCAAAACGCAGAAATTAGACCTTGCATCGACCGATGCAGAACCTAAACCGGGATTTTTGGTTCACGGGCGTTACAATTCTCCCCCACCAATATGGATTCGTCCCCGAATCCCGCAACACCATCCTCCTCCAAGGACCCTCGTGCCACCGTCAACACGGCCCGCACGTCCCCAGACCGGACTATATACCATCAGCCAAGGTTTCCCGTGCCACTGTCGCAACAGCCCGCACACCTCCGACTGACCCTCGAGGTCTCCCTCTAGCTAATATACTCGCATCATAACACTATTTGCTCACAACTCAGTGCTTCCCCCGTCCGTGGTCGCAACCAACGAATCATGCCGGCTCGCTATCAGGTCAACCGCCTTAAGCTACGGCATCCAGGAAGTCACTCACACACACTCCCCCCGCTCTCGGGTCGCAACCCTAGAGACATACCGGCTCACTGCCGAGCCTCGGCTCACAGCTAAGGTATCCAGGGAGCCTCACATATCCCGCTCTTGGGTCGTCACCCTCAAGCGCGCTCTCGGATCGTCATCCGAAGCAACATACCACTCCCACTCTCTGGCCACAAAGTCCATCGAGCTATCGGTATCACGTGAGTTGGGCCCACACGGCCTTGAGCAAAACAAATACTGATGCCAACGAGTATCTCCCGGCTAGATCTACCTCAACGTTTCCACAAAACTTTCCTTCCTAGAAAACTTTCTAATTCTGGAAACTTTCCTTTTGTGGAAACTTTCTATTTATGGAAACTTCCAAAAATAGAAACCCGAACTATTCCTCTTTTCCCATGACATTAACAGTCAAAACATAAGAAAATACTCATCTTATTAATCTAAAATGTCATAATCGTTACAAACTCAACGAAAATACATCAGGAAACAAAAATACAACAACTGGAGCCATCAACCCGCATCCCGAGCAGCACCTCATCCTGAAACTTAGTCGCACAACCAACCACCCCAAGCGACCAAATACCAAGAGAGATGGGCTGGAATACTCCATACCCGCTCCAGCCACGGACTACAACTCGGACCCGGCTAGACAAGCTCAAGTCGCGGTCTGCTTCTCGAACCACTTCTTAAACCTTGCCTTCATCCTCGCCTCGGGCTCCCAAGTCTGCTCCTCTACTCCATCACAGTCCCACAGGACTCTCATCAAAGGAATCTTCTTCTTCTGAAGTTCCTTGATTCTCCTCTCGAGCACCCTCAATGGCCTCGCCTCTAAAGTCATGTTAGGCTGAAGATCCTCAGGAATCTTAGCCAACAACTGATCACCCTCGTGAAGACACTTCCTCAGCATCGACACATGAAAAACCTTGTGGAACGCACGCATAACCTCAGCAACTCCAGCCTATATGCCACTGGTCCCACCCGCTCAACCACTCTGAACGGACCCATGTACCTCGGACTCAACTTAGTCTCTGTCAATGACCTGTTTGGACCCCGCAACATGGCCATCTTGAGGTACACTCTATCACCAACCTGAAACTCAAGATCCTTTCTCCTCCTATCAGCATAGCTCTTCGCCGATCCTGAGCCTCCTTCATGTTCAGCCTCAAAACCCGAATCTTCTCCGAGGTCTCCCGAACAAAATCTGCACCAAATATGCTCCTCTCCCCCACCTGAGTCCAACATAACGGTGTACGACACGGCCTCCCATACAAAGCCTCATAAGGAGCCATCCCAATACTAGCCTGGTAGCTGTTGTTATAAGCAAACTCCACCAAGCTCAAGTGATCTGCCCAATGACCACCCCAATCCAGCACACACATCCTCAATAAATCCTCCAAAATCTGGATCGTCCTCTCAGACTGACCATCTGTCTGGGGATGATATGCTATACTCATATGCACCTTCGTGCCCATCTCCGCCTGAAACGCCCTCCAGAACACCGAAGTGAACTTGGAATCTCTATCAGACACAATACTAGCAGGCACACCATGCAATCTGACTATCTCCCTCACATACTTCTTGGCCAAAACAGCTGCTCCATCAGTTTTCTTGATGGCCAAAAATGTGCAGACTTAGTCAAACGATCCACAATGACCCAAATAGCATCAAATGTCCTCGACACAGGCAAACCTACCACGAAGTCCATCGTGATCAAATCCCACTTCCACTCAGGAATGGGCAAACTCTGAAGTAATCCTCCAGGAACCTGATGCTCCGCCTTCACCAGCTGGCAAGTATCACACTTCGCCACCCAGTCAGCTACGTCCTTCTTCATCCCGACCCAGTGATAATACCGCTTGAGGTCACGGTACATCTTGGTCGCCCCTGGATGAATAGAGAACTTGCTCGAATGAGCCTCTCTCAGTATCTCCTGCCTCAAATCCTCACCCTTGGGCACACAAACCTGATACTCTGCACCCACAGCCTTAGAGGCATTCATCAGCCCCTCATCGCTCTCCTGAGCTAACCTCACTCTGCTCAACAAATCCGCTCTATCAGCTGCCTCCAAACCCAAAGGTTCCTGTGAGATATCACACAAACTCAATGCACTGATCTCACCAACCAATGCCTCCATATCCTGCTTCTGAGCCGAAGCCACCCGCTTCCGACTCAAGGAATCTGCAACCAAATTAGCTTTACCAGGATGGTAAGCTATATCCAGATCATAATCTGCTACTAACTCCATCCAACGCCTCTGCCTCAAATTCAGCTCAGAAGTAAAAATGTACTTCAGACTCTTGTGATCTGTAAACACCTGCACCTTCCCACCATACAGATAGGATCTCCAAATCTTAAGAGCAAAGATCACTGCTGCCATCTCCAAATCATGAGTAGGATAATTAGCTTCATGCTTCCGCAACTGCCGCGAAGCATAGGCTATAACCTTCCCCTGCTGCATAAGTACACAACCCAACCCCACTCTAGAAGCGTCTGTATACACAACATAAGGCTCGTCCTGCTCAGGCAGTGCTAACACCGGCGTGGTAGTCAACATCGCTTGAGACTTGCAAAGCTCGCCTCACACTCCGGTGACCATACAAATGGAACATCCTTCCCTGTAAGCTTAGTCATCGGCTGTGCCATACTCGCAAACCCCGAACAAACCTCTTGTAGTAACCTGCTAACCCCAGGAAACTCCGAATCTCGGTGGCACTCTGCGTTCTCGGCCACTCCCGATGGACTGAATCTTCTCGGATCCACTGAAACTCCCTGCAGAAACAATGTGACCCAAGAACCCCATCTCACGCTGCCAGAAACTGCACTTACTCAGCTTAGCAAACAACTTCTGCTCCCGCAGCTTCTCCAACACTGCTCTCGATGTACTGCATGCTCCTCGGGACTCTTAGAATATAACAGGATGTCGTCGATGAAAATGATGACTGACACGTCCAGAAACTCCTGGAACACGCTGTTCATCAATCTCATAAACGCAGCTGGCGCATTTGTCAACCCAAACGGCATCACTACAAACTCATAGTGCCCATACCTCGTCCTGAAGGCTGTCTTCCTCACATCTGCCTCATGAATAGGAATCTGATGATATCCGATGCCAAATCGATCTTGGAGAACCAAGTAGCACCCTCAACTGATCCAATAACTCATCAATCCTCGGGAGAGGGTACTTGTTCTTCACAGTAACTCGGTTCAGACCCCGATAGTCAATACACAACCGAAAACTCCCATCCTTTTTCTTAACAGACAACACCGGAGCTCCCCACGGTGAACAACTAGGACGGATAAAACCCTTGCCCAACAAATCCTCCAGCTGCTTCTTCAGCTCTGCCATCTCTGCTGGAGCCATCCTGTAAGGAGCCTTGGATAACGGCATCGTCCCCGGTTCCAGCTCAATAGTAAAAGGATCCGACCGAGATGGTGGTAATCCCTGCAATGACTGGAACACATCCTCAAAGTCCTCCACAACCGGAATACCGCTAACCGTAGACTTCCCCACTTACTCTGGCATAAATATAGTAACCAGATAAGCCTCACGGCCCTTCTCGATCATCTTCCCAGCCTGAACGTGCGAGATCACGAGACTCCCGAAGTCGGTCTAATCCCCGAAAACCAACTTCCCTCCTGGACGCTCAAACTCCATTCTACCCCGATAGCAGTCCAAATGCACCTTATACCGATGCAACCAATCCATACCAAGAATGACATCATATAACTCCACTGGACTGATAAGCAAATCCGCTGGCCACGACTCTCCCGCGATCTGGATATCAACTCCTCCAGCTCGTCCAATAACCCTCGGGAACTTGCCTCCCGCAACTCTGAAAACTCCTGAACGCTCACCAGAATCCCCTCGATCCCCGCACTCTCGGCACACTCCGGAGTAATGAAGCTATGAGAAGCTCCGAATCAAACATAACATGGGACTTAAACCCGCCCACCAACAAGGTCCCTACACAAACCTCATGTGTTGAGAACCTAACACTTGACCACAAGCAAAAACAAATATAATCTGAACTATTGAATTAACCAAGTTTGAATCTCAGAAATTATACCTGTGATCGCTCCTGCACTAGTGCCACCGGGCTCCTGGGTCGAGTACACCTGCGACGTCGGCTCGATCCAACCCACCGGCTGCACACCCTGCTGCATCCCTGGCTGAGCTCCAGCCTGCAACACTGCTACTGCCCTCTGCTGCAACTTGGGACAACGAGGCTTGATATGCCCCGTCTCTCTGCAGTAGTAACACACTCGAGTATCTGCCCGCGGCTCCGGCACCGCCCGCTGCTCTGTCACTACCCGCTGCTCACCTCTCTTTGGACAGCTAGTCACCTTATGGTCCCTGCTACCACACCTAAAGCATCTCGCACCTCCATGCCTCGATCTCTGCATGACATCAAACTTCCGCTTCTGCCCTTGCGCAGGTTTGCCGTCCTTGCTAGGAACAGAAGACGGCTGAGACTGCTGTGGCTGCACTGAAGAACTGACCACAACCACATGTGACCTCAAGTCATCCTCTATCCCAGCTGCAACCTCAACCAACTCCGCTCTCGTAGCATAACTCCTCACTCTGCACCGAGTCCTCAAATCATCCCGCAGAGCCAACAAAAACCTCCGCACCTGAGCCGCCTCTAGCTCCCATGCCCTGCCTGCATACCCCACAAGCCGACTGAACTCTGCATCCAGCTCCCGCACTGTACGGTCTCCCTGAGTCAACCCCAAGAACCGTGCCTCCATGCGATCAAGTGCCTCCTGAGGAAAATACTTGGAGTTAAACTCCCTCACAAAATCTCCCCAAGACATACCCTGTTGCACCCTCCGTGCTGTCACCGACCTCCACCACACACGTGCATTTCCTGACAAGTAAAACACTGCCAGATCCACCCTGTACCGGTCGGGACACTTAAGCGAAAGGAAAATATCCTCCATCCGCTCTCTCCACTCATCCGCTACACTCGGATCGGTACTCCCTGAGAAATACCCTGCTCCCACATGCCGCAGCTGCTCCATCATCCGAACATACTGAGCATCCACTACCTCGGTTCCCGGCTGCACACCTACCTGCAAACCCGCTGCAGGCTGCACCACTGGAACCTGTCCACCACCCACTGGCGGCACTACTGGATCCTGCCCACCAACCACTGGCGGCACTCCTGGATCCTGCCCACCAACCACTGGCGGCACAACTGCTGGAAGTCGCTGCAACGCCTGAGCTACCTGAGCTAGCAAGCCTATCAAGACATCCTCCCTGCCTGGAGCACCTCCTGCTGCAACCCCCACTCCCGGGGCAACACCGTGACCGACACCGGGCCCATCCGCCCTGCCGCCACCCAAACCAGCCTGGTCTCCAGACACACTAGGATGAACCTGTGACTCTGCCACCTCCTCACTGGCCATGCTCTGGGCTACACTCACACTGGCCTCAGGAACCTAACCCCGTCCCCGACCACGACCACGACCACGACCACGCCCACGACCACGACCACGACCGCGACCAACAGCACCCTCACCTCTAACAATCTGTATCATCCAAGAACAGAAGGCTAAGCAAACAATAATTCTAATACACAAAAACACAACTCACCGTGGAATCACAAAACAGACTCGAAGGGGATGTTCTAGGACTTCATGCCACACACAGTTGACCAAATCACACAATCAATCATAGCATGGAATCCTAAACATCAACAACAACAAAAGCACAATGAACCCTAGACCTAGAACCGTAAGGGCTCTGATACCAAAATGAAACAACCCTTCCCGTTTTTTTTTTTTTTTTAATACCTTAAATTACTAGTGGTCCCATACCCACTAACATCCTATCAACAATCTTTAACCGCAGATAATCAAATAAAACAATTTCCATTAAACCAATAAAATTCCAACAACAAAATCAATATCAAATAATACCATAATCCAAATAAAGAAAATAACCAAGGCTAACATCTACAACATTCCATTGACTTAATCTAGCAACCTAGCAATAGCTAGACCACAATCAATCAAGCCTCTAGAACATCCCTTCCTCATCGCCTTGATCCCACGATCACACTTTGCTTTTACCTGCACCACAAACACATATTGCAATGCATGAGTATTTTACAAACACTCAGTAAGGCAATCCTCCCATCTACTGGGCTATACACACAAGCAATAGAGTAACCAATAACCACACACAACAATCAACGCACAACAATCAACGAACCAGGACTCAGCATCGACCGATGCCAACATGCATCGACCGATGCCAACTGAGGAAGCATCGATCGACACAGAAGCTGCATCGACCGATGCAAGTTGCACTTGCATCGACCGATACCCAATCTGCATCGACCGACGCATGCTCGACGCAACACGAAAACCCTAAAGTTTATCGCGCCGTCCTCGCACTTGCATCGACCGATGCAAGCAATGCATCGATCGACGCAACGTCGAGCACCGTGATTTCCCCGAAGCTTCTCGCCGGATCTCGTTCCTACAACCACAGAAACTCATTCCCAAGCCACAAGAAAGCCTCCTAACGCCCTTAACTACGATCTAACACGTCTAGCCACCTAAAACAAGCAAGTTAAAGGTTCCTCTAGCTTAGATCAGCCATGGTCATGCACTTACCTAGACGAATCTGAACAAGAAACAAGCAAGAACAAGCCTCTAGGAAGCTCCTACAACGATCCCAGCTACAGATCTCTACAGGAACGCACCAAAACTCCAAGAAAACTCCAGAAACTCTCAAGAACTTTTCTTTCTTTCGTTTTCTCTCAAAAACGGCCAAAAACCACGAATGAAACCAAAACTCGCTTTAAGGGTTTCCTTTTCCCCTAACTCAAAACGCAGCGTTTGACTTAAGTCAAAACGCAGAAATTAGACCTTGCATCGACCGATGCACAACTTGCATCGACCGATGCAGAACCTAAACCGGGATTTTTGGTTCACGGGCGTTACATGTTTAAAGACAATTAAACTGTAAATTATAAATTACTATTAAATACAAATTTGAGTTCATCTCTAATACAACATATATAATTATTTAATATAATGTGAGTTTTTTATATATGATTATTGAATATAATGTGAGTTTTTTTATATAATGTGAGTTTTTTTAATTAGTCTATCATATAGTAATAGGAAAATTAGTTAAAGCAAAGTTAATTAAATTTGGTCTGATTGTTAAATAATTCAGATAAATTAATTTATTTATAGTTTGGTTTTTTTGAAAAAGACAAATTGAGAAGTATTCTAAGAAAAAAGTGTAAGACCTTACATAATTACTTTGATAGATAAATTATATTATCCTACATATTTATTTTATTTTCATATCTAAGAGTAATAGTTAACAAAAAATAATTTTATAGAATGATAAATCAATTTTAAAATAATTTATAAAAACGATATCACAAAACAAATATTTTTTTTTTGTCAACAAAAGAAATCAGCTCAAACGAGCCAATTTGGTGGAAAAGAGTTTACAAACAAAACATGCTGCGGAGACAGTCGCGCTTGGCTGCCAAAGAATCCGCACTTAGATTCGCACTACAGGGAATTAAAGATAGGGAAAAGGATGAGAACTCCGCTTGATCTATCTTGATATCGTCGAGGTAGGGTGTGAAAGCCGGCCAGTCGGTAGGAGAAGACACCATCTTCACCAAATCAGAACAGTCCGTATAGAAAGCCATGTCCCGACAATCATGTTCAATCATGCACCGCAAAGCCCAAATGAAAGCTTCTACTTCAGCATGTAGGGGGGACAAACTGCGTCGGAAATTGGTTGCTCCTTTAATCGACCCTGAATCATAAGAGGAAGAGCAAACCCAACCTGCACCTGCAAACGTGGCAGTCTCTTTCCAAGAGCCATCAACGAAACACCGATAACCTGTAAAAACAGTAGAAAGAGTACGCGATATTACAATCAACGAAACACCGATAACACAAAACAAATATCTTATACTCTAAATCTGGCTATTTTTTATTAAAATTCATGAAAATAAAAGTGTGTCAAATTTAATGTAAACATTTGTTTCTTATATAAATTGTCTCTATTTCTAATCATTTAAAAATAAATATTACAATTAACTATAAATCATATTTTGAAACTATTGTATTATGTTATTTCATGGGGGAGATAAAACAATTATGTTATGATACCAATATTTTTTTAGTACATATGTTTTAAAGACAGTCAAACTGTAACTTATAGGATACTATTAAATAAAAAGTTGAGTTGTGTATTTAATACATTATATATGATTATTGAATACATATATTAGAAAATCTTATATATTTTTAAATTAGTCTATGATAAATTAATTTGGTTTCAGTTTTTACTTTAAAAGTATGAAACCATTTTCTATTTTTATTTAGTTTAATGTAAATATTTGTTTCTTATATAAATTGTCTCTGTTTCTAATCATTTAAAAATAAATATTACAATTAACTATAAAACATATTTTGAAACTTTGTTTTCTGTTATTTCATGGGGGAGATAAAACATTATGTTATAATACCAATTTTTTTTAGTACATATGTTTTAAAGACAGTCAAACTGTAACTTATAGGATACTACTAAATAAAAAGTTGAGTTGTGTATTTAATACATTATATATGATTATTGAATACATATATTAGAAAATCTTATATATTTTTAAATTAGTCTATCATAAATTAATTTGGTTTCAGTTTTTACTTTAAAAGTATGAAACCATTTTCTATTTTTATTTAGTTTAATGTAAAGATTTGTTTCTTATATAAATTGTCTCTATTTCTAATCATTTAAAAAGAAATATTACAATTAACTATAAAACATATTTTGAAACTATTGTTTTCTGTTATTTCATGGGGGAGATAAAACAATTATGTTATGATACCAATTTTTTTTAGTACATATGTTTTAAAGACAGTCAAACTGTAACTTATATGATACTATTAAATACAAAGTTGAGTTGTGTCTTTAATACATTATATATGATTATTGAATACATATATTAGAAAATCTTATATATTTTTAAATTAGTCTATGATAAATTAATTTGGTTTCAGGTTTTACTTTAAAGGTATGAAACCATTTTTAATTTTTATTTAGTTTGAATTTGTTTATATTTTTTAGTTGGGTTGAGTAGTATTTTTATAAGGTTTTATGTTGTATGATTTCATTATAAAATATATTAGATGTTAAAAGTTAAAAATGGAAGAAATATATTTTTGTTACAATATTGGAAAACATCAAAAAGCAAACTATACAATAATTTTTTTAAAAAACCAAACTATACACCAGTTACAAATAAAATAAAGTCAAATTAAAAAAAGTAGAATGTTAAATTTAAAATTAATGAAAATGAAATGTGTCACAAAAGTAGAATGCCAAATGTCACATTATTAGGCAAAGTTAGAAAAAAAACCTTCTCTTATTATATATAAGATATTACGAAACTTTAAATAATATCCAGATAATATTTCCAAATGGTATATAAATTAAATTAAATTATATATAATTACCAAATTTTATCATCAAACTTAAACAAATAATAACTAGTTGTACTTATCATTTAAGATT
The DNA here is from genome assembly GCA_023657505.1 of Camelina hispida. NCBI lineage: Eukaryota > Viridiplantae > Streptophyta > Magnoliopsida > Brassicales > Brassicaceae > Camelina > Camelina hispida. The sequence goes on along the minus strand of CP094635.1, from coordinate 8,235,540 downwards.
CCATGAGCGATCTAGAGGGCCTGATATAAATGGCTGATTATGGTTCCATAGTATATACATCATGCAACCACGACTTTCTAAAGTTTGATTTCGTAAACTAAAAGAAACGCTCCACTTTGCTGGTTGGACTTGGTGCATTGGTATTATAAGTTGCCACTGAAAGTTAATTTATTTATGTATTGCTTTTTCTTTATCAAACGTATTAATCAAAATGATTTCCACTTGTGTGAAAAAACAATGGAAAAAAGGGAATGAGTTATTTGAATAAGATTTTTTTTTTTCTTTTGTATGAACATTTGAATAAGATTAGAAAGTGTTGATATATTCTTTAATCCAGGGTGAAACATTGAAAATTTCCATGTTAATCACCGTGTTATGAAATTTGGTCGTACATATGGAAACAAGTCAAGGTAAATTGTAGGGGCAGTGACAATAATGCCGAGATCATTGTTTACTGCACTGAATCATATAAAAAAAACTTCTTAGGTCTTAGGTGCATATGCTGGCGTGTGGTGCAACCGTGCAAACTAATATCTATCCAAACCTAGCTAGAAGCATGCATCTATACATGGTCAGTTTGGAAAGCATTAGGGAGAGCTGAATACTGGCCACGGGTTAAGTTCTAGAAACCACAGGAGTCATAAATTCGTGCATGCTCCGTTTTAGCAAATACATCAAAATCCAAATAGTAATGTTTTAGTTCCGTATGAAATAAGATAGGTGCTTTTGCAGAAAAAAAAAAAAAAAAAAAAAAAAAAAAAAAAAAAAAAAAAAAGGTGCTTCTGCCATGATCTTTGATTCTTCCGAATGAGACACCTTCAAAGGATATACACTCCATTTTTTATTTAGGATCAAACCAATGTTGTGTAAACAATCAAGGTGTAAGAAGAAAAAACTCTGATCAACAGAGTTTGTGTGTTTCAATGGTTGAATAATCTGATCAAACCCTTCTCAAATCATATTGTCTGTAGCTGTCCCTTCATTGTACGTGGAAAACAGCAGATGCCAGTTCTGTTCCATAGTTATTTATAAGAAACCTAAAGCCATCCCAAACAACATTCCATAAAGAGCCAAATTAGGTAAGCAATTGAGATAACATTAACAGGTTAAACCATTTCTTTCAAAGGTCAGAAAACAATGTAACTAATTATGGCTTGGAATGTCGCAAGGTTGGAGGTCTCATTCATCTTTTCCTTCAGAAATGTAATCCCACGCCATTTGTTCTCATACTTCTTTGATCCCATATCTCCGTAATTGCAGAAGAGATTTGAGTTTTTCTTTTGACACTTAGCAAGAATATATCTCACCAGCCACTGAATCAGTGAACCAATGCTTAAACAGTTGAGCCAGAGACTGAGATAGAACAATTTTCTTCATATATATATTCACACAAAGTGAAACAAGGTTATCCTTACATCTAGTACAAACCACACAGCTTTCATTGCTGCTGAGTAACAACAACAAATTAAGCAATTAGATAAGAACAAAAACAGTCTGATATCAACCATTTTCGAGAGAATCAATGTCTTGGTAACAGATAGAACTAGCGCCTAATCTTCCTCAGTAGGCTTAGAAGGACCAGACTTCTTGGGGAGAAGGAGGTTGTGGATGTTAGGCATCACTCCTCCATTGGCAATAGTCACATCCCCAAGTAGTTTGCTTAGTTCCTCGTCGTTCCTCACAGCTAGCTGAATGTGTCGTGGAACTATACGTGTCTTCTTGTTGTCTCTCGCTGCGTTCCCAGCGAGCTCAAGTACCTTCAAACAAAATAACGCACACTAAGCTCAATTGCTACTAACCATTTTTCAAATATTGAAAGCACAGATTTAATTAGCAATAACAACAACAAAGATCTGCCAGGAAACTTAATCAGAATTTTCGAATTCGCAAAAGCAGAAGTAATTAAAAAAAAACAAAATTGAAACAAAAAAAATTAAAACGGCGATGAAATAGATGAGAATGATTGATTTACCTCGGCGGCGAGGTATTCAAGAACGGCGGCGAGATAGACAGGAGCTCCGGCACCAACACGCTCGGCGTACTTCCCGGCCTTTAAGAATCGAGCGATACGACCAACGGGGAATTGAAGCCCAGCCTTGCTACTACGAGAAGTCGACTTCTTCGCCGCACCAGATCCTAGTGTTTTTCCCCGACCCGCCATTTCTACACCTCAAGACGAACAAAGAGTAACGAAACAAAGCCTACTTAATAAACTTCGTTTATTACAGCGGAACCCGCCATGAGTATTATTAGAGCATCCACATTGGTGTGGGACTTTTTTTGGTCCCCCACTTTTAATAATAATATTTTGATAGTTTCTTATTTTTAGTAGGAACATTGGTGTCTATTTGTATTTGGTCCCCCGAATAAAATAATAATATTTTGAAAGTTTAAAGATTAATTATTTAAAGAAAGAAAAAACAAAAACATACAATTTAGAAATTAATAACATAAAAATATAACATAAAAACATCAAAACAAAAACAAACATTTTATTCAACTCATAGAAATTTTAAAATCAAACATAACAAGATTATAAGATCACTAATAAGAATGAATTTTGTAATCAAATAAGATGAGCAAAAGAAAAGGGAAAGATTTGGTGAAGTTTTGACTTTGTAAAATGTTCAAGATAATTTTGTAATAACCTGCCATTAGGAGGATTAGTTGCATTCATATGTAACAATGCAAGCAATGTAGAGAAGGAGAATCAAATTCAACTTAAAATATAGGAGTCATCACAAAAGCAAGCAATGTCGGGAACATAGAAAACACACTACTGAAAAAAGAAACAGATCATTCATGATTCATAGACCCAAGGGTGAACGCTGCTCTGCCAGTTGACAGGACCATCAGGGAACCACAAAGCAATCTCCTTCTGTGCACTCTCGACAGCGTCACTTCCATGGATCACGTTCCTTCCAATGTCAATTGCATAGTCCCCACGGATAGTTCCAGACTCAGCAGCAGCTGGGTTTGTGGCTCCAATGATCTTACGTCCGGTCAAGACAACATTCTTTCCTTCCCAGATCATAGCAACAACAGGTCCGGATACAATGTAGTCAACAAGACCATTGAAGGAAGGATTATCTAATTTGGAAGAGAGCGTAGTGCTTAGTGCACTATATAGTCCACATCAAATGTTTCTCAACAAGAGCGTAGTGCTTCTCAGCAAAAGAGCGCTCTACACTGATCATCTTTACACACAACACAAATCTTAAGACACATATACCATAACCCAAAATCTATTACACAACAAAGGTATGAACTTTTATCTTCCAAATCAAGTATAACAAAATTTCCAGAAACTAGACCAACCATAACCACAGACATGTCTACAACACATTCTTAGGCACATATACTAAACTCTAAAATCTATCAGGCAACACATGGATATAATCTTTGTCAAGCCAAGCAAGGTCTATTGAACTATATCTAAGAGTAGAGACATCTCTCTTCCAAATTAGATAATCCTCAATTTCTAGTTATCTGATTATGGAAGTGACACTAAAACCTCAAATCTGATCTAAGAAATCTCTAATCTTATAATCTAAAATCCAGCAAAACCAAATCATGGTTTTCACAAAATAAAGATAGGGAGCATTACTACCTTCAATCGCATTAAGCACTCTTTCTTAAGCTCCTCAGCTCCCGAATCTGTGGCCTCTTTAACCTCTCTTTCACATCCCTGTACATCAATCAAAACCACGAGAGTTTTTAGCTGGTGAAGCAAGAGTATACTAAGCTATCAAACTAAAACCATGGTAACAAAAGTTCTAAAGCTCGATTCAAAGGTCTCTCGAATCCAAAAAATTGGCTAATCTTTGAGAAAGCAAATCCGATTTCAGAAATTGGCAAAACAAAAACAGTTCTAAATATCCCAAAACAGTTCGTGATTCCATTTGCCTACAAAGAGATGGTTCCTCGACTTCGGAAAGCGGAAAAAATAGTGAAAACACATGAGAGGGATTAGAGAAAAAACTTACAGCGATGACATCTCCGTCGCACCAAGGGATCTTATCGTTGCCGGTGAAGAAGGAACCGACGGAGTCAAAGAACTGTCCGATCTTAGCATCCATTGAAGGCGATTTCTCGAGCTTTGATTAATGTGAGACTTCGTTGTTTTTGATTCAAAGGTCGTCGCCGTCGAGAGAGAGGAAACAACTCGACAAAATTTTGTCTCGCAAATGAGTTTTTTTTTTTAACCCTAGATAAAAAGACAACCAACCAGACGACACCACGTGGCGAAGAAGACGGACGAAAAACGTCCCCAAATAAGAACCGTTTTTTTGAAAATGGGCTTTTAACAATTAAATTTAAATCTAATAAATACCAGGGACGGGCCGAGTATACGGCGTTGCCCATGGTCTTAGTTAGAGTGGGGAAGAAAGTATCAGTTGACCAATGAAATCACACTGTGTGGATCGATAACTCTAACCGTTAGATTGGTTTTTAAGTTTAACGGACGCGATGTGAGTTTTCATGCTCCCACCCACCGGTTGGTCATTTTTTATTGGTCCTCCGATAATTTCAATGGATTGATCTACTTATATGGGCTCATTCGGCCCAAACTATTTTTCTTGTATATATATTATTTCCTTAAAAGAACATGCATGATGAGGCAGGCTTAAATTCGGATGATGTTATATCAACAGTTATCTTATCCGTATATAAACTATTAGCCGGGGTGTCATAATAAGATTTGCCATTCGTTTAACTATTATGGGAGCGAAATTCTAATTTGATAATTCTAGACTAATTAAGAGTTTAAGACAAGAGTACACGACTAAATAATTACAATTGTCAATAAAAATTTTAGAATCAATCTAGTGTATGATTATTTTTTTAGTAATCTCTCCGGACAAAGAAAGTAACCCCAATAGAGAGAAAGAGACATTCGAGAAAGTGTGTCTGTCATGAAACGTTGTGGGATGGTGTTATGATGTTACCAACCTTTCCTAGAAAAGAACGGTGGATCACACTTTGATTGTTCTTTAGTGTAGGATGTAGAAATGTCTTTAATGCTTTTAAATCACAACATTATCATTATTGGTTTGATGACCCTAAAAAGAAAAAACTCATTATTTTGTGTTACGAAAGTGAAGGAAAAAGTAATTGGAAATTTAATGAAAACAGACAACTTTTTTAGATTTATTGTAGGATTGAGATATAGGTATATTCTTTATGCAAAAATATGAAATAAATACTTTTCACCACTATTTTTGTATCCCATTTATAATAAAATGTAAGTACACAACATTATTTTATAGACTATATAATTTTAATAAATTGGTTACAAATCCCCTATTTAATAAAACGGAAGTACACGACTTCAAATTTGTAGACTATATAATTTTAATAGTAGGTTATAAATGAGTTATAAAAAAAATTGTATTAATTTGTTACAATATGTTAGGTGTACACGGAAGATTTTAGGAGATAATCTTAATTCTATTTTACACCAAAATATATCCTCCAAAGATTTAATGGTTACGTCACTTTGATTACAAAAACAATAAACAGAATATTCCGAAATAATTCTCCACAGAAAAGATACTGATAAGCATAAAAAAGAATAAAATCTAAGCAAATAATAACAATTAATACCCGTGCTAGAGTACGGGTTGAAATTCATTTTATTTATATTACATGCTATAACATGTAATGTTAAAATTAGTATTATAGCATGTTTGTTATATGTAATGTTAATATTACAAGCTATATTAAATGTAATATGCAAATATTAAATGCTATATCAATTGCGGTATTTGAAGACTATTATTCCCGATGAAAATGAATATCGTGTGTATAGCATGATCTAACAATGACTAAAAAAATTGCATATGATTTTTTCATAATATTTTCAGAAAATTTATTAGAAAATCATAGAAATTATATTTTATTATATTAATTATAAAATAAACAAAACGAATTACAACCCGTGCTCTAGCACGGGTCATAATCTAGTATGTTATACATTAGTTGATTAATTAATTGGTTACAAGTTAAATAGTGGGTAAAACCTTAATATATTTTTGGAAAACTTAAAAAAAAATATTCTAAAGAATCATTTGATATCATCTAACTTACCATTTTAATTTTCTTTATTAACTTATTTATCAAATAAAATCCTATGATATCTAACTTACTATATTAATTTGTTAAATTATCATTATACTTCACCTCTCATCTTTCTGCATATATAAGTCTATCTTGTGAAAGAAATAAATTATCATATTATTTATTATAATTAAAAAAAAATTTTATTTCTGAATATACCATAAGTTGAATTTTTAAAAACAAATATAAATTGTTGAATCTATAGAATATTCAAGCTTTAGTAATATTATTCTTTAAAAATAATCTCTATTGAATTAAAAATTTTACTGAGTAACAGGTCAAAATTTGAATATTTAAATTCAATTTCATATTTTTGATGAATTTTATAATTTTATATAATATAATTTACTTTAAATATTTTATTTTGAAAAATATTTTAAAAATATTGAAACTTGATATTCTGAATATCATAAACATTTAATATATCAAAAATTTATAAACTATAAACACTCTAAATTGATTTGTTATAGCAATGTCAATAATATGTCACTATAATATGAAATAATTTCAAGAAACCAAGTGTATATTAAAACAAAAAGTATAACAATATATTAAATTACTTATAATATAATAAATTGCTTTTAAAAACTAAATTTACACAATTATGTTTTATAATGACATTCAAGTCATGATCTAGAATATACATTGTTGAAATAATTTCACATACATAAACTAATACAACATATTAAATTTTTCTTTTTAAATATAAGATATACAAAATTTTGTATAAAATAAAATTTGACCAGTGTTATATCACATATACTTATCTAAAATCACTAACAATATAAAACTTACAAAATATGTGTCTTTTTTAAGCCATCATATTTAGCATATGATTTTATTGCGTAATGTTTTTTCCAAAAAAATTTTTAAAAACAATCACATAAATTATATTTTTTATAAAATTTACAATATAAATAAAATGAATTTCAACCCGCCGTGTTAGAGAACACGGGTCTTAAATCTAGTAAGAAAACTAAAACCTCTACGCTAAGCTATAAACCCCATATGAGATTCTTTAACTACTAAAGCTTTTAGATGTAACTTCAACTTGGAGGCAGAGTATTCAACTCAATGAGAATACAATGATACGTTTATATAAAAACTAAAATGCAATTTATTGATTTAAGCTTTCACTGTTAAGCATTAATATTTGTATACAGAATCTTCTGCCCGCATTGAAGAAATGTCAATGAAATATCTCTCAATAATACGTACTTGGTCTCTAAGCCAGTTAGATTTTTATTTTGTACTTGTTGGTATTGACAAATCAATACTTGCAATCTTTTTCTGTTTATTGACTGGAATGGTTGTCCGAAGGACAAACACATATAGTGGAAGTATCTACTTGTCCGACAGTACGTGAAGATTTAAAATAGTTTAAATACAATACAAAACCGCAAAACTATACAACATATTGGAAGCATTAGATTTGGGAAATGTGAAATTATACAATACGCGTTATGTTTAGTCAGTAGACACTAGACAACCAAATCTTACTGTGGTCTCGTGAGTCAAATAGTGTCCCATAGATAGGTAAGTTACATGAGTACGATACTTGTTGTCTTTGACGTATCAAACAAAAAAAAAATATATTAGAGGTAAATAGAATCACCATTAATCCGATTTCACACCATTTGTTCCATCCTTTTTACGTTAACCACATTTACTTCCGACCTTTATTTATTCCGCTTTGGTTTGTACTTTGCGTTGTGCTGTCCATATTCACGACTCTTAAAGTCTTAATATAACTAAACCAAACATCAAATTGTATTATTGGGACTCTAAAATATAGTTTTTTGGGAGTAATTTTTTTCTTGTTTCCCCCTCCTTTACTATCTCTCTCTCCCTCAAATTCAAAAATTAGAAACTCTCAAACATTCATATCGAATTTTGCTTTTTAAGGTCACGTTTTTGTTTTTGCTTCTCGTTCTCATTGTCTTTTCAAGGGAGAACAGAAGAGAGAAAAAAAAATGGAAGCTTCAAACACAAGAAGCGAGAAGACGAAGAAGAAGAAGAAGACTGAGAGAGAAAACACCGACACTCAAAAGAAGAAGAAGAAGCTGCCAAGTGTTTGGTTTTCACTAAAGAAGTCTCTCCCTTGCAAATCTGATTCTTCCGATGTCCACAACCCTAGATCCAAGAAAGAGCTCGCTACAATCTCAACCAAGAGAACAACCTCCTCCTCCTCATGCGGCGTCGGTGGCGGTGGACGGTCCGGCTGTTCAAGATCCATAGCCAACCTCAAAGACGTAATCAATGGAAACAAACAGCAGTTAGAGAAGCCACCTTGCTCTAGCCCTCGTTCTATCGGAAGCAGCGAGTTTCTCAATCCCATTACTCACGACGTAATCTTTAGCAACTCAACCTGCGAGCTCAAGATCACCGGAGCAACAGAACTCGTTGGGACTCTAAGGCCAGGGACACCAGTGAATTACTCTTCTTCACGACGGAGCCAAGCTTCGAGAAAGGCTTCTTCCGCAACTGTTTCAGATAGAGACAGGGAAGGATTAGGGTTTCACCAACAGAGCAGAAGGGAGAGAGAGTCCTCCATTAACGGAGATAATTCCTCTGTTTCTTGCCATAAATGCGGCGACAAGTTTACCAAAATCGAAGCTGCCGAAGCTCACCATCTCACCAAACACGCCGGTAAATTACTAAACCAATCACATTGCTCCTCAAAGTTTCTTACTTTTTTAGCAAAGTTCGTAACTTTTTTCATCTTTGAAATTCAAAGTTTCATACTTTTTTAGTAAAGCTTGTAACTTTCATCTTGGAATTTCACAATAAGGTTACAGAGTTACTTAATTGTATCCCAAAATTTTCAGTGACGGAGCTAATGGAAGGAGACTCGTCGAGGAAGATAGTGGAGATAATATGCAGAACAAGCTGGTTAAAAACAGAGCATCACGGCGGACGAATCGATAGGATTTTGAAAGTGCACAATATGCAAAAGACCTTAGCAAGATTCGAGGAATACAGAGACACAGTGAAGATCAGAGCGAGCAAGCTACAAAAGAAACACCCGAGATGTATCGCAGACGGAAACGAGCTGCTCAGGTTCCATGGAACCACCGTCGCGTGTGCTTTAGGGATTAACGGGTCGACGAGTCTTTGTTCGTCGGAGAAGTGCTGTGTTTGTCGGATTATAAGGAACGGGTTCTCGTCGAAACGGGAGATGAACAATGGTGTTGGGGTTTTTACGGCGTCGACGAGCGAGAGAGCGTTTGAGTCGATTGTGATCGGAGAAGACGGTGGTGGTGGTGGTGGTAATAGGAAGGCGTTGATTGTGTGTCGTGTAATCGCCGGGAGGGTTCATAGGCCGGTGGAGAATTTAGAGGAGATGAGTAGTGGGTCGTTGTTGAATGGGTTTGATTCTTTGGCTGGTAAGGTTGGGTTGTATACACATGTTGAGGAGCTTTATTTGCTCAATTCTCGAGCTTTGCTTCCTTGTTTTGTGCTTATTTGCAAACCTTAGTTATCTCAAAATCTTTTGATGACATTAATGGCAAGTTTTGGTTGATAACTACCTAACCTAACTAGAAGTGCTAGAACTTAAGACCAGAGCCGTGCAGCAGTTATAAAAAATGAAGCAGCCGCTTGCGGTATCCAATTTTTTTTTAAATAAAGGCATATAATTTAGTTATGTCATGTAATTTATCCCTAATAAAAATATATAACTATAGAAATATGGGTTCATAAACTTTTCTTACAAGTTACAACATTATAAACAAAATATGGATTTCTACAATCTAATTTCAAACATAGGCTTATTATATTAATTAACTAGAAATAGGCTCGCGCAATGCGCGAGATATATTTAATTATTTTTTATTAATTATAATATATATCAAATTTTAAAATATATTTTTGAAATGATTTTTTTTATGAAAAGTTTATTTTTTAAATGTTTAATATGTGTTCTTTTATATATATGGGTTTTAATGTTTTGACGCAAAATAAAATAAACAAAACATATCTATCAGAAAATATTTTTGATTAAAGAAATTAAATCCCTCAAAGTTCTTTTGTTTTAGTTTTTATTGTTTTGTGATAAATTGTTAGGTTCTTAGAGCATCTATTTTAAAGTCAATACTCTATTATAGAGTAACATTGGTTCCAACACTACTATATATCTTACTCTAAATTAGAGTAAATGTTAGGATTACTCTATATTCAACTTTATTTTTTACACTAACTCTATTTTTTAGAGTCAAAAATAGAGTGATATATTGAAAAAACTATGTTTTATTTTAGAGTAAAAAAAAAATATATGTTGGAAATAGTCTTAACACAAATGAGATATGTGTAGAGACCAGATAAAACGGAAATAGCTTGCTATTACCAGATAAATTTCATCTTTCCCTACATCTTTTCCAAAGTTTTAATATATGGATGCGATCAAGACTTATATGATGATTAGCTGGATCTCTATAACCAGAAAATTATTATGAAAAAAATAAAAAAAATTCAAGCAAACTATACACCATATAAGAAATAAAATAAAATGAAATAGATTAAAAAATATTTAATTTAAAAATAGTGAGAAAGACATGTCACATGTGTCACAAATTTAGAGCGTCAAGTGTCGCATTGGCAGAGAAAGTTAGAAAAAACCTTCTCATATTATAGAAGAAATGAGATTATAAATCTAGAAAATATGTTTTACACAGAGGAATCACCAATATGTTTTACCATATGCTCCAGTGTTTACTCTCTAATCTCGTAATTACCCTTAATATAATTTTTTTTGGAATAATACATATTAAAATATGGCTCATGTCATAAAACTTTAAGAAATATTTTATACTATATCTCGAATTTAATTATGAATAAAATTCATGACAAGAAAAGTGTGTCAATTTTTTTTTTTTTAGATTCAATATATTATCTCTATTTTCTTATTATTTAAAAACTAATACCTTTAAATTATTTTTGGAAACTATTATTTTATGTTATTTCATGGAGTGATTAAGCAATTATATTCTGATACCATTATATATATGTATATATATATATATATATATATTTTTTAGTACATAAGTTTTACAAACAGTCAACCAGTAACTTATAGAATTTTAAATACATATTTAATTTTATCTGAGTTTGTCTTTAATAGAATAAATGTGATTATTGAATACAATGTAATTTTTAAAAATATATTAGAATATATTTGGTGTTTTAAAATTAGTCTATCATAAATTAATTTGGTTTCAGTTTTTACTTTAAAAGTATAATTTTTTTTTTGTTTTTATTAGTTTGATTAGTAGTTTTATTTTTAGGTTATATGGTATATGCTTTCATTAGGAAATAACTTATATATTAAAACTAAAAGTTGGTAGAAATATATTTTTGTAACAATGTGAAAAAACCTTTTAAGCAAACTATACACCATATAAAAGATAAAATAAAATGAAGTAGATTAAAAGTATTTAATTTAAAATTAGTGAGAAAGACATGTCACATGTGTCACAAATTTAGAGCGCCAAGTGTCATATTGGCAGAGAAAGTTAAGAAAAATCTTCATATTATAGAAGATTATAGAGAACTAGTTATATGACATACTCTATGCTTAGTTAAACAATTAGAATTACAAATTCATTTTTGTTAGCTTTTTATTTGGTCGTTAAGGCTTTCTCATCTTTTGATTCTATGGTAACATAGTGACAAATTTTTCTTTCAACATCTTTTCACCAAATTGGTTATATCAAATTAAAACTAGTTTTTTATTTACTATCTCTATTTGCTCTATTTTTTAAATAATTGAAGTTATCAAATCATATTATGTTAATGTTTAAGAATTTCGTTTCAGTTTGTCTCTTTGTTTATTTTTGTTATAACTTATATGATACTGTGGTTAATTTTTACAAACGTGTTTATTTTGTATAATTTAAACAGACATTTTAGTTTTGTTCGCTTCTTGTAATTATTGACCTTCGCACGGCTCTGCTTAAGACTAGAAAATGTATACAGTAACCATTAAAAAATTGTTGGGATTGAAACACTTAATTGATAGATTCGAAGAGCCACATGCAATAGTTCAATCCAGCAAAACAACGAAGTCATTTGTTGTTGATCTCACATTCTCACTGCTTGAGTTTGTGGTTCAAGGTAGGAAACTTAAAACTAATGGAAGCATCAATTGTTTGATGAACAATTTCTTCAATACTGTATTTGTATTCAAACCCCAATTCTCTTAACTTCTTTGAAGAAATTATAGGCTTCATACATCGTATCTCTTCGTCATCTTCATTTCCCCTATAAATCAAGAATAATAGTTTTCTAAAATCATTAGTCTAAAACAAAAAGAAGAATTGATAGAAGCATCAAAGATTGTAGAACTTACTTTTGAACTTTAAAATACTCCTTAGAGAAGTGATGAACCATCAACTCATGCATATCAATATTGTCAACACAACATATATATTGACCATTAGCCTTTGGTTGTTCCATTAAAAACATATGCGCCCTGCAGATATCTTCAATGTGTACTAACGCAATCGAACCCATTCTTTTGTTCACAGCTGATAATATCGCAAACAACTTTGAGTCACCTGTTTTGTTATACAATGTAAATAAGTCAAAATGGTTAATTAAGCCAAACGCTTTAACTTATATATGATAATGGAAAAAAGGTTAATATATATATATACACAAACCTGTAACTGGGGACAATAGAACTTGAACGCTTGATGGGACAGAAGGAGTAAGGAATGGACCTGAAACAGTTGTTGTAATGACTGAAACAAGATCCATTCCTCTCTCTTTTGCATATCTAAATGCTTCTTCCTCTGATACGAGCTTCGATAGTACATAAATCTGTAGCACATACGAAGTCTAAAACCTGTTAATGAACGCTGGAACAATGAAAAATATGTAAAGAAATTATAATATTGGTTTGTAAGTAGTATTTTTACCCATCCACTAGCTTGTGATTTAAGGACATGATCAACATGAGCCTTGCAAGTTTCATCCACGACAGATCTCAACCGTTCATTCTCATCTTTGGCAGTGAGAGTACTGATGGATGATGTGAAGACAACTCTTTTGACTGAGTTTGACTTTAGACAAGAACCTAGTACATTCCGTACGCCTTTTCTCGCCGAATCTATGACTTTGCTCTGGACATAACTCTCTACATCATTCCACCAAAATCCGGTTTGTTTCGGTTAAATTGCAATATTAACGGGTTGATCCGGTTTATAGCGGTTTAGGCAATGTACAAAAAAAAGGGAGGACGGGGGTGCAATGAAAAGAAAATATCGCATACCGAGATTGACGTGATCTGATGAGATATCAAACTCCATGGAAGCGGCGACATGGAAGACGCCGTCACAGCCCTTGATGGCGTCGTCGAAGCTGCCGTCATCTTGAAGATCCGCTCGGAACAATCTAAGCCGTTCATTCTCCTTCCATTTGGATTCAAAATATTGAGATTTTGCTGTCAAAAAAGAACTGATTAGTGCATATATGTATTTTAAAAGGCTCTGTAGTTAAGGTTCGTTCTACCTGAGATTCGATATAAACAAGACACTTTAAAATTCGGTTTTGATAAAACAAGAGGATACCAAGATCTCTAAGAGTGGCATGAACTGTGTAGCCTCTTTCAAGAAGAGACTTAACCAACCAAGAACCGATGTATCCACTTGCACCAGTCACGCAATACGTCTTCGTTTTGCTTTCCTCCATCACCTCCTCTCTTCTTCTTGAAATGCCAAAATGGGCTTACAGTCTGAATAAATTAATTATTAATCTTTTTGGCTTTTAACGATAAGTGTTAAAACTATTTTGTCTGTAATATTTTAATGATAGTGTGTTTAGCTTGTTTGTTTCCATTGGTTTGTTGTCAATACTTTTCATGTATTTTTGACAATTGGAAAACTACTAGACAGATAACTTTTTCAAAAATCTTTTTGGCATATATTATTATATTTGGTAGGATTCGATTTCATTGCTACGTTGGCGTTATTACACAATCATAATGCATTTGAATGTAAATAAGTGGAGAAGATAAATTTGCTATGCAACATTATTCTATAAGACAGACGAAGAAAGAAATCTTAAGAACAGCCAAAAGATAGCTGTTGAAATCTACGACTCGTGTTAGGGGTGGTCATTTTAACCGAACCAAACCGAACCGAACCGACCCAACCAAACCCAATCCTACACTCAAACCATTTGGTTAAGTTTTTTCACAACACAAACGGTTCGGTTTGGTTCGGTTTAAACCCAAACCGAACCGATAACCAAATGTGCTTTTATTAATTAAATACATAATTATTGTATAATATATATTCATAATCTTATTTTTTTATGAATTCATTTATGTTATCATTTCTAAAACTTTGACCCTAGGTTTTAAAAAGAGTAAAATTGTAAAGATTTAAAAAGGTTTTTACAAGAAATTATACTTTTTTTATCTTCTTACGTTGTTTAGTTTGTTTCATTTTTATTTTTTTCCTAATTACTAAACATTTAATATTGATATAATTATTATTTTTGGGTAAAATTTTCATGGATTCTTTGAATTATTCAACTTACAAAGAAGAATGAATTTTATTTTGTTACATTAATTGATTTTTAAACCGAATAAAATCAAACAGAACTAAAGTCAAACCGAACCAAATCAAACCAAATATAAACCAACCCAAAACCAAACCAAACCAAACTAACAATGGTTGAGTATGGTTAGAGTTTTATGTAAACCGAATTAGCCAAACCGAACCAAACCCAAACCGAACCCGAACTTAAACCGAAATGCCCACCCCTAACTCGTGTGGTTTCTTTTATTTTTAGCTTCCTTTGAATATCCTTCCATTTTTCTCAAAACCCTCTCATTAATTCATTTTCAAGAATCTTCTTTATCTTTGGCTCACTGTTGTGTATGTTTTGTCTTCTTCCACATCACTACAGAAGGTTTCTACGACTCCGGGTTTCTAAGAGGGCTGGGCTGATCTCATTCGGGCCGGGCCATTAACCACACTCTTTATTGTACAAGTTAAAGAAGCTCATCTCATAAGTCATTTCACGAAGGAAATTTATCATTGTGACTCATCATCATCGTTAGCACTACAACCTTTTTTGTTACAACTTCAGATCGTAATAACTTATTAGGGCCAACTTATTGTAACTTAGCATCAATTGAATACTAATCTTGGTTTAACCCAGTTACGTTCAAACAATTCTCATTTAAAATTCATTTTCCTCATGTGGGATGGACTTTGACACACATTGATAACCTTTATCATCTTTACATAACACAGTCATAAATGCATATATATAAGTAAATGTTCACAATGTGATGATGAAGTGGTGGGTGGTGTCAGTGACTAAAAAGGAGGAATATTTGGGTCTTACACAGACACAAATCTCGTCATGGGGACACATAAAAAGACCCTTATCTTTTTATACCCACTCATATTACGCGCAGTACGCACACATAAATCCACAATAACCACCAAACCTATAGTTTATTCATTAGTACTAAAGAATCTATGACTGCAACACACACCACGATTCAACAATAAAGGGAATATTATCTTCACAGCCCAATTTAGAAAACATTCTTTTTAAAAGAAAATTAAAATGTTCCTTCTTATATACCTTCAATCATCATCGTCTCCTTCCTCCAAGTGATCGCACTAAGTCGACAGCCCAAGAGCTTCTCCCAACAATATATTGGCCCACCCTTTAAAGCTTAAAATCTTTTTACCATATATGATCATAAGAATATTCAACTTAACAACTTGTATATTGTTGTTCACCTTCGATTTATTTTCTTGATGAAAGTTCATCTTGAATTTTGCAACCCTCGATGTAGTTATAATTATATAAAGTTATCAACCAAACCAGAGTTTTTGGTGATACGATCCAACTAGTGTTTATTTTACTATAGAAAACGCTCAACTATTTTTCGCATAATTTTATGAATGGTCACCCAATAACAAATTGCTAAAACTTATATGTGCTCAACTTATATGTATAGTATCATATTTTCTTAGGTCAAGATCCCAATTGTAGCTCATAGTATAGTTTTAAGCTTATGAGATTTCATTTAATATAACAATTGGTTGGTATTTAATGAATAAATTTCACCCGAATAAAAATGAATGAAATAGCAATTAAATAGTCTTTTTTTTTGTGGGATAGTAATTTTGAAAACTGTGATTTCAATGGATATCAAGTTTCGTCACCTTGAAACTTTTTGTTTTCAGTGGAAGTTAATTAAATGGAATCCAACAACACCGTAACTAACCTAAAATTGGATCATGCAAAATGTAAATAATGAATGAAAGGAAATCAACTAAAAGACACGTACGATCTCATTTCTTTCCTAAGAAGAAAAGTTGCTACAATTGTGCGTTGTTGTGGTTGTGGTTGTGGTTTTCGTTGTGGGTGAAGCGGGTGTTTGCTACGTGCATCAGTGCATGGACCCATCGGTTATGATTATTGGGGACACGAATCAATAATGGGCTTAAAAGTTCTGATGACCTAAGACCCAAGTTCACCTTCTCACTGTTGGATATTAACTTACCTAAAATACTCACTTGCTCATTTCAATTTTATCTAGAAAAATAATAATAATCTTAAGTCGTCCAATCTTAAGTCGTCCAATCCAAGGCATGTTCTTGAATCTTGAATAATATGTGCGTAAGTATCCTCACAGTCACAGGAGAAAGAAAGACTTGGACAGTTGGACCTGTTCTGTTTTCGTTTCTCAAATATTAATCAAGTAAAGTAGTTTACTACAACTTCATACAAAAGTGATTAGACATCCTAAATTTATTAACAGAATTGCTATTCGACATGTCCACCGTACATTAGTTAATTTTAGATCAATCGAATTAAAGTAAACAATTATTTGACAGGCGAATTTTGTTTGTTCAGAGTGGCTTAAAAAACTTTCACGATCTGTTTTATTATCTGTGTGATATACTGATACCTCTATAAATTTTATCGTACATGGCGAAGTTGTATGTGTCGTGATGTTTCATTTATCTCAGTCTCAGAACTTTGACAAAAAAATGAGGATCTATATATGCACACATAAAAAAAAAAGATGGTTTACTAACTATTTATTTAGATACTAATTTAGAGATATATTCCTGATATTCTTCTAACTGATCAAAACCCATTATAGTGGCCACGATATGTTCTTCCTTAAATGATTTGAAATGTTAAGTGAATAAGTGAAACGAGTCAAATAGATGAAAAACGTTAGGCAAGTAAATTACTAGTCATACTTCAAACTGATTTTCCGATATATTAAGTACGACGACACTGATGTGATGTAAGCTACGAAGATAAAATAAAAAGTGGATATGAGTATAATATAATTAAAATTTTAGATGTTACATTCATAGATAATCTTTTAGAGAGTTTAATTGTGTTACCCTCTTTATGACCCATCTAGTCAACTTTTTTTAGACATATGAATATTAATCCTAGCCTCGCCCATGAAGCTTTCTAACTACTTAATGGGAAGTAAAGCTAATTAATCATGGCCGGTAAAAAAATTATCATATACTATTATATATTTTGAGTGTAATGAAATATTGAAAAGGTGAAAACCGACACACTCATTTTATTGGTTAGTAGCATGTGATTTATGTCCATACCCATCAATTCTGTTAGTTGTGTAATAAACTTTGTTGTCTTAAAGTGTTCTTACTCAAATCATATGGTCTTATTTAAGATATTTAATCCAACCTTTGAATGATTGTATGGTATGGTGTATACCAAACTATGCATATGCAAAATGTTGGACTGTAGTATGGAATTTATAATTGTATGAAGTTTTTGAAAAATGTAATAAAAAATAAATACCAATAGTGAATTTACAATAATATGGAGTTATACGCTCAAATGCGTATTAGTATGGTGAAACAATTACTAGTAAATTAAAAACCAACTTGTTCCAATATATTCGCACAAAACAATAGATGTACAGGTTACCAGAAAAAGGAAAAGAAGAAAACCCTATATGGTGATGACCGCGAGATATTCAATCTTCTTACAAATCTGAAGAAAAATATGTGTCCAAGTCCCTGCTTTCAAGTCTATATAAAGGTTTGAGAAAAGTGATATGCAACTATGAAGATACGATCGGTCGATTAGACTATGAAAAATTAAATATTTGATTGACTCGACCGCCTTCTCATGCGAGAAAAGAAAACATATTAAAAATCGAATGGTATAATGGGATATAGATATAAAAGGTGGAATTGACCCCCAAAACCAGTGATGGCTTTAACCCAAATTACAAATACATAAATTTTTCTGTTGTATTTTTGAACTCCCTACATATACATAGGTAACCAGAGCAATCTAGAGACAAAATCCCTTAAAACGTTGACCCAAAAAATCCCTTAAGCATTGGTGACTCATGGACTCTTCCCAGCACTAATCAATGATTATGTAGCCATCAATAAGTACAAGTAGTGCTTAACATAACAGAGTTAACTCAACGTAACAATACTCACAATCTAGCCCTTTTACAAAAAAAAAAAAAAAAAAAAAAAAAAAAAAACGATACTCGCGCGCAATCGGATATACATCCACTAATAGTAATATCAGTCAAATGTATTAGGATCATAGTTATTATGATAACAAATTAACAATCAGTATATGGAAACAAAAAAACAGTTTTGTCCTTCGGTCGGATTGTTGTTAGGAATGTTACATTAATGCAAATGATAACGTAACATATATATTGATGGAGTGGTAAACTATAATCTATAAAAGTGTATATGTGCGCACAAAAGCATATAAACATACCTTGAATCTTTCTCAAAAATGTTAATCTTAGTTCAGCCAAACCGTTAAATCTTTTAACGTTTGCAGAAATATGTAACTAATTAACTCACTTCACCCAAATGGATATGATGAAACCAATTGATAGATGGAGACATACAGACCAATTATATTATGTGAGAATGCATTCATTATTATACTTCTTTAGAATTTTTTTTTTATCCAAATGAGTAAATAAAACTTTTGGAGGGCAAAAGTAGAATGAAATAAATAATAGAGTAATGAAGACAAACGAGAGAAGACATGAAACGCAAATCGTCAATGCTTCTTTCAATTTCAAGAGCTTTTGCCCTATTTTAGTGGGTTACTTTAATAGTTACCTCTCAAATAGTCAAAAGATAAGGATAAAAACATCTCCATTCACTTTTTGACGTATGGATTCTTTATATACCTTTTACTTTCTTCTCCCACGAACGAATCCATTTCCATACCAATAAATGATGTCATGACTTCCAATTCACATCGCATCAAATAATGCTCGAAAAGTTGTTTGTAGAATTTCTTATTAGACTAATTAATAACAAAAACAATATTTTATGGTAATTAGCAATTTGTATCAAAAGAAAAAAAGTTTGTTTGATGACAAAATAGAATACAGTATACATCGAAAAGAAAAAAACTGTGTATCAATTCATCGTAGAGTTTCTTGATTCTACTTGTAGACTATATACATTTGTCCATCCTATGTTGTGTTGTTATTGATTGATTCTTATTTATTGAAATTTATTTCCGATCCAATATAACTATATTATTAGTTATTATCTCTAAAAATAGTTTAGGAAAAGAACGATCAAGATCAACTACTAAGTTAAAGTCTTTTAACAAAAAGAAAAAAAAAAACAATATAAAGTTGAGTTGTTGCAATAGAATGGTTCCATCATGAGTGACCTGTCTCCTTATTTATAATTTATAATTTATAAGCACGATGCTTAAAAGCTAAAGAATTTAAGGATTATATTATACACACATGCACAAATATCTACATACTGAAAATCCCATGATTTATGTCACTTAAGTACATTTATTAGATTCGATTTGCATCAAAAGATGAGAAAATATGGAGAGAACAAAAAAAAATATATACATTCTCCGAAGTTCTTTTGTACTGTTAAAGCGAAAGCGTAGCCACTTTTTTCATGTGGTTTCTTAAACAATTTCCTTAACCAATCAACTTACATTAGTGTCCCATTATTCATTTCATCATTATATTCTAGTTAGAGTTGATAAACATACTCCATATATTTATCGTCTTCGTCAGTGACACGATCCTCCCTTCACGTTTCCTACACACACATTCATATATATATATATATATAATATGGTGAAAATGATTCAAATTAAAACGGTCTTAACTCTTAGAGAGATTAAACGGTGGGATCTACAATAAACTTGCCTCGTACCTAAGTCTCCAACATAAAAGTTGCATACCCAAAATTGGCTTTTCATTTTCCTGGTGAAATATCAGTTATATATGTTGTAGTTCATACTTTACACAATAAGAAATACACATACTTTTCACTCAAAATATGATCGATTATTGAAACAATTTTTCTCTATAGTAGGAGTTATCTATTTTGTTCCTTGTTTAGCATGACCTTAGCTAGTCCAAGAAATGGCGATATCAAACAACAAAGATCTATATATATCCATGTATCAACTTAGGCTATACATATCCCAATTAATAACCATAGTTAGTTATAGCATTGTTTGTTTATTTTGTTCATTATAAAATATTTACTTTCACAATCTACAGAATTTAATACACTATGTTAGACCTGATATTTATGAACGACGAACTCATTAAAAAAGTTGATATATAATAATGTGTACACAAACTAGGACTTTGACAGAGTTATTGCGAAGGAAACAAGAAGACTACTATATACACTTACTTTGGTTGAATAAAATAAAATAAGATATACAAATAAGCGAAGGACCACATTATTGGTTTCCATAATTAAATACGTACTTAGATATTAAGAACAGGGTTATTAAAGTATTGATAAAATAATCTACCACCTTAAATAAAGGCAAATACTCTCTATCTTGTACCCTAATACGAGGCCATATAAAGCCATTTTCAAGATTTAACCAAACACATGCACGTTTGTATAGCACCATCATTTTTAGTTAAGCTCGACAACTTGTTATCTACAAAGGATTAACTGGAGTAACAGCTTTAGATGCATGTTCCCATAGTTTTTCTTTAGCGACAAATATATGTATGTGTAAAACTAAAATATATGCATTGCCATTATTAAGTCACACTATATATACATACCAAAATCTGCTTTCATTTTATCATTCGATGTGAGAAATAGAATGATAGCAATTAGCGAGGAAAGAGTTTACTTATGAATAAAAGAAAAGGAAAAGGTTACGGTTAATACTGGCATATATCATGATTTAGAAAGAAAATGTCATTTACTTCAATAAGGTTTGAGGAAGAGAAACTAACTTTGAAAACGTTAGAATTGGGAAAACAAAAAAGCTTGGACGACGATATATTAGAAGTCAAAAGGTCAAAGGTATTAATGACTGTCGGTGTCTCCCGCCGACGCCACAAGCTTCCGTATTATAAGTAGGGATTACTATTACTATTACTAAGTACACAAACAAAAACTGTGAAAGAGTGCGAGATAGTACGGATTGCTTTTAGAGCTTGATTTGAAACTCCTAAAACACCCTTTCTTCGTTTTGGGTACCTGCCCACACCTGATTTTGGGTGTAAGGGAACACCCGCGTGGCATGTTGGGATAATCTCTGTGAAAACCAAAATTCCTAAAATAAAGAGAGTTTTGTAATACATGATCACGAAAGTGCCTGCCTAATATTTATAGTTTGGATAATCAGAGAGTAAGAGAGAGTGGGAAGAGTATTAATCGCAAAAAATACCAACGATAAAAAAGAAGACCAAGTAGTAGCCCGAAAAAAGTTTAGGATAAAAACCAGGAACCGTCAATATTTAAAATATCGTAAATTTTAACCCTAATGAATAATTTCTTTATTTAACAGGCCATATTGGCATTTCTTGCATGCGGATGCTTTTGTATAGAACTGAATGTTATGGTACTTTAATATGACCCGTCCTTGGTATCTATAGTTACTGAACGATCGAAACGGTTCATGGGTCGCTCGAGTTGTCCAATCAAGACTTTGTATGGAATTTATGTTAACCCACGATTATAATGTTTCCCAAATGTTGTAAATCTAAAAGATATTTACTTGGTAGTTGAACATTCATTTCATCATTGAAACTACTGATAGGATGTAAAAAGGAAATTTAAGAGTAGTACGCTATGTAGACGTCTACGTACGCAGTACGTATAATTGATTAAAGAGTAGCATGTTTACGTACGTAGACGTCTACATAGCGTACTACTCTTAAATTTCCATAGCAGATCACAGCACACATTAGCCATTAGTTTTAATTTGCTTAATCAAATCAATTATCTTTTCATATATACATTATCTAAAATTGAGAATTTCGTTTTCTTTTCTTTTTTTTTTTATTGAAAGAAAAAACATTCTTACGTAGACGTTATTATTTACATACACTCATTGGAGTCCTTTGCCCTGCGTTTCTATAGCATGTTCATAAACTACATAACAGCACATTCTAAAACGAAACACGAATTTTTTTTTTCAAAAGCAAAACAAAAATATAATTCCAATATTAATCACAATGCGGTTCTTCAAAACTAAAAATCGAATCTCAAACACGTACGGTTAGTTAGTAAAGTTTCAGTTCTAGACACTAAGCAATATGCCTTATTAATAAAAATTTAATAATGTATAATTCCGCTGAGCTTATCTAAAATGTTTCACGTTGATTGTGTTTAAATAAATAAATAAGAAAATGTGTTCACATCCAACAAAAATGTTGAACTAGCTCTACTCATTTGATTTACATGGATGATGAACAAAACAAATTGATAACGCAAAAAAAAAAAAAAAAAGGGGTTCAAAATAAACAACGTGAAGGCACCAAACTAGTACAAACAGCAACAAATCCCGTACACGTGTCAACCTATCAAGTTTGGAGTCCAGCTGTCTGGTCCCCCACACACACCTCTCTCTCTACTTGTTCTCGCCGAGATAACGCGAGAAATTCACAGTGAACGCCGTTGTTGAGAGATGATTATGGTTTTAGGTTAATTACGGTATTTAAAAGAAACAAAGGAAGGTTAAAGTTGGGTTTGCCGGTGATTTGTGGGACAACCCCGTACGAGATTACTGCGGATTAACCGGATATTGCCGGTTTTGTAGTGCTGGTCAACCGGGTAGTATACAAATACCCCCCGTTATTTAAATCCGTGCCTCTCTCATCTCTCACTCCCCTGTTGTTATGGATGGACACTTTATTTTAATATTGTCATACTATTAATAAGTATCTTGTCTGATTGAGATAGTTTAATGGGATTTTTAATTACTTGTATTCTCCATGATTAGATGACTGATATAATTATACTTAAGTATTGCATCAAACATTATTGTAGAATTCAAAGTATTTTGATACTTGATGAGTAACGGCTATAGTATTTGCTTCCTCTTTACAATTGTAATTCTTTGCTTTTAAAGTTAAGTTTTTCTTCATATGTGAAGTGCAAATTTCTTAAAAACTATACAAAAACGAAACAAGAACAATGCAACACTACAAAAATCTTCCACAATTATATGCTCAAGTTAGCTCAATTATATGCTAAGTCTAAAGTATACTCTATAATATATGAACTTTAAATGAAAAGAAAATAAATGGAGACTAGAAAAAAGTGTATGAATTATATATAAGTACTATAGATGTCACTATTATAGACCTTCTTTATCCATCCAGTACAGGTTTTGACCATTACGGAAAGAAAAAAAAAGAAAAGAGTCGCATTCTCTTTTTGTAATATGTAAAAAAATTAAATCAAAAAATTAAAAAGCACGAATAGTAAGAGTTCACTTAAATTCCTGAATTAACTGATTAACAAATGACGTTTATACCCTTCGTCTTCCTCAGTTGTATTTGTGTATATTTTTTTTTCTTTTTCACCTTGCCTTTCTCATTCGTCTCCTCTATATATATCGACCCTTCTCCTTCTCTCTTCCTCACACACTAAAAGCTTTGCAAAAAAAGAAAACAAAAAAAAAACCATACAGAAGCTTATCTACTTTACTTATCCATCTCAAAACTTTTCTTCTCTCTTTTAAACCAAAACCCAAAACCATGCCTGAGGCACCAAAACACGAGTCTTTAGAGGTTTTCGATCTGATGACGCTTGACCAAAAGAACAAGCAAAAGCTTCAGTTGATCGAAGACCTGACCTCTAACGCCGACCAAGTCCAGAGACGCGTCTTGGAGGAGATCTTGACCCGCAATGCCGACGTCGAGTATCTCAGACGACATGACCTCAACGGTCGCACAGACCGTGAGACTTTCAAAAACGTCATGCCTGTTATTACTTACGAAGATATCCAGCCTGAGATCAACAGGATCGCTAATGGTGATAAATCCCTTATCCTCTCTTCCAAACCCATCTCTGAGTTCCTCACCAGGTTACATACATTCTCTCTCTCTCTCTCTTCTTCTCTGTTTTTTCTCTGTTTTGGTTCCATACTCTGTTTTTTTTTTTCTGACCTGAATCTTTCAAGACGTAAGAGTATATTTTTAAAATTTTCATAGTTGTTAAGTTTGAGATTAGGATTGGAAGATTCATAAGGTATTTTTGGGAGATTAGTAGTCCAAAAGATTGAACCTTTAACAACTTTTTTTCATGAAATTTCTCAAAAATGTTAAGAGGCTAACAACGCATTTATATATGTTTATTTGACAGCTCTGGGACATCTGGTGGGGAGAGGAAGCTAATGCCAACAATCGAAGAGGAACTAGACAGAAGATCACTCCTCTACAGTCTCTTGATGCCTGTGATGAGTCAGTTTGTTCCTGGTCTCGACAAAGGCAAAGGAATGTATTTCTTGTTCATCAAGTCCGAATCCAAGACACCTGGAGGCCTCCCTGCTCGTCCTGTCTTAACCAGCTACTACAAATCTTCCCATTTCAAAGAAAGACCTTACGACCCTTACACCAATTACACTAGCCCCAACGAGACCATCCTTTGCTCTGACTCTTACCAGAGCATGTATTCTCAGATGCTCTGTGGCTTATGCCAACACCAGGAGGTTCTTCGAGTCGGAGCTGTCTTCGCCTCTGGATTCATCAGAGCCATCAAGTTTCTTGAGAAGCACTGGACCGAGTTGGTCCGTGACATCAGAACCGGTACTCTAAGTGCTCTCATAACCGATCCTTCAGTGCGTGAGGCTGTCGCCAAGATCCTTAAACCTAGCCCAAAGCTTGCTGATTTCGTGGAATTTGAGTGCAAGAAATCGTCTTGGCAAGGGATTATCACTAGGCTGTGGCCTAACACAAAGTATGTGGATGTGATCGTGACTGGGACAATGTCTCAGTACATTCCAACTTTGGATTACTACAGCAACGGCTTGCCTCTTGTATGCACAATGTATGCTTCTTCCGAGTGTTACTTTGGTGTGAACCTCAGGCCACTCTGCAAACCCAGCGAGGTCTCTTACACGCTCATACCAACCATGGCTTACTTCGAGTTCTTGCCTGTTCATAGAAACAACGGTGTGACTAACTCCATCAACCTTCCTAAAGCACTCACTGAGAAAGAGCAACAAGAGCTTGTTGATCTCGTTGATGTTAAGCTCGGTCAGGAGTATGAGCTTGTTGTCACCACTTACGCCGGTAAGAAAAAAATGAAAACAGTCTTTAATTTTATTGATCTAATCTTAAAATGTTTAAAAATGTCAAGGTCTAATCTAAGTTTTGTGATTTTTGTTACAGGGCTTTGCAGATACAGAGTTGGTGATTTGTTGAGAGTGACTGGTTTCAAGAACAAAGCGCCTCAATTTAGTTTCATATGTCGCAAGAATGTGGTCTTGAGCATAGATTCCGACAAGACCGACGAGGTTGAGCTTCAGAACGCGGTCAAGAACGCAGTGACACACCTCGTCCCATTCGATGCCTCACTCTCTGAGTACACAAGCTATGCAGACACAAGTTCTATCCCGGGCCACTATGCTCTGTTTTGGGAACTATGTTTGGATGGAAACACACCGATCCCTCCTTCGGTCTTTGAAGATTGCTGCTTAACTGTAGAAGAGTCACTCAACACTGTTTATAGACAAGGAAGGGTTAGTGACAAGTCCATAGGCCCGCTTGAGATCAAGATTGTTGAGCCAGGAACGTTTGATAAACTCATGGACTACGCCATCAGCTTGGGAGCATCTATTAATCAGTATAAGACACCGAGGTGTGTGAAGTTTGCTCCGATCATCGAGCTATTGAACTCAAGGGTTGTTGATAGTTACTTCAGCCCCAAGTGTCCTAAATGGGTTCCTGGTCACAAACAGTGGGGAAGTAACTAAGATCAAGGAATGTGAAGAGACTCTCTTTGAGGTAGAAGGATTGGGACTTGCAAATGATGTCTTCTCTAATCTTAATGTTAGTTTAATTTTTAGTTCTTTTTTTTTTTTTCTTCTTCTTAGTAATGCTTTTCAATATGCATAGTCCCTCTGGATTTGAAAACCAGTTGTACAAAAGGCAAAATCATGTTTTCTCCAACCAACTCTATGTTTCTTCTCTCCATCACTACTTTCTCGAGCCTCTAAATTTTCTAATTTTTTAATGCGTTATTGTTTTGGACCTTTATCCTTTACAAGCAAACATGAAATTGCAATTTGCTAAGATGATTTTGTCAAAAGAAGAAACCGAATTTATATTATTATAACAACATTGTGACCTTTACTCGTTTTGGGTTTGCTTAACAAAGCAAAAGCAAAAATCATAATTGAGTTTTACAAACACACAAGAAAAAAGTAATGGATATGAGTTGATATAAAAATAATGGACAAAGGAATAACATCTTCATGGTTTTACTGGAAAATAACTGATTATTGTTTATAAATTTGACAATAGTTGACATTTTGTAGTCACTAACCTAATAATACAGTTTCAATATCATAAAATATATGTCAGATATATCCGACATTTTATGTTTTTCGTGTATTCTTTTCATGGCTTTACATAATATAAGAAGTGATAGATATTGTATAACTTTATTTAATAAAAACACAGACAATAATTTTCATCTCTCTGATGAGCATGACCAGAAGAAGCAACGTACGTGATAGAGTGACTCATCCACAAAGAAATAATTTCCCATAACTGTTTTTTTCTTCAGATTTTAATATTATCATCTTGAACGTAGCAAGAGATAGATATGAGAAAAGAAGATCAAGTCTAGATACAATTGTTCCCTATGTGAGCATCAAAAGACAACAACACTGGCCTGGAATTATTGTTACGTTGACAGACTTATTTTTTTTCTTAAATTAAAAACTCGTACGTATAGAATAATAAACGGTGGCTCTCTTTGAATGACACTGACACAAACAACTACTCCACATATTGACATTTTGTAATGATAAATATTTTGATATTTTTTTAGTTGCATATGTCATACTCTTTTTCTCTTTAAACATCATCCCTCAAAAACTTTTATTTGTAGGTTATTATTGATCTCTCACTTTCTCCGGATAGAGATATAGCCAACTATATATGACCATCCAAGCAATATTAACTATATATTATCTTTAATTTCTTCGTTTTTTGGGTAAAACTATTAGCTTTTATAGTTCGATCCAATTAAAAGTTTTTTTGGATCGATTATTTGTATTTAACAAACAATCTGTCTGTACAAAATTATATTATCTTTAATTTCTTCGTTTTTTGGGTAAAACTATTAGCTTTTATAGTTCGATCCAATTAAAAGTTTTTTTGGATCGATTATTTGTATTTAACAAACAATCTGTCTGTACAAAATTACAATGCACCGAATGTTAAAATAAAGTAAAGAGTTGCTAGATACTTTGTGTTGTATGGGGAAAATAATGGAAGCAGTGAAGCACGTACGTATTATCAATGCATATATTTTCGTGGTGAGAAGATAAAGACAATGTTTCTGAGATAGTGCTACGACTCTTTTAACACACACCTTTACAAGAAAAAGAAAAAAAAAGGAAAACGTCTGACATTTTTACAGATAGAGACCCAACACCCAACAATATTGAACAAGTGCAGTGTATGGTACTTATATTTTTTCCTCTGTCGACAAAGTTTAGAATTTACCGTTAAATGTTTGCAATAATGATAGAACTGTACTTGAGTACTACTGCGCCACTGACGTTAAAGATAAGGTTGTCTTGTCTCATGTCACAACCCATTCTTATGAGTTATGTGTGTCATTGATAATTCGAAAACAACGATGGTTGGAGATTTAACCCTTTGTATTTTGTTTTAATAATGTCTTGTTCTTTTGACAAATATATAACTTCCTTCTAGGTTTGTACGTACAGCTTGTGAATTTATTATTCTCTTTTCTAAGAAGAGAGGTCAAAATTTTAGTATAATCTTTAATTTGTTTATCATGATCCAGATGTATTTAGATTCTATTTGTATAACAAATAATAATAAAAAAGTGTAAAAATTGTACTACACTCTTCATCTTAATCATATTATATACTTTTTGATCCCGGCATCAAAATGTGTAGTTTTTACTTGGGACAGGGATAAAACAACAATGGACTCGAGGAAAAGAAAACTGTAGTTTTCAAAGGCACGAGACCCTAAAACACTAGAGGAGGAAACAGACAAAACCAACAAACCCGCACAGGCACAGAACCGACCGGTTCACTGCTACTGTCTGTGGGACTTAAACTACCATTTTCTCCATAATAACCCTCTCAGATCTCAACAAGTGTCCATAAGCTTGCGTTGACTTGGACCTACCAGAGCAGATGAACAGTTTGAACACACGGCCCTTCACGTGACATTGTCTTAAATTACAACATAGCCTTTGCTCTTTATTGTTCACCAAGATAAAAATGTGTTTTAAAGAGGAACCAAAATTGTTTTACCCCTCAAAATATTACAAGTTGTTATTTCTAAGACTTTGGATATCAAGAGACGGTTTTAGTAGCATCCTCATGTATCGTTATTGTGTCTAAATAGTTGTAGTGGAATTAAAAATAAATTACAAGAACTTCAAAATCTAATGGCTAGATAAAAAATGAATTTCAAACGCATAGCTTTATGGATGTTTAGATAAGAAAAAAAAAAAAAAAAAAAACAGAATGGATTATTAGTGTACCCTTCGAAGGTGTCTCATTCGCAAGAATCAAAGATTAATGGCAGAATCACCTATCTATTTCATACGGAACAGAACAATACTTCATTTGGATTTTGATGTATTTGCTAAAACGGAGCATGACCAATTATTACAAATTTTTTGTATCCGGATAAATATAAAAATTGAGATGGCGCAAGAGACATCAAAGTCGGTGTAGCAGCGTGTGTAAGCATTTGTGGGCTAGTTGCAACATATCCGCTCAAAGACACGGACACGTGCGACCAAGAGTTTGACTTTTGACCGGGTCCCGCACGTGTGGTAGACGTAGCTTTGGTCTTCTTTCGGGCTTACATAGTGGGCCGTCTCGACTAGAGCCCATTTTTACTGTTGTGGTAAAACGACACTGTCTGACTTTTTTTTTATTTTCATCCCCCAACACTTGAAGAAGACAAACTAGGATTTAGACGCCTTGGAATTTTCTTTGATAATGTCTCTCACCACACGTTCACAATATACTACTAAAATAATGTAGTGTAGATATGTTCAGTGATATTTATCTACATACTAATGTTTTCTTTTTTTTATCTCTTGTCAAATTTTGAAGGTCACATACTCTGCATCTGCACACTGCAATGACCAAAATAACCACAGTCTATCACTTATTGACTTCAACTAAAATATATTCTTTAAAGCCGTGTTTGTACCTATAACAAAAACAAAATGAAATAGTATATCGATATCGTATATTTTTAATAATGATACAGTAAACATGCCCATGTTAATGATTTTTGTTGCTACATTGGGACAATGACATGATAATTATAATATTGCTTATAAGAATAATTAAACAAGTTCATCATGGATTGTTCTAAACTTGGGGATATTAAAATATATGTGCATACTCGCGTAATGCAGTATGCAATGTTTTTATGTCTCATGCCCCATCGTTTTCCAAAACCATCATATATATCTTTTTCTGTCCTAATCTTTACGAACCAATTTGTTTAGTCGACGACCAACCCATAGGAAAATCTGTTTTATATATATTTTAATATACCTACTTACATGAACTTTGATGATTAAGAAACAAAAATTACGTTAAACCAGTGGGGTAGTGGTGATTACTACGGTTTTATGACGAGTATTTCGTTAACTAATCAGATCTTTTTAATATTATGACCCACATGAGTTTTCTTGAATCAATGAGTTCAACTGCTTTCGAATAACATCATTTGAACTTTCCGTTTTGTCCTAACCATTCATATGTCAATTTAAGGGAATAATACTTATTTTGCGGGACTTGCACATGCAACAACTTATACCCAACATAGTGTTGTCACTCTTTCATACAACAATGAAATTATTATTTTGAGAGTTTATTATTATTAAATTTAGGGATATAGTTTATTTTGGATTTATTAATACCTGGTTGGCATTATACTTTCATGGATCTTTTGGATATGTTATAATATTTGGCCAAATTAAGTAACACCTCTTTAAGTTTCAATTATTTTGTCTTATATGTCGTGGATTTATTAGACCAAATTATATCATCTAAGTCGTACTTCAAATCGAATAAACCAATTTGATCCCTCATGTTTCGACTAGGTTTGGTCCCCTCCATCTCTCCCCATCTCATACATATGAGTATATGACTAATCCACAAAATCCCACTTTGATCTTTTAGCTAGTCTAGTAATAATGCAGTAGCTAAAGTAGTTCATTCACAAAACCATTTATGCGTTTAAGTTTAACTAATCCTAGGTTTTAATCGTAACGTTTATTTACATACTATGTAATAATTATTATAACTTCGAATATAACGTGAGAAATCAGAAATATATTACTTGTTTTTTGTTTTGTTTTGTGTGATAACAATATGCAATATCTTTATCGAACCAATATAACCTAAATTGAAGCAACAAATGTATAAACAAGCTAAAAATATATAAACGTAAGATTTTTGATATATGTTAAACTTCGGGTCTTTTTAACAAAAAAAAAAAAAAAAAAAAACTTCGGGTCTATAATTTATAATCAAACGAGTCATATTTTATAAACGTAGTGGATTCACAACTGTTTATAGGTGTTCTCTATCAAACCGGTTGAATCGTTTCAAGTTTACCTTTCACAGACGGTAAATCCGGTTGAACTGTTATAAGTTTTCAGAACTATTAATTGTCCTATGTTGAATTCTCACACCGGAGGAGATGGGGATTAAAATCAGTACCAATAAAGCTTCCGGCTAATGCGAGATTAATATGACTTGCTTATTCTTTGGTTGGGTTAGGGATTAATTAAACAAGAACATTGGATACCCTCTCTATTGCAAATTGGCAATTTAGGTGAATACTAAACAAATACTTTATTTTTTACTTCTTAAAATCCTTCAGTGATCGCTGACCAAATTATCATCCAGGTCGCACTTTAAATCGAATAAACCAATTTGATACCTCATGTTCGACTAGTTTAATTTGGTCCCCTCCATTTCTCCCCATCTCATATATGACCAATCCACCAATTGTTGGATTAGTAATAATGCAGTAACTAAAAATTGTTTATTAACAATTCTATTTCTATATATCACACCGGATCAGGAGATGGGAATCAAACTTCTTTCTGCCAAGGAGCTTGACTTATTAAGTTAAGACCATCCGCTCAGTAAAGCTTAATTTGAGATTAATGACTTGAATATTATTCTTGGGTTAAGGATTTGATTAAACAAGAACATTGGATACCTTCATCATGACTTTGCCATTTAGGTTAAATAATACTTATGTTTTATTTCTAAATTTGTTCAGTGATCGATGATCATTGGTCTGGATTCAACAAGTATATTCAAATTCACGATACTAAAGCTTTCACTAAATCATATAATACTTTCTGTAAGTGATAGTAGGATGCATTATTGGATAAATTCTGGCGAGTCGCTAGCGTACTTGACATCGAGAACAGCCTTAGACTTAGGAGTCGTATCCAAGAGATCGCATATTACGAAGAAGCAGGTCCGATTTGATTTAGTCCGTACAGTTTTTGATAATTTGATATGAATTTATTAAACTTCTTCCAAGTGATGGGCCTTTTAGTGGGCAACGATATTTTCAAGTGAGATGGGTTATATTTGGTACAGGTGAGTTTCCCGTCTAAACAAAGTCAGAACAGAGACAAGTTACAAAACCAAAGGCAATGAATGGTGTGTTATTGGCTGTGTGAGCTGAATCAACTCATTCAGTGTTGGAAAATTCCAAAACGAAAAAATCGCAAAATACCAAATCGTAGTAATTTACTAACAAAGAATCAAAGCATTATCTTTTTGAGAGAGCTCTAAGCAGCAGCAGGTCCCTTGAGCTTCTTAGTTATGGCGGCGATGTACTTCCCTTGGTGAAATGCTTGCTCCAGCTCCAATTCTGTTGGCTGTCTCGACCCGTCTCCAGCAAATGTTCCCGCCCCGTACGGGCTTCCACCTTTGACGTTCTCCATCTCAAACATACCGGCACCAAATGTGTACCCGATAGGGACAAATATCATTCCATGATGAACCAGCTGAGTTATGGCAGTTAATCTACACAGAAACCCTTTTTATCAACAAAAATAGCAAAGATGTTGAGTGTTGTTTGGATAGCGAAAAGCAAACTTACGCAGTGGTTTCTTGACCACCACCTTGAGAGCCAGTGCTGTAGAAGATTCCGGCTGGTTTGCCGGCGAGCTGCTGAGTCCTCCAAAGGCCGCCGGTTGCATCCAAGAATGCCTTGAACTGAGCAGCCATCATGCCAAACCTTGTTGGGAAGCCGAAGACAAATCCATCAGCCTCAGCAAGGTCGTTTGGGGTGATAATGGGAGCATCACTCTTTGGCGGTGCACTCATTTTAGAGAGCACATCTTCTTGGAGCGTTTCAGGTACCTGTCAAGAACAAAAGCAAGCTCAACACTTGAGAGTGTACCAAATGGTTTTTTTTTTTACAGATAAATGTATATATCCAAAGATAACTAGTGATCAGAAACACTAAGAGCAGAATTAAGGAGCTAACTCTTTCGGGTAAACCAACTAAGGGAAAGCACAGTATAGATATAAAAAGCAGAGCTTATGGTAAAACAAACGGCTGGGATAATGTGGCTTTCTTTTGGTTATGAATTCCTTAGGAGATAAAGAAGCCTGAGAAAGCGAATACTATCAAGAATGTTGGCAGCTACAAATGCATCAGTACTAGACCAAAATTTAGAGCATCTTCTTGTTTATTTTCAGTGAACTTAGATTCAAAGCATACTTTCTTCTTGGCAAATTGAACTCAGTGAAGCAGAAGAGACAACACAATAAGATATGCCAAAGAGACAACAACGCATGCTAAAATTAATGTATTCGAAAACAGGCACATTAGAATCAAATGTGCTTAATGAAGAGCCACTAAAGAAAACAACAGTAAACAGTAAGCAGTACAGACCTGCCAGAGTATGGCTTCAACTCCATCAACAGAAGCAGCACCTTTCCTAATCTCCTGTGCTAATTTCTCAACATGGCCGTACATAGAGTAGTACCTGTTAATTACACTTGAACTGTCAAAAAGGCACCCTTTCATTCCCCAATACAAGAATTTCAAAAATCCAAACCCAGCACAGTAGCATAGCAAGGCAAGCAACACAGAGACACGATTGTATTAACCACAACTTAAACATCAAAACGATGATAACTAACTAATCTAATTTAAACCACAGAGAATCTAAGATCAGGCGATAAAATCAAGCTTGACCCATCGCGATGATGATCGCGCATTTACACGCAAGTGTTTCTAATACAATACACTAACATACAAAGGGAAATTGATTAATTTTACATACACGATGTAGACTTTGGTCGCCATTGAACAAGTTTGCAGCTCTCTCGATCCTCTCTGAAACCTTTTTCTAACTTTCCCCCAGAAATCTAGCTCCCTTAATATTATTGTTAATAGCCTATTTGTGTGAATTTTTAGTCAACGCCCCCGTAAAATTGTCAATTTATATTTCTGCCTCGTACTTTTAATATTATCTGAATTGATCCTTAACATTCCCCTTGTTTTATGTGTTTGTGCTTAATTTCAATTGTATATAAAAAGTGAACTGTAAATGTTTGTTTACATAAAAGAATTATGTGGATTTGGTAACATTAATGGGAAAATAAGTAACAACAAATGAATCGAATTAAATCATTAAGAGGAAGATGATGATTCATGATCCCCAAATCTCTCTATCTCTCTCCGGTGTTTTTCAATGCCGGCGGCGACGAGAGCAATCATCACCGAACTCCTCTTCAATAGCTTCAGTGACGAGACACCGAGAAGCTTCCATCAAATCAGGGCTGAGCCTAAACATCAAAACACAAAACTCCATCTGATTCAACGCACCGTCGCAGTCGAAATCACCTTCTTGAATCATACACCTGACGTCTTCGTCAGTCAAATCACCGAGACCGAGAACCGCCGCTGCGTTGCGTCGGAGACTGTCGAACGTGATGACTCCTTTCTCTCTGTCCATCAGCAGCTCGAATCCGTTGCAGAGCTCTCCGATCAGACCTTCTCCGCCTAGGTTTCCGGCCATCGCGGGAAGGTAATCGTGGAAACTGGGTTGTTGTGGGTTTTGTTCGGTTGGTCTTGTTGGTGACTTTGGTGACGCCATTAGAGCTGCTGTATGATGTTTTTTTGTTGTTGTCTTTTTGAAAAAACTGTACTTTGGGTTTCTATGTTTTGTTCTTTGTGTTTATGTTTGTTGTTGTTATTGGTCTGAAGATGATGAGAAGGAAGGAGTGATACTTATAAAGAAGGGAGAATTGGGATTTCTGAGAAGGAACATCCATTGAAGCCAGCTAAGATGATGGTGGGAAAGGTCCCGTGTCTCGGAAATTGCGATTGAAATCCCAATTTGGTTTTGTGGGTTTCTTCGCGGAAGCTCGCTTTTGAGGGTAAAATCGTCAGTTCAGTGATGTACATGGAAAGTGCCTAGTGTGAAAGCGGCGAGGGATAAGGGTAAATCGTCCGATGATTTATTAAAGTAATGGAGGAGTTGTTTTGGTTTGTTTATACAGTACTTTTAATATGGTTTGTGGAAGTTTCCTCAACAAGATGAGGTCGGCTCGACAAGGCTGATTAGGTGAACCGGTTTTGCCATTCACTCATTTTTGGTTTTTAGTACTATAATTTTACGTTTAATTACATAGTAACAAGTAGTATTTCATTTTGGCATCTCAATTGGTTTTGTTTTTGAA
Organism: Camelina hispida; assembly: GCA_023657505.1. Lineage (NCBI taxonomy): Eukaryota > Viridiplantae > Streptophyta > Magnoliopsida > Brassicales > Brassicaceae > Camelina > Camelina hispida. Next base: position 8,200,179 of record CP094635.1, on the reverse strand, counting down.
ATATGGGATACCTGTGAAACTGAAACAGTGAAAAAGTATTCAACTTATTCTAGTAAAACAAACAACACACATGACATGTTCAATTTTATAGACTTTCGAGTTATGTCTATAAAGCGCCTTACGTACGAGTTTATAGACTTTCTTCCGACTTTATATAGAACTGAATATCAATTCGGATAGTCAAAATACCTACTCGAATCGTGAATCTGATACTTATATATATAAAAAAAGAATATTATAACTTGCAAGTTGCAACTCGAAATTCCAAACAAACGAATAATACATGTTTTGACTATGTAATAACATTTACTTTTATCTTTCTTCTATGTGAAGTTTCTATGCATGGTATTTGATTAATCCAAAAAAAATTGGTGTCCCTTATTCAAAGACATGTTCATGGAAAACTCAATGCAGCGGGAAGAATATTCTTTACTTGGTCTGTCCGTTCTCTCTATTGCTGCATATATCTATTTTAATCTATACATTTAATCCAACCAAATCTTGCTTATCGGAGTACCAGTTGTCATTATTACATGATTATATTTTTCTAACCGAAAAACCAAAGTGCAATAATGCTTTTACATTAAAATACGAGTCAAGTTCAAAGAACGAACATTGAATCATGATTTCTGACTAATGATATCTTTGGTCTTACTCTTGCCTCATTAATTTGGCTTGTCTTTTTAATGGTGGTGAGAAACCATTATGCTCTTATTAAAACCTCTCATGAGAGTACCTTTAGTAAATTCACGTCCCACGAACTCCATAACACTGCATTTTGTACACAGCCTCAATTTCAACCTAACCAATAAACCCAAAATAAGGAATTTTTTTTTTAACACAGTTTATAATGATCATTATTCATTACTACTTTGCCACTGAAATTTAAGAGCTGTTGAATCATGTTTTACATATAAATGTATCATCTAGTTGTAAGTTGTTTTTTATTTGAAACTGTACATGTATAATCTGATATTGAATTTTACATATTTGGCACTTTCTCGATTTCTTCTAAATGAAGCTTACTAGCAGTGTAACCGTGGGCCGGCCGAGAGGCCGAATCACCAACGTTGATCGTGGCGGACTTTGACCGGGTCGGGTCGAGAAAGCCCATCACAACATCTTAGTTCCATAGGAATTTTATATTTTCAACTGTGAAGTGTCAACAAACGTTAAGCTCATGATTTGTTTGTTTGAATATGTAATGGTTTCTGTACTCCCCACTAGATTTTTGTTTATCTTCCTTAAATTACATTATTTCGTTCCAACTGTGAAGCAAATTTGCATCTCCATTGAATCATTCCATCCTTAAGTCCTATAATATATAGTAAAACAAAAAAATAATCTCTAAGCACGTTGTGGTTGACATTAAGAGCAAATAATATCACGACGCAAGATATTGCACAGCTAACTCATTCCAATTCTCTTCCATGTCTCTCATTAACAAATAATAAAAATTATATTCCAACGTACCTTAATTAACTCTCTAATTCCAGTCATTATCATCGTTTATATATAGCTACGCCGTTTCCAACTCTCTCCCCGGTTCCATTAAACCGGCTATGGAAGCCAGGAATGTGCTTCCTCTGCTCCTCATCTCTCTGTTTTTGGCGTTTCTTGTCACACAAGGAACTGATATCATCACAGCAAACCAGACTCTAAAAGACGGAGACACCATTGTTTCAAAAGGTGGGACCTTCGAGCTTGGTTTCTTCTCTCCAGGAGGGTCAAGAAACCGTTATCTCGGTATTTGGTACAAGCAAATCTCTCTCCAGACCGTTGTTTGGGTCGCAAACAGAGATTCTCCTCTCTACGATCTCTCAGGAACCTTAAAAATCTCTGGAAATGGGAGCTTATGTGTCTTCAATGGCAGAAAGTACCTTCTCTGGTCATCATCATCATCGTCATCTTCCCAGAGAACCGGCGTTAAAGATCCGATTTTTCAGATTCTTGATACAGGTAATTTAGTTGTGAGAAACTCAGGGGATGATCAAGATTACATATGGCAGAGTTTAGATTACCCAGGAGATATGTTTCTTCCAGGAATGAAGTACGGTATTAACTTTGTAACCGGTATAAACCGGTTCTTGACGTCTTGGAGATCTGTAGACGATCCATCAACTGGTAACTACACGAACAAAATGGATCCAAACGGCGTTCCTCAGTTTTTCTTGAAGAAAAACTCGGTTGATGTCTTCAGGGCTGGTCCATGGAACGGTCTAAGATTCACAGGTATGCCTCACCTTAAACCTAACCCTATCTATCGGTTCGAGTTCGTGTTCACGGAGGAAGAAGCTTACTACACTTACAAGCTTGAAAACCCATCAGTGATCACAAGAATGCAGCTGAATCCCAATGGAGCTTTGCAACGTTACACTTGGGTCGATAGTCTTCAAATTTGGAACTTCTATCTATCGGCTATTATGGATAGTTGTGATCTCTACACGTTGTGTGGCTCTTACGGAAGCTGCAACATCAATGAATCTCCGGCTTGTAGGTGTTTAAAAGGTTTTGTTCCTAAATCTCCAGAGGCTTGGGTTGCAGGGGATTGGTCCGAAGGGTGTGTTAAGAGAGTCAAAATGGGTTGTGGTAAAGGAGAAGAAGGTTTTCTCAAGATTTCAAAGTTGAAGTTACCAGATACAAGAACATCGTGGTATGACAAGAACATGGATTTGAACGAATGCAAAAGGGTATGTTTGAGAAACTGTACTTGCTCGGCTTATTCGCATTTCGATATTAGAAATGGTGGAAGCGGGTGTATTCTTTGGTTTGGAGATTTGATTGATATAAGAGAGTATAATGAAAACGGACAAGATCTGTATGTGAGACTTGCTTCTTCTGAGATAGGTAAGGTTACTTAAGACATGTGAAAACAAGAAACATTGTTTTACTAAGAAATAGTTAACTCTTGATCGCTTTCTATATTTTGTTTTCTTCATGTTCGTTCACAGATAAGTATAATATCCATTACGTGAAGGGGAAGTTAAGGGTGATGCTCATTATAGCTTTATGCACAGCAATGGTTCTTATGTGCCTTTGCATTGGTTTAACTGTCTTCAACATAAAGAAAAAGAAACTTGCAACCAAAGGTAAAGATGATTGTAGTTGTAGCTCTCAGTAATTAAGTATCTTAAATTTTCAACTGTGCTTATTAAAACCGTTGAATGATTTAGAAATTGTGCAGCGCGAATCAGTCCGTGTTTCAAGCAGGAAAAAAGAAGAGGAAGATCTTGAATTACCGTTTCTTGATCTTGACACGATCTCAGAAGCTACAAATGGATTCTCTAATGGGAATAAACTTGGACAAGGTGGTTTTGGACCGGTCTATAAGGTAACAAACCACATCTTCTTGTCTAGTTTTCAGATTCTGCTCAAAAAGGGTAAAATGTTTTGAATTTTTTTTCTTTTCTAGGGAACATTGGCTTCTGGACAAGAAATTGCTGTAAAGAGGCTATCAAGAACGTCAAGACAAGGGAAAGAAGAATTCAAGAACGAGATCAAGTTGATTGCAAAGCTGCAACACCGTAACCTTGTGAAGATTCTCGGTTATTGCGTGGAGGAAGATGAAAGAATGCTTATCTACGAGTATCAACCAAACAGAAGCGTGGACTCTTTCATTTTTGATAAAGAACGCCGCAGAGAACTTGATTGGCCTAAACGTATGGAAATAATCAAAGGGATTGCTCGGGGACTGATGTATCTCCATCAAGATTCAAGGCTTCGAATCATCCATCGCGATCTTAAAGCAAGCAATGTTCTGCTTGATTCTGATATGAACGCAAAAATCTCGGATTTCGGATTGGCTAGAACCTTGGGAGGAGATGAAACTGAAGCAAACACGACCAAAGTGGTTGGAACATAGTAAGATTACCTATCTTTCTTGATTTTTAATGCAAAGCCTTAAAGCAAGCAAACAGATTTTAAAAGGATATGTTCTCTATCTTTCTTTGTGCAGTGGATATATGTCTCCAGAGTATCAAATCGACGGGTATTTCTCATTAAAGTCCGATGTATTTAGCTTTGGAGTTTTGGTATTAGAGATAGTATCAGGAAGAAGAAACCGTGGGTTCTGTAATGAAGAAGACAAGCTTAACCTTATTGGACACGTAAGTACACTAGCAGCAATTAACAAAGTAAACTAACTTGTATTTTGGTAAACTTAGCTTAATTACATAATAATAATTCTTCAGGCTTGGAGGCAATACATAGAAGGTAAAGCATGTGAACTAATCGATGAAGCTTTCAAGGAGTCATGTACCGATATTTCTGAAGTTTTAAGAGTGATACACATTGGTCTTCTATGTGTACAACAAGATCCTCAAGATAGACCAAACATGTCAGTGGTGGTTCTGATGCTAAGCAGTGAAATGTTGCTTCTTGATCCGAAGCAGCCCGGGTTTTTTAATGAACGAAATCTCTTGTTTTCCGACACTTTATCCATTAATCTCGAGATTCCTTCCAATAATTTACAAACCATGAGTGTAATAGAGCCTAGATAAAGCTTGTGTATTAAATAATCTATAACCTTTTTGCGCTTGATTTGTTCTTATTAACACATTGCATTAAATTACTAACTATAGCTTGTACATATTTTTCTACCGACCTTGCAACATGTAATGGAGACTTCGTTTTGGGATTCAAAGTATCCTTTTTTTACACTTCTCTGTTGTTTCTTTTTTTTTACATTTCCATGTGTTGTTTAAGACCAATCTTGAGAAAATTTAGTGTCGACGAATCCATGAACAGTTTACTTCTTGCTCAGTTACGTTGACGTGAGTTTGTGGTTGAATAAGCTATTCTATCGTCCCATAGCTGGATCTCTCGTGAAGGATAAGCCGTTCCAAGATCCTAAGCGATATGAATAACTCGAACAGAGACATTCTCTGTTTTGGGTATCTCTGTTCTTTCTTTGTTTTTTGTTTTTTTGGTTTAAGCGATAAGATGTTCTTATTACCATCTTCTTTCTCTGTTGCTATGGATTATAGTGTCATTACTCCAAGAGTATCCCTTAAGGATGGAGATACTCTTCGTTCTCCTCGGATCATGTTTTCCATCTTGGGTTCTTTAGTCTTGACCAAGAAGTGAAGCCTCAACATCGGTTGGTTTCTTGGCTTGTGGCACAAGAAGCCATTTGCAGTCATTTGGGTGACCAAGCGAAACAATCCTCATATTAGGGTGTTTTGTTTAAATACAGAGGCAGATTATGATCCATCATTAGATTTAGACGGCCAATGTTTGAAGTTTCTCATATTACAAGAATGTATAAGCCTAGCAAGGACAAAAACAATAAGTAAGATGTAGCTAATTCTCCTTGACTAAGTCCCATATAAGGGACTGAGTGGTCAAAAGATATTATGTTAGATATATTTGATGATGAAAATTTTCTAGAAAAGTAAGAATGGTCTAGTACACAATGTACTCATTTCGTTTTTTTTTGACTAAAATCTCTAATATTCAAAGGTTTGTTGGTAAAAGGTATTTCAACTAAGGAGGCAGAAAACATTAGTTTGCAACAATATAGTTGAAACTTGAAGCCATGATCGAGAATTTTCCTACTGATTTTAGGTGTCCGGGTTATTGTAACTTTTCGAGTATTTAGGAGTGGACATGTTTTGGCAAGTAAGAAGTTTTTCTTTTATAATCTAGACCATACATTTTTATAGCAAAACTGAAATTGTTCGAAAAGAAAATCAAAGCCTAAATTTGGCACATGAAAACGTAATAAGATCATCGCTGTCTCTAGTGAGAGAATTCTCTTATGCTAACATTTGAACGTGGAGAGTGGAGACTGTAAGAGATACCAAAAAACGTGAATACAACAAAAAAAAGGAAAGAGAAAAAACGTGGACAAAAGACGAAGCCCATGATAATCACCCCCTTAAGGCCTTCTCAGCTTAGGCACACTGTACTGTCTTGTAGTTAGTCTTTTTCTCACAGTCGTGTCATCTTAAGGGTTTCTAACGTACGGTTTTTCTTATTGATTGGGTTTTATCGAATATAAAACAAAGTATGTATAAAGAATTTATTATGAATTTATTTTTGTTAGTTGATAAGTAAAGTAGATGCAAATGAATGATTAACAAAAAAAAAATCAACATTTGATTTTATTTTGAATCGTTTGTAATTTTGTTTAAAAAAATTACAATTTAAAAAACGATCTCAACACTGCAGATCATCTAACCCATACATGAGACACGCCACATATCTGAGAAGATAAGAACTAAAAAAAGAAGGGATGTATTCAAACTATTCTGACAATTATATATAAAACACACACATTGTGAATATGAACAATGAACCTCTCGTCTTCAAAGTTCTGACTTGTTCCAAAATTCTTATCCACACAAAAAAAAAAAAAGAAAAAGGGAAAGTCAGTAAGTCACAATAATGAATGAGCCATAAACCACACCACCACTCACCACCAAAAACATTTGCGTTTGCGTGGCTCTCATGATGACATCTCATCTTCATTTGATTCTTCACACCACCGTCGTTCGCCACGTAAGATCTCCCCATATCGAAGTAAGCCACATAAGCACAATCTTTTATGTGGTTATGCTTTGATGATACAAATTTATTACTATTCTATACAATGAGTTCGTGACAGCCACAAAAATAACAAAGCAACTATACGGTTAAACTAATAATATTTCCAGATATTAAAGAATTATGGTCCAAGTAAAATAATAATAATAATAATAATACTCTGCCTAGTCTATGTACTATATTAGAAAGTTTTGCTTCTCTCCCATACCAATGCATTATCTTTGTAGTATTATAGAATCTTATCCTCGGAAAAAAACTGTAGTTAGAAGAGAAAACACATATGTTTTGGATGACTTTGGGAAGAGAGAAGAGAAGTAAAAAAGAAAAACAAGTGGTTATAAACAAAACGAAAGGATAATAGAAGAGAGGTATGGTGCGGTGGGGACGCGATTTTGTAATATGGTCCAGACAAATCCCAGGTGGGTTCACGTGGCTCCGTAGCTCTTTCAGAACCTGATTCGTCCACGTAGGATCGACTAGAATCTCGCTCTTCCTTTTTACCCGGCTAAGATCTCGCCACGTCATTTGAGTGTTTTTAAAAATCTCTCTCAGACAAAAGAAAATAAAAAATATCTTGAAACTCAACCATGAGTTTGTCGCCACGTAAAACTCAGTTCGGCTTTGGCCCATTCCGCATTACACTTGTTTTTTTTTTTCTTTAGAAAAATTAATAATCTGTACTCTACGTTACAATTTATTACCGTTGTTGAGAGTTAATAAAATGAAATAGAATAATGTGTAATAAATATATTTTTACTAGGTTTGGCTTACAATTTTATTTTTTAAAGGTATAAATTATGTCTTATCATATAATTTTGAATGAACAAATCTTACTGAAAATAAATTAGAAACCAATAAAGGTGGAAAAAAACTGATATAACATTGATTTCGTAACAAAAAAGTCAGACAAGATATAGCTCAAAACAAGATATGATCAAGGAATGTAAGCAAATGCAGATATATATATAAATAGAACTGATAATTATCCAAACAAAGAAAAGTCGAATAAAGGGTTAAAGTGTAAAGTGTTAACCCAATCTCTAGAGTTAAAAAAAACCAATAATAATAACTAACAAATGATTCAATAATAGTATAAGTTAGTAGTAAAGTTTAAATTGAAAATGGGATTGGATAGTAACCACAGAAAAATAAAAGACTGGGTGCTATATATAAAAATAAGCCAATCTTGAAACCAAAGAAGCGAAATAGATTTTTTTGCCCTACAGAACACAGAAAAAGACGAAACTAACCTCTTAAGAATTGTTGAATCACAGAAAACTCGCCACCCAACAAAAAAAAAAATATCCCAATTCTTCTTTCTTCTCTCCCCTGCAACTTGCACTTTCCTTTTCTTCTTCATCTGCTTTGTTTGTTTATCTTTCTCCAAGAAAACCAAAAGCAAAAGACAAAAGAGAGAGAGAGAGAATTACGAGAAGGCTTAACAACAAATCTTTACAAGAGAGTTTTTGATTTTGATTATTAGTTTTAGAGTGATGGGGAAGAAGTGTGATTTATGTAGCGGTGTAGCAAAAATGTATTGCGAGTCAGATGAAGCTAGTTTATGTTGGGACTGCGACGGTAAAGTTCACGGCGCTAATTTCTTGGTAGCTAAGCACACTCGCTGTCTTCTCTGCACCGCTTGTCAGTCTCTTACCTCGTGGAAAGCTTCAGGGCTTCGTCTCGGTCCTACCTTCTCCGTCTGCGACTCTTGCCTCGCTCTTAAAAACGCTGCCGTCGGCGGCAGGAACAGGATCTCTCCGGAGAATCGAGGTCAGAATGAGGAGGTTAATAGTTTCGACTCCGAAGAAGATCAGATCAGAGACGATGACGCTGAATCTTACGATGATGAGGATGAAGAGTACAGTGATGATGATGAGGATGAAGGTGATGTTGACGATGATGATGAAGAAGCTGAGAATCAAGTTGTTCCGTGGTCTGCGGCGGCGGCGCAACCACCTACGGTGGTGTGTTCGTCTTCATCTTCTGATGGAGGTTTGGTGACGAAGAGGACGAGGACGATGGAGAATTCAGATCTTCTCTGTTCCGATGTATGGATCTATCTTTTTCTTTTTTTTTTTTTCTCGGGAAAGTTATAAACAGAGGAAAGTTTTGGTTTTTAATGTTTGTTTTTGTGTACAAATGCAGGATGAGATCGGAAGCTCTTCAGCAGTACAAGAATCACGGCCGTTGAAGCGACCGGTGGTTAATTCTATCGTGAGAATGAACAGCGCTGATACATCTGCTTCATCGTCTTCTTCTTCTTTGATCTTTGCTATCGGTAAAAGTAAATCCAGGAGAGATCTCAGCCGTTGATTCCTTTCTTTTTTTTCCCTTTGAAGTAAATCACAACCGTTCGTTTCCTGACTATACTTTTGTTTTAGTGTTGAGAGATTAGTTCTTTTCTTTTGATCCTATGCGTCTTACAAACTCAAATTTTTTAAGCTTTTGTATTTGACCTTTCTATTGCATGTTGATATTTTTTTACAAGTAATTCGTATATATTACAGTTTCGTATTTTGATTACATGTTTGTGACTTTGTATTATACGATTCTGTGGATCAAATGAATGGTAGGGAGATTGGTGGCAGATGAGGACGTAAGGTAAAAAAAGAGAGTATATGAATGTGGTTTGCTTTGTAATATCAACCACGCAAAAGATAGAAAGGAATTGTGGGGACTACATAGGAAATGAAATTATAAAAGTTGAAAGATTTTTTATAAATTTGTATGGGTCCTGATTCTCCTGAAAGCTTCATTCATTCGCCAAGAACATTGAACCTGTCATATTTCTCTGCCGCGTCTTCGAACTGTTTTTGGTAGTAAGTACCACCCTTAAGCTTATCTCAACATGTTCTTGGTTCACATGACATGATCACATCTTTTGTATACACCACCAATATATACGTTAAAAAGAAAAACTATTCAGATTTTTCTTCACATAAAACGTTTTACATTTTTATAAGACATTTTTTAATTCTGTGGTTAGTGAGAGATTAGTGTTGGACCGTTGGCTCTGTTGAATTGTTTATTTATATAAAGGTGTGTGGTTCTCATTCAATCTTTTCGTCGGAAGATATGCGGTTAAGCCGGTAAATTCTATTGCAAACTAGAGAAATAGTATTGTTGTAATGTAATTTTAGATAATTTAATTTAAAGAAAATATAATGTTTTGTTTCTCATTCAATACGATTGTTTTCTACAATTCCAACCAAACAAAGCAAAACCATTTGGTGGCTTTCACAATCAAAGCATGACTAGAGTCAAATACTTCAAACATTTTTAGTCCGTAGTTCCAAAAGTCAAACCAGAACCTAACAGATCAGTCTTTATCCCATATGTTAAGTTTGACAATCAGATTTAAACTACACTAAATTAAGTACAAACCTAACATTTATTCAACTGTAACATAATTTACATTCACACAACATGGTAAATTCTGAATATAATTCAAAAACTGAAACAGGAGATGAAAAACTGAAACAGGAGATGAAAATTTTGTCTTTTTTCTTTAACCATTAGAAACTGGACCAATAATAAATCAAACATAGCAGAATATATATATAATATATATGATCGATTGAGATATCTGAATTTGAGACATCAAGTCACTCAAAATAAAAGTTGTAGGTCATCTTAAACAGAGTCCATTTGAATTAATAGGATAAATCATATATATAAAAGTAAGGTTTTGGTCTCTCCTTATTGGTTGATTTTTATTTAATGCTTTCAATTTTTTTTATTTTTTATATACTTTCTAATTGTTTAATTGCTTTAAACAATATTTAAGACTCATTTAACACAATACATTTAACTCACACATTAAAATAAAATTATAATTGAAAATAAAATAAATTTTGCATTATTCATATTCCACCACTCTATTTTATTCAAACAAAATAAATTATAATTGTAACTCTCATAATTCTAAATGTAACTTCCATCAATTCTTATCATATAAATAAGCATTTCCAGATTGTCAAAAAAAAAAAAAAAAGCATTCCCTCATTCTCTCATTCTTTCTTATTGGCATTCTTTTACTTTCTCATTTTCAAATTCTCTTATTCTCTTCTACTTCTCTCATTCTCTTCCACAATAATTCTAATCATTTTTCATTTTTTTGTTTTCGATTTCTTATTTTTGTTGTATGGGTTACAAAAAACCAAATGAAATATCATTGTAAAATTTTAATTTTAGAGACTACATGATATATAATTTACATTGTTCTTATTTTTAAAGATTTATCTCCATTATCTAATTATCATCTTATAAGTAATCATTCTCTCCTCCTCTCCCATCAATATAAAATGTTGTTATATCTCATGTTGTAAGAGTTTGATTCTATATTTTAATTTAGAAAGGATTATATATATTTAACATTGTTTTCAACTTTGGAAATTAAATTAATCTTTAAGATTTTTTATTGCATTTCATATGATTTTATAATATTTCACTCACTCCTTATTGGTCCATGTAGCATTTAATTTCTAAAAAATTATTTTATTTTTAATTAAATAAAAATGTAATAATGTACACTAATATATACTTTAAATCCACATTTTACTACTAAATTATAACTAAAATTACATAAATAATGAATTGACTTTTTCCAAAACAATTATCGATGCAGATTCAACAACACTAATTTCAATCAAAGCCCAATGAGGGAATCAAACTAAAAAAATCATCTTCATACATGTATATATATATTTTATTTTTTAAAGTATGCAATGTTTTAACAAAATTAACTATTATAGTAGAATTATTAAATCAAAAATTTTAACTTTCTCTTACCTCCAATTTTTTCTTGAGAATTTGTATACTCATCATTATATTTAGTTCTTGTGATCCAAAATATAATTATATAATGATCATTATAATTTTCTTTAATTCTGTAACATCCGTGAACCGGAATTCCGGTTTAGGATGTGCATCGATCGATGCAGTAGGAGCATCGGTCGATGCTGACTCAATTCTGTGCGTTTTGACTTAAGTCAAACGCTGCGTTTTGGGGAAGGAAAAGGGGAAAAACCCTTAAGTCGTGTCTTTTGTCTCATTAGACGTATTCAGCCGTTTTTGAGGAACAAAAGAGAAAGAGAAGAGTTCCTGAAAGTTCTTGGTGATTCCTTGAGATTTGGGGCGTTCTTTGGTGAGATCTGTAGCTGGGATTGCTGTAGGAGCTTCCTGGAAGCGTGTTCTTGCTCTTTTAGTGTTTAGATTCGTCTTGGCACAGGTAAGTGCAGGACCATGGCTTATCTAAGCTAGAGAATTCAGTGATTTGCTTGTTTCTTGTTGTTAGACGTATTAGGTTGATGTTATGGACGTTAGGAAGTTTTCTTGTGGCTTGGGATTGAGTTTCGTGGTTGTAGGAACGAGATCCGGCGAGAAACTTCGGAGAAATCACGGTGCTTGACGTTGCGTCGATCGATGCATAGCTTGCATCGGTCGATGCAAGTGCGAGGACGGCGCGATGAACTTTAGGGTTTTCGTGTGCGTCGAGCATGCGTCGATCGATGCAGATTGGGTATCGGTCGATGCAGTTATACTGCATCGATCGATGCAGCTTCATCGATCGATGCTTCTCTGTTGGGCATCGATCGATGCATGTGTGGCATCGGTCGATGCTATGTCCTGTTTTGGTTATTGTCTGTTGATTGTTGTGTGTTGATTACTGATACTCTAATGCTTGTGTGTATAGCCCAGTAGATGGGAGGATTGCCTTACTGAGTATTTATAAAATACTCATGCATTGCAATATGTGTTTGTGGTGCAGGTAAAGGCAAAGTGTGACCGTGGGATCCAGGCAATGAAGAGGAGGATGTTCTAGGGACTCGGTTGGTTGCTGATCTGGCATTGTTAGGTTGCTAGAGTTGAGTCTTAGAGCATTGTTTAGGTTGCTGGTTATTTGTTTTATGTTGTTGGATCTTTAGTTAAGATTGGAATTGATATTGGAGTATTGTTATATTTTATTATTGGATTATATTGGATATTGCTATTGAATTTCCGCTGTTGGTTGTGTTTGTGGTTAGGTGACTAGTGGGTATGGGACCACTAGTTGTAGTTTATTTTATTATATTATATTTATTATTTATTAAAAAAAAAAAAAGTCGGTCGTTTCATTTTGGTATCAGAGCCCTTACGGTTCTAGGTTTGGGTTCACTAGGCTTTGTGCTGTAGATGTTTGGGATTGCATGTCTTGATTGATTATGTGAGTTAGTCAATTGTGTGTGGCATGGAGTCCTAGAACATCCTCTTCGAGCCTATTGGTGATTCCACGGTGAGTTTCTATTTTTGTGTTAAATAGTAATTGTTTGCTTAGCCTTCTTTCATGGTAGTGCAGATGGTTAGAGGTGGTGCTGTTGCTGGTCGTGGTCGTGGACGCGGACGTGGTCGTGGTCGCGGACGTGGTCGTGGTAGGGCAGAGTCCCAGTGGTTAGTGAGGCCGAGGACCAGAGTGTGACAGCTGAGAGTGTTGGCGAGTCGCAGGGTGTTCCGAGGGATTCCGTGAGTGTGGCAGGGGGCGGTGTTGATGCTCCAGTAGCCGGTGATGCTAGGGTCCGGGTGTGGGGGTCCCAGCTGGTGGAGTCCCTGGTGTTGACATTGCGGCTTTGCTAGCACAGGTGTTGGAGCGGTTACCACCTGTGGTACCGGCTCAGGCTCGGGTAGTGCCACCAGTGGTGGCGGAGGAGCGGCAGCCAGTGGTTGCGGATGTGGGGAGCATGGGCGTTATTTGGCTATGCTCAAGGAGATGAAGGGTCTGTTCACTGAGAGGTTTGTGGGTGGTACAGATCCTACTGCTGCGGATGCTTGGAGGACGAGTGTGGAACGTAACTTCCATACTCGAGATGTTCTGGAGTTTTGGGTGGACATAGGGGTCTACTTTTGGGTGGTGATGCTGAGTTGTGGTGGAGGTCAGTGGTTGCTAGGAGGGTGCAGAGGGAGATGACTTGGGCTGACTTCGTCTTGGAGTTCAACCGCAAGTATTTTCCTAGAGAGGCATTGGACCGGTTGGAGGTGCAGTTCCTTCAGATATCTCGGGGACGCGGTCAGTGCGGGAGCTGGATTTAGAGTTCAGTCGACTCTTATGTTATGGGGGTCGGGCAATGGAGTCCGAGGAGGCTCAGGTGAGGAGGTTTATGAGAGCTCTACGGGATGATTTGAGAGTTCACTGTAGAGGACGGTATTATGCTACGCGTGCAGAGCTGGTTGAGACTGCAGCAGAGATCGAGGAGGATATCCGGGCACAGTCAGTGTCGGTTACTCCAGTAGCTCAGCCTAGTAAGACTCAGCAGCAGGGTGGTTCCAACAGGGGCGGTAGGCATGCTCAGGGAACCAAGAGGAAGTGGGAGGCTACGCAGAAGCCGAGTGGTGCAGGTTGCTTCAGTTGTGGAAGCAAGGATCACAAGGTTGCTAGTTGTCCCAAGAGGAGTGTTCCGACGGCGGGGCCTCGGGTATGTTATCATTGCAGAGAGACGGGGCACATCAGGCCTTTTTGTCCCAAGTTGCAGCCGGCAGCCGTGGCAGCGTTGCAGCAGGTGCAGCCTGGTGGTCAGCAGGTGGCACGGATTGAGCAGGGGCCTCGGGTTTACACGACAGCTGAGACTGGTGGAACCAGTGCCGGGCGATCACGGTATATTTTCTGGTACTTAACTTTGTGAATTTTTAAGTAGGTTCAGATTGTATATGTTTCCTGTGATAAAGTGTTAGGTTCTCAACACATTAGGTTTGTGTAGGGACCTTGTTGGTGGGCGGGTTTAAGTCCCATGTTATGTTTGATTCTGGAGCTTCGCATAGCTTCATTACTCCAGTGTGCGAGTGTGCGGGGATCAGCGGGGATCCTGGAGAGCGTGCAGGAGTTGTCGAGTTGCGGGAGGCGAGTTCCTGAGAGTGATTGGACGAGCTAGAGGAATTGATATTCAGATCGCAGGAGAGTCGTGGCCAGCAGATTTGCTTATCAGTCCAGTGGAGCTGTATGATGTTATTCTCGGGATGGATTGGCTGCATCGGTATAGGGTGCATTTGGATTGCCATCGGGGTAGAGTGGAGTTTGAGCGTTCGGGAGGGAAGTTGGTTTTCAGGGTATTAGACCGACTTCGGGAGTCTCGTGATCTCAGCCATTCAGGCTGGGAAGATGATCGAGAAGGGCCGTGAGGCTTATTTGGTTACTATATCTATGCCAGTCAGTGGGGAAGTCTACGGTTAGCGGTATTCCAGTAGTGGAGGAATTTGAGGATGTGTTTCAGTCTTTGCAGGGATTACCACCATCACGGTCGGATCCTTTTACCATTGAACTGGAACCGGGGACGACACCGTTATCCAAGGCTCCTTACAGAATGGCTCCAGCAGAGATGGCAGAGCTGAAGAAGCAGCTAGAAGATTTGTTGAGTAAGGGATTCATCCGTCCTAGTGTATCACCGTGGGGAGCGCCGGTGTTGTTTGTGAAGAAGAAGGATGGGAGTTTCAGGTTGTGTATTGATTATCGGGGTTTGAACCGGGTCACTGTGAAGAACAAGTATCCTCTTCCTAGGATCGATGAGTTGTTGGATCAGTTGAGGGGTGCTACTTGGTTCTCCAAGGTAGATCGGCGTCGGGTTATCATCGGATACCGATAGATGAGGCAGATGTGAGGAAGACTGCTTTCAGGACGAGATATGGGCACTATGAGTTTGTGGTGATGCCCTTCGGTTTGACTAACGCACCAGCAGCGTTTATGAGATTGATGAACAGTGTGTTTCAGGAGTTTCTGGATGTATCTGTCATCATTTTCATCGACGACATCCTGGTTTATTCTAAGAGTCCTGAGGAGCATGCAGTGCATTTGAGAGCTGTCATGGAGAAGCTGCGGGAGCAGAAGCTATTTGCTAAGTTGAGCAAGTGCAGTTTTGGCAGCGTCGAGATGGGCTTTCTGGACACATTGTTTCTGCAGAGGGGGTTTCGTAGATCCAGAGAAGATTCAGGCTATCGGGGATTGGCCTAGACCGAGAATGCCACGAGAGATCAGGAGTTTCCTTGGATTGGCAGGTTATTACAGGAGATTTGTGCAGGGGTTTGCAAGCGAGCACGTCCTATGACTAAGTTGACGGGAAGGATGTTCCTTTTGTCTGGTCAGAAGAGTGTGAGGAAGGCTTTGCAAGCCTGAAGGAGATGTTGACTACTGCGCCAGTATTGGCTTTGCAGAGCAGGGAGAACCCTATGTGGTTTATACAGATGCATCGAGAGTTGGTTTGGGGTGTGTTCTGATGCAGCATGGGAAGGTGATTGCCTATGCATCGCGGCAGTTGCGGGTGCATGAAGGCAACTATCCTACTCATGATTTGGAGATGGGTGCTGTAGTCTTTGCCCGAAGATTTGGAGGTCTTATCTTTATGGTGCAAAGGTACAGTGTTTACAGATCATAAGAGCCTGAAGTATATATTCACTCAGCCTGAGTTGAATTTGAGGCAGAGGCGGTGGATGGAGCTTGTGGCAGACTATGATTTGGAGATAGCCTATCATCCAGGTAAGGCTAACACGGTTGCAGATGCTCTGAGTCGGAAGAGGGTAGCTTCGGCTCAGGAGCAGGAGATGGAGACTCTGGTAGGAGAGATCAGTGCGTTGAGCTTGTGTGCTGTTTCACTGGAACCGTTGGGTTTGGAAGCAGTGGACAGAGCAGATCTTCTGAGTAGGGTGCGGTTGGCACAGGAGAAGGATTTGGGGCTGGTGAATGCCTCAAAGGATGTGGATTCAGAGTATCAGGTCTCCGATAATGGTACTATCTTGGTGCATGGTCGGATTTGTGTGCCCAAGGATGAGGAGTTGAGGCAGGAGATTCTGAGAGAGGCTCATTCGAGCAAGCTATCTATTCATCCAGGAGCGACTAAGATGTACCGTGACCTCAAGAGGTACTATCATTGGGTCGGGATGAAGAAGGATGTGGCTAGTTGGGTTTCGAGGTGTGATGTGTGTCAGCTGGTGAAGGCTGAGCATCAGGTTCCTGGTGGGTTACTGAAGAGCTTACCCATTCCTGAGTGGAAGTGGGATATGATTACCATGGATTTTGTGGTAGGATTGCCAGTGTCACGGACTTTTGATGCTATGTGGGTCATTGTGGACCGGTTGACTAAGTCAGCACATTTTCTGGCCATTAAGAAGACTGATGGAGCAGCGGTCTTGGCTAAGAAGTATGTGAGAGAGATAGTCAGATTGCATGGGGTGCCAGCGAGCATTGTGTCGACAGAGATTCTAAGTTCACTTCGGTGTTCTGGCAGGCATTTCAGGGAGATGGGCACTAAGGTGCATATGAGTACAGCTTATCCCCAGACAGATGGACAGTCTGAGAGGACGATCCAGACGTTGGAGGATTTCTGAGGATGTGTGTGTTGGATTGGGGTGGCCATTGGGCCGATCACCTGAACCTGGTAGAGTTTGCTTACAACAACAGCTATCAGGCGAGTATTGGTATGGCTCCTTATGAGGCTTTGTATGGGAGGCCGTGTCGTACACCGTTATGCTGGACTCAGGTGGGGAGAGGAGCATGTACGGGGCAGATTTTGTTCAGGAGACCTCGGAGAAGATTCGGGTTCTCAAGCTGAACATGAAAGAGGCTCAGGATAGGCAGAGGAGTTATGCAGATAAGAGGAGAAGAGACCTGGAGTTTCAGGTAGGAGACAGAGTGTACCTCAAGATGGCCATGTTGCGGGGTCCGAACAGGTCATTGACAGAGACTAAGTTGAGTCCGAGGTATATGGGTCCGTTCAGAGTGATTGAGCGAGTTGGACCGGTGGCATATAGACTGGAGTTACCTGAGGTTATGCGTGCTTTCCATAAGGTATTCCATGTGTCTATGTTGCGGAAGTGTCTCCGTGAGGATGATCAGTTGTTGGCTAAGATTCCGAAGATCTTCAGCCTAACATGACTTTGGAGGCGAGACCAGTGAGGGTTCTCGAGAGGAGGATCAAGGAACTTCGGAAGAAGAAGGTTCCTTTGATGAGAGTCCTTTGGGACTGTGATGGTGTGGAGGAGCAGACTTGGGAACCTGAGGCAAGGATGAAGGCAAGGTTCAAGAAGTGGTATGAGAAGCAACCACGACCTGAGCTTGCCTAGTCTGGTTCCGTCTGCAATCCGTGGCTGGAGCGGGAATGGAGTATTCCAGCCCATCTCTCTTGTTACTCGGTCGCTTGGGGTGGTTGGTTGTGCGACTCAGTAACAAGATGAGGTGGTGCTCGGGATACAAAGTTTCCGTGAGGCGGGTTGGGGGAAAAGTTTCCCGAAATAGAAGTTTCCTTAAGTGGAAAGTTTCCAGAAATGGAAAGTGTTAAATATGGAAAGTTTCTCGGGAAAGAGAATTTGTCCAGTTTTGCAGTGGGAAGCCTGGGAGAGGCTTTTGTGCCTTTGTGGCGGACCCTCGGGTCAGAGTGCCTGTGTGTGGCGGTCTTGATAGACGTTGTGTGGCCTTTGTGGCGGGCTTTTAGCCAATTGTGTGGTTTTGTGGCGGGTTTTTAGCCGTTTGTTGGCCTTTGTGGCGGGCTGTTTAGCCAGAGTGTCTTTGTGACGGTCCTTCGGGACAGATGGTCTTTGTGACGGTCCTTCGGGACAGATGCTCTTTGTGACGGTCCTTCGGGACAGATGGTCTTTGTGACGGTCCTTCGGGGCAGATGGTCTTTGTGACGGTCCTTCGGGACAGATGGTCTTTGTGACGGTCCTTCGGGACAGATGGTCTTTGTGACGGTCCTTTGGGACGAGTGGCCTTGGTGGCGGTCCTTTTTAGGACATCTGTTTGGCCTTGGTGGCGGTCCTCGTGAGGACATTTTGTTGGCCTTTGTGGCGGCCCTTGTGGCGTGTATATGATCCTTGTGTGGTCATATGGTATTCCAGTGAGGGAATATGTGGCTGGTAGAACATAGAGATGTTTTTACGCGAGTCACGGGAAGGAAACCTGGATAGGGATAGGACTCAGACGTGTTCAGAATCGTTTGCTCGCGGCTCTTGGAGGACTTTGGTTCTCCTAGTACTGCCATATCCGGAGACTTTGTGACTTTGGAGTATGGTTGGTATATCGACTTCGGACGACGGTCCGGAGGCGCGCTGTAGGGTGACGACCCGAGAGACGAGTTTGGATTTTTCCTTATATATTATGGCATGCGGGCTTAGGCCCGATGAGGAGCCAACATTGGCATGCAGACTTAGGTCTGATGAGGAGCCGATGAAACTCAAAGTTTAGGCCTATGAGAAAAAAAAGGAAAGTCCAGAAGTCGAGAGCAAATGATGCCTGGAGCGTGAGTCTATCGCCTAGAGGTGACCTTCTGTAGATCGGTCGGAGGAGTGCGGGCCGTGGAGACGGTTGCACGGGAGTCCTTGGCTGATGGTTGTTTGGGATTCGGGGACGAATCCAGTTTGGTGGGGAGAATTGTAACATCCGTGAACCGGAATTCCGGTTTAGGATGTGCATCGATCGATGCAGTAGGAGCATCGATCGATGCTGACTCAATTCTGTGCGTTTTGACTTAAGTCAAACGCTGCGTTTTGGGGAAGGAAAAGGGGAAAAACCCTTAAGTCGTGTCTTTTGTCTCATTAGACGTATTCAGCCGTTTTTGAGGAACAAAAGAGAAAGAGAAGAGTTCCTGAAAGTTCTTGGTGATTCCTTGAGATTTGGGGCGTTCTTTGGTGAGATCTGTAGCTGGGATTGCTGTAGGAGCTTCCTGGAAGCGTGTTCTTGCTCTTTTAGTGTTTAGATTCGTCTTGGCACAGGTAAGTGCAGGACCATGGCTTATCTAAGCTAGAGAATTCAGTGATTTGCTTGTTTCTTGTTGTTAGACGTATTAGGTTGATGTTATGGACGTTAGGAAGTTTTCTTGTGGCTTGGGATTGAGTTTCGTGGTTGTAGGAACGAGATCCGGCGAGAAACTTCGGAGAAATCACGGTGCTCGACGTTGCGTCGATCGATGCATAGCTTGCATCGGTCGATGCAAGTGCGAGGACGGCGCGATGAACTTTAGGGTTTTTCGTGTGCGTCGAGCATGCGTCGATCGATGCAGATTGGGTATCGGTCGATGCAAGTTATACTTGCATCGATCGATGCAGCTTCTGTATCGATCGATGCTTCTCCTGTTGGGCATCGATCGATGCATGTGTGGCATCGGTCGATGCTATGTCCTGTTTTGGTTATTGTCTGTTGATTGTTGTGTGTTGATTACTGATACTCTAATGCTTGTGTGTATAGCCCAGTAGATGGGAGGATTGCCTTACTGAGTATTTATAAAATACTCATGCATTGCAATATGTGTTTGTGGTGCAGGTAAAGGCAAAGTGTGACCGTGGGATCCAGGCAATGAAGAGGAGGATGTTCTAGGGACTCGGTTGGTTGCTGATCTGGCATTGTTAGGTTGCTAGAGTTGAGTCTTAGAGCATTGTTTAGGTTGCTGGTTATTTGTTTTATGTTGTTGGATCTTTAGTTAAGATTGGAATTGATATTGGAGTATTGTTATATTTTATTATTGGATTATATTGGATATTGCTATTGAATTTCCGCTGTTGGTTGTGTTTGTGGTTAGGTGACTAGTGGGTATGGGACCACTAGTTGTAGTTTATTTTATTATATTATATTTATTATTTATTAAAAAAAAAAAGTCGGTCGTTTCAAATTCAAAATTTTGTAATTTAATGATTTTCTATATAAAAAAAAATTTGATATTCCGCCATTTCCAAAATTTTACAACAAAGAGGAAATCATTAGAATTTAACATAACAATATAGCTTAAATTAAGGTGAATATAAAAGAGATTAAAAATTAAATTAATATTTAGGATTTTTAATTGCATTTCATATGATTTTATAGGAAATATATTTAATTGATACTTCAAAAATAATTTTGCAATTTAATTATTAAATATTTTAGATGAATTTTGAATATCATAGTAAATTTTTATTTTTATCATTAACAATTTTTTTTCATAACTGGTATATTTTTATAATTTGAATAAATAAAGTGCATTATTGATATTTAAGAAATTTGTTTGTTATACATGTAATTTTAAGGAGAATTTCAAAAATACATTTTTTCAATACCATTTTCAGAAATTCCATTTAAAAAAATTATTTTTTCCCAAAAAATTCTTATAATTCATAATTTTTACATAAATTAAAATAAATTAACATAATTAATACATTAACCCGCGCAAATGCACAAGATATTACCTAGTAGTATAAGATTTTAGGGAAAAAAAAGTAGAAAAGATGGTTGAGAATTAAGCTGAATAACCGTTATAAAAATAGAGAATAAATAAGTAATTAGAGAGATGAGAATACCTTTTCATGAAACAACATATTGTTAACATTTAAATCGCATGATACTTATTTTTTATTAATTTGGCTCTGACGCAAGCAATGCGAATAATATCATTTCATGAAATCCACAACATTTTCATGATGCTATTTCGTGTTGTAGATTTCATGAAATTGTATAATTTGCATTGCTCAGCGTCAATACTTAATTCAAAAACTATCAAAATGAGAGTACATGAAATACATATATATATATATACACTAATATGTACATGTGTATAAATTAGATTTATATCTAGTATTATTTTTGTGTTCTAAGTCAATTGTGAAGAGCAAAGACATTAACTGATCAATGGTGAAAGCTTATCTATTTCATACTAAGGTAATTTAGTGTTTTCTAACTTAGAACATATTAAACCTCGAATGATGCTAGTGTACTAATGTTGTGCAATATATCTTGGTGGCTTAGTTAAATATTTTATGTATTCTTAATTAAATATTTACCGAAGAGAGCATATATTTAGATTCATGAATTTGTTTTCGTTCAAGAATTTTGTAGGAGATAACTAAAAGTTTTCTAGTGAATTATATGACAACATAATTAATTTAGCTCTCCTTGTTTTTTTTCTTTCTACAGGGAACTGTTGGGCTGTATATCATTTTACAGACAGTGGTACTCACTCATGAAGATAAAAGGAGCCGCAGGAGCCGAGTTAACTATTAGAAAGATCATGGACGGTGTTCCCTTCTTTTATCAAACTAAGGCTCGGAGATTGAAGTCTTTACAACATCTGGTGGACTTTATGAAAAACGAGGGGTATGTGGATGAAATTTTTGTTCATAACAAGCTGGAAGAAGAATCTGAGAGCGAAGACTTTGAAAGATTAGTTGAGCGTCTATTGTTAGATGCACCCTTGGTGGTTGAAATGGATCAGTTCCCAAGTTATTTCACGTTCAAAGGAAATGTAAAGTTTTTAATCAAATTATGTGTATGGAATTTGGTTAACATTAAATTATTTATTAAAATAATATTTTTTAAAAATGCAATGGTTATTTTAAATGTTTTTCAGGGTTAATTGCATCCAACATCCACCGAGCAAAAGAGACAAGCATATGAGGAGTGTCCTTCTCATCTTGTGCTGTTGACTGGCCATGAGTATTTTTTAGAGGAGGGTAAAGAACCGTTGGAGTTTTGGGAGCTGTACGATTCTTATAGTATCGACTATCGATTGGGGATACAGTGGGCTCATATGGATTCTTAAGGGTCAGGGCCTAATCAAATCAGCTTTCGAAATGAGGGTACAGTAAATTCACATATATAATAAATACATGTGTATAAATTATAATTTTGTATCTAATATTATTATTTGTGTTCTAGGTCAATTGTGAAGAGTGAAACATTAACTGATCAATGGTGAATGCGAGATAATTTAGTTGTTTTGTAACCAGGAATATATTAAACCCTGATTTTGTTGAATATATTTTGCTGGAATGACCCTCGTGTATTTAGTATGCTATATTCGTATGATTATCTAGAAAACTCGGCAGATTTCTACTGCAAATGGGCTTCAACATATTTCTTTTTGATTCATGATTTTCTTACACTGCTTTTGCTCTTCTTTGCTAACACTGGTTGTGTTTCAATTCGAATATTTTTGAACTTTAATATAAAAAAAGTAGTATAGTTCAATAATGGCAAAGATTTGTGCTCCCAAAAACAATTCAAAAAAGTAATGTGAGACACAAGACAAAATATGTAAAATAGGGGATTTAGTGCAAATATTATATGTAGCATTCAACCTCTTCTCATCAGTCATCACCATGTATGTTAAACAGAGAAAGTAACTAGACTCTAGTTAAGAAAGTACTGAATCTGTTTCATTATCTTGGCGACAAGATTCCAGTTTACAACTCTTGGCTCTACCGCACATAGAAGGTCAAGGAAGCATAACCCGCTTGATAGACATATTTATGGCAAGTGTTTGAAGGAACCTTGAAACTCTAGATTCGCGATTTTCTCCCCATGGTTCGTACTTTCCTGTTGGCCCAGCTGAGGATATCTGCATCAGTCATCTCTTTACCTTGTGTCCGAGATCTGAGACTCTTGAGAAGTTAGAGCATATGGAATCTCATCAACTGCCATAAGAGACCTGTGATAGACAACCATATCTCCAGTTTGTAAGGCGATCATCTTCTTTCATCAAGCTAACAAAAATATGAAACATGATCTCTCGGGTAATGATTACCAAGAATGAGCTTCTTATTCCCTTGAACTATGTCATATCCAGCTACATTTACAAGTGACAATTTCAGCTGTTTCCCGATCTTTACGACGAGATTGCAGTTCTCTACTTTTCTAAACGGCATCTTAATCGGCGGTTTTGAAGCATGCTTCCAGTTGACAGAACCGGGAGAGATCTTGTCAAGAACCTCCAGTAGAATCCATCTGCATAAATTAGTAAATAGAACGGACAAAAAGTCTTCAGGACAAAAGAGGGTTTTCAGTTTTTTTTTTTCAAATGCAACATCATCAACTGCAGGAAAAAATTAACTCTAGCAAGTTTGTACTTGTTGCAGGAAAAAAAAGTCCACAATAACTTACAACAAGAGATATTCTTTGAGTGATCAAACAACAACATCACCAGCCGAATCAAACAGAACATGCCATCATTTATGAACCTTTTGAGAGATGAAAGTGTATCATCATACAAACCTTTCATGGAAAACTTGTGCCACAAATGCAAGATTCAAAGTTGGAGATCCTTCGACGATCTCTTCTGCAGTCAAGTATCGCTTGCAGTTCATTCTCTCTGCATGATTTAGAACCAGTTCAGCCCTTTCAAGAGGATCCTTTGCATCTGGAGTACCCGGGTCACAGTGTTCAGGTGCGAGAACATTGAGCAGAAAGGCATAGGCTTGCGCATCCTGCATATTTACCAGCAACACGCTTTTATCATAGAAATATAGTTACATCCATGAAATTACCAAAAACCTTGAGTATGATTAAACTTTCTGTTTTTTTTATGACTTATATATATAGTTCATATTATTTCTCTTATACAAGTACAATCGTGAATTGAGAATCGCCTAACTAAAGATTTGGATAAGCAACAGAGAGAGGTTTCCTCCAAGTAGTACTTTAAGAAGCCAAATACCTTCAAATGCGCAGAAAAGTTTGAGACGGTTTTCTTGTAACCTCCTTTCTTAAGATGGAAAGTTCATCCATTTAAGTAAGACTTTTCTCAGAGGGTAATCTCAGCAACTTCTCCACATCCTGCAACAGAGATAAACTTGTTATCACTAGTTAGATTACAAGAAGCATCTACATGGCTGTAAATGTGATTGGTATAGCTCAGTTACATCGCTGTCCTCAACCAACACTCAACAAGCTGAGGCGTCTTCTTTAAAATGAGATCAGCGAGTAGTTGAATCTGCAGTTACCAACAATATTTAGTTAATACTCGATCCAAAAAAAGGAAAACTAAGAAACACAGAACGGACAAGTGGATGTGTGCGTGCGGACCTTTATGAATTGTGAAACCAATCCAAGCACCAGGTGAGGCTGGGCTGTAAAACATCATATGACCTCCCTGGTCAGAATAGTGCACATTCATCTCAGCCGTTTGGCCAGTAAAAAACAAATTACACTTGCACAGAATACTAAGCAGACAAAACATACCGGTCCTTCGGCTAGGTCCTGTGTCCCAGTATTGACAACAGTGCATCCAACGGCTTTGGCAGAGTTTAGACAAAGCGGCGGCGCAACCACCTCCGGTGGTGTGTTCTTCATCATCTTCTGACGGTGGTTTGGTGACTAAGAGAACGAGGACGATGGAGAATTCAGATCTTCTCTGCTCCGATGTATGGATCTATCTTTTCCTTTTTTGTTTTTGTCCGGAAAGTTATAAACAGAGGAAAGTTTTGGTTTTTAATTTTTGTTTTTGTGTACAAATGCAGGATGAGATCGGAAGCTCTTCAGCAGTACAAGAATCACGGCCGTTGAAGCGACCGGTGGTTAATTCTATCGTGAGAATGAACAGCGCTGATACATCTGCTTCATCGTCTTCTTCTTCTTTGATCTTTGCTATCGGTAAAAGTAAAACCAGGAGAGATCTCAGCCGTTGATTCCTTTCTTTTTTTCCCTTTTAAGTAAATCACAACCGTTCGTTTCCTGACTATACTTTTGTTTTAGTGTTGAGATTGTTGTAGTAGTTCTTTTCTTTTGATCCTATGCGTCTTACAAACTCAAATTTTTTAAGCTTTTGTATTTGACCTTTCTATTGCATGTTGATATTTTTTTACAAGTAATTCGTATATATTACAGTTTCGTATTTTGATTACATGTTTGTGACTTTGTATTATACGATTCTGTGGATCAAATGAATGGTAGGGAGATTGGTGGCAGATGAGGACGTAAGGTAAAAAAAGAGAGTATATGAATGTGGTTTGCTTTGTAATATCAACCACGCAAAAGATAGAAAGGAATTGTGGGGACTACATAGGAAATGAAATTATAAAAGTTGAAAGATTTTTTATAAATTTGTATGGGTCCTGAAAGCTTCATTCATTCGCCAAGAACATTGAACCTGTCATATCTCTCTGCCGCGTCTTCGAACTGTTTTTGGTAGTAAGTACCACCCTTAAGCTTATCTCAACATGTTCTTGGTTCACATGACATGATCACATCTTTTGTATACACCACCAATATATACGTTAAAAAGAAAAACTATTCAGATTTTTCTTCACAAAAAACGTTTTACATTTTTATAAGACATTTTTTAATTCTGTGGTTAGTGAGAGATTAGTGTTGGACCGTTGGCTCTGCTGAATTGTTTATTTATATAAAGGTGTGTGGTTCTCATTCAATCTTTTCGTCGGAAGATATGCAGTTAAGCCGGTAAATTCAATTGCAAACTAGAGAAATAGTATTGTTGTAATGTAATTTTAGATAATTGAATTTAAAGAAAATATAATGTTTTATTTCTCATTCAATACGTTGTTTTCTACAATTCCAACCAAACAAAGCAAAACCATTTGGTGGCTTTCACAATCAAAGCATGACTAGAGTCAAATACTTCAAACATTTTTAGTCCGTAGTTCCAAAAGTCAAACCAGAACCTAACAGATCAGTCTTTATCCCATATGTTGAGTTTGACAATTAGATTTAAACTACACTAATTTAAGTACAAATCTAACATTTATTCAACTGTAACATAATTTACATTCACACAACATGGTAAATTCTGAATATAATTCAAAAACTGAAACAGGAGATGAAAATTTTGTCTTTTTTTTAACCATTAGAAACTGGACCAATAATAAATCAAACATGGCAGAGTATATATAATACTCCTCCGTTTCAAAATAAATATAGGATGTTTAGAGGATTATTTTTGTTTCATAATATAGGATGTTTCTAATTTTCTATGCAACTTTTAGATTAATTTTATATTTTATATTATGCAGTTTTGATTACGATTGGTTAAACTTTTTAAAAGTAACTTTTTCTTAATATGCGTGTTTCTACTAAGACATCCTATATTTTGAAACGGAGGGAATATATATGATCGATTGAGATATCTGAATTTGAGACATCAAGGGAGTCTCTGAATTTGTTTATTTTCACTCAAAATAAAAGTTGTAGGTCATCGTAAACAGAGTCCATGTGAATTAATAGGATAAATCATATATATATAATAGTAAGGTTTCACTCTCTCCTTATTAATACACTTGGTAATGACTTTAACAAAAAAATATTATATTAAACCATAAATTAAAAAACATTTAATTTTGACATTTAACTCATATTTTAAAAATGAAATCATATAAATTATGCATTGACTATATTTCTCCACTCAATTGTATTAAAACAAGTAATAAATTAGAATTGTAACTCTCATTTTTTTTTTCAACCAAACATTAAACAAATTAAAAGATCACTCCAAGGTTGGTTGCCCAAACACGAGGATAAGAGTTTACAAAAGAAGTTTCAATAATTAAAGATCTTGTAGATCGGACAAGACAATCTGCCATGACGTTGGAATCCCGAGAGATCCTATTCAGGGTGAAGGAGGGGAAAGAGGATCGGAGCAAGGAGAAGTCGTCCAACAAATACTCATTTTTCTAAATGTAATTTCTCATCACTTCTTTTCCTATAAATATTCATTCTCATATTTTCTTAGTCTCTCATTTTTTTCATTCTCTCATCCTCTTCCACTATATCTCATTTTTTTTTCTTTGTGTTTTTTTTTTGTTATTGTTGTTGTATGGCTCTAAAAAGTCAAATTAAATATCATTGTAAAAGTTTAGTTCTAAAT
The DNA here is from genome assembly GCA_023657505.1 of Camelina hispida. NCBI lineage: Eukaryota > Viridiplantae > Streptophyta > Magnoliopsida > Brassicales > Brassicaceae > Camelina > Camelina hispida. The sequence goes on along the minus strand of CP094635.1, from coordinate 8,173,060 downwards.
TTTAATTTTAAAGTTTGTATGATGTGTATATCTTACATTGTTTTTTATTGTCTATTTTAGATAAAAAAAATTATATTAAACCATAAATTAAAAAACATTTAATCTTGACATTTAACTCACATTCTAATATAAAACTGAAATCATATAAATTATGCATTATATATATTTCTCCACTCAATTGTATTAAAACAAGTAATAAATTAGAATTGCAACTCTCATTTTTCTAAATGTAATTTCTTATCACTTCTCTTCCTATAAATACCCATTCTCTTATTTTCTTAGTCTCTTATTCTTTTATTCTCTCATCTTCTTCCACTATATCTCAATTTTTATTGTGTTTTTTTTTTTGTTATTGTTGTTGTATGGATCTAAAATTTCAAATTAAATATCATTGTAAAAGCTTAATTCTAAATTTTAATTTTAGAGTTTGTATGATGTGTATATCTTACATTGTTTTTAATTTACTGTTTTAAAAGGTTTATCTTCATTGTCTATTTTAGATTAGCATCTTATAAGTCATTATTTTACATACTCTTACAATATTCACCACACAATAAGGTCATGAAATTGAAAAGATCCATCTTTAATTCTCTATATGTACTCTGGTTATCTCACATATTCATGTATCATTTTTAATAATTTATAATGATCAATATAATTATCCCTTTATAAAGTCTATTTTATTTTGTAAAGTCTATAAACTCTATTCATAAAGTCTATTTTGTTTTGTGATCCAATAGATAAATGTGTAAAGATCAATATAATATTTAAGATTTGAGGTTTTTGAAAACAAAAAAAACTTAATTAAAAAAAAATTGGTCTTTTTGATTTAAGCAAAATGAAAAAATGATTCCAAGAAGAAATCATGTTTAACTGGAAGTGAAATCTAGAAAATAATATAATTTTAAAAATACCATTTAACTAAATCTTCTAAAGATGAAACCATTAGTATGAAATCTAGCACTATAAATTAAATTGATGATTTAAGAAAAAAAAACAAAAGGATTGAAGTTATCCTTGGCGATTGAAGTTCATATAATTTTATAAGAAAACTAATTTAGTTTGTCACTTCAAAAGTAATATTTTCAATTTGGAATATTATGTGTGAGTGTTGAATTTATATAACCAAAACAATCAAAAAATGTAATTTTAAATTTTGATTGAGCCACTTGGTATTCCTTTTCTTTTAAGTAAAAAAAAATTAAAATATTTATTTATAATTAACTCAGTTTTAAAGGCATTTAACTCCATTTATCTCAAATGTAACTCCTACCCAATAAATTTACATTCATTCCTCCAACTAATATATTTATCTTTCAAGAGAAAATGTTTTTGGTCAATTAATATTTTTTAATTATTTTAATATATATATATATATATATATTTATTTATTTATATTGCTTTAAACTTTGAAATGAGGAATACTTTATACATAATAATTTTATACGTAGTTACTAATTTTTTTGATAATTTTATTTGATTCAATTTTACTATACTACAGTCTTATGTTTACAACGTCATTAAGAAAAACTCTTTAAATTTAGCCTCTATAAATCATGATAAACATAGATTCACTCATATTAGGAAAATGTTAAATTTCTATATTATTATGTATATTAATATAGTTTATAAATTTGTAATAATTTTTTGTAGTATTTTTTAATTTTTGATTTATAGAAAAGTTTATATATTTTAAATTTTGTATAATAAATAACCATACCAAAAAAATGTTGGCAGAAGTGTTATTTTGAGAAATTGCTATAAATTTTTTTGAGATTCATACATTAGTAGAAAAAATATATTTATTCGATTATGTTATTGTTAATAGAAAAGAACAATATTTTAGTTTAACAAAATTTAAGAAATATAATCAAAATTATTATGCATACAACCATGCATTGTATGGACTAATTACCTAGTAGTATAAGATTTTAGGGGAAAAAAAGTAGAAAAGATGGTTGAGAATTAAACTGAATAACCGTTATAAAAATAGAGAATAAATAAGTAATTAGAGAGATGAGAATACCTTTTCATGAAACAACATATTGTTAACATTTAAATCGCAGGATACTTATTTTTTTTTTTTATTTGGCTCTGACACAAGCAATGCGAATAATATCATTTCATGAAATCCACAACATTTTCATGATGCTATTTCATGTTGTAGATTTCATGAAATTGTATAATTTGCATTGCTCAGCGTCAATACTTAATTCAAAAACTATCAAAATGAGGGTACATGAAATACATATATATATATACACTAATATGTACATGTGTATAAATTAGATTTATATCTAGTATTATTTTTGTGTTCTAAGTCAATTGTGAAGAGCAAAGACATTAACTGATCAATGGTGAAAACTTATCTATTTCATACTAAGGTAATTTAGTTGTTTTCTAACTTAGAACATATTAAACCTCGAATGATGCTAGTGTACTAATGTTGTGCAATATATCTTGGTGGCTTGGTTAAATATTTTATGTATTCTTAATTAAATATTTACCGAAGAGAGCATATATATATTTAGATTCATGAATTTGTTTTAGTTCAAGAATTTTGTAGGAGATAACTAAAAGTTTTCTAGTGAATTATATGACAACATAATTAATTTGGCTCTCCTTGTTTTTTTTCCTACATGGAACTGTTGGGCTGTATCATTTTACAGACAGTGGTACTCACTCATGGACGTCTATTATTAGATGCACCCTTGGTGGTTGAAATGGATCAGTTCCCAAGTTATTTCACGTTCAAGGGAAAGGTAAAGTTTCTAATCAAATTATGTGTATGGAATTTGGTTAACATTGAATTATTTATTGCATCCAACATCCACGGAGCGAAAGAGACAAGCATATGAGGAGTATCCTTCTCATCTTGTGCTGTTGACTGGCCATGGGTATTTTTTAGAGGAGGGTAAAGAACCGTTGGAGTTTTGGGAGCTGTACGATTCTTTTGGTATCGATTGGGGGTACAGTGGGCTCATATGGATTCTAAAGGGTCAGGGCCTAATCAAATCAGCTTTCGAAATGAGGAGGGTACAATAAATTCATATATATGATAAATACATGTGTATAAATTATTAGTTTTGTATCTAATATTATTTTTTGTGTTTTAGGTCAATTGTGAAGAGTGAAACATTAACTGATCAATGGTGAAGGCGAGATAATTTAGTTGTTTTGTAACCAGGAATATATTAAACCCTGATTTTGTTGAATATATTAAACCCTGATTTTGTTGAATATATTTTGCTGGAATGACCCTCGTGTATTTAGTATGCTATATTCGTATGATTATCTAGAAAACTCGGCAGATTTCTACTGCAAATGGGCTTCAACATATTTCTTTTTGATTCATGATTTTCTTACACTGCTTTTGCTCTTCTTTGCTAACATTGGTTGTGTTTCAATTCGAATATTTTTGAACTTTAGTAAAAAAAAGTAGTATAGTTTAATAATGGCAAAGATTTGTGCTCCTAAAAACAATTCAAAAAAGTAATGTGAGACACAAAAGAAAAATATGTAAAATAGGGGATGTAGTGCAAATATTATATGTAGCATTCAACCTCTTCTCATCACCATGTATGTTAAACAGAGAAAGTAACTAGACTCTAGTTAAGAAAGTACTGAATCTGTTTCATTATCTTGGCGACAAGATTCCAGTTTACAACTCTTGGCTCTACCGCACATAGAAGGTCAAGGAAGCATAACCCGCTTGATAGACATATTTATGGCAAGTGTTTGAAGGAACCTTGAAACTCTAGATTCGCGATTTTCTCCCCATGGTTCGTACTTTCCTGTTGGCCCAGCTGAGGATATCTGCATCAGTCATCTCTTTACCTTGTGTCCGAGATCTGAGACTCTTGAGAAGTTAGAGCATATGGAATCTCATCAACTGCCATAAGAGACCTGAGATAGACAACCATATCTCCAGTTTGTAAGGCGATCATCTTCTTTCATCAAGCTAACAAAAATATGAAACATGATCTCTCGGGTAATGATTACCAAGAATGAGCTTCTTATTCCCTTGAACTATGTCATATCCAGCTACATTTACAAGTGACAATTTTGAGCTGTTTCCCGATCTTTACGACGAGATTGCATGAGTTCTCTACTTTTCTAAATGACATGATCTAGGGATGTTGTCATGGGTTAAAAAACCCAGCCCAGCCCAAACCCGAAAAAAGCCTGTCCAGAAAAAACCCAAGTTTGAAAACCCAAATGGGTTTTAAGTTCTAGTGGGTAAACCCGAATGGATTTTTAGTTTTGTGGGTAAACCCGTGGGTACCCGAATTATTTATCTTATGTGATGTTTATTTTGCATTTTATATTATATATAATTTTATCTTTAACTTTTTGGTAGCAAATGTGATTTATATTATGTATTTTGTGTATTTTTACGGGAAAACAAGATTTTGCGGTTTTGGCGGAAAAACGAGATTTTGCGAGTTTTGGCGGGAAAACGAGATTTTGCGGTTTTGGCGAGAAAATGAGATTTTGCGGTTTTGGCGGGAAAACAAGATTTTGCGGTTTTGGAGTTTTGGCGGGAAAATGATCATGTCATGATCACATCTTTTGTATACACAACCAATATATACATTAAAAAGAAAAATATTCAGATTTTTCTTCACAAAATACGTTTGACATTTTTATAAGACATTTTTAAATTCTGTGGTTAGTGAGAGATTAGTGTTGGACTATTGGCTCTGTTGAATTATTTATTTATATAAAGGTGTTTGGTTCTCATTCAATCTTTTCGTCGGAAGATATGCGATTAAGCCGGTAGATCTTGAAATTCTGAGAATTCTATGAAGTTCATCGTACTTTTGCGTCTCCGATTCCTTCAAATTGATAATCTCGCGTTCAAATCTATAGACGAAGAATTATATCTCAATTCGATCCCAGGTTTGATTTCTCTGTCTCTGAGACTACTCTTCTATAATCGATCGAGATGGATTTGATAATTTGATTCCGTTTCTGATGAATTAACTTGGATTTTACCGATAAGGATTGTAGAAAATTTTGGGTAGGATTCAGAAATTATAAGTAGAAGCTAATTTTTGATTAGAGTTCTATATTGTTCTGTTTGCACAAGTTAGTGTAGACTGGTAATGAGAATAATTTTTTGTTGCAGGTCTTGAATTTTGAGTGCTTATGAGAATATTCTTGTGTTGCAGGTCCTGAGGTCTGGTCTTGTGTTATATAAGGAGACTAGCAAAAGATCAAATCAATGTAGAGGATGCAAAGATTGCTAGACATCAAAAGGTTAGCCTTAACCATTCTTTCCACTTATTGAGCAACCATGTTTGTGTGTGTGTATTGGAAATATCTGCTTATAAAGTTTAATTTTTGTGAGTTGTTGCAGATGCTTCGTTTGCTGAATCATTCTATCCTAAATCCAAAACTTTGCAAATGTGTATATATGCCTTTAAGCTTGGTACTCTCTTCTAACAAGTTTCTTTTGTAGACTGTTTTACCGTACTTCAAGTCTAAGTTTATGGGGAACTGAGGGAAGCGAGGCTCCGGGAAAGTTTATGGGGAAATGACTAATGAGGATCAAGGATTTGATGAAACTGACTTCTTCACAGGGGAAGAATCAATTGTTATCCTTGGATACATGCATCAAGTGAAGATAATCATGGATTTATGTAGAGCATGGGCTTTTCTGGCCCCTTAATTACTGATGATTATGTAACATAATTAGGAGCACTTCTTAGTTGGAGGATAGTGCATAAGAATGAAATTTCGGTTTAGATGATCTGTTCAGGATTATCGTTCACTTACCAGCTCTTATACTATGGAAGATGCACTTGGTTCAGGTATTATTGTCGAAAAATCTGTTCATTTTTGACTTCTATTGCAACTCTAAAACTAAAAGTTTGCCTATACGTTTTGCTTCTCGATCTTACTGCATTTTGCTTTATTACTTGAAGGTTTGTTTCTTCTTCCTTTCCAAATACTGATTATGTTGGATATAATGTTGTTGTTTCAGTTCAAATTTGATTCTCAATCTCTGTTCAGAAGAGTTGATGGTCTTTGCAAAGAGTTGGTGTTCGTTGGCATTTCTATGGAAGTATGCGATTACTACTTCTATAATCTTTAGTCTTACCAAATTAGTTGTCATACTTCTACAGTTTTTACTTTTATAATCATAAACAATGTTGTAACATTTGACTTATTATTAAATATTATTATTGTTACGATCATTACATTTATTAATAATTACAGTTTTATCTATTTTTAAATTATGTTTTGAAAAGAAACAAAAAAATGGTATTTGACGTCGGTTGGATAAGTTACTATTTAATTGACGTTAAAACATAAGAAGTGACGTTAATATTCAGACGTTAAATATAACGTCAGTTTTTAAGCGAAGCAAACATAATTAACGTGCTGCGTAATACGTCGGTTATCAAACTGACGCCATATTATTAGAGTCACTTTATAAACGACGTTAACTTATATTGATACCGACGTCAAAAACCTTTTTTTTTTGTAGTGAGATTCAATTGCGAACTAGAGAACTAATACTTTTAATGCAAATTTAAATAATTTAATTTAATTTAAAAATATAATGTACTTTTGTGTATATTGTTTCTTGTGTTTCAGTTTTATACGTGTTTTTGTACAATTCCAACCAAACAAAGCAAAATCATTTGGTGGCTTTCACAATCAAGGCATGACTAGAGTCAAATACTTCAAACATTTTTAGGCTGTAGTTCCAAAAGTCAAACCAAAACCTAACAGATCAGTCTTTATCCCATACGTTGAGTTTGACAATTAGATCAAACTACACTAAATTAAGTACAAACCTAACATTCATTCAACTGTAACGGAATTTACATTCACACGACATGGTAAATTCTGATTATGATTCAAAAACTGAAAACAGGAGATGAAACTTTGCTTTTCTTGAACCATTAGAAACTGGACCAATAAATCAAACATGGCAGAGTATATATAAATGATCGATTGAGACATCTATCTATAAGGGATTCTGAATTAGTTTATTTCCACTACAAATATCGATCACTCAAAAGAAAAATTGGGAGGACTACACATAAACAGCTACATTCATTCGTCAAAAACGTTTTTACACGCATCACATCCAGCTTTGTATATATTACCAATAGCACTTTGGAGTTTTTTATTTATTTATAATTTACTCTTCTTTTTTTTTTCGGTGTGCTTGGTTATGGATGTACATAAAAAAACTAATTCATATACTCTTTTAAAATTTAAATACGTTTGTTCTTTTGATGTCAGAAAAAACCATTAAAAAAATTAAAAAAATGCGATTACGCCAATAATTACAAACTAGAGAATAAATAAATCTAGACTTTTCACAATAATCTAGAGAATAAATAATCCCCAAAACGGTTTTAGTGTTTGATACCAACTTATATGTAAAAATCATACATGAATAAATTATTAGAGCTGAAAGAAAAAAGGATAAATTATTAGAAAAGGACTGAGAATAAATAATCTAGACTTTTCACAATTGCAAAAGATATCATAAACACTCATCTGCACAAATCCGTTTGTTTCATCCATCTTCCTACCTTCGAATTAATTTCAAAAGATTTAGAAACAAACCGAAAGAAGGATTATAATAGAGATCAGTCTTGAGATAAGTGGTTTTTAAGTTGAAAAGGTTTGTTTATGTTTTACCTGGCCGTGAAGAGGGTGAATCCGATGAGATACTAAGAAGGATCATCACTCATCTGTTAAAGGAAGACGATTAAATCATATAAACACAACTTGTGACTGATATATCCAAGTACTTCAATTAGCTTGATGTCAACGTTCCCTCTTGCAAGTGTAAACTTGTACGAGTTCAAACTATTTTCACAAGAGGAATCATTGAACCAATCAAGCAAGGACCATCTACATTATCTTTTGCAAACCTAGGCTTAACAATCTCATAACTCAGTCACTGGTTTTATCAAGTTGTTAAGTTAGGAATCTTTCAATATGAAATATGTGTATAGAGATAGATATACAAGAAAATATTGGGTTAATTACAAAAAATTTGGGGGACAACCTTTGTATAGTTTACTTTTTTTTTTTTTTTTTTGAAACACCCTTTGTATAGTTTACTAGTATCAATATTTCATCCTTAAAGTCTTAGAATATTAGCTTTTCTCGCTCCTTTGCACGTGTCAACTAAAATCTAAAACCAGAACAAAGCAGCAGTAAAAAAAGGTATTATACTATATAGTAATTTAAAGGCCCAGCGAATAAAAAGCCCAGTAAATAAAAGATTGTTAAACGTGGGGATTAGGGTTTTTCCGTTTACACACAGTCGCTTTATCTCTCTTTTCCTCTCGTTAGAATTTTAATTTTTTTTTTCCTTCTTTGACGGCAAATCTTTTCCTCTCATTTGCTATGGCTAGCGGGAATGTAATTCTTCTTACTATTTTTTTTTTTTAAACTTTTTCTTTATTTCCATTAATGGTTTCTTCACAATCTGACTGGCTTTTATTTCTATTTCTGATCTTTAGGTTAAAGCAACTACAGAGTCTTCCCAGAAAAGTAAGATTTTTAATTTATTTTTGTTACGATTCAACTTTTTAAAACCTAAAAACGTAAGAGAGATCTATAATCATGTTGATTTTGTTTGATATATGTATAGTTATAGGAAAAAAACGTGTGAATGAAGGAAATAAAGAAGCTGAAAAGGTAACCCAACCCATAGGTTTATGATATCTACTTGATTTTTTGTTAAACCTTTGCAATTTTGAAAAACGTTTTAGTATCCTTTTTCAGATCTAATCTGTTTTGGCTTTTTTTTTTTTAATGCTTTTTAGGATGATGATTTCGTAGAGATGTTCCAATCTGTACAAAAGTTGAAGGATTTAGTGCAGTCTACCGAGTTTTTAACTAAGGCAGATTTAGAAAACTTTGCATCTGAGGTAATTTAAAATGTTTTTCTTAAATTGTGACTGGATTATATATATTTGTAATGTTAAGCATTTTGTTGAATATAGATATCTCCCAAACCTGTTAGCCCAACTCTCTCTTTTACTCGAGAAAGCATTGTTCAAGAAGAAGAAGAAGATGAAGATTTTATGTCGGTTAGTTTCTTTATTACTACTTTATTTTGTGGTATAATAATAAACTTATCTTTTAATATTTTTCGTTTTGTTCCTTTTCAGAGTACAGATTTAGTCATTATTACAGCCAGCAGAAAGGCCACTATGGAAGATATGTAAGTGGCTAAATAGGATATTTTATGCATTGTCATTATTTTTTTTAGTTACTGGTCGTTTGACATTAACTTTTATGTTTGTAGTATAAAATTCTTCAAAGATAAATGTCAGATCGAAGTTCTTCCCATTAATCAAGGAAGGTTCTCTAACGATGAAGGCAAAGTGATTAGGATTCAAGCTCGGATCGAGTTTCCCTCTAATCAAGCACTAAAAGAGGCCCTAAAGTTCAATGGAGAAGTGATGGGCAAGAAGCCTATTTTCATACATAGAGCACGTGGCAGGTAGCTGAGTTTTCCTGTGTTAATAATTTTTGTGTTAATATTTTTTATTTTTGATTTAATTTTTAAATTGTATATGGTATGGTGGCAACAGGTTACAGGTACATTGCATCTCTGGATTCAAATGTAGGAAGCCTGAAGATGCTATTAAGAAACAAATAGAGGAGAAATTCAAAGAGTGTCATCTTGTGAAGACAATCTTGCCTAAAGATGAAGAAACTGGTCGTTTACTAGGGTATGTGTAGAGTTTTTTTACCATTTGTGAAATTTTTAATAGTTAACTGGTGGTATTAACTCTAATTTCTATCTATCTTTTTTTGTTTTTGTTTACCCATAGGTTTGGTTACGTAGTTACGACGTGGCAAGGGGCAGACAAGGCATTAAGTATGGATTCAACTTCCTTGGGAAACCGAACAATTAGTGTTAGGGCAATTACTCCAACAAGTAGACTTAAGGCTTTAATAAAGTCTGACAGTTAGATTTTTCTTATTTTCAATTATCTTAACAGTACTCTACTAGTATTAGAGTTTCGGTGAGTTGTTCACTTTATTGATCTTCTTGATGTCTAATTAAAAAAAAAAAGAAGAAGCTGTTATCTTTATCACTAGCAACTAAACAAACAGGTTAGAGTGATAGAAAACCCAAAATCAGTTACATTTTCTCCTCAATCAAGTTTGAACTTTTCACGCTGGTGGTGGTTATAATACACATCTAGACCTATAGGGTCTCTGGATGATTGATTGATTCAAATCAATGATTCCTCCTTCCATAGCGCGTGAATCTAGTTTGAACTCTTACCAGTCCAGTTTACACTTGTAGATGGATATTTTGACATATCTGCCTATGATTTTGATTATCCAAAGCGAATAGCAGCAATGGATCCTCATCCTTTTACAGATGAGTGATGCGCCTTAGTATCTCATTAAATCTGAGTATACCTGTTATTAGTGATATTTTGCATTATCATGAAAAAGTCTTGTGTGGATTATTTATCCTCAGTGATTTTCCATGTATGATTTTCACGTTTAAAAACAATGCTTTGCTCTTTCTTTTGGGATGATGATCTTAAATATTCAATCTAATTTGATATCCGATTAGATTACTTTTTTTAAAAAAATGATAGAATTATACTCTCTCTCTCTCTCTCTCTCTCTCTCTCTCTCTCTAAGTAGGTATATAATATACTGTATACACAACCTAACCCACTTAATAAGCCTAAAGAATTCAAAAGCCCTGGGCCGATACAAGTAAAACCGTGCCCAAACCAGAATAAGAAGATGATGAAGAAGAGGAAAGAAAGAAAGGGATATAATTAGTAAAAAAGAAAGTCGTAGGGTTTAATTTATTGTTCGCTCTCTACGGCCGGCAATGGGGAAGACCAAGAAGCGAAAAGATTCGAAATCTTCCCCCACTGTAAATCTTCTCCTTCTTCTTTTATTATTCTTTTATTTGTTTATGTTAATGTCTCATCTTGAGCTTCTTCTTTTTTTTTGGTTCCTCTATTGATTGATGACTTTGCCTTTTGTTTGAAATTTACACAGGTTGAGGAGACAGCACATGTTTCTTCTTCTAAATCTCTGAAGAATGGTCAGAATTCTTGATTTCACACAACTTTGGCATATTCAGATTAAAAATTCATTATTTTTTCTTGCTTGTTTTCGCCTAAAAATATATATAGATCTAGTTTATATTAACCTATTTTGCAAGAGATTATTATATCCGAATCATAGGTGGTTTACCAGCTGCCGAGTAGTTAATCGCCACCTTTTTCAAACCTGGGGTTTTAGTATTGATTTTGGTTTCAAGTTATATGTATAAGAAAATTGTCTTAAATCGAGTTGCAAATTATTTATTTTGAACGATTTTTTTTATTTTATTTACTTTGAATGTTTTTTTCGGGTTGGTTTGAACCTCTTTTTGTTCTGTATCTTTCTATCAGGTAAAAGCGTTTTGGCACCTTGTTCAGAGAGTAAAACAAAGTTGAAGAAGCAGAAGATACACAAGGAGAAACCTAAGGTAAGATTTGGTGGAACCTTGTTGTTCCTGTTTCTCTAATTACTTATTTTCTCTAATTATATGAGGTTTATTCCAGCTTTACCTTGGAAACTATCAACTACTTATCCTATCAAATTACATGGACTCTCTATTTACGACTTTTGTTGTGATGTTTCTCATTTTTTTTTTTCTGTGATGTTTGGTTTTTGCAGAATAATGGTGACGATGATGATGAGATAGTTGTCTCGAAAAGGGTAAGTAGGTTATTGTGTGTGTGTGTTATTCTTAGACATTAGTGCCCCATTGATGATGACTCACTTTGGTTCGCCGGCCCAAGTTATGAAGTTATGAGTTTGATTCGTTGTTACCAGTTTTCTTATTCATTTTTCTTTTAATCCAACGGCAGGATTTCAAGAAAATGAAAAATTCTATCAAAGAGCTGTCTGAAACCGTGAAAAAACTACAAGAGAATCTATTGACAAAAGCCGATCTACTTGATCAGGTTTCATTGAAGGTATATGTTTTTCTTTTATCCTATACGTGTGTGTTTACTAGCTATGTATGTCTCTTTTTTTTCGTATCGGGTTTGTTTATATAGCTCTCGTATTTTGTTTTGATAGGAGAAAGACCTCCCAAAGAAAAAGGAGGAAGAGATAGTCACTTGTGGTTTTGATTGTAAAGAATCCGAGGGAGACGATTATGATACCATATTCGTCAAGGGATTTGGACAGTCGCGAACTAGGGATGATATCAAGAATGCATTGACTAACCTTTTCAGTTCCTTTGGAGAAGTCACAAGGGTTTTTGTTCCCATAGAGTGTAAAACCCGTATTCCCTTAGGATTTGCTTTCATTGATCTGGCAGATGGTGATGGCAATGAGGAAGCGTTACAATTTAATGGAAGCTACATGGGAGGAAGGAAGCTTGAGGTGAAAATGGCTAGAGATACTGATGAATACTATGGCTATACTGGCTTTACTGGGTGTGGACGCTGTATAAGGTTTCTAAACCCTCAAAACTCTACCACCCACCTGGGATTCGACTCATGGGAGTAGTGGTCTTTCAGCAGGCAGGCAGGTATATCCCCCAGATACATTGAATCCGCTATTGTTTTCATGACAAAGTAACTTGTCATCAATTCTTTGGATGTTTTGGCTCTCTTTATTGTTTGTTAACAAAGTAACTTCATATTGCAGGTGAGGTTCGCCGTTTCCTCCCTTTCCCAGCCCCTAGCGATGAAACACAGCTTATATTGGTTGTTTTTACGGTTGCTGTGAGTCTTGTTTATCGACCAGCTAGCTGTGTCAAACTTATTTAGTTTGTATTTCCTAATTTACATATATTTATTTTAAGTGATATATATGAAAACTAGTATTATGACTCTTTCTATGCTTAAATCAGATTATGTATGTGTTTATATGAAAACTACTTTTTTAAACTAGTAATGTATTATCAACTTGATTATGGAAAATCTTATTGTTCTTTTGATACTGAGAAGCGTCTGTCGTAAATCTTATTAATCTCATTATAAATTATGAAAAATTGTGCATATGAAAAGGAGAGGATGAATCTTATTAATCTCATTATAAATTATGAAAAATTGTGCATATGAAAAGGAGAGGATGACGGGTTTGTTGAAAATCTTTGTTTATTTATCAAATTGTGTATTTTTTCTTTCTTTTTATTTTTCTTCAAAGATTGAAGGAAATGTCTAAGAGCGCTAGGCGTGATAGGCACTTGACGTTTGGCTAAATCTAAATATGGGTTATTAAATTGTTAAGGCAGGTGCAAAGTTATTTGTTAAAATCATTCTCTATTTCCAAATAATTTTTTTAAAAGTGTCGTATATTGAATCATGTCGCAAGAATGCCAAAATATTTTCATAAGTAATTTATCAAAACTATAGTTTGACCGTTGTCGCACATGGATTTTTGTAAGCGTGAGTAAAGTTGTTAAAATTAGCTTAAAATCACATAATAACTCTCTTCTTTTTCTTTTGGAGTTTAGACCTAGGGTCGAAAAAACATGTATAAACCTAAGTATTTTTCAACTTAGAGAATGCTTTGGATATGGTTCACTTTGAAATTCTTCCACAACACAACGCAAGGATCATTGATGTGTTCAAGAGCCAAGGGCGTACGATGATGGTAAGAGATGCTTAATGAGCAGCACCAGTCTTAGCTAAAGCAGACGCTTTTCAATGGGGATCTCAGGGTCGCCAGGATCATGACTTGCAACAAAGGCAGGAGACTTCGTTCTTTTGTCAAACAATATAAGGAAAATTCGTAAAGGGATGAGACTAGCGAAGTGTCAAAAATTGATGAAGTCTACCATATATAGCGTTAAAGAAACGGGAGACATGGAGAACCCCTACTCCATTAGCTCGTCTTGTGAAACTCATTGATAAAAAATGTAAAAAATCGGTTCAGCTCTATTCGGAATCAAGATGATTTCTTGTACGATGACGGCCTCGCCCCTATTTATGGTTTGCCAACCCATAGCTCTTATCTAAGAAGATGGACAATGTTTTATTATATTTCGATTGTTTCACTTTCAAATCTCAAAATCAATTCCGATATGTCATAAGCATTGATACAAACGGGTTTTATGGTTTGAAAAATAAAGAAGAGATAAGTCACAAGAAAGTGAGTGAGAATGTGTTTTTGTCGGTGAGGTCAAAAGATTTTTGTTAATAGTGAAAAAAAGTTTAGGATTTGTTTTCATATTTTCATTTAAAATTATCTTTTCAAAAGATTTGTTGAAGAATCATACATGATCGGAAATCTTAAAAATAAAAAAAAAATCTTTAGAACTCTTTATATGAATTGAATAACATCATATTTTACCTTACGTTTAATAGTTATTAATTTGATAACAATGGATTTTTCAATTTAATTTTTGAACACTTCGAAAATTTTTGATAGAGTTTAAGGTGATGCGTACATCAACTAGCCCTGGGCGAAATACCCGAACCCGAACCTCGAATCCGATCCGAAATACCCGACCCGAACCGGTATCTGAAGTTCTAAAATACCCGAATGGGTCTAGAATTTATTAAGATCGGATACCCGAACCCGATCGGGTATTACCCGATATCCGAACGGATACCCGAACTAATCCGAACATATATAAATACCACTGCAAAATAGTAAGTAGTGGGATTCGAAGCCAACACCTACAGCATTTAGAGGGTGTATTGTAACCATTTTGCCACTTTAATACATTTGGTTAATATTAAAACCTCAAGTATTTATACATTACTAGGTGCAACATTTTTTTTCTTTTAAGGATTTTAGTTATGAGATATTTTACTTATTGTATAGAGACTTAATTGTATATTTTTTTTATCACATTCATAAACTCTAGATACCAAAATATTATTTTTAGATATTAAAAAATATTGAAAAGGAAAAATGCAAAACAAATAGAATCAAGACATTGCAATTGAATCAAGAGTTCTTACCAATGCTCAAATTCTGGCAGAAGTAGAATATGAAGATCGACTTGAAAAAGGTTTGTATATCAGTTGATATTGTTATTTTTTGTTATTGCCTCTCTTATAGTTTATGTTAGCTCATCCAATTCTTTTGTTTTCAGAGTTTTGCATTGAAGAGTAAGGTCTCGACTACTTGAAGCTACAAGGTGTTTTATTGTTTTGGTTTTACAATTGGTGACAGTTCTACAAGGTGTTTTGTTGTTTTAATTTTGGTTTACTTTGTTGTCTCTCTCGTTTAGTATTTGGTTTATTAAGACATGGATTTGTTTGTTTAACATTCTTGCTATGTGGTTGTTTGAACAAGATTATGGTTTAAATTTTGAACATTGGTCTCTTTATGTTTATGGTTATTGATCAGTTTATTGAATTTAATTGAGTTTGGTTTAATTAATTTTGGATTGAGTTTGGATACCCGATCCGATCCGAACCCGATGAGTGTTTATCCGAAATCCGATCCGAATATTAGAAATACCCGAATGGGTCTAGGACCCCTTAATCCGAAATACCCGACCCGAACTCGATCGGGTCACCCGAATGCCCAGGGCTAACATCAACTGTCCTAATAATTTGTTGATTGGAGTATAAATGTATAATATTTGACTAAATCCCCTTACTTTACGTATTTGGTCTCGTGTTTCACATTATACATTAGGGTAATTTATTATGTTGGTCAGAGTTACAAAAAAAAGAAAGGATACTAGTATAGTATTAATGGTAAAAGATATCAAACTGGGGGTGGTCATACTAGGTTTCAATGGTAAAAAATATCAAACTGGGGGTGGTCATTTTGATATCAATTATAAGTCCACAGCGCGATATCAAAAACATCTTTCTTGTGTGTCTGGTTATTAGATTAAGCAAAGATTGTCGTCCCAAAAACACAAACTAGATTAAGCAAAGATTGTCGTCCCAAAAATACAAACTAGATTAAGCAAAGAGACTTGGTTTATAATTTCTACTATATGACTCTACCCTAATTTTTTTCCTGGTGTCAAGAATATTTGAATTGAAACACAACCAATGTTAGCAAAAAGAGCAAAAGCAGTGTGGGAAAATCATGAATCAAAAAAAAAGAAAACATGTTGAAGCTAATTTGCACCACTAGCTAGGCCTAATTTTCTAGATAATCATACAAAAAATAGCATACACTAAACAACGCAACTGAGGAAAATACTAGCAAATATAATAAGAGAAACAACAGAGATAATATAGTTACTAAGCCACCAAAAATATATTCCACAAAATTACTACACAAGCCTCAATCCAGGTTTAATAATTAATATTTTCCAGGGACGACAAAAAGAATATTAGATAAGTTTTTCCAGAAATCGACAAGTCTTCACCGTTTGATGATCAGTTAATGTCTTCACTCTCCACTATTAACCTAGAACACGAATAGAATATTAGACTTATAAATCTAATAATTTATGCATATGTATAATATATTAAGTATATATGTATTTCATATACCCTCATTTCGATAGCTTCTTTGATTAGGCCCTGACGCCGAGCAATGCGAATGAAACCACCGTATCCCCAATCTCTCCCATAAGAATCATAAAGCTCCCAGAATTCCTCAGGTTCTTTACCCTCTTCTAAGATATAGCCATGCCCAGTCAACAGCAGAAGGTGAGAAATATTGGCCTCATAGGGTTTTCTCTCAAGATCGGAGGGTAATGGAGACAAAATTCCCTAAAAAAGCATTTAAATAATAATTACATTAAAAAAGGTATTATCTAAATAAACAATTCAATGTTAAATCAAATTCCAAATACACAAACGATAACTGATTAGAAACTTTACCTTTCCGTTATTTGTGTTGTAACTTGGGAATGTATCAATACTTGTTAGTGTTATTTGACTAACTCTTTTATTGTTCGAATAAACTCCTAACTTGTAGGAGTCGTGGCAGTTGAATTGTTCTCCCATGTTTCTTAGTTGTAGAAAATCCTCCGTATGATAAGGAAGTGCAGTTGTTGTTTGAGTTTGGCTATTTAAAGCCCTATGAAATAAGAATAAATATACGGTTTTGTTCAATCTTTTGCTCTGTTTTCAAAAAATTGGTATCAGAGCAAACCTGGTGAGAGCAATTGCGAAAGAGAAAGAGAGATACAAAAGAAAGAGTGAGAGATGTCAGGCGATGGGCAAAGCATGTTGGCGATACCCAAGTTTGACGGAGATTTCGAACATTGGAGCATGTTGATGGAGAATCTCATCAGATCCAAGCAATGGTGGGATTTGATCGACCGAGGCTACGTTGAGCCAGGCCGAGGAGACATTCTGACTGGAGCACAGAGAGAAGAATTGGCGGAGAAGAAGCTAACAGATCTGAAGGTGAAAGAACTATCTGTTTCAAGCCATCGACAAATCCATTCTGAAGACTATTATTCAGAAGGATACCTCGAAGCAACTTTGGGATTCTCTGAAGACAAAATATCAGGGGAATGATCGTGTGAAGAGAGTTTGAAGTTTTGGAGATGAAAGAAACTGAGAATATCACAGAATATTTCTCAAGGGTGTTGCTTGTCTCAACTAACATGAGGAACCTTAGAGAGGATATGCAAGATCACAAGATTGTTGAGAAGATCCTAAGAACACTCTCGGAGAAGTTTACATACATTGTATGTTCGATTGAAGAGTCTAAAGACATAGCGAGTCTTTCAGTGGATGCTTTGCAAAGCTCACTTCTGTGTCACGAACAGAACATTGTGAAACATGCCAGAGGATCCAGTAGCAGCGATCAAGTCCTAAAGGTGACCTCGGAGTTCGATGAGTGGAGTGGAACACGGGGAAGAGGAAGAGGAGGATCATTCAGAGGACGTGGCAGAGGTCGAGGGAGACAAGGCTTTAACAAAGCTTTGGTGGAGTGTTACAAATGCCACAAGTTAGGACATTTCCAGTTTGAATGTCCCGGAGCAGAGAAGCAGGCAAATTATGTGGAATTTGACGAAGAAGAAGAGCTTCTACTGATGGCACATGTGGAGCTACAAGGCTCAAAAATGGAGGATTTGTGGTTCTTGGATAGCGGATGCAGCAACCACATGACTGGAAACAAGAAGTGGTTCTTTGAGATGGATGAGAGTTTCCGTCACTCGGTGAAACTGGGAAATGATGCTCGAATGGTGGTGCAAGGAAAAGGCAACATAAAGATCAGAGTGAGTGGGATGATTCAAATTGTTCAAGATGTCTACTACGTCCCAGAATTGAGCAGCAATCTCCTGTGCATTGGACAACTTCAAGAGAAAAATCTTGCAATTCTTATACAAGAAAATGTATGCAAGATTTTTCACTCAGCAAAGGGGCTTATCATTGAGACCTCAATGAGTGCAAATCGGATGTTTATGATCCTTGCACAAGTAGTGGGAGCAGACTCTTGTCTTCAGGTGGAAGTTACAGATGAAGCTCATCTCTGGCATTGCAGGTTCGCACACTTAAACTACAGTAGCCTACACACTCTAAGCTACAAGAAGATGGTCACAGGTCTTCCACACATTGGAAGCACTAAGAAGGTGTGTGAAAATTGTCTTGTGGGGAAGCAGAAGAGAGAATCATTTCAAAAGAAGAGTTCATGGAGAGCAACAAGGAACCTGCAGCTGATTCATGCAGACATATGTGGTCCAATCTCTCCAGAATCAATTGGTCATAAGAGGTATCTCCTTACGTTCATTGATGATCATAGCAGAAAAATGTGGAGCTACATAATTGCAGAAAAGTCTGAAGCGTTTGTAATGTTCAAGACCTTCAAAGTTGGTGTGGAGAAAGAATCTGGTTTGTCTGTTTGTTGTTTAACAGATCGAGGAGGAGAGTTTTGCTCAAAAGAGTTTGATGAGTTTTGTAGAACTCATGGGATCAAACGACAACTAACGGCAGCCTACACTCCACAGCAAAATGGTGTAGCAGAGAGGAGAAATCAAACAATCATGAATCTGGTGCGCAGTACACTTACAGAGAGGAGAATGCCGAAAGATTTCTGGGCTGAAGGGGTTAAATGGATCACGTATGTGCTCAATCGCAGTCCCACTACAGCCTTGGAGAATCAAACACCAGAAGAAGCATGGAGTGGTGTTAAACCAAATGTGAAACATTTCAAGGTTTTTGGGTGCATTGGGCATGTTCATATACCAGAAGCAAAGAGAACCAAGCTAGATGACAAGAGCTGCAAGTGTATCTTCCTTGGAGTTAGTGAAGAGTCAAAAGCTTATCGTATGTACAATCCCATTTCTAAGAAAATTATGGTGAGCAGAGACGTCGTGTTTGAAGAAACAATGAATTGGGATTGGGGAAGGAACAATGCCGATGGTGTTAACATCACTTCAGAAGTGCTTGCTTGGGAGAATGATGAAAATCATGTGTTCGGGGAGGAAGAATTCTTACAAGAAGATCCTGAGGTGACTGAAAATGAGGTAGCACAACCAGAAGTAGTGGCTGCAACAAGCTGCAGAGTAGGTGAGGAAACTGCAGCAGAGGTAGCTACAAGCTCCAAACGTGAGAAGAGACGTCCTACTTATCTACAGGATTATGAATGTGGAGAATCCTCTGATGAAGATGTTGATGTTGTTGCGCACTGCATCAGTGATACGATGGCACTGCAAGTAGTTACTGCAGTTGGAGATCCTGCAACATATGAGGAAGCTGTGGCGTATGGTGTTTGGAGAGAAGCTATGAGGGCAGAGATAGAATCAATCGAGAAGAACCAGACCTGGGAGCTAGTTGATCAACCTGAAGGTACTAATATTATTGGTGTTAAATGGGTTTTTAAAACGAAGTATGATGAGCATGGAGAGTTAGACAAATATAAAGCAAGGTTGGTTGCGAAAGGTTATGCTCAAAGATTTGGGGTTGATTACAACGAAGTATTCGCACCAGTTGCGAGGTGGGATACTATCCGAGTCATCATTGCAACTGCAGCATATCAGAATTGGAGTGTCTATCAACTTGACGTGAAGAGTGCATTTTTACATGGGGAGCTGCAAGAAACAGTGTACGTTGATCAACCACAAGGGTTTGTGAAGAAAGGAAGTGAAGGTCAAGTTTACAAGCTAAAGAAAGCTCTTTATGGGCTAAAACAAGCTCCACGTGCTTGGTTTAGCAAGATAGAGAGTTACTTTCTTAGGGAAGGATTTGAGAAGAGTGAATCAGAGCACACATTGTTCGTTAAGGCAGAGAAGCAAGGTCAGATTCTCATTGTCAGCTTGTATGTGGATGATCTGATATTTACAGGAAATTGTGAGAAGCTGATCAACGAGTTCAAGGAATCGATGAAGAGAAATTTCGATATGACAGACCTTGGGAAGATGAGATACTTCTTGGGTGTTGAGATACTGCAGAGAGAAGAAGGGATATACATCTGCCAAAGGAAGTTTGCTAATGAAGTTCTAGAGAGGTTTGAGATGAGTATGAGCAATGGAGTGAACAATCCTATTGTTCCAGGAGCAAAAATTTCAAAGAAAGGGGGTGGAGCTGCTGTTGACACTACCATGTACAAGCGGATGATAGGAAGCTTGATGTACCTCACCGTCACACGACCTGATTTGATGTATGTGGTATGTCTTGCAAGTCGCTACATGGAAAACCCTACAGAGGTTCACTTTCAGGTGGTCAAACGTATCTTAAGGTATGTGAAGAACACTACAGAACTTGGGATTATGTACAAGCGTGGAGGAAACTTAGGGTTTCAAGCTTATACAGACAGTGATTATGCGGGAGATTTGGATGATCGGAAAAGTACTTCAGGTTTTGTATTTTTAATGGCTGGAGGAGCAGTCTCATGGAGTTCAAAGAAGCAATCGATCGTTGCATTATCAACAACAGAAGCTGAATACATAGCTGCAGTCTCATGTGCAACTCAAGGAGTTTGGGTGGCAAGAGTACTTGGGGATATCGGACAGGATCATGAAGAATGTATCAAAATCAAATGTGATAATAGTTCAACTATCCAGCTCTCTAAGAATCCAGTTCATCATGGACGCAGCAAGCACATTGAGGTTCGTTTTCACTACTTAAGGGAGTTAGTTGGAGAAGGAAAGGTGGAATTGGTACACTGTGGTACTCGAGATCAGCTGGCAGATATCATGACCAAACCACTGAAGCTGGAGACATTTGTGAAGTTGAGGGAGATGCTTGGACTTGTTGAAGTGCCAAGGTAAACTGTTCTTGCTTACAGCAAAACAGTTTAGGGAAGGAATTTGTTAGTGTTATTTGACTAAGTCTTTTATTGTTCGAATAAACTCCTAGCTTGTAGGAGTCGTGGCAGTTAAATTGTTCTCCCATGTTTCTTAGTTGTAGAAAATCCTCCTTATGATAAGGAGGTGCAGTTGTTGTTTGAGTTTGGCTATTTAAAGCCCTATGAAATAAAAACAAATATACGGTTTTGTTCAATCTTTTGCTCTGTTTTCAACAATACTAACCGCCAATGGTCCATCTAACAAGAGACGCTCAAGATGTCTCTCGAAATCCTCATTTTCAGAATCTTTTTCTGGCTTCTGATGAACATATACTTCATCGACATGCCCTTCATTTTTCATGAAATCCACAACCTGCTGTAGACCGTTACGTTTCAATGTTCGTTTCTCATCTTGATAAAAGAGTGGAACCCCCTTCATGATCTTTTTAAGAGTCAGCTCAGATCGTGCAATGCCTTTTAACTTGACAAGTGCATACCACTGTCTATAAAAAGCAATAGCCCAACAGTTGGCTGTATCAAAAAAAAAAGGTTAAAATAAAAATTTTGTCATTCCTTTTACTACAAAATTCTTGAACCAAAACAAATCTACGAATCTTAATATATGCTCTTCATTAAATATTTACTTAAGTACACATAAAATAGAGCTCATACTTAAAAATGATATAATTAGTATTGCTGATTGAGTTTTAAGACCAGATTAAAAAAATTGATTCCATGTATAATATTATTAAAAAGTAGACATACCTTTTCTTTGCACATAATGATCGGCACGTATATCCGCATTCTTAAGCTTCCAAGACCATAGGTGAAATGACCTCGACCATTTAGATTGGGTGGTTCTCTGCGAGAAAAAGAATCACAAACACCATTTTTAACACATTCATTAAACAAAAGGGTTATCCTGAACTTTATAAACAGATTCATATATAAATAAATACCTGCCATGTCCCAAAAACAGAAGGGATGTCTTTTTTTGTAGGAAATGTCTTAAGCAAATCTTCAATGTTTTTGCAAATCTCTTTCACTTGTTGCAAAGATTTTGCGGTATCAGGTTCCTTGCACATTTACCAGACAAACCCAAAAACAAATTTACACACTCATTATGTAAATAATGATAGTTTTCCAAGACAATCAACAGAATATTTACTAGCTAACAACCAGATTTCAACAAAAATCTTATTTTCTTGTTTCGTTATTAGTTTTCAGTTGTCGTTAATAATTAGTATCATCCAAAATAAAGCTTTATTAATTACTACAACTTATTACTATTTTCAATTGTCGTTTAATAATTGTCATCCAAAATAAAGCTTCATGAATATTTTTCTAAGACAGATACACTTACATCATTTCCCGAGTCCATTTCATCATCTTCATCATTTTTCTACAAAAATCAAACAACAAAAAAACATGATTACTGTCAAAGAACAACAAAAAAAAAGTGAAGGTAAAGCTGATTTAAGTGAGTCTGAAAAGCAATTTTTAACTGATTAAACAACTAATCTGAGATTTGGCCCTCTTCGGAGCATTAGAGTCTCCAGAGCCAGTTTCCTGACAACCCTCAAACAAAAAAAAAGACAAGGTCTATCAACAGGGGGAAACAAGAAAAAAAACAAGCTCAAGATGAGAAAAGAACAAGGAAAAGGGAAGAATTAGAAGAAGATTACAGTGGAGGGAGAGTTCGAATTTCTGCGTTTCTTCCCCATCGATGACAGTAGAGAGTAGTAGTAAGGAGAGTAGATAGAGAGAGCGACGGCAAAGGATTTTTGTTGATTTTTCTTTCTATTTGTTGTAGTAGTCAACCCTTATCTTTTGTTGTTGTTGTTGTAGTGAACCCTAGACTTGCTATTTATAAACCCTTTTTTCTATTTTGGTTTGGGCTGGGTTTTAGGGCCCATCAATTTTGTATTCTTGTGTTTGTTTATTAAGTGGATTTAGGTTTGTATATTAGAAGATTCCAAGAGTATATTTATATTTACATATATCATGCATAGTTGCATAGAGAAAAGATAGAAAACACCCTACTTCAAAATAAAAGTTTTAACTTTTAACCTTAGATGTCAAATAAACATCTACAAGTGTAATAATTACTTCAACTTATTACTATTAATTACTACATCTTATTACTATTTTCAATTGTCGTTTAATAATTGTCATCCAAAATAAAGCTTCATGAATATTTTTCTAAGACAGATACACTTACATCATTTCCCGAGCCCATTTCTTCATCTTCAACAGAATATTTACTAGCTAACAACCAGATTTCAACAAAAATCTTATTTTCTTGTTTCGTTATTAGTTTTCAGTTGTCGTTAATAATTAGTATCATCCAAAATAAAGCTTTATTAATTACTACAACTTATTACTATTTTCAATTGTCGTTTAATAATTGTCATCCAAAATAAAGCTTCATGAATATTTTTCTAAGACAGATACACTTACATCATTTCCGAGCCCATTTCTTCATCTTCATCATTTTTCTACAAAAATCAAACAACAAAAAACATGATTACTGTCAAAGAACAACAAAAAAAAAGTGAAGGTAAAGCTGATTTAAGTGAGTCTGAAAAGCAATTTTTAACTGATTAAACAACTAACCTGAGATTTGGCCCTCTTCGGAGCATTAGAGTCTCTAGAGCCAGTTTCCTGACAACCCTCAAAAAAAAAAAGACAAAGTCTATCAACAGGGGGAAACAAGAAAAAAAACAAGCTCAAGATGAGAAAAGAACAAGGAAAAGGGAAGAATTAGAAGAAGATTACAGTGGAGGGAGAGTTCGAATTTCTGCGTTTCTTCCCCATCGATGACAATAGAGAGTAGTAGTAAGGAGAGTAGATAGAGAGAGCGACGGCAAAGGATTTTTTGTTGATTTTTCTTTCTATTTGTTGTAGTAGTCAACCCTTATCTTTTGTTGTTGTTGTAGTGAACCCTAGACTTGCTATTTATAAACCCTTTTTTCTTTTTTGGTTTGGGCTGGGTTTTTAGGGCCCATCAATTTTGTATTCACGTATTTGTTTATTAAGTGGATTTAGGTTTGTATATTAGAAGATTCCAAGAGTATATTTATATTTACATATATCATGCATAGTTGCATAGAGAAAAGATAAAAAACACCCTACTTCAAAATAAAAGTTTTAACTTCTAACCTTAGATGTCAAATAAACATCTACAAGTGTAATAATTACTACAACTTATTACTATTAATTACTACATCTTATTACTATTTTCAATTGTCGTTTAATAATTGTCATCCAAAATAAAGCTTCATGAATATTTTTCTAAGACAGATACACTTACATCATTTTCCGAGCCCATTTCTTCATCTTCAACAGAATATTTACTAGCTAACAACCAGATTTCAACAAAAATCTTATTTTCTTGTTTCGTTATTAGTTTTCAGTTGTCGTTAATAATTAGTATCATCCAAAATAAAGCTTTATTAATTACTACAACTTATTACTATTTTCAATTGTCGTTTAATAATTATCATCCAAAATAAAGCTTCATGAATATTTTTCTAAGACAGATACACTTACATCATTTCCCGAGCCCATTTCTTCATCTTCATCATTTTTCTACAAAAATCAAACAACAAAAAAACATGATTACTGTCAAAGAACAACAAAAAAAAAGTGAAGGTAAAGCTGATTTAAGTGAGTCTGAAAAGCAATTTTTAACTGATTAAACAACTAACCTGAGATTTAGCCCTCTTCGGAGCATTAGAGTCTCCAAAGCCAGTTTCCTGACAACCCTCAAACAAGAAAAAAGACAAAGTCTATCAACAGGGGGAAAAAAGAAAAAAAAAAAAAAACAAGCTCAAGATGAGAAAAGAACAAGGAAAAGGGAAGAATTAGAAGAAGATTACAGTGGAGGGAGAGTTCGAATTTCTGCGTTTCTTCCCCATCGATGACAGTAGAGAGTAGTAGTAAGGAGAGTAGATAGAGAGAGCGACGGCAAAGGATTTTTTGTTGATTTTTCTTTCTATTTGTTGTAGTAGTCAACCCTTATCTTTTGTTGTTGTTGTTGTAGTGAACCCTAGACTTGCTATTTATAAACCCTTTTTTTCTATTTTGGTTTGGGCTGGGTTTTTAGGGCCCATCAATTTTGTATTCATGTGTTTGTTTATTAAGTGGATTTAGGTTTGTATATTAGAAGATTCCAAGAGTATATTTATATTTACATATATCATGCATAGTTGCATAGAGAAAAGATAGAAAACACCCTACTTCAAAACAAAAGTTTTAACTTTTAACCTTAGATGTCAAATAAATATCTACAAGTGTAATAATTACTACAACTTATTATTATTAATTACTACATCTTATTACTATTTTCAATTGTCGTTAAATAATTGTCATCCAAAATAAAGCTTCATGAATATTTTTCTAAGATAGATACACTTACATCATTTCCCGAGCCCATTTCTTCATCTTCAACAGAATATTTACTAGCTAACAACCATATTTCAACAAAAATCTTATTTTCTTGTTTCGTTATTAGTTTTCAGTTGTCGTTAATAATTAGTATCATCCAAAATAAAGCTTTATTAATTACTACAACTTATTACTATTTTCAATTGTCGTTTAATAATTGTCATCCAAAATAAAGCTTCATGAATATTTTTCTAAGACAGATACACTTACATCATTTCCCGAGCCCATTTCTTCATCTTCATCATTTTTCTACAAAAATCAAACAACAAAAAAACATGATTACTGTCAAAGAACAACAAAAAAAAAGTGAAGGTAAAGCTGATTTAAGTGAGTCTGAAAAGCAATTTTTAACTGATTAAACAACTAACCTGAGATTTTGCCCTCTTCGGCGCATTAGAGTCTCCAGAGCCAGTTTCCTGACAACCCTCAAACAAAAAAAAAGACAAAGTCTATCAACAGGGGGAAACAAGAAAAAAAACAAGCTCAAGATGAGAAAAGAACAAGGAAAAGGGAAGAATTAGAAGAAGATTACAGTGGAGGGAGAGTTCGAATTTCTGCGTTTCTTCCCCATCGATGACAGTAGAGAGTAGTAGTAAGGAGAGTAGATAGAGAGAGCGACGGCAAAGGATTTTTTGTTGATTTTTCTTTCTATTTGTTGTAGTAGTCAACCCTTATCTTTTGTTGTTGTTGTTTTAGTGAATCCTAGACTTGCTATTTATAAACCCTTTTTTCTATTTTGGTTTGGGCTGGGTTTTTAGGGCCCATCAATTTTGTATTTGTGTTTGTTTATTAAGTGGATTTAGGTTTGTATATTAGAAGATTCCAAGAGTATATTTATATTTACATATATCATGCATAGTTGCGTAGAGAAAAGATAGAAAACACCCTACTTCAAAATAAAAGTTTTAACTTTTAACCTTAGATGTCAAATAAACATCTACAAGTGTAATAATTACTACAACTTATTATTATTAATTACTACAACTTATTACTATTTTCAATTGTCGTTTAATAATTGTCATCCAAAATAAAGCTTCATGAATATTTTTCTAAGACAGATACACTTACATCATTTCCCGAGCCCATTTCTTCATCTTCATCATTTTTCTACAAAAATCAAACAACAAAAAAACATGATTACTGTCAAAGAACAAAAAAAAAAGTGAAGGTAAAGCTGATTTAAGTGAGTCTGAAAAGCAATTTTTAACTGATTAAACAACTAACCTGAGATTTTGCCCTCTTTGGTGCATTAGAGTTTCCAGAGCCAGTTTCCTGACAACCCTCAAACAAAAAAAAGACAAAGTCTATCAACAGGGGGAAACAAGAAAAAAAACAAGCTCAAGATGAGAAAAGAACAAGGAAAAGGGAAGAATTAGAAGAAGATTACAGTGGAGGGAGAGTTCGAATTTCTGCGTTTCTTCCCCATCGATGACAGTAGAGAGTAGTAGTAAGGAGAGTAGATAGAGAGAGCGACGCAAAAGATTTTTTGTTGATTTTTCTTTCTATTTGTTGTAGTAGTCAACCCTTATCTTTTGTTGTTGTTGTTGTAGTGAACCCTAGACTTGCTATTTATAAACCTTTTTTTCTATTTTGGTTTGGGCTGGGTTTTTAGGGCCCATCAATTTTGTATTCATGTGTTTGTTTATTAAGTGGATTTAGGTTTGTATATTAGAAGATTCCAAGAGTATATTTATATTTACATATATCATGCATAGTTGCATAGAGAAAAGATAGAAAACACCCTACTTCAAAATAAAAGTTTTAACTTTTAACCTTAGATGTCAAATAAACATCTACAAGTGTAATAATTACTTCAACTTATTACTATTAATTACTACATCTTATTACTATTTTCAATTGTCGTTTAATAATTGTCATCCAAAATAAAGCTTCATGAATATTTTTCTAAGACAGATACACTTACATCATTTCCCGAGCCCATTTCTTCATCTTCAAAAGAATATTTACTAGCTAACAACCAGATTTCAACAAAAATCTTATTTTCTTGTTTCGTTATTAGTTTTCAGTTGTCGTTAATAATTAGTATCATCCAAAATAAAGCTTTATTAATTACTACAACTTATTACTATTTTCAATTGTCGTTTAATAATTGTCATCCAAAATAAAGCTTCATGAATATTTTTCTAAGACAGATACACTTACATCATTTCCCGAGCCCATTTCTTCATCTTCATCATTTTTCTACAAAAATCAAACAACAAAAAAACATGATTACTGTCAAAGAACAACAAAAAAAAAGTGAAGGTAAAGCTGATTTAAGTGAGTCTGAAAAGCAATTTTTAACTGATTAAACAACTAACCTGAGATTTGGCCCTCTTCGGAGCATTAGAGTCTCTAGAGCCATTTTCCTGACAACCCTCAAACAAAAAAAAAAAGACAAAGTCTATCAACAGGGGGAAACAAGAAAAAAAACAAGCTCAAGATGAGAAAAGAACAAGGAAAAGGGAAGAATTAGAAGAAGATTACAGTGGAGGGAGAGTTCGAATTTCTGCGTTTCTTCCCCATCGATGACAGTAGAGAGTAGTAGTAAGGAGAGTAGATAGAGAGAGCGACGGCAAAGGATTTTTTGTTGATTTTTCTTTCTATTTGTTGTAGTAGTCAACCCTTATCTTTTGTTGTTGTTGTAGTGAACCCTAGACTTGCTATTTATAAACCCTTTTTTCTTTTTTGGTTTGGGCTGGGTTTTTAGGGCCCATCAATTTTGTATTCACGTGTTTGTTTATTAAGTGGATTTAGGTTTGTACATTAGAAGATTCCAAGAGTATATTTATATTTACATATATCATGCATAGTTGCATAGAGAAAAGATAAAAAACACCCTACTTCAAAATAAAAGTTTTAACTTCTAACCTTAGATGTCAAATAAACATCTACAAGTGTAATAATTACTACAACTTATTACTATTAATTACTACATCTTATTACTATTTTCAATTGTCGTTTAATAATTGTCATCCAAAATAAAGCTTCATGAATATTTTTCTAAGACAGATACACTTACATCATTTCCCGAGCCCATTTCTTCATCTTCAACAGAATATTTACTAGCTAACAACCAGATTTCAACAAAAATCTTATTTTCTTGTTTCATTATTAGTTTTCAGTTGTCGTTAATAATTAGTATCATCCAAAATAAAGCTTTATTAATTACTACAACTTATTACTATTTTCAATTGTCGTTTAATAATTCTCATCCAAAATAAAGCTTCATGAATATTTTTCTAAGACAGATACACTTACATCATTTCCCGAGCCCATTTCTTCATCTTCATCATTTTTCTACAAAAATCAAACAACAAAAAAACATGATTACTGTCAAAGAACAACCAAAAAAAAGTGAAGGTAAAGCTGATTTAAGTGAGTCTGAAAAGCAATTTTTAACTGATTAAACAACTAACCCGAGATTTAGCCCTCTTCGGAGCATTAGAGTCTCCAAAGCCAGTTTCTGACAACCCTCAAACAAGAAAAAAGACAAAGTCTATCAACAGGGGGAAAAAGAAAAAAAAAAAAACAAGCTCAAGATGAGAAAAGAACAAGGAAAAGGGAAGAATTAGAAGAAGATTACAGTGGAGGGAGAGTTCGAATTTCGCGTTTCTTCCCCATCGATGACAGTAGAGAGTAGTAGTAAGGAGAGTAGATAGAGAGAGCGACGGCAAAGGATTTTTGTTGATTTTTCTTTCTATTTGTTGTAGTAGTCAACCCTTATCTTTTGTTGTTGTTGTTGTAGTGAACCCTAGACTTGCTATTTATAAACCCTTTTTTCTATTTTGGTTTGGGCTGGGTTTTAGGGCCCATCAATTTTGTATTCATGTGTTTGTTTATTAAGTGGATTTAGGTTTGTATATTAGAAGATTCCAAGAGTATATTTATATTTACATATATCATGCATAGTTGCATAGAGAAAAGATAGAAAACACCCTACTTCAAAATAAAAGTTTTAACTTTTAACCTTAGATGTCAAATAAATATCTACAAGTGTAATAATTACTACAACTTATTATTATTATTTACTACATCTTATTACTATTTTCAATTGTCCTTTAATAATTGTCATCCAAAATAAAGCTTCATGAATATTTTTCTAAGACAGATACACTTACATCATTTCCCGAGCCCATTTCTTCATCTTCAACAGAATATTTACTAGCTAACAACCAGATTTCAACAAAAATCTTATTTTCTTGTTTCATTATTAGTTTTCAGTTGTCGTTAATAATTAGTATCATCCAAAATAAAGCTTTATTAATTACTACAACTTATTACTATTTTCAAATGTCGTTTAATAATTCTCATCCAAAATAAAGCTTCATGAATATTTTTCTAAGACAGATACACTTACATCATTTCCCGAGCCCATTTCTTCATCTTCATCATTTTTCTACAAAAATCAAACAACAAAAAAACATGATTACTGTCAAAGAACAAAAAAAAAAGTGAAGGTAAAGCTGATTTAAGTGTGTCTGAAAAGCAATTTTTAACTGATTAAACAACTAACCTGAGATTTTGCCCTCTTTGGTGCATTAGAGTTTCCAGAGCCAGTTTCCTGACAACCCTCAAACAAAAAAAAGACAAAGTCTATCAACAGGGGGAAACAAGAAAAAAAACAAGCTCAAGATGAGAAAAGAACAAGGAAAAGGGAAGAATTAGAAGAAGATTACAGTGGAGGGAGAGTTCGAATTTCTGCGTTTCTTCCCCATCGATGACAGTAGAGAGTAGTAGTAAGGAGAGTATATAGAGAGAGCGACGGCAAAGGATTTTTTGTTGATTTTTCTTTTTATCTATATACTTATTTAAGCAACCCTATAAACAAATAACCTTACTTCATGTAAGATATTACAAAAAATGCCACTGTATTTTTAATAGAAAATATAATAACAGAATCTTAATATTAATTTGTTGTAACCAGAAAATAATTACCCAAAAAAATAGCAATTATTAATTTATTAGATTAAAAATCATTAATAAAATAATTTCGAAATTATTTAATAAAATGATTTCGAAATTATGTAATAAAATAATTAAACAGATTCTATTTATTATTTCAGAAATTTTAGGAAAAATAACAAACTATTTAGAAAAATTATAACTTATAAATTTATTTATAAGACTAAGTTTAAACATTTAAATATCAAAATCATTTAATAATAACAAATATATATTAAAATTAGGATACAACATTGTTTATATTTTTAAAATATATCTATATACTTATTTAAGCTATGTTGTTAAAAATTTAATCAGTTCTGATGTGACATATTATGAAAATGCTATAATATTTTAATTATTCTAATAACTAACAAAATAAAAGTTTAGATTTGTTTACAAAATAATAAAACTCTATTTAATATTTCATAAATCTTCAGAAATAATAACAAACTATTTAATTGACTAAAACTTAATTGTTTATACACAATATTCACTATATAAACAATACTAAGTGTATAATGTTGATAATATATATAACCTAATTGTAATTTTCACCTATAAAACTAATATATAACATGTTATACCAATCACATCAATTTGTAATACCAAATCACGGGTCAATACATATTTTGTTGGGTTTTTTACCTTTACCGAATATATAATTAACGAATTTGATATTGCACCAAACCAAAATAGTAGTACCAACTACGGGGCAAAATCAGAGTATGACCTTAACTAATTAAATATATGATTTTATAAAATGTATAGAATTAATAAATTTTCTACTATTATTTTGTAACAAACAAATCCAAATTTACATAGATATTTCGTCACACTGGTAACATTATTCTACAAAATATTAACGTGTATTTATGAGTCAGGTAATAAAACGGGTAATGAGACGGGTAACGGGACGCTCAAAAATTAAATTAATATCCGATATTCGATCATCATTCACGGATAATATAATTATTATACCTTTCACTCGACTCTAAAGTTGCGGGTACCTTTTCTCGGGACGGATACAAACCGAGAAACGGGTCCAATACGGGTATTGATAGTAGTTCCAGGTCTACCTATTAGTAGGTTAATATAAATCAAAACTCACCATATAGTACTATATTATATAACATGTAAATAAATGATACAACATAAATATAATATTAGCAAATACAAAATAATATAAAAATTTCTCCGCGCTACTAGCGCGGGCCATTATCTAGTTTGTTGTAGTAGTCAACCCTTATCTTTTGTTGTTGTTGTTGTAGTGAACCCTAGACTTGCTATTTATAAACTTTTTTTTCTATTTTGGTTTGGGCTGGGTTTTTAGGGCCCATCAATTTTGTATTCATGTGTTTGTTTATTAAGTGCATTTAGGTTTGTATATTAGAAGATTCCAAGAGTATATTTATATTTACATATATCATGCATAGTTGCATAGAGAAAAGATAGAAAACACCCTACTTCAAAATAAAAGTTTTAACTTTTAACCTTAGATGTCAAATAAACATCTACAAGTGTAATAATTACTACAACTTATTACTATTAATTACTACATCTTATTACTATTTTCAATTGTCGTTTAATAATTGTCATCCAAAATATAGCTTCATGAATATTTTTCTAAGACAGATACACTTACATCATTTCCCGAGCCCATTTCTTCATCTTCAACAGAATATTTACTAGCTAACAACCAGATTTCAACAAAATCTTATTTTCTTGTTTCGTTATTAGTTTTCAGTTGTCGTTAATAATTAGTATCATCCAAAATAAAGCTTTATTAATTACTACAACTTATTACTATTTTCAATTGTCGTTTAATAATTGTCATCCAAAATAAAGCTTCATGAATATTTTTCTAAGACAGATACACTTACATCATTTCCCGAGCCTATTTCTTCATCTTCATCATTTTTCTACAAAAATCAAACAACAAAAAAACATGATTACTGTCAAAGAACAACCAGAAAAAGTGAAGGTAAAGCTGATTTAAGTGAGTCTGAAAAGCAATTTTTAACTGATTAAACAACTAACCTGAGATTTTGCCCTCTTCGGAGCATTAGAGTTTCTAGAGCCAGTTTCCTGACAACCCTCAAACAAAAAAAAAGACAAAGTCTATCAACAGGGGGAAACAAGAAAAAAAACAAGCTCAAGATGAGAAAAGAACAAGGAAAAGGGAAGAATTAGAAGAAGATTACAGTGGAGGGAGAGTTCGAATTTCTGCGTTTCTTCCCCATCGATGACAGTAGAGAGTAGTAGTAAGGAGAGTAGATAGAGAGAGCGACGGCAAAGGATTTTTTGTTGATTTTTCTTTCTATTTGTTGTAGTAGTCAACCCTTATCTTTTGTTGTTGTTGTTGTAGTGAACCCTAGACTTGCTATTTATAAACCTTTTTTTCTATTTTGGTTTGGGCTGGGTTTTTAGGGCCCATCAATTTTGTATTCATGTGTTTGTTTATTAAGTGGATTTAGGTTTGTATATTAGAAGATTCCAAGAGTATATTTATATTTACATATATCATGCATAGTTGCATAGAGAAAAGATAGAAAACACCCTACTTCAAAATAAAAGTTTTAACTTTTAACCTTAGATGTCAAATAAACATCTACAAGTGTAATAATTACTACAACTTATTACTATTAATTACTACATCTTATTACTATTTTCAATTGTCGTTTAATAATTGTCATCCAAAATATAGCTTCATGAATATTTTTCTAAGACAGATACACTTACATCATTTCCCGAGCCCATTTCTTCATCTTCAACAGAATATTTACTAGCTAACAACCAGATTTCAACAAAAATCTTATTTTCTTGTTTCGTTATTAGTTTTCAGTTGTCGTTAATATTTAGTATCATCCAAAATAAAGCTTTATTAATTACTACAACTTATTACTATTTTCAATTGTCGTTTAATAATTGTCATCCAAAATAAAGCTTCATGAATATTTTTCTAAGACAGATACACTTACATCATTTCCCGAGCCCATTTCTTTATCTTCATCATTTTTCTACAAAAATCAAACAACAAAAAAACATGATTACTGTCAAAGAACAACCAAAAAAAGTGAAGGTAAAGCTGATTTAAGTGAGTCTGAAAAGCAATTTTTAACTGATTAAACAACTAACCTGAGATTTTGCCCTCTTCGGAGCATTAGAGTCTCCAGAGCCAGTTTCCTGACAACCCTCAAACAAAAAAAAAGACAAAGTCTATCAGCAGGGGGAAACAAGAAAAAAAACAAGCTC
Source organism: Camelina hispida (assembly GCA_023657505.1). Lineage (NCBI taxonomy): Eukaryota > Viridiplantae > Streptophyta > Magnoliopsida > Brassicales > Brassicaceae > Camelina > Camelina hispida. The sequence goes on along the minus strand of CP094635.1, from coordinate 8,139,271 downwards.
AAGATGAGAAAAGAACAAGGAAAAGGGAAGAATTAGAAGAAGATTACAGTGGAGGGAGAGTTCGAATTTCTGCGTTTCTTCCCCATCGATGATAGTAGAGAGTAGTAGTAAGGAGAGTAGATAGAGAGAGCGACGGCAAAGGATTTTTTGTTGATTTTTCTTTCTATTTGTTGTAGTAGTCAACCCTTATCTTTTGTTGTTGTTGTTGTAGTGAATCCTAGACTTGCTATTTATAAACCCTTTTTTTCTATTTTGGTTTGGGCTGGGTTTTTAGGGCCCATCAATTTTGTATTCTTGTGTTTGTTTATTAAGTGGATTTAGGTTTGTATATCAGAAGATTCCAAGAGTATATTTATATTTACATATATCATGCATAGTTGCATAGAGAAAAGATAGAAAACACCCTACTTCAAAATAAAAGTTTTAACTTTTAACCTTAGATGTCAAATAAACATCTACAAGTGTAATAATTACTACAACTTATTACTATTAATTACTACAACTTATTACTATTTTCAATTGTTGTTTAATAATTGTCATCCAAAATAAAGCTTCATGAATATTTTTCTAAGACAGATACACTTACATCATTTCCCCAGCCCATTTCTTCATCTTCAACAGAATATTTACTAGCTAACAACCAGATTTCAACAAAAATCTTATTTTCTTGTTTCGTTATTAGTTTTCAGTTGTCGTTAATAATTAGTATCATCCAAAATAAAGCTTTATTAATTACTACAACTTATTACTATTTTCAATTGTCGTTTAATAATTGTCATCCAAAATAAAGCTTCATGAATATTTTTCTAAGACAAATACACTTACATCATTTCCCGAGCCCATTTCTTCATCTTCATCATTTTTCTACAAAAATCAAACAACAAAAAAACATGATTACTGTCAAAGAACAACCAAAAAAAGTGAAGGTAAAGCTGATTTAAGTGAGTCTGAAAAGCAATTTTTAACTGATTAAACAACTAACCTGAGATTTTGCCCTCTTCGGAGCATTAGAGTCTCCAGAGCCAGTTTCCTGACAACCCTCAAACAAAAAAAAAAAAAAGACAAAGTCTATCAACAGGGGGAAATAAGAAAAAAAAAACAAGCTCAAGATGAGAAAAGAACAAGGAAAAGGGAAGAATTAGAAGAAGATTACAGTGGAGGGAGAGTTCGAATTTCTGCGTTTCTTCCCCATCGATGACAGTAGAGAGTAGTAGTAAGGAGAGTAGATAGAGAGAGCGACGGCAAATGATTTTTTGTTGATTTTTCTTTCTATTTGTTGTAGTAGTCAACCCTTATCTTTTGTTGTTGTTGTTGTAGTGAACCCTAGATTTGCTATTTATAAATCATTTTTTCTATTTTGGTTTGGGCTGGGTTTTTAGGGCCCATCAATTTTGTATTCTTGTGTTTGTTTATTAAGTGGATTTAGGTTTGTATATTAGAAGATTCCAAGAGTATATTTATATTTACATATATCATGCATAGTTGCATAGAGAAAAGATAGAAAACACCCTACTTCAAAATAAAAGTTTTAACATTTAACCTTAGATGTCAAATAAACATCTACAAGTGTAATAATTACTACAACTTATTACTGTTAATTACTACAACTTATTACTATTTTCAATTGTCGTTTAATAATTGTCATCCAAAATAAAGCTTCATGAATATTTTTCTAAGACAGATACACTTACATCATTTCCGGAACCCATTTCTTCATCTTCAACAGAATATTTACTAGCTAACAACCAGATTTCAACAAAAATCTTATTTTCTTGTTTCGTTATTAGTTTTCAGTTGTCGTTAATAATTAGTATCATCCAAAATAAAGATTTATTAATTACTACAACTTATTACTATTTTCAATTGTCGTTTAATAATTGTCATCCAAAATAAAGCTTCATGAATATTTTTCTAAGACAGATACACTTACATCATTTCCCGAGCCCATTTCTTCATCTTCAACAGAATATTTACTAGCTAACAACCAGATTTCAACAAAAATCTTATTTTCTTGTTTCGTTATTAGTTTTCAGTTGTCGTTAATAATTAGTATCATCCAAAATAAAGCTTTATTAATTACTACAACTTATTACTATTTTCAATTGTCGTTTAATAATTGTCATCCAAAATAAAGCTTCATGAGTATTTTTCTAAGACAGATACACTTACATCATTTCCCGAGCCCATTTCTTCATCTTCATCATTTTTCTACAAAAATCAAACAACAAAAAAACATGATTACTGTCAAAGAACAACAAAAAAAAAGTGAAGATAAAGCTGATTTAAGTGAGTCTGAAAAGCAATTTTTAACTGATTAAACAACTAACCTGAGATTTGGCCCTCTTCGGAGCATTAGAGTCTCCAGAGCCAGTTTCCTGACAACCCTCAAACAAAAAAAAAGACAAAGTCTATCAACAGGGGGAAACAAGAAAAAAAAACAAGCTCAAGATAAGAAAAGAACAAGGAAAAGGGAAGAATTAGAAGAAGATTACAGTGGAGGGAGAGTTCGAATTTCTGCGTTTCTTCCCCATCGATGACAGTAGAGAGTAGTAGTAAGGAGAATAGATAGAGAGAGCGACGGCAAAGGATTTTTTGTTGATTTTTCTTTCTATTTGTTGTAGTAGTCAACCCTTATCTTTTGTTGTTGTTGTTGTAGTGAACCCTAGACTTGCTATTTATAAACCATTTTTTTCTATTTTGGTTTGGGCTGGGTTTTTAGGGCCCATCAATTTTGTATTCTTGTGTTTGTTTATTAAGTGGATTTAGGTTTGTATATTAGAAGATTCCAAGAGTATATTTATATTTACATATATCATTCATAGTTGCATAGAGAAAAGATAGAAAACACCCTACTTCAAAATAAAAGTTTTAACTTTTAACCTTAGATGTCCAATAAACATCTACAAGTGTAAACTGGTTTGGTAAGAGTTCAAAATATCAATCTACTTTATTTATTGCGCTAGACAAGTTTTCATAGAGTCTTTGATTTCTACAACTGAAAGTAAGGTAGATAGTGATTCACAATTCATATTACAAGTAACATTCCACCAACTGCACTAAATGACAGGGGTGAAACTGGGGAGCTCCCTCAGGAGATTCATCATTTTTTTTTTCTAAGGAAGCCAAGAATGTGTAATACTATTACTCCAAAGTCCAAACTAGAGAAAAGATAGAAAACACCCAAAAAGTAAAAAGAAAACCAATGTTAGCAAAGAAGAGCAAAAACAGTGTAGGAAGGTCATCAATTTGAAAAAAAAAAAGTATATGTTGAAGATACCACTTGCAGAGGAAATATGCCTAACTTTATAGATAAAAATCAAAAAGACTACCAAAATAGCATACACACACTAAACAAAGCAGCTGAGGAAAAAATGAAATCTTGAGGAGAGAAACGAATCACATAATAAAAAATTGTCAATTGCTACTTTTCAATACTAAAGCAGAAAGTTAGGTTATTATATAAGCTGAAGCAGAACATCAACAATAAACAATCAATAATTGAACAGAATTAAACATCACAATACTCTAACTTCAGGAAGCAAAGCCATGGAAAAAACTAAGTTTTCAAGTTCCCATCTATGGCAAACTCTCTAAAACACTAAGCTAACATAAATTCAGAACATTTGTGAGAGAGAAAGAAATGCATGGTACTGACCTTTGATGTGTTCATTATGAGCCAGAAGTCTTAGCCACATCATCTCTACGTGATTTAACAGTCACAATAGCTTCCCTGGTACCTCCAAGATTCCCAGGAGGAGCAAGACCACCACTGGTATCTGACCACAACAACAGGACAAACACAATGGTGAACACAGTAATCACTAACAGAGCCAAGCTTGCCGTCACTTCCCCTCTTCTCAGCACCAAAACCTCTGCTTCCCATAACCACAGCGATAAGGCTAAGCCTTTCAGTCTCTAAACAAAGCCTCTCCCTCCTCATATCGTGATCAATCACCCAGTTTCCTTCAACGGCTTCGCTAGATCCGCTACTTTGGATGATGTGAAAGCGTCGAAATCTTCCTGACTAGGCTTCGGCTGAGCTCCACAGCGAAGGCGCTTTCTTCAGACAGTAGAAGGACCAGAGGAAGAGTGGCGGGGAGATGAAGGATGGCGGATCTTGATGATCCCTTCTTGTCTTTTCCTCTGCTTTTGATTCAACAAATTATTCAAAGTAACTTTTTATTCACACGATATCCGAATATATTAAATAGAAGTTGAAAAGTGACTTTTCAGACATCCCAAGTGTCCCTTGTTTATGGTTAGTGAGAGAGCAATGTTGTGGGGGTGTGGACCGTTGAGTCTGTCGAATTATTTATTTTTATACTATAAGAATGTGTGGTTCTCAACTTCTCATTTTATCTTCTGTACAAAGAAATGCGATTACGCCAATAGTTACCTTTTTCCAGACAACTATTACATATTCATTATTTTCCTGCAAAAGTCAAACAAATAAACATGGTTATTTACAAATGGTTATTTTACTGCAGTAATAGGCAATTTTCATTTTTAGAAATACACTAGGCATGCAAGCAAAAGAACAAGGTCTAACCTGGCCTTCTGTATCTTCTTATGCATATTTTTCACCATAATCTGATTTAAGCATAACAAGAATCATAATACTAGCTTTGAATAAAATATATATAAATTAAGCGATACAAATTAAGTAAGTTCGATGTAGCGGGTCGATAAACAAAACTCAAAGCAACAATATATAAAAACAACTGATATAAGCTGTGAACACATCGCTGAGGAAGTCGGTGAATCTCACCTGCAATATGAATTTACTTTATTAACAGTAAAGAGAGCCAAGAATTGATGACCAAGTTTCTTTGTTATCAAAAACAAGAGCAAATTCATGTATTTGGGGATATACCTGCCTGCTGAAAGGACAACTATAACCATGAAAAGATATCGTCCTCCTGGTGGCCACAGTATTTAGGGCATATAAATCTTATACAGCGTCCACACCCATTGAAGCCAGCATAGCCATAGAATTCTTCGGTTTCTCTAGCCATCTTCACCTCAAGCTCCCTTCCTCCCATGCGTCTTCCATTCAGTTCTAACGCCTTGTCATTGCCTTCGCCACCTCTCAGATTAATGAAAGCAAATCCTAAGGGAACACGGGTTTTACACTCTATGGGAACAAAAACCCTTGTGACGACTCCAAAAGAACTGAAAATGGTAGTCAATGCCTCCTTGATATCGTCCCTAGTTTGCGACTGTTGAAATCCCTTAACGAAAATGGTACTAGAATTGTTTCCCTCGAATTCTTCACAATCAAAACCACAGGTGACTATCACTTTCTCCTTTTTCATTGGGGTTTCTTTCGCCAATGAACACGTATAGTCATATAGCTAGTGAACACGTATAGAATAAAACATATACCTTTAATGAATACTGATCTAGTAGATCGACTTTTGTCAATAGAATCTTCTGTAGATTTTTCACGGTTTCAGACAGCTCTTTGATAGATTTCGTCAATTTTTTTATATCCTGCCGTTGTATTAAAAGTAATGAATAAGAAAACTGGTAAAAACAGATCAAACTCATTATATACTTAGCTTGGGCGAGAGTGAGCCATCTTACATGCATGGTGCTAATTATTGTCGAAAATAACAAAAAGAAAAAAACTACTTGTATGATACATACATCTTTCGAGATTAATTTTTTATCTTCATTACTTTCCTGCAAAAATCAAACCAAAAAAAAAAAACATGGTTATGTCAAAGAACGAGAAATCACAACAAAAGTTGTAGATAGTGTGGCGATGCGATTTAATAGGATAAGTGTTTTCTACGATTCCACTATCTGTTTAAAAAAGTTAATTACGCTTTGCATAAACCTCATAAAATTAAGTGAGAAACAAGTAACTAGAGAAATACACTAAGCATACAAGCAAGAACAAGGTCTAACCTGAGATTTCTCCTTGTGTATCTTCAGCTTTTTCACAGTTAGCATGTCATCATCACCAATTTCCTGAAAATCCTAAACAAAAAAAAGGCGAAGTTAATTAATAGAGCGAAGCAAAAGCTCAATATTAGAAAAGAATAATGACAAAAGAGATTAGACTACAGTGGAAGATTTCGATTTGGAGCGCTTCTTTCCCATCGGCGGCTGTAGTCTTTCGTGAGAAAGGGGTAACACAACCCTAGACTTTTCTTTTTTATGAACTTTTTTTTTTGTATTCTGGTTTCGGCTGGGTTTTTACTTTTTACTGGGCCATGATTTTTGTTTAATTAAGTGGTTTTATGTTGCATCTCATTACAAGTATTTTATATATCGTGCATATATACGCAGGTATAAATGAAGCTTCATTACAAACTTCTTCACAAATTAAGGTTTTATCAAGTGGTATATTTTGTATATTCCGAAGAGTATCTTGCATAGTATTATTTACTCAAAGAAAAGTATTATGCTGGTGATAGCTTTCCTCGGGGACAGATCAGTATGATCGGCCAGATTTGTTGTAAATGTTAAAAAGCAAATAAAGTTTCGATTGTTTTGTTTGCTCATTGGATATCAAATTAGATTGAGGATAAAGATCATAATCAGTAAGAGTTCAACTGTGATACCAACTCTTTCATTGTTTAAATGTGAAAATCATACATGGATAAATTATAAGAAGGACTCAGAATAAATAATCCAGAGGAGGTTCCAGAGACTTTTCATGATTGCAAAAGATGGCACAAACATACACACAAACGCACTCCTCTGCACAAATCAGCTTTGTTTCATCCATCCTCGTACCTACGAATTTCAAAAGAATCAGAAACAAATCGAATGAATGATCGGTGGAGACCACTCTTTATATAGTGGTTTCAAAGTTGTTTATATTTTACCTGGCTGTGAAGAGGGTGAATCCGACGAGATACTAAGGCGCATTACTCATCTGTAAAAAGGAAGAGGGTCAACTGTTGTCATTCCCTTTGCATAATCAAATCATATGCAGACAACTTGTGACTATTCAATTCAAGTAGTTTAAGAGTTCAAACTAGATTCACAAGGGTACACAAGAGGAGCCATTGAATCAATCAAGCAAAGACCATCTACAAATTCTTTTTGCAAACCTAGGCTTTAACAATCTCATAGCTATTTTGCATAACCCTACACACCGATATCATATATGTCTTTCTTTTCTTTTTTTGACATCAGATATCATATTGTATGTCTAAATGTGTATAACCAGTGAAAAAGACTTGTCTTCCCAAAGACTAACTAGATTAAGCAAAGAGAAGTGAATTTGATTTCTATATCACTCTACTTTATTTTTTCCCTGGACAAGTTTTCATGGAGTCTTTGATTTCAGCGACTAAAAGTAAGGTAGATACTGATTCACAATTCATATTACAGGTAACAGAGTTTACAACATTCCACCAATCGCATGACTTTCACTAATTTACAGGCGTGAAACTTTGGGAGCTCAAGAGATTCATTTTTGCTCTTCCTTATCAAGTCAAGAATTGTAATACATTGCATACTATAACTCCAAAATAGAGAAAAGACAGAAAACAGTCAAGAAAACACCCCAAAAAAAAAAAAAACCTTCCTAGTCGGCCAAAAGCAATTATCTTCTTTGGTTTCAAGAATATTCGAATTGAAAAACAACCAGTGTTAGCAAAGAAGAGCAAAAGCAGTGTAGGACAGTCATAAATTGAACTAATATGTAGAAGCTCATTTACATCAATGGTAGTGGAAATCTGCCTAACTTTCTAGATAAAAACCAAAAAGGCTACGAATATTAGCACACACACTCAGCAAAGCAGCTTAGGAAAAATACCAACAGATGAAGAGAAAATGGAATCTTGAGAATGAGAAACGAATCACAGAATATAAAATATCATTTGCTACTTTTTCGATACTAAAGCAGAAAGTTAGGTAATTTACACAAAGCTGAAACAGAGTTGAACACATCAACAATAAACAATCAATAGTCAAACAGAATTAAACATCACAATACTCTAATTTCAGTAATTCAAGTTCCTATCTATCTAAAACACTAAGCTAACATAATTCAGAACAATTCCATAAACTAAAACCACACAAATGCAAAGTCAACGGGACATTTGTGAGAGAGTAAGAAAATGAACAAGTCCTGACCTTTGATGTGTTCATGATGAGCATCAGCAACAGAAGTCTTAGCGTCATCATCTTCATCATCATCATCATCATCATCATCCCTACGTGATTTAACAGTGACAATAGCTTCCCTAGTACCACCAACGTTCCCAGGAGGAGAAGGACCATCACGATCATCAGGGTATCTAACCACAACAACAGGACAAACACAATGGTGAACACAGTAATCACTAACAGAGCCAAGCTTCCCATCACTTCCTTTCTTCTCAGCACCAAAACCTCTACTTCCCATAATCACAGCACTAAGGTTAAGCCTTTCAGTCTCTAAACAAAGCCTCTCTCTCATATCGTGATCTTTCACTATATGAATCTTATGAGGGAACCCAGCTTCTTTCAACGGCTTCGCTAGATCCGCTACTTTAGATGACGTGAAAGCGTCGAAATCTTCTTGGCTAGGTTTGGGTTGAGCTTCGGGATCGGAAGGAGGAGGAGGAGGAGTGGTTTGGAGAGGGAGAGGTCCCCAATCAGCGCCGAAGAGAACGGAGGTTGGAGAGACGTGGAGAATGACGACGGCGTCACCGGGACGGATGTAATGGTCAACGGCCCAACGAACGGCGAAGGCGCTTTCTTCGGAAAGGTCAACGGCGACACCGATCTTACGGCGAGCACCGGCGGTTGGGGTAGGAGTAGCGGCGGAAGGAGTAGAGGAAGAGTGGTGGGGTGAGTGACGAGGTGATGAAGGGTGGTGGATCTTGATGTTTGGGAGATGAGGGTAATCGGAATCTGGATTCATGATCGACTCTTCTTCTTTCTCTGGTTTGAATTTGATTCAAACAAATTATAGAAACTTTGATTATGAAATGATGAAGAAGAAGAAGAGAGAGCCGTGTTTAACGATGTTTAGTCTTAATTTAATTTTTGTGAGTGTTATTTTAATTTAATGCTAATTGTTGGATAATGTCTTTTTGTTGTATATTGAATTTTCAAACCTCGACAAGTCGAGAACGTGCTGAGCAGTCACAAGGAACTTGTTTTATCTTTTTTTTTTTCAGTTTTGTTTTTGGTTTTTTTTTTGATGGGCTGTAATTTTATATTAATGGCCCAATATGTCATGATTTTTTAATTTTTAAATATTTTAGTCTTTAACATTTGACTATATCAATATGTCAAACATAGATTGCTTGCTGTAATCAAACAATTCTCATAAGCTTAGATATTATGTAAATTTTATTTAAACTATTAAACTGGCTTTAGCGACGCACACAGACACGAGAAGTTTTTTTTTTCTATTTTTTTTTTCTTTTGGAATATTAGTTATAATACTTATATTAGCAAGAAAGAAAGAAACCTATATTTGCTTCCCCTTTTTGTTGATGAGAAATATGTTTTAGTATAAAATATGCATGTTTATGTTTTCCATTGTTGATCCAATATTATATAGATACAAATTGCTTAAAATTATATCACACAATTTCTAAATTAATAGATTTTTGCTTAATTAATAGATTTTTCTAGATTTTTTTCTAATTTAATACTGTGAATGACTGACTGTACGTATTAAATCTGAACCACAACAAAACCTTATACTGTATATCAAACACGTATATACTTCCTAAACTGAAATTTAGCTGTACACCCTATATTTTAATTAATAGTAGATGATCTAAATTATTACTGTGTACGTAAAAATCTGAACTATACAGTATATCAAACACATATAATCAAGAGCATTTCTTTTTCTTGTTTGGCATTCATCAATCAAGAATGCAATTTAATTGATAAATTTCTCTCACATCAAAATTAACAAGGTTAAATGAGAGATGACACCGTTTCGTAAACCGAGGATTATAGGTGATATAACATGAATCATGACAGGATCATTGCTTAACTAAAGAAACACAAAATGATGGATACAAGCCCCAAGAGATCTGAGTCTGACACAGCTTTATAGAGAGAGAGAGAAGTTTCATGACACAATTAAGGAAGAGAACAGAACATATGTCTGAGTGTTTAGGTTTAAAATCCCAAAATAAACAACCAAAAGGGTAATCAAAAAGCCTGAATCTTTCTTTTCGACTCAGCTCTCAGATGCATACACCAAAAAAGTGTCTTTTGCTTTTCTGTTTCATACTTCTGTCTACTTAATTTTGTAAAAAAAGCAAAACAAAAACGACGATTTGTTTAAAATAATATAGAAAAGAGAGAGAGAGTAAGAGAGCTGAAAAATCTCTGAGATGCTTCAAAAACATTTAAAGCTTCAAAGACAAATCAATGGTGGATGATGATGTGCAATCACCTAGGACGACTGATGTAGTAGCCATTGATGAAACACTTTTGCCATATTTTCCTGGAAAGCCATCATCGTATTTCCCCGGAAAAAACTCGTACACCTTCACACCTCCTCCTGATCCTCCACTTCTAGGGTTTCCTTCCATGTAGCCGCTCCCATATTCCTCCATTGATACCTTTTTATCACAAACCCACCATTCAAATCAATACACAATATCTATATACGAATATCTATATCTATATGTTTATATATATGAATCATCAATACACCATAGAGATACGAATATCTATAACTATATGCGTATAAATGAACTAAGTACCGTATGATTTGTCGCCTCATTAAGATACGGATTAGTAGTACTAGCAGCAGCAGCAGCAGAAGGTGGAGCTGATCTAGCGATTCTGTGATGATGATCATACATGAAACCTTGGTTGCTGATCCTCTGATAATCTGGTTGAAGAAGATGCTCGTAGCCGTTCATCGGAGGATGAATCATTGTGTAGTTCGAAAACCCACCACCGTTATTGGATCGAACTACATTGTTCTGATCTTCATCCACACGTTTCTTCTAAGATTTACATAATAATAAAAATCAAAACTTTTCTATCATATATACTACTGGATACAGTTTAAGATAAAAGAAAAGAATCAAACCTTGAAGCAAGTGTCACAGCTAGGATCGGAGATAGCGTTGTACATTTGAGGATTTGGGATCGAAGAGAGCTCATGATGATGAGGAGAGGTCTCAACAAAACCCCAAGGAGAACAAACCGGGTCCATCATAATCTGACCCGACCCGACTCCACCACAATAGATCCTGTTGTTTCTGCATCCACCACCGAGTGAGCTTGGGAAGCCTTGTAGGACGAGCACCGGGTCCACTGGCACGGGTACCAAACGGGCAGCGTTGTTAGGGTTCGGCAGCGAGTCTCCGACGAGAGTGGCGGCGATTTGCTTGTTCTCCGCTGCTTCGGTTTTGAGACGCTCCCGCTCCAGCCTCGCTACACCCATTCCTCTCAAGGTCGGTTTTTTCTGGTTTTGCTGACCTTTCTTTGATCCCGGTCTCCGACCACGGCTCTTCTGGGTCTGTGGCCCTGTCGTCCGGATCTCGCCGGAGCCGTTGACGACACCAAGGTGGGAGTTGGTTCTCAGACGCTCGTTTTGGTTTTCGACGGAGTTTTGATCTGTTGGCATGAAGAAGAGAGAAGTCGCCATTGAGGATGATGATGGATCAGTGATGAGCTTCGGAGAGAGAGGAGAGAGATGAAGAGGTAAAGGCGAAAGCTTTAAGTCTGTGTGTTTTGTCTCTGCTCTCTTTTTGTGTGTGTGTGTGGATGTGGATGTGTATATCTCTTTATTGTTCATATCCTCAGGCAAAGTACTTACTTGTGTTTTTTTATTTTCTGTTATTTCCAGGTTCTATATGAGGATAACGTATCTTTTTTTTACTTTTCACTTTTTACCCCCACCTATACTTGATAATATTTTAAGTATCTTATCAAAAATATAAATTAGTACTATATTCTTTACTTTTTTTAGTCTTAGCTAAATACAACAATCCCATAAGTGCTTAATTGCATGGATCTTTTAACTTATATACATAGATTTTTTTTTTTTTTTTTTTTTTTTTTAACATAGATGTTCAGTTTGTCAATATATGGTGACTGGTGAGTCTTATATATCATGTAATATCATTATCTTTTGTTGTATGTCAAGAAACGTTAAATAACTGCGTAATTCGATGCTATTATAGTCATGAAAAGCAAGAATTCAAATAAACAAACGAGAGTTTGTAACTGAAAAAATATTGATTGATGCTATCCATGCATTGGATTTGTGGAATAAATTTAACCATATGATGAATTTGTAATCTTGAGTTCTTGACTAACTGGTTCCGCCTCCCCCTTTCTCTATAATCTTCACTTACTCCTAAATTAATTAGCCTAACTCTCACTAGAGCATCACTCAAGTGCATATAAAAATTCAACCATTTCGCAACAAATATGATTCACATTTATTTTTTTAGGAATTGAAATGCTTAACAACAGGAATAGATTTAAAAGTAATCCTTTACTGTCTTTACATCTTTTTGGGCGAAGAATGCAAGAACAAAACTAAAAAGCTTATAGCCTTTTGTCTATTTAATTTTGTATTTTGTTCTTAGGTGAACAAAATGTTGTGATACTCTTTTAACCGTGGAGACAGCAATATCGGAGCTTGTCGCTAGGCTTCAGTCGTGACGTGCGACGCACTCTCCAATAGCAACAGCGCGTCCGTTACACGTAGAGAATATAGTACCCGCAGATCGAAGACAGGTGTTGGGACATTAGACCATTCGCCGATTATAGCGAGCAAGGTCTGAAACAACGTGATTTTACTCAGCTCATATCAACTAAAATAAGCAAGTCCAGTTACAGTCGCAGTTATATTTTATTCTTTTTTTTCTTCTTCTTTTCAAAAACTAATTTTTATTTATTTTAATGAGTAAGCATTACAAGTTACAAATTCACTCTATGGTGATATAGGATATCGGATATAGATATGATCGAAACTGATTTTTATTAAGTCAGAAAATTATAGGTATTTCAAAAAATTAGTCTGGAATTTATTGCTACACAGATGAGGAGGATACATGAAAGCAAAAAGAATGGCATGAGAGGACGTGAATTACGAGAAGGGGTTGAGCTAGGAGTAGAGTAGAAATGATGGCTGCATCATATGAGGAAACATTTTAAAGCTGCCTCCATGTTAACTTTAGCTTCAGCCCAACCCCTACTATTAGAAAATTTTGTTTTAATTACCTTGAAATTAGCTTTCTTTTACATGGAATATTTTCAGTATAAGTCGTGAGTGAAGCGCTCCTCTCTGAATCATTAAACAGTACATTGTGTTTGTTTCGATAGTTCTCCTCTTTTTGTTTTTTTTTTTGTTTTTTGTTTTTCTTGTAATTAAGTAACCTAAGTAACCATATATGACGTTGTGCATCTCAAATGGCTGTTTACATGTTCAATCTCGTACGTTATAAAATCTAAAGAAAAAATCAGTAATTGAATACTAATAAAAAATGACAATTTCCAACAAACCTATAAACGTTTGCAAAAGAAAAAGCCAACGTTTTTTTACTATAATTTCTACAAAGCATTAGCCAGGTTACTCCTATATCTTAGTTATGCATATTCGAGGAGGTACTTCTTTAACCACGTTTTCTGAATAAAATAAATAACATCCCCACCCTTCGGAAAAGAAAAATATAACGTTGAGAATGTATTTACCAATAATTTTTTTTTAAAAAAGCAATATAACAAATCCACTTCTCATATTCAGAAATCAGAATATTCACGAGTGACATGCAAACACGCTGAGGTTAGCGTGATATTTGTTACAAGTGAATTAATATCAGAAATAAAATCCGAATTATTCACTTTAAACAAAAAAATTCAAACGGCATGACCAACCCAACATACCAAGTTACCTACATTAATTGTTGCTATAAGCCTAGCTAGAATGACGCACGCAAAAAATTTATCGAAGGTGAGAAATTATTGAATGAGATTAACGTTTGGGAAAACCAGCAAAATGTGTTATATTTCGTGATTATTATCTATCGACTGATCCTTGAAGTATAATGTCAAAGTGAATTCAAAGAGTAACAAACAACTAACAAGTTTGATATGTTCAAAAACAAAACTATATGCAATTTAATTCGGAAAATACAAATAGATATAGATAAAATTTTGATATAGATACCGCGTAGATTGTGTATTGTGGGCTAGGACAAGGAACTGGTAGGGCAAAGGACGAAAGAGGGACCCCACATGTGCTTTCATGTTAAGTTACGGATTGTGGTCCTAATGCCACGTGTAAGCACGGGGACCACTTTTAGGGTCTTTGGGCGGCTACTACTAGGGTTTTTTCCTTTTGTTTTTTGGGCACTGGCACGTGCGAATGAGAGTAAGCAGCCGAAGCGTGTGAAGTTTTGATTTATATTGCTGGGTTTAGGCAGGCATAGAAAGATTCTTGGGATCCATATTGTGTCTTTTCTAGAATGATTGGATTTTGAGGATCCTCTTCTTCTTCTTCTTTTTTTACTTCTCCTCCTACTATTAAGATAGAAGACCCATTCTTTTATGAATGTGAACGGAAATGATATTATTATATAGTATATGTTTTGGTGACCACTGTTTAAATATATTTTCATAGAAAGTACTGTATATGTTACTTCATTCATATTAGAGGGGGCCTAATATACAATGTATCACTCCATTTTGTTTTATATTTGAGATCTCTATTTGTATTTTCTACACACGTATATAGGGACATTGTGGAGTAAATGTACACAAGAGAGACTATAGAGAGGACAAAAGGAGGCAGAGTAGGTGAATAAATGAGTGAGTTTTTTTGGGAAGTGTAAAGTATTATACTGTAGTAAGAAAAGAAAATAAGAAAAAAAGAAAAGAGAGTAACTGTTAGTTTTGGCTTTATACATCATCTTCCTTATCTATCTATTTTCATACAAACTTGCAAACCCTTCCTTAAACCTCCTTTTGGACCACCTCTCTCTCCCTCTCTCTTTCATCTTCTTTCTTCTTTTCTACGAAATTTAATTTTTCTCAGATTTCTATTATCATTACTTTAGATCTCAATCTCCCAACTGAGATTCTCTCCCTCCCCTCACTCAGTACAGTTGTAGACCCTATTCAACTAAACTACACCTTTGCCCCTTGTATCTAGTAGATTCTCTTCAATCTTTATCTCACCAAACCACTAAACAAGATATATATGACAACAACAAATGTGCTCTGTTTGTTTAGATTAGATAGATAAAGTACTGATCAAGGATGATGAGTTTAGTTGGTATATTATATAAGTACAACAATTAAACATTCTTGATTATAAAGTAATGGGACACTACAAAACAAAAAGGACTAAGGAGACAGTACCAAGGAAGGGTTCATATTATGTTTAAATCTTTAAAGTACAAACATTTGGAATGGAGGGACATGATCAGAAAAAATGTTGAAATCTGGACCGTCGAATAGGCAGAGACAAATCTGAGCACCAGATATTCTGTGTCCAAGAGTAGAAAGCTTTTAAATAGAGTTTGTGTGACTTTGTGTTGTGTGAGAAGAGTTTCTTTTATTAAATAAATGTAACAAAAAGCTATTGTCACTTTCATATGTTAGTTGTCTTGTTCTTCAACAAAGACACTGCAAGTATTACTGGCTGCTGAAGTACAATAACAAGAATTTCGTATTTGCAAATTTGCCCCCCTATATTCTGCATTCTTTTAATCTACATAACTAATGTTTTTTTTTCTGGAGAAGGCTACACTCTTGGGAAGTATGAAGGAAGCACATAGCATCCATTTTCCAGGAGCCACAAGGCGTACCTTTCGCATCTTTACGTCTACAGCCACTTCAGATAGAGCAATCCGTATCCGCTGCAAGTCAAAAACCACCATTGTGGGAATTTAAACATTTAACATTAACCAAATCGTTAATTAGTTGCTCAAATTTTAGCAGATGGGAGAGTTTAGACCTCGTGGAAGTCAAATTCTGGATCAGAAGCCTTGGAGAATCCATAAACATGGATGGTTGGGAATGATAAGCCTTCTTCTCTCTGCCTATCGTTGTATACTCCGCGAAATGCATCTGCTTGAGTAAAAGGATGAATGGCGGTTAAGAGGGGATTGTGAGCCAGAAACAAAGGAAGCATGTCACAGGAGTATGATGGAACCTAGAGACTCAGCCGCATCTTTAGGTAAATTCATGACTACTTGGGTGACTTTTTGACCCTTATCGCTTGAAAACATAGCCTTTATGAACCTTCTCCCATCCATGTTAAAGATCTAAACACAGATGAAAGACTCAGAATTGTGTAGAGATGGTTTAAAGTATGAAATAAAGTGTTTGGAATTTGAACTTACCTCGATTCTCTTCTCAAGCTTATTGACAACACTATTTTGCTCCATGAACTCTACTGCATGAGGGTTCAGGTCATTGGCATATACACGTTTTACAATCCTTGCTGCAGCAAGTGCAATTGGACCCACTCCAGCAAAAACGTCACCTGTCAGTCACACAGAGTAATTTGAAATCAACACAACAATACATAGACAAAATCTATACCAAAGTCAGACAGAAGAATTTCAAATTAGCAATAACAAGAAGACAATTGATGCACATAACAAGAAGACAATTGATGCACTTAAACCCGCTACATATGCTTCTAAACAGCAGCAAGTAGCAAAATTTAAGAACAATTGAAAGGACAATTCACTTTCTAATGGAAGATCAGTGGTGCTACTTTATATACGGGAAGTTCTATAGTGGGCATATCAATACTTTTCATAATGTACCCTTGAAGTTAGTTCTAAGAAACAAACATACAGACAACGTCATTGTCGTTGAACCCGAGCAGCAACCTCTGTCTTTCTGTCCCAAGTTTCGAATTCCAATATCTAGCACACGAGAAAATATCACCAAAAGAGTTAACTTATAAACAGATACATGATAAGAGATTCGGCAAAAAAAATGATATCTGTCATCAGTAAAAAGATATTAACATGTATCTCCTTTGACTGAAAACTCAAACTGCTATCAGACATCTTACGCAAAGCTACTTTCATCACCAAATTGAGGATAGTAAGGGCTAATTGCATATCGAAAAAGGCATTTGGGTCATCATCAAAACACAGTAAAAGGATGCAATCTTAAGATTGGCGTTTCCATGAGAAAGAAGATACATACACTCTAGCTAAATCAACATGAAAGCGAAGTCCATTCTCAACAACCAGAGTCACCAGGGAATGGTTGCCGGCTAAAACCTCTAGCTGCATAGTTCTGAAGTCATTGTGAATAGGATCAATCTTATTCACAACGGTTTGTATCTTTGGCTGATTCTTGTCCAGAACCACCTGATAAGTAACAAAACAACTCACAAGATTTCAGTTCCTGAAGCTGGGGAATTTTGGTTTCAGAAATAATGTCAACTATCACATTACCTTAGCTATGAGCCTCTTGTAAGGTATATGCTCATCTCTTAGATTCAGATGCGCAATATGCCCCACCATCTCAAATGCTGAAGGAACAATCACACCTTTAGGAAGAACAACCTCCAATATCTGAAACAACAACACACTTTGAAGCAAAACAACTCGATTTGATATTCAAGAGAAACTAAAACTCAGCTTGAAAGTCTCAATCATTTACCTCAATCATTGACCAATAGTCATAGAACAAAGTCAGTCTACATTTCACTAGCTCGAAACTTAAACTTGCATCCGTCAGTTTAGCTTCTGCAAACAGAACCTACCAAACAGAAACCATAAAAATCTCCACCAACACAACAACTACTAGATCAAACCACAGGATTGGATTTAAAGAAAGTTTATATAACCTTGATAGCCTCAGGCAAGTCTTGAACTTGCTCACCGGAATATTTCTCATCCAAAAGCAACAATCTTGTTGAACCTCTCCATCTTCCTCTACTACCATAGCCTTCTCCCAATAACCCCTCAAAATCATCAGCTCCTCCTCGATCTTCCACCACTTCCACCATTGCCATTTCATTGCGTTTGCTTCCTTTTTCCTTTTCCTTTACCTTCTCCTCCGCTCCTTTCTCTGTCTTCCTCTTCCTCTTCGGCCGAGAAATCTTAGCCAAGTTTCTGAATTTGAGATACCCAGTTGAATTAAACGTCTTGGCGAGTTTATCTCTATGCAACACTGAACTCAGTCTCTCCCCATCCCCTTCTGCTTTCCCACTAATTCTCCGATTAACCGAATCCACAACACTATCTTCTTCTTCTTCTTCTTCTTCACTCTCACGGCCCAACAACTTCACCACGTCTTCTTCAATTTCGTCTCCAGGAACCCTAGCAATGTTCCGAATCCTAGGCCAATTAAGAAGATGACCACGGAGACGATTCTCAAGCGCGAAACAGTCCTTCGCCGGAACCCGAATCGCAGAAATCTCAAACACTCTGGTGAAATCATCTTCGTTCAAAAGCACACCTTTCTCGATCGATTCATCGAAATCTCCAATTTTGCCTCGATGTGTATCTCTGTCTCGACCGATTGAAGCCAGTCTAAGGTCGTCTAGCGAAAGCTTCTTCCCTTTAAGAAGAGACGGGCCATAGGGAACGTTCGTGGAGGAGAGATTACTGGAGAAGACGCAGAGGATAAGGGTTTTAGATTTGGGATAGGGTTTATGGATGAAACGAGCTGAGTAGGAAGAGAAGAAGACTGGTGGGAAAGGAAGTGAATTTGCTCGGAAAAGAGACAGCTTTGATACCATTTTCTGATTCACAAAGCTTCCTGGTGGATTTGGGTTTTGTTATTGGGACAGTTAAGGTCATTTCCCGCGTTTGTGCATCAAAGGTTTTAGGAAGACGAAGAAGAGAGATTCATCACCAAGCAGAAGATATCACACTGCTGCTTTCATTTTTTTAATTTCTAGAAATTAATCCTAAAATTGGTAAACGTCGTCGTTTTGGTAGCCAAGCGTCAAAAGTAAAACTAATAAAACGATGTCGTTAATAGGGAATTTAAATGAAAGGTTTTGGGCCATTTAAATGAAGTAAAACTAATAAGACGATGTCGTTAAACAAAGTTACCAAAATAATTGCAGGATTGAATCAAATTTTGCATCACAAAGGTTTTTTAAACATTGTCATTGAGATCTCTATATTTTACAAAGGTACGTAATTTAAACAATATAGTAACTACAGTAGACCTAACAATTCATGTCAAAATGTTCCAATTCATATGATTTTGAAACAAGAGAAGAGACAAGTTACCAAAACACAATAAGGTGTTAAAAAAAAATTGAAATTACCAATAAGTAAAAAGTTAAAAACCCTACAAAGGATGCAAAAAAAGAAAAAAAGAAAAAAAAAAGAATGTAAAACCCTAAGTTCGTTAATCAACACCCGCAACCAAAAACCTCCAAAGTCACATATTGAAGTTAGCTATGCATATTAATGCATAATTTAACTTTATTCTTTTGATAGAGTTTTTTTCCTTTTGGGCTAGCTACGCATGATTTACATCAATCTTTTGGACAAGGGGACTCTGTGTTCAAGGGCAAAGCATAGGACTCCACGGCATCTGAAACTCCAAAGACTAATCTCATGGCCAGCTTTCAATTTATTACCCTTGACGACATCGTTCCACCCCCAGTTCAACGCGTAGTTCAAAGTCCCGTTTCCAGATTCCTTCTTCTCCATCGCCCATAACTTGAAACGCAAACCCCACATCTCACAGTTTTTATTCACCAGAAGCGTTCCCACACCAACGTTCCCTTCGTCGATGTCGTCTCTCAGTATGACTGCAGACTCAGCAGGCGTCAAGAAGTCGTTTCTGGTTAACATACTGAAAGGGAGCAAGAAACGGCTCTGTGCTGAGTTGACATCACTCGCGGTTAGTGGTTTCTCAAAGTCAAAGATCAGCATCGGGTCTTCGTCGGTTACGCCCATCTCTCTCATCACCTCGCCAAGCCACTCCGGTGGCCCTCTAACTATCCGTGGCAAAGAAGCAACCACCTTTGCTTTCTTGAATTTACCACTACTACTCCTTGGTTGCGTCACCAAGGCAAGCCTCTTGCGGCTTGAGCTCTCTGTTTGGCTTGAAGAAGACTGGGAATTAGGGTTTGGAGGGCTTTCAATATCAGGCGTGTTGTAATGGAGCCAAGGACGAGTCTCAGAACAACGAAGGTGACGGAGCGATGATGAAGAAGCAGAAGTAGAAGCCCCGTTAAGATTCTCATAGTTTCCTTGTTGTTGGGAGTATCTTAGCGAAGACCTAACCTTTCTAGGGACATAATCGAAGAATCTGAACCTCTCGTCGTCTTCTTCTTCTTCTTCTTCATATACGATCTTAGCTTTTCCTTTTTTCTTTCGTTGTTCTTCTTCAGAGACGATCTTAGATTTTCCTTTTTTCTGGCGTTGTTCTTCTTCATACACCATAGTCGCAACATCCGCCAATTCAAGGAGCTTGGACCACATGTTCTCCTTCGTAGACTCGAGATCATCTTCGTATGTCTCCATTGTGATTTGGAACCCTAACTCCTGTTGATCAAAAAGCGAGAAGCGTGAGGAAAAAGGCAATTACGATTACGAAGATAGAGAGATTATGATCGAATGAGTGAAACGAGAGAGCCTTTGTAGAGGTTATATAGCTTAATCACAATCAGACCTATTTCTGATTGACTTCTTTTTCCTTTTTCAATTGAGATTAGTAGTAGTTTAGTTTAACAATTACTATGATTAATCAATAATTATTACCGATTTTTTTTTTTCTTTCTTACTGGATATATGTACAGAGTGTGTATCTAGCCAAAAATCTAGCTAAAGATCTTCCCTATTTATTTTTCCAATTTTTTTTTGTAAATTATATTAGTCATATTTTTCCAGTGACAAACTTCAATACGAAAATAGAACTAAAAGCTTCGTCGTCAAAAAACGTAGTAGTTTAATTAGTTTAACAATTATTATGATTAATCAATAATTATTACTGATTTTCCATTTTTTCTTTTTTATTTTTTTACTGGATATATGTAAGCTGCAAATGGTTGCTTAAATTTGAAAAAATGAGTTGGAAAATATTCAACCCATTCATCTCCAAAATAGTGGTTGAACATTTAGGATTAATTAATTTTTTCAACTTTTTAAGTTGAATAGATTGAATAATTTTTTCCAACTTCTTCAACCTCTTCCATTCAAATGGTGAAACTTGGCTGAATAATTTTTTCCAACTCCTTCAATCTTTTCAACTGTGCAATCATTTGCACCCATAGCGAGTATAGGCACTACATAGAATCATAG
This sequence comes from Camelina hispida, assembly GCA_023657505.1. Classification (NCBI taxonomy): domain Eukaryota; kingdom Viridiplantae; phylum Streptophyta; class Magnoliopsida; order Brassicales; family Brassicaceae; genus Camelina; species Camelina hispida. Next base: position 8,118,083 of record CP094635.1, on the reverse strand, counting down.
ATAGATATTAATATATTATGCAATGACAGCTATCCCAAAAATCTAGCCAAAGATCTTCCCGATTTCTTTTTCCATTTTTTTTTTTGTAAATTATAGGAAAGTATTAGTCATATTTTTTCCAGTGGCAAAAACTATAATACGAAAATAGAACTAAAAGTTTCGTCGTCAAAAAACGTAAGGAAACTTCTAAAGATGTTGGCGTGACATGAAGTAATGAATGATATATTGAAGAAATTGATGCATGAATTGTATGTCACATAGCTAGTAGAATATTAAATATTTAATACAACCATAGTCCATTTGAATTAAACAGAGTTTTGTCATAATAATCTCATAAGCGGTTAAACGCTCAATTAAGTAGATTGATAATGTTCTAATACGTACACCTAAAGTACAATGTTCACCACTATTCTTGTTTTGTAGATAATGTATCAATCATCACTGATTCACCATCGTCTCTTGTTTATAATTCCTCGGATGAGCTTAAAAAGGGGTTTGCGTTATATAAACAGAACGAATGTTTTATGTTGATGTCCAAATCGGTTACAATTAGAGTATTTAATTCGGTAAAAGGAAGTCGAAGTTTTTTTATATTAAATCGGTGCCGTGGCACAAAAGACGGGTTACAATACGACTCTAGACGAGGTATAAAATAGACGAGGATGAAGGACGAGCTGATGAGCTTAATAATTCTTGCTAGAGGAGTTGGAGCCTGATACTCAGCTGTCTTTCTGCCCATTTTCGAGAATCTATACTATTAAAGCAGAAGTACTCTCTAGAGTAAAAATGGACCATGACTTGGTTTTGGTAGGTTTTTCATTAAAAATGATTAGAGAATCACAAAATTTAATCTAATTAACCTATAGTTTCGATTTAGACAAATGACGAAAATGCCCTCGGTCGATTACTTAAAAAAAAACGGGTCGGGACGCGGATCCTTAAAAAAACCGACAATAGAAGGAAAATAACCACCGGATCCAGTTTATTATTTAATTCACGATTAGTTAATTAAGATCCCAAACAAACCCATTCGTTATAGGCAAACACTCTGATTCCATAAATTTAAATACCGAAGAATTTGAATATTTGCTTAATTACCGAAACATATCATAACAAATTTTAATTTAAAAGGAAATTTTTCTGATTCAGTTAAAATCTTATTAAAGGAATATTCAAGTTACCATATTTTGTATAATTCCTTGATTTACGAGGTTACAATAATGACCTAATCTTTTACAATCAAAATTTCAAAGGAATATTCGTTTATCAGTTGTAACGAATCAAGCAAGTAAATATATTTTGCGTATATTCCTGATATCAAATCTTAACTTATACGTCATTACTTAAATCAATGAATTTCACTATAAATATATTGAGAACTTTCTATTGGATTATTATACTAAAACAATCCATTTTTACTTCGTTACATAAAATGATGGCTCTACCCCTATCTTACACGCCTTTGAAAGACCTAAAACCATACAAAAACGCTTGGCGTATTCAAGTCAAGATTCTCCACAGTTGGAAAATGAATACTGCTAAACTTGGTGAATCACTCGAACTAATTCTCGCTGACGAAACAGTATGTATTTTAAGTATAGATTTATTATTCTTTTGCTAATATATTAATATCAATTCATTCTAAGAGTATTTTTTTGTTTTATATAGGGTGACAAAATAGGAGCTTCTATCAGAAAGGATCATATCAAAAAGTTTGAATCTGAATTGAAGCTGGATCTTGGAAAGTTATATCAACTTTTGGTTTGAATCTCTGTACATCCTACTTGCGTCCTTCTCTTATAAAGTATAAGATCAGTACCAGATACGGTACCACAATTATTCCTTCTGAAAATGTATCTGATGATCATTACCTATCATTCACATCGTTTGATAGTATACTTGCTGGAAATCTTGACAAAAATATCCTGCTAGGTAATTTCATAATAGTTGTAATTTCACATTTTGTTACTAATTTACAAAGATGATTTTATTAATAGTTGTATTATTTATATTTACAGATGTTATTGGTCAAGTAGTCAGTTCTGGAGGTTTAGAAGAAATCACAAGTCGTAACAACATTACCAGGAAGAAAATTGAGTTTGAGATAAGAGACACTGAGTAATATTTTCATGCTTATACGTTATACTATTTAAAATCTATTTTATATAGATTTTCATGCTTATACGTTATACTATTTTAATATAATCTATGTCTGTTAAAATAATTATTTAGGGATAAACGATTATCATGTACTCTATGGGAAACCTACGCTGAAGCTTTAGATCGTGCTATCAATGATTCAAGTGATGGAATGGTTATGTGTTTCCTACGCTTTGTTAAACAAAACAGCTATAAAGGTAACAGTACGCATAATATTTATACATTTAATTTCTATGGAACAGTATATTATCAAAAGTATTTTTAGACAACATTTAACTACTGTATCATATTTATATTTCATTTCAGAAAAACGATACATTGAGAATGCTTTCGATTCTTCTATCTTGATGATCAATCCTCAGTTACCAGACAAATATACTCTTTGTCTGTCTGATTTTGTAAGCAGCTATATTATGCAAAGTATGAGATTATATAAAGCTACTGAATTAGTTTATTACCGATTACGTTTTTATTTTAACTTCGATAATAGTATAGATTACCTAACTCAGATAAGAAAAAGGTTAAAAAAAAAATTAATCCCGTGCTGTAGCACGGGTTATCCCCTAGTTGTACATTATTCTTATAGGGAACTGTGTCGATTCGACACCTAAGAAGACCAAAATACCCCTCTTCAAAGGGAGGTTTATTTTTGGGCTTTCTTCTAGACCGGGCCTTTTATTGTAACGTTGGGCCTACCCCCAACATTTCATTCCAACATTTAGCAGGACCTATTCTATTCGTGTAATGGAACAAACACATAAAGATTAACTGAAAGAAACGTTCTAGCTTTAAATCAAATGAATTAGCATATATGAGAAGAGAAAGGCTAGAATAATAAAGTATAAGCTGTAATAATGAAAACAAATTAGAAGAAACCTCTAAGTAGTACTCACGCATATAACTGTACAAAGCAGAGTGGAAACCGGATGATTCACAAGCAAAATATGGACGACACAAAAGATCGCTTTGTTCTTTTCTTTGATTTTTAGATATATATATTAAAGACGAACTCAAATCTCATCAGGCAACTTAAAACTCTGTGTACCAAAAACATGAAGTGACGAGTTCTGAAGAAAGACGGCGACTCCACATTTGTTGCTGTTGAATCCATCCCATAGCGTGAAATGAGCAGTACCGGACACTGGTTTCTTCGGTGTTATATCTTTCACAGTGCACATCTTCTCCATCTTTCTCACAACGAAGTCATTCGACAACATTCTTCCTTCGTTCTCTCCTCTTGCGCAGTCGGTCACAAGCCCGGTCTCGTATATCGCCACCATTATGTCGATTCCGTCTCCGTCTACTTTCATTCTCAAGGCTCCGGTGAGTGATACTTGTAGTGTCTCTGAGGTTGGTCTCTGGAAAGTCGCCTGGTAAAGAAAGAAATAAATTATGCAAACTATATATGAAGAGAGTGACGAAGCCAATGAAGGAAGACTGATCCATATTGTTCTGATAAGTCAAGAACTCATTGATTTCAAGAGTCAAGATATTTCATGGTTCATATAATGTAACTTAATCCTACGACACACATCTACAAAAACATTTCTCATAGATGTTGTTTAGTCAAGATTCACCAAAAGTTGCTAATTCTAATGCCAGAGAAGCTTGCTGCATTCATAAACCTACCCTCCCTGCAGTCAGATATACCTATATAACTATATTCACGCATCCATATTGACCATTCTATTAGCAGAGAGACAAAACAACTTCAAAAGCAGAGACATCCATAAATGTCTAATGAGTATGTTGAAACAGAGAAAGACCATCAGCGACCAGAATATAACCCTGTATCTAAAGAGATGTCCTCTGTTTACTATACTAAATATTCACAAGACTCAGGGGAAAGAGACAATGCAAATCATAATAGGACACATAACTCTAAGACAAGCTAGAAAACTTAGTCATAAGCAAGATTCACTCGATTCTTGTTTTAATTAGCACCAGAGATTCAAAGCAGAGCCCTCAAACACAACAGAGATTTTGTTTTCAGTGTATTGGCCAATTACTTGTAACGCACATAAACAAACCCTAATTCCTCCACATTCACATCAATCAATCAAAGTCCAATTATTAAAATTCAATGTTAAGAAAACTAACCTTGAAAGCTGGAGAAGGAAACCTAGGCGCTTCCGAGATAGAAGTAAGGAGCGTCTCCTCCTCAATCCCGGTCAATTGAGATCTTCCTTGGACAACAAGCTGAGGAGTAAACATGGTGTCAAGATTCAACGCCTCTACATACGCCTTCTGCCTCACGGTCCATTGGCTTGATCCATACGGATCTTTCCACCCTTTGAAATCCCAATAATCCACATGAAACACCAAAACCATCGCCGGAGATCCAACAGATCCACCACCATCTCCTCCACGGATCTGAGCGTCGAAATCGCCTCGACCTAGCCGGGACATAAGCATCTCAGCCGCAGGGGAGGTCTTGCATCCCTGAGACGAGAATAGCTGGACGAGAACAGGTCCGTCTCCGGAAGGAACATCAGCGGCGACGACGGCGGAACTGTTACCTCCTCCGGAGATAGGTTTATTAGAAGAAGAAGATTTCTTGAGGCCGAAACAGGCGAAAAGACGGCGCGCCATTGGAGAAACAACTGTGTCCGTCTCTTCGCCTCCTCCCGAAGAAATCGGATTTAAGAAAAAAAATAGAAATAAAAGATCGGAGAGAAAAAAACGAATCAGAGAATTTTTCCCCCGAGAAAGTTTGAGAATTGTCAGAGAGAGAGAGATCTTGAGGAAGGGAACAATGGTTAACGCGTCTAGAGGTCAAGAGAGAAAGGCGGCAAAAGTGTTTTTACTCTTTTTACCTATTTTATGGAGTATATATATTTTTAAGAATTACTGTGTTTTAATTTGGTGGCAAAAGCTGTATTTTTCTATCTAAACACTAGGAAAAAGGAAAATAAAGAAAAGGTAAATGTATGTTTAGTAAATATTCTTTTTTTTTCTTGAGGATTTATTGTTGTTTTTTTTTTTTGGGTAAGGGTTGGTGACACGTAGGGAAAGGGAGGTTTATTTGTGCGAGGTCGGCCAACAATATCTTTTGTTTTTCGTTTTATAAAAAAAAAAACCCAAAGATTCACTTGCATGCACACCTCAAACCAAAACTAGAACTTGAGCAATTTGATTTCTTAAAAAAAAAAGATTGCTGATATAGAATATTTGGATAAGAATAAAAATAGCAAAGGAAAAGTATCAGTTTTGATAAAATAATTTAATGTGGGTTTGTTTTGACTTTGAGTTAATCCTAATAATTAAGTTAATCCTTAAAAAAAGTTATATATAGTTAGGTTTAATTATACTGTGATAATTAAAGTGAATCTCAAAAAGTGCTTGTCAAGTACTGGGAACAATAATAAATAATAGTATCTAAGTTTAGTAAATTTAGCAAACACGATATTAAGACTATCCTCATTGGTGGTTCTTAGTTGTTTCTTAGGAAATTTCTTAATTAGAGAAATTAATTATTAATGAAACAAAATGTAAGAACTGAAAGAAACATTTCTTATTTTAGGATCAAAAGAAACGTTTCTTAAGGACAGGTGGCACAATATCAATGAGTTGAAAAGTGAAATAAGATTAATGGGGTAAATTTATTTTGGCATTTCTCTTTCATTTTCGAGTTCTCTCTTCTATCTCTCTCTCGACAAAATCGCCAAGTTCCTTCTTTCTTCTCTTTCAATTGATTCCCACATCTGATTCTCTATGGATTCGCCGTCGATTTTGTTCCGGTGAAGCAGACAACATTTTTTTTAATGTTTTATGTTTTAATTTTAAAATGTTGTATGTTATTTTATGTTTTTATTATTAAAATATATCTATGATATATAAAATAATTTTGAATATTTTAAGTTATTAATTATTATTTTACTATATTTATTACTAAGAAACACTTTAACGTTCTACCAATAATCAACAAAATTTTCCTTTTCTCTTAACAAAGTTTCTTCTTCCCTTTTTATTATTAAAAACTAGGATTTACCCCGTGGTACACCACGGGACAATTGTTTTTTTTTTTCCTTTTTCTAAATTGCTCTTCCACTATTTGTTTTCATACAATTGGCAAAGTTATATGTTGTAATTTCAAAATAATTACATATGTAACTTGGATAAATATACATTATATGTTTTTAGTATTTTTAATCAAACTAACTATATATATATTTATGAATTTGCTGAACTATATACATGTAGAGGTTTCCAAATATTTTAATTTATTTTATGTAAATTTGCTTAATATAATTTTTGGATTGCAGAAAGTAATTTAATGCAAATATGTTGCACAAATTAAATTAAAGACTCCCAGAACATAGCTTACCACCTGTAAATTTTAATATGTTAACATTTATTATAATAAGGGTGAGATATAGAAATATATAACCGTTAAAAATCTGCGACATATAAAGAAGGATAAGAATCAATAACCCCGTGTAACATATTTGCTTATGATTCTTATAGGATTTGATTTGATTTGTACTGCCGATTTTTTAGGAAAGAGTAATCACAATAATAAATTGTTACGATTGTATCTATCTATACATTTTTGGAGTACAAATTTGTCTCTTTCTTCTTTTTTACACCCGGGTCGGGTTTTTTTAAAGAATTTAAACCGATTCAATAAATCGGATCTTTCCTTTTCTTATCATACGGGTCGGGTTTTTTTTTAAAAAACATTTAACCCGCTTATGAAAATCGGATCTTCCCTAAAAATCTATTCTAATACAATTTGCAACATCCCTAAAATATTGAGAATACACAACAAATTTGGTAAGTGGTTATACGTATTTAATCATAAACGATCCGTATATTCCTAATATATGTGCGATATTTTATTTCAAACATTAAATAGAGATTCATCCCTAAAATATAGAATTAAGTAAAACGGAAATCTAATTAAGATAAATAATAATATGCAGTTAATCAAACATAATCGCATCAAAAAAATTGACACTAATTATCCGCTAATGATTCTCCTAGATTATTAATCGAATAAACAACTTTCCTAATTCTAGCAATAAAATTAACTAAATCCAAAGTGTTAAGATCTTTTGACATCATATATAGTAACAAAATTAACTACATACGAGCATAATACTAGAATATACCTAATCAACCATTCTAAGAATTTAAAATTAAAGATATGTCAATATCTTTTAAACTTGGTCATCAAGCGTTTATCTCAACATTATCTCAACATTATAAATAGATGTCATTAACACAACCTTTAAACACCACACTCCACTACATAAATCATAAGCAAAGCTAGACTTGATTTTCTTTGATTACAAGGTTAATATCACCTATATATTATGAGTGTTACGATTATAGATACTATTGTTTTGTTTCTAATATTTTGTTGTTTCTTATTTATCAATATCTTAAGATGCTAAGATCCATGCAACAGTCAAAAAAGATTTGTTGTCTTCTATGAATTATTTTAAAACACAGGCAAGGAGTATATAACCGATTAATTTACCTCAAGCAAAGAGTCTGCATTCGATTAGTTATATCTTTAATCATTTGTTTTTATTTTTTTCTTTTAACACTAGGGTTTATATAATTATATTTGATTAAATTGTTAATATTTCTTTCAGTTATATTGTAACCAAAATTGTTATATTTTGTGTTTGTAAAATTTTTAAAATGTGTTTTACTCCTCAAAAAAAATTAATATAATTTATTATTATAGTTTAATAATATTACATTCTTATAGATATATTACCAATAGAAAAACTAAATTTATTTCAAAGTAAACTAACTTATATTCACTAATGAATTGTATTAAGACTTACAAATATTAATTTATTTTCAAATATAAATGTATTTTTATTTTATTCAAATAAGTGATATTTTATTCAAATATGTAACATAAATTCAATTATTTCGTTATACTAATTTAAATTATAATAAAAAATTTTGATCCGTGGTGTACCACGGGGTAAATCCTAGTTAGATGTAAAATGCAAAATGTAATAAGTAGGTCTATTATTTTGGGAAGATCCGATATACCTAATCGGTTTAAAGGGTGAAAAAACCCGACCCGCGAGAAAAAAATGGGACAGAAAGTTGTACTCCAAATAAGGAAGATCCGATTTCCCAAATCGGTTAAATTCTTAAAAAAAACCCGACCCGGGTATGAAAAAGAAGGAGACAAATTTGTACTCCAAAAATGTATAGATAGATTGCCTTAAGAAACAACTAAGGATCACACTAATGAGGATAGTGTAAGAGACACCTAAACTTAGATATTTACAAATTACAAAAGATTCCTGTTATTAAATCTCGATTTTGGTTCAGAATCTTTGATTCCGATTCGGTTTAAAAAGAGAACCACCTGTGTTTTGTTCCTCTTTTTCCCTTCACTCATTTCGCTCTTTGTCACCTTGCTTGGTGCCTTTTGATTAGTTGTTCAATAATATCCCACTCACTATATGTCACACACAACATCCCAAGTTTGTAGTGAAATTCATTCTTCAAAAATAATGGCACACCGCCAACCACACAAAGCCTCAGGGAATTTGGTTTAAGGATAAAATTGTTTATGAAATTAGCATATATCCAAATCATAAAACAATGATACACTATATGATTTCGTTTTGACCACATATGAAATGGTCCATGCAAATCCATGTGGCTGATAAATTCATGACAAGCCAAAAAAAAACTTCATGTACGCAGTACGTTCCAACATAATCTCCACCACAATCTAGGAGCTTCACTCCGTCCTATCATTTTTCCATATATATATTGCTTAAAGTCATTCACTTGGTTCTCTTATATTCCTCGAGTTAATTTATTGTGTTTTCTTTCAAGAAATCAAAAAAGGATGTTAGAAGGGAAGGCAGTAATGGGTGAGACAGATATGAAGCAAACAATGAAAGAAGATGCTCTCAGCTTGGCCTCCAAAGCCCTTGATTGCTTTGATGTCACCGAACCCACTCAGATTGCCAGTTTCATCAAGAAGGTTCACTAATAAACTATTTCAAGTCTTAACTATGTAGTAAGTGTATACATAATGAGTGGACCAATAATTTATATTCTACCTGGCTAGAGTGTACATATATCAGGCAGTGATAATATAAATTTGTATGTTGAGACAAACTGTATCTTTATTATTTTTGAAAATTTTCAGGATTTTGATAGAATATACGGATCAGGGTGGCAATGCGTTGTTGGGACGCATTTTGGATCGTTTGTGACTCATTGCAGTGGCTGCTTCATCCATTTCTCCGTTGGCAGCCTTACCATTTTGCTTTTTAAGGGATCAGCTGGTGAACCAGCGTCCCCGACCAACGATCTAGCTAGTTTAGACAATCTTGTAAATTAGTCAAGTCTTCATATAGTGTTTCACTGCAATTTCATGATTGACCGTTATGAATGTTTTGAAAGACAAGATTATATTTCCTAGAGATATAATTTAGCGCTTTTAATGCTTACCATCCGGTTACCTTGTAACTATTTTTCTCTGCCGTTAGTTTGATTAATGTGAAATTTACATGATTGAATCCTAAAACTAGTAGAATTAGTCTTCGGTACATCAGAACAAGATCTAAGTTTCAATAGCTTTTCTTGCACCACCATTTCCGACGACGACGTTCAACACCATTTAACCGGAGCCTTGTCTTTGTCTCGCTTAGTCTTGCTTTGTAATCTTTCTTCCATTTCTCAAATCTTGACTTCAGTCTCCTAAGTTCTTCTGCATGCTGCGTCCTGTTTGAGCTCGAGTCTGGTTCTAATCCTACCTCCACAAGACTCTTTGCATCTTCGTTAATTATGACGCTTCGTTGATCAGATTCTGTCGAAAGATTGTTAGCGTCACTCAAGCTATCCTTGAGCTCTTTCGTGGGAGTTCCGAAGGACATTGTGTCCTCTGAGTCATTACCATGACTTGCAGTCTTGTTTGGAGCCAAAATCTTACAAGCAGCTGCAAGACTCATCTGCAAAGGCATATATAGATTTGAACATCATTAGCTTTTAAGCGTTTGGTCAGAGCAAATCATATATATATATATATATGCTTGATGATGATTATGTGCAGTGATGGGCACTTTACCTGCACTGACGACATATGTTTTTGCCATGTTTCCTCCATTGACTTCATTTTTGTTTCGTTCTCTAACCATCTTTCCTCAAATCGTTGCAACTCCGCCTGCAATGCAGTGTTTTCATCTTCCTTCTGCATTATAGCTGCTTCGACTTTCTGAACCCGGCTCTGGAGATCAGCAAAAGCCCAAGGTTGGACCTGAAACTGCTCTAAAATAAGGTCCTAATTAAACAAGAAAGATAATAAGTTTCAGCAGTAGATAACACATAGACACATACATCAGGCAAAATGCTACCTTATCTTTGGAATTCCTCCTCGTTAACTTTCTTCTCGGTCTTTTCTTTTCATTGCATGATTTTTTCTTCTGTTTTATACTATTTAAGTGTTTACGAGCCAGCCATTTCCGCACCACTACATACAAGGAGGAGAGCTGTAAGATCTTATCCAAAATAGAAAAACAAATTTTTGATGCCAAAGGAAAGACATTGATGTTTACCATATTGCAAGTGTATGACTGCATCAAGATCTTTAATAGTTGCTGGGGAAACGATAGCTGATCCTCCGACCACAATGTAGTTTCTCCTGGCATGTTCTCCGCGGATATCTATAGCAACAGAATAAATTGGGGATGAAATCAAAGAGAAGAGAAAACATATACCACAAATAAAGGAATCATGAATGATTACATGACTGAAGCATCACTGCAGCATTCTTCATATTGTGATAGTATTCACGAGTCTTATAACCACGAAATTTCTTCTGTAATCCAAGTATGCCACATAAAACATATTTTTTTCTTTCCTCAAGGACGCCAATCTATCAAATATAAAGATGAAGGCGTTAAGATTGTCGATGGATCATGATACAAATATAGTATCTACAGATAAAGAGAACTTACTAGTCCAGTTCGGAGGTATATTTTCCTATAACCAACTTGATACATTTCAGGAGGAAGATTGTACTGTTTCAGAATAGCAGTTGATGTGTTAAGTGGATCCTGGGAGAATTTTGTGGCCAGAAGTATGAATCCATATCTAATCCATGAACAAACCAATAAAGACAAAGCTTATGATTGGAACAATAGATTTATCAACAAAGCACATCGTTTAAGTTGAGAGACCACACCTTACTGCTAGCTCTTGATGTGTCAACCGTGTAGGATATCCTGATCTTGATATTCTAACAATCTCCAAAACGCCACAACATCTAAGTTGTTGTAGAACATGATTCTCATCATAAAGTCCAGGAAGCTGCTTTGAATTTGGCTTTATGCATCGAATAAAATGAGGAGTGGTGTCTTCTAACTTGTTCATCAACTTGAAAAGTTGGCCCTGTAAGCATAAAGTGAATTGATATACCGATGGTCCACTCATATTCAATAAAGTTTACAAAGAGATTATCAAAGTCAACAGATTATTTTCAGAAACCTTTTTAGGAAGATTTCAACCAATACAGAAAACTGCAGAATTCAAATCCTTCTCACCTTAAACTTTGTAATCACACTTTGATTCATGGAGTCCGAAACGGTTGCCGACTTTAGAGACTTGTGGCACATCTTAGTAGAAAACAGGTTCAATAATTGACATTTGCTTGATGATAAAAGTTGGATAAGATCAACATGCAGCGGATCTCTGTTCTTTTCCAGGAAGCCGTTTGTATCATAGAGAACCTATTAAACACCATAACGTATAGAACTCTCATAAGTATCCAAGGATATGTTCATTCTCTTGCACCTTAATAATTTCACTGACTCATAGCCACATAACAACAATTTAATATGCAGAATCCAACTTGCTGGATTTGGGGTATCAACTATCAACAGACCTCTCCAGCATAGTGACAAACTCTGAAACCCTGACCTCTCCCTCCCTTGAAACAAGAGTTAGCCCTCAGATGGTGATTGAGCTTGTTGGCAAACGTTGTATCAGTCGCCTTCGGAAAATTTGATTCTTCATCTAGTAGCGATACCAAACCAATGGGTTTCTGCATAGGCAACCATATTCGTGAGATGATTTTCTCAAAACATGGAAGAAAACACCATAATTTCAATCATGTTTAAAACAACTATCAAATTCTGAAATTTTCGAAGTATTAGACCATCCCTTTCTTAGTCAGTAAGATGACATACTAAAAATTACCTTCTCGATCAAGTTTAGACACTCTTGATTGTCTTTGAATTCGACCTTAGTCCAATCAATTCCATCCCCTTCATATTCCTGAACAGTGAAGATACTTACACAAATTAAAAATACACATTTCTTTCTATAATTGTAGCTGACCAGAAGCAGAATAACACATTTTATATAGCGAGGCTTTAGGGAAATAAGATCACCTCTTGTTCAAGTTTAAATAGATGTCGGTTGAAATGTTGCTGCAGTCTTTCGTTTGCATAGTTTATGCAAAATTGTTCGAAACTATTATTCTAAAACCATAAAGACCTGATCATTACATAGTCAAAAGAAATAGAGACTATAAAAACTCAAGCACGGTTACGAACCTTAAATGATTCAAACCCATATATATCAAGGATACTAATAGATCTTCCTGTACGTGAGTTACCAACTTCCAGTGAAATGTTTATTTGCTCAACAAGCCAGTTGAATAGGCTCGCATAGATGGTTTTCGCTAGAGAATCCCTCATCTCAGTTGCCTGAATATATCAAAGCAATCCACACACTACCTTTAGCTAGCCAAATAGAAATTACAAGTGTTCTGCAATATATTGCAGTGTTTGTATAGAAATTAAACAAACCTGTTGCAGTGTCAGTCTTTTAGCAATGCAATCTCTACCAGCTTGGAGCTTGCATGTAGACAAAACCACCATAAGCTCTTTTGAATTGCAGCCCATTAACATAGCTACATTAGTGACAGCTGTAAGAAATAAGAACAACATAATAAGCATCAGTAAATTTGATCCTATTGAGTTCACAACCAGTCCACTAATTCAAATGATAAATGACAATCAATTCTACCTTCATCTGCTACCACTTCCACATAGTTTTCATTGTCAATCACTTTAAAAGAAACATTTCCTAACCATAACACAGCTGCAAGCAGAGAAAATGCACGTTCTTGGTATTCTTGAGGAATTTGAACAATGTCGAAAGCTTCCTATAACAAAAGAGAAATCTCTGACAGAATAAGAAATTACAGAAACATGGCATCTGTTCCATGGAAAACAAAGGGAAGCAGTGGAAATAGATAAAGTTACCATCAGTTTGTGAAACTTTTGTGCATCATCAATGCGATCAATGGTTAAGCAATTGCTCTGGTTCAAATAATTGTATTCACTTGCTGCTTTAAGCTTCAATCTCTCTGCAAACAAAATCATATAATAAATGGTCTAGTAACTTCTAGCTTCTCAACCATGAGCAAGTAAGCTAATTGATCTTTTTTATATATGTCTACATTTTTGCTTCAGCAGGGACACTTCCACAGCATATCATATGCGGCTGAATACGTAAAATACTTGAATTATTTCTTACATATCTCGATTTGAAATGTTACCTTTAAGAATTTGTGGAGCTCCTGCACACAATTCATAAAAGATATGGTATGATCTCTCGCCATTGCACAGCTGAACCACTCTTGACTGATCCAAAGAGACTACTAATTAGCCCATGAATAGCTTACCAAGTAGAATCCGACTAAAGTTTCTCAACAAAAACAAATTTACCTTTTCTAGGAGAACTATGGTCATTCAGCAAAAGTTGTGACACAAACATGGTGAGGAAACAAAAGAAAGACGTGAGCTCCATAGTCAAGCAGATGAAAATTGGCAATATACAAATGTTCAATTCTTACAAGTTTCAAGTTTAGCTCCGCATATCTTTCCCTTTGCACTAAAATGAATCTCCATCAGTTTTCCCTGCACCAATTCAGATTTACTATTGAATCAATTTACGGCTGACACCGAAGTCTAAAATTTAAAGAAATGATTTTAAAAATTTGGGAAAAACATTCCAGTCATGCAAAAATTGGAAGAAAAAAAAGGTATGTGTAACTCACAAATCGGCTAGAGTTGTCATTTCTTAATGTTTTAGCATTCCCAAAAGCTTCAAGTATACAACTTGTCTTTAGGAATTCATTTCCCACCCCAAAGCTACCTCCACCAAGAGCTTCCAAGTACTGCATTGCATATTTTGCTGTCTCAGTTTTCCCAGCTCCACTTTCTCCACTATGAAATAATATTTATTCATTTAATTGTTCATATCAATATCAGAAAATCCTTTTCACCTAAGCTATAGTCTAATCATCGTTTATATACACAGAAAAAGCGAATAGAAAGCCTCGTACCTTATGATAATAGATTGGTTCTTCTCCTCTGCGTAGAGTAAAATTCAAAAAAATGTAAGGAACTAAGCTTCACAGCTTCATGAAGAACCAAAAAAACAGTGAAAGAATAGTCACCTCTCATCATCTCATCAAAAGCTGCATCTGCCACTGCATAAACATGAGGAGCATCCAAAGCCTTATTCTGATACGTTGATAGAAACTCTTTTCCATAGATCTGGACATTCTTAAATGGATTTACTGCAATCAAAACCGGCCCTGCTTTACTCTACAATAGAGAAACATGAAACTATGTCAATAAAAAGTAAAACTCAGCTAGAATAACAAATAATCAAAAAACAAACCACAAGAGAACTTACATAAATCAAGTCTTGTGAATATCTGACCCTTAAATTGTAAAGAACAGATGGTTCATTCAAATAACTAAGCTGTATAAGGTCTTCAACTCCCTCCAAAATATCTGGATTAGCAGGAAAAATCTCTTCCATTGATACTTTCACAACCTTTAACACAAAATTACACCATAAGGCCTTTTCCATATCAATATAAAAATATAAACAAGTCCCTAAAAAGAACCAACCTCGTCGGTATTGGACAACAAAACACACACATCATCAACAGAAGTAGATTGTATCTTCCCCAAGTGCCACTCCCCATTAGCAACCCGACACCAAACACGAAGTTTCTGGCATAAAAATATAAACTTTTAAAACAATAACGAACCTAATACAAGTTTCAAAGTGTGATCAGTGCCTCAACCAAAAGAAGCAAATCAATGTACCTCTCGGAAGAAATACTCAACGTTATTGAGATCATCCGGGTTCTTAGCTGGACTCATCTGAGCAATTGCATTACGGAGGTTCGCCGGAAGCGATTGGCGATTCGACGCCAATTGCGCCCTTGAAGTAGACCGAGACGAAAGCGACGACGACTTATCTTTGAAACTCACGCACGCGCCGTGCTGGCGGAGAGACTCCAACGTTTCCTTAACCGAACTTTTCGTCATTGTGTGTGGCCAGAATCAACCCACCAATGAAAAAAGTTTAAACTTTTTTTGTTTTTTTTTTTTCTAATTGAGCTCCATAAACCCTAAATAAAATGTTCTGAAATCATGTAGTGGGGGTTGTGGGGGAACAAAGCCAGCAACTTGTAACCCCAAATGAAGAATCTCTCAACATTGTAACCATATGATTAAAGGGAAGGTGGGAAAAAAAAATAGCAAAAACTGAAAACAAAAATAAACCTTTTTTAACTAATTTTGTGCCAACGAGAAGCCATTTCCAACCAAGAGAGAGAGTTTTGAAAAATACAGAGACAGACACTGAACTCTTTTTAGGTAGACGACGATGATGATGTTAAAATTAGATAAATGGGCTTTTATTTTTAAAAAGGCCCAATAAATGGATCCGAATTAGTAAAATTGACCCGACAAAGGGTTTAGGTGTGAAAATTTCGATTTTGTTTCGTCCTCCTCCTCCGTCTCTCTTTCTCCTACTGCTCAACTCGCTCTCTTTGCCCTAGCGCCAAAGCCAAAATCCGGCCATGACGAAGAAGAGGAACAGGAAGAAGAACATGGAAGAAGACGCTTCCGTGGGCGTTTCCGAATTTAAGAGCTTCTCCGAAGCTCCTCCTCAAGGTAGTATAAATATCCTACGTTTCTCTAGATTCTAAGCCGAACAAGTTGGGGTGATTCATGTGTTTACTTTTCCTTTTTAATTGGTTAGCCATGGACACTACGGAGACTGGAGATTCGAGATTAGCTGCTCGTGCTCGTACCTTGTAAGCGTTTAACAATCTTAATACTCTTCTACAGAATTAATTGCTTTGGAGTCCGGCTTTAGCGCCAATTGATTTGTGGTTTGGTTAGTTATGGTACTCTCACAGGAACACTTGTGTAACTAAGTCTCACAGGAACATTTGTGGTTTGTGTTTCTCTTGGTCTCAAGTTTCCAAATTCCAACTTCCATTGTAAATTACTTTGTTCTTGTCCTAAGAGGTTGGACCTGGACTGAGTTATTGTATGTTTGTCTACTGTTCATATTACCTGTAATGGTTTACAAGCTGAGGTTTCCACATTAGCTCTAACACTTAGGAGACTATTATACAAGCTTATTATGATACAATTAATATACTTAGGAGATAATTATACAGCTATCCTGATGACATTTCCTGTTTTGCTTTTAGGACAAGCACAAGGAAAGGAAAACCGATGAAGAGAACCAAGAAGGCAGTGAAAATGAATGCTGCTGTGTCTATAGGTAGACAGACATATAGCGTCCTCGTTTCTTTGTCTTTCTTAAGATTCTCCCTTTGAGTTGAGATTCAGGTGTTTACTCTTTGATTGTTTCTTATTTGATTTCGTTAGACATGGATACTACGGAGACTGGAGACTCGAAACTAGCTCCCCCCCTTTCTAGTAACCTGTAAGCCTTTTGGAAACTCTTGCCGGCTTTAACATCGTTAATTTTGACTTTGATCTAAAATATATTTTGTTAGGCCATTTCGATTTGTAGTTTATGGCACTCTCGGGAAGACTTGTGACCTAGTTGTATTGATATTATATTAATCTTAGGTCGCTTAGAAGTTAGCATTGTGAATTGCTCTCTTCTAGATCCTTTGAGGTTTGACCTGGACTCATGTAGTTTGCTATTGTTGTATTACTCTAATGGTTACAACAAGCTTAAGTTTCTCCACATTAGTTCTAAATCTAGAAGATAACACTTAGGAGACTAAATGCAAGCTGTTGAATGATTGAATTAAGGCATGAAATGATTAGATTTGGTCCTCCTTACGCTTTGCTTTCCTTTAATCCAGATGACATTTCCTGTTTTCTTTTAGGACAAGCAAGAGGAAAGGAATACCGATGAAGAGAACGAAGAATGTAAGGAAGATGAAAGCCCAGGCTAAAGCTATAGCGTTGAGCGAGAAGTATGAAGAGAAAGCTACAAAGGACCAAACCAAAACTCTCAGAACTCTTTCGGCCAAGAAATTGTACGAGTGATTTTGGTGGAAAAAAGCTACAAAGAAGGGGGAAAGATAGAAATTTTTGATAGTTCATTTGTCTATTTTGGTCTTGCTAGCGTTTATGTTTTCTTTCAAAAAGAGCTTTTGCAATTTTGTAATCTTGGCGACTTATACAAATTACGTAGTATGTTTACGGATCAATCAATTGTGTTATTTTACCAATACTTGTTTTCTTAACAAATTCCAATCTTCACAGAATACATATCTCAAGTCTTGGCGTTTAAATTGTAGCCTTGTAGGAACAAGGAAAAACATGCGTACACGGGAGACTACTACTATAAACATTAAACAATCATTCAAATACAAAAGATTAAAAGTGTGATAACAATGTCATAGACATAAATATACATATGGATGTGTATTTCTATATTACTTCTATATTCAACAACGAGCTCTCTGCACAAGTTTGTTGCCTACGCTATAACTTCCGGGTGGCCTTGTCAGTCTGCATCTGTTACTTCTGCTTCTATGTCTACAATCGCTGTTGAGAAACCTTTTCCTACACAATCAATCAAACACTTCATCTCACCATTGGATTCACAAGAGATATTATGATGGGTAAGTAAGAACAAACCTTTCTTAGGTGCAGAAGAAAACCCATTTAGGTCTTGTCCAAACGGAGTAGCTTGGTTCGAGAATTTCACTGGTTCCTTAACAAACTTATCATCCACCACTGCACACTCCAAGCAAAAAAGACACAATGCTAATGTTTCATACAAAAGACGTCCTTCGACAAATTGAAAAGTGGAGGATTCATCTTTTTACCCGAGAATGGCTGAGTGCAGAAAGGGCAAAGCTGTACTTCATCATCCATCGCTGACCTGCAGCATTTTTGAATATTCAATCAACAAGATTTGAGGAAACAACAAAAAAAAGAACAACAACTGAGGTTATATCCTTACTTGAATATCTGAAACTCGTTTCCACAATTCGGACACTGCACAAGATGAAAAATCGCAAGATAGCTAAGTAGAACAGAATCTTGAAGGATTTACTCAAACACAAGTGGTAGCTAAACTAAATTTAATTCAAGATTAGCATCCACGAGTTGAGATACACAGTGTTCCTGCTTATTCTTGAAAGGATGTCTTAAAGCCAAAGAGACAAGAAAGACTTACACTGCTCTGGACAATATCTCGTTGTGCCCACCATAGAAAAGCTCCCAACCCCAAAATTGGAACAATCACCACAACCAGCTGCAAATTGTAAGAATTTTCAGTTACCAAAAGGCTAATAAGACAGCACAATTAGACAAACCAGAGACATTTAAAAGTTATAGAGAGAGTAATACCCAAACAGAAACAATAGCGTCCAGAATCCAACCAAGCTGACCAGTCATAGAGAGATATGTCAACCCAATAGCCAAAGCAAGGTTCCCAAGTATCCTTCCGTTTCCGTTGTTATCTCCACCATTAAACCCTAAACCCTTGTTACATCTAACCTTAACCTCCCGTCTTTGCCGGTTAAGAGCTTTCTCACTAGCTAAAAATCCAATCTTTTCCAGACCCATCAGTTGCCGCCGTCTCTGTCTATGCTCAATCAAGGAAACTCTTAATCCCAACTTGTTGTTCTGAAGCAGAGAAGGAACAAAGCTTCGTCCTTTGGACTGGAGTCTAATTCTGGGTTCGTTGTTGAAACCATCGTGTATGGAGATGTTTGTACACAGGATGATCTGTGGAATCGAAGCCATCGTCTGAATTTGTTGTTACCTAAACACAACACCAGACTCGAGTTGAAAAAGCGTCGACCTCAACGAGAAATGGTGATATCACGATGGCAATGATGTGTTGTAGCGTTATATATATGTTTAATAGATAAAATAACATCGCGGGGATAGCTCAGTTGGGAGAGCGTCAGACTGAAGATCTGAAGGTCGCGTGTTCGATCCACGCTCACCGCAATAATTTTTTTCTTTATTTTACGTCACTTCCTTAAAACGGCGTCGTTTCTATTTAACCCATTAAATCACTTCACTGAAACGGCGTCGTTTCATTTTAAATTTCCCACAATACAGTTTATTTGAAACGTGTCGTTTGGCATGTAAGGAATCAGAGCTTTTGACCTTTGACTTTTGAGAGATGCATGTTTGATTCGAAAAGTTTAAACTTTACGAGCTTCAAGAACTCCGATTTAAGGGACTATGGTTCAAGTTGCATTATAGTTAAGTTTGATGTGATTTGAGTGAGAAACCAGATTGAAATTTTTAATACATATGTTAAGATTGAGTGTGATCATATATTACCCATGTTCACTTTTGCTTTGAGAACGCATAAGTTTCCAAAAGTCGCATATATATATATATATACATCCAACTTTGGTTAACATATATAGTGTTCCTAGCTTGTCGTGGTTTCTGATTAGTCTAAGAATAAAATTGTTGTTTAGTTCGATTTCGGCTTTAGATAAGGCATTGAATCACGGATATCTGATATGGTTTATCATTTCTCCTCTCTAAATTAAACTGCATGCCTAAGAATCTACTTAATTACATATTAAGTTAGAAATTTGAGCAATGTTAACTGAGTAGGATTATATTATATTATTAGTATATGGGGATCGATGGGAGAAAAAGATTTAGTCCCATGAGATGTGGATCAGCATCACAATGGCTTGTGTTAGGTCTACTAATAAATCATACAAGGTTTTAATAAGACAACAGAGCTTAAATATTTCAGAAAAATAAAGCTTAATATATTTAATTTATATACGTTTAACATACATGCATTTACACATAGATTCAGCCGTAGAGCTAGCACTAGAGTGTCTCTTGATACAAATTATTCTAAACGATGCACACATAGTTGAGCAATATTGTTTTTGTAATGGGTTAAGACAAACTATGGGCTTAGCTGGACCAACATCTTTATGGGTTCAGCAAATTGGGTTCTTCTTTCTAATGGGTTTCCTTGTATAGCTCTTTTATTTTGTGTCTATTGGGCTTAAAATCCAACCACTAAAGTTGGCTTGTAAGAGCACTTTTGCCACGTTTAATTTAATGCAAAACAAGTTTCAAAAAAAAAAAAAATATTGTTTTTGTACGGAACTCATGAAGAAACAACCATATAACAAATTAAAACCTTACTTCACAATAACTGCAAGAGTAGTACGTAGCCCTCTTCCGAAGGAAATTATTTGACTTTTAACGACCATAAAAAATTCACAATCGAGAATTCATCCCCAACACAAATATTTGATCTTCTTATTCTATCGATATAGTCATAGATTCCACATTTCGGCCGACAGAAAAAAACGAGGATGGAGGTTCCAAAACCCTCATTGCTAATGATAATTTTTGTGGTAGCTTTATGTTTCTTGCATGTCAAGGCTTGGCATGGTCAGACTTACTGTGGTGGCAATGCGGCTCCCCGATGTCAGCTCCAATACATCGACTGCCCTGAAGAATGCCCGACCACCATGAACCCCAACTCTCAGAACAAAATTTGTTGGGTTGACTGCTTTAAACCCCTTTGCATGGCAGTGTGTCGGGGTAATTTTATCTTCTTCTTCTTCTTTCTTTTTTTTTGTATAGAGACCAATCCAGTTTAAAAGTGCAAATAAAGCTTTTTGAAAATAGTTTTACGATTTGGATTTGATCTTTTGCAGCGGTAAAACCTAACTGTGAATCCTCTGGAGCGATCTGCCTAGATCCAAGGTTCATAGGCGGTGATGGAATTGTGTTCTACTTCCATGGAAAGAGCAATGAGCATTTTAGCCTTGTCTCAGACCCTGACGTTCAGATCAATGCTAGATTTACTGGTCATAGACCCGCTGGCCGTACTAGAGATTTCACATGGATTCAAGCACTCGGCTTCCTCTTCAACTCCCACAAATTCTCCCTTGAGACCACCAAAGTCGCCAAATGGGACAGCAACCTCGATCATCTCAAATTCTTTATCGATGGTCAAGATTTGGTTATCCCTCAAGAAACTCTATCCACTTGGTAATTATAGAAACTCAAATTTTGTCTTTTAGGTTGCGATTGTTTAAAATTCTCATATTTCTCACTTTGTGCTTTGATTTACATGTACAAGAAAACAATCTTTTAATCTTAGTTCTTTTACCGACATGTATATTCTCAGGTACTCATCCGACAAAGACATCAAGATTGAAAGGTTGACACAAAAGAACAGTGTGATCGTGACGATTAAAGACAAAGCTGAGATCATGGTCAACGTGGTTCCTGTGACCAAAGAAGACGATAGAATCCACAACTACAAATTACCTGTAGATGACTGTTTTGCCCATCTCGAGGTCCAGTTCAAGTTCATTAATCTGTCCCCAAAAGTTGATGGAATCTTGGGACGCACTTACAGGCCTGATTTCAAGAATCCGGCTAAACCAGGAGTCGCAATGCCAGTGGTGGGAGGTGAGGATAGCTTCATGACATCATCTCTGCTCTCTCATGATTGCAAAACTTGTTTGTTCTCTGAAAATCCGGTTGTTGCGAGTGGCTTCGTCAAGCCAGAAAGTACATACACATTGCTAGATTGCAGCCGTGGCGCGTCTTCCGGTTATGGAATCGTCTGCAGGAGGTAGTTACCATCCAAACTCCATTTGCTAATTAATAATTTGTTAGATAATAAAAGTATATGTTATGTTTTGTGTACGTTTACTTTATATGATTGCCAAAATAAAACAGAGTAATAAGCTAATTAAGAAGCAAATTCTAAAGAAAATAAATGTAACTCAGTTATGTGCATGGACCAGATTATTATTACTGAAAAATATTGAAAACCCTTTATATTATTGGTATGCTTTCATCCGTTGTGTTCCCCATATACGACGTAATCATTTACAGCCAGTCAGCCACCTTGTACTTTAATTGTAACACACTAACTTAAAAACTCAGCTTAATTAGGATATGAAGAGGGTGAATTACTCATCATAACCTAAGATCCGGCTGTTGAATATATAATGTTATTGATGTTTAAAGATTTCCAAAAGTCAAATTAACAAGATGCAGTGCTCATATAAAGTTAGGACCGAGAGGTGTGGATCTCAATGTAACTTCTTAATACGTTTTTATATATTTTTGAAGTTTCATATTTTTGTATTCATGTACATTTCAACTTTAGACCTATTAATATATACAACTTGTTTCAAAAAACGTTGAGTGCATGTGTGGGTGATATCAAAATTAGGCACACAAACCCGGCAACTCCCATATTGCAACTTGCTACTTGCACTAAAATAATTTGTTTTAATTAAAACCACAGAGTGACCTCTATAAATTCACAAATCAACACTTTTCTTCTTATATTGATGAATAGTAAACAAGGGATAGAAAACCTAGAAAATGAAGATCTCAAAATCCTCTTCGCTAATGCTGTTTCTTCTTGCGGTTATGTTATGTTTCTTGCGAGCCAAGTCACAAGGAGTTTACTGCAGCAATCCTTATGAACGATGCTTCCAAAAGTACATAATGTGTCCGGAAGAATGTCCCACAACCGGTGCCGCAAACTCCATGAATAGAGTCTGTTACGTAGACTGTAGTAAACCCCTTTGCAAATCCGAGTGCCGCAGTAAGCAAATATGCTTTAAACTTTTTTGTATTAATTAAGTTTTTGTTTTATCTAAAGCTCAAACTAAGTTTTCAATTTTCTTTTAATCATGGTTGGCTTAGAGTTGGGTCCAAACTGCTATAGACCTGGATCGGCATGTCACGACCCGAGGTTTATAGGTGGTGATGGGATTGTGTTCTACTTCCATGGAAAGAGCAATGAACATTTTAGCCTTGTCTCGGACTCTGACTTTCAGATCAATGCTAGGTTCACTGGCCACAGACCCGCTGGACGCACTAGAGACTTCACTTGGATCCAAGCTCTTGGCTTCCTCTTCAATTCTCATAAGTTGTCCCTTGAGGCCACCAAAGTGGCCACTTGGGACAGCGGCATCGACCATCTCAGATTCTCTTTCAACGGCCAAGATTTAGTTATCCCTGAGGAAATTCTTTCCACGTGGTAATTAAAAGCCAAATATCATATTTTTCTGAAAACTATTTTGAAGTTTGCATTATACATATGAAATTTTATTTTAAATTTTAGTTTCGAAATCTTTTACTAGTTGAGAATTTGTATCTTGAAACGTACTCTAACTACATGTGCTTTTTGACTAGGTACTCGCCAGAAAAAGACATCAAGATTGAGAGAGCGACAAAGATGAACAGCGTGACGGTGACAATCAAAGACAAAGCAGAGATCATGGTTAACGTCGTTCCCGTGACTAAAGAAGACGATAGGATCCACAGCTACAAAGTACCTTCGGATAACTGTTTTGCGCATCTCGAAGTCCAGTTCAGGTTTTTCAACTTATCACAAAAAGTCGATGGAATCTTGGGACGCACTTATAGGCCCGATTTCCAAAACCCGGCTAAGCCTGGAGTCGCAATGCCAGTTATTGGCGGCGAAGATAACTTCAGAACATCTTCTTTGGTCTCTCATGACTGCAAGACTTGCATTTTTACCGGTTTAAGTGGCTCGATCAAATGGGAGACTGAACACACACTGTTGGATTGTACTCGTGGGGCGTCTTCCGGATACGGAATCATATGCAGGAAGTGATGTTCCATGATCCATCCTAACTTCATTTGGAGAATAATAAAAAAACGCAAGCAAATGTGTAATTTCTAAAATTTATATGTTCATGATTCATGAATAGTGAAGAATATATAACATTCGATCGTAACCATTTTATTCTTTTTCTCCGTTAGAGAAATAATAATCTAATCTGAGAAAACATTACACACTTTTGCAGCCCATCAAAAAAAGTTGGATCAAACTAAGCCTCACCGAATCGGTTAAAAGCCTATTATAAATCCCTATTTTATTTACATCAATTGCCCACTCTACCCACATACCCAAGGATTTTTTTTAACCTTTTTACTTTTTTAACCCATCTTAATGAATCACCCAATCACAGTAATTACATCTCTCTCATTGCCTAAACTCGAATGTTTGACCCGAAACACCAAACCCGCTCGAGCTGTACCCGAAACTCTGAGTCAACCCGGCCGAGTTATCCACGTGCGAGTTCCTCAAACCACTCTCCGCCTCTCCCTCCGCCGTTCTAAACGAGTCGTAACCACCGTAACTCGTTAATCCGTTAGTCGGAGCTAGCTCCGGGATTGGGTTAAGACCTGCCAAGCTAGCCCAATCGAAGTTCCCGTTAAGAAGCGTCCTGAGAGAATTCATCCGAGGCAAATTAAAAGACTGGTCTTTTATATCCGGGAACGAATCAAGAACGTCGTCAAGCTGAGACGACGAAGACGAAGACGACCCGTTAGTGCTATGCTCTTCACGACAAGCTTGAACCGGAGTAGTAGAAGCAACAGCTTGTCTCTGAGATCCTGATGTCTTCTTGTAAATCCGACACAACACCCAATCATCCAACTGTAAACAAAAGAAAAAACAAAATTAGCGTTTTGATCTAATCGGAATTGAGAAAGTTTTGATCTTTATTGGTTTTTTAATTACCTTGGAGCTTCCATGGCTACGAGAATGCTCGATCAAGCGATACTCGTGCATAATCCAGTTTGTTTTGGTGCCTTTGGGAGCTTTTCCGGCGTAAAAAACCAGAGCTTTTTTAATCCCGACACGGCGACCATCCGACGTGATAATCTTGTCGGTACCCGTCGCTTTCCAATAACCCGACCCGGCTACTCTATTGGGTCTTGACCCGTTCGGATATTTCCGATCTCTCGGGCTGAAAAAATACCATTCCTTTTCTCCAAACAAGGCTTTACCTGAAAAACAATTTACAATAACAACCCCTTTAGTTTTAATATATTTTGGATTAGAGCCCGGAAGTAAGTTCCTTTACAAAAACAACACCCAAGAAGGCAAGAAGTGTAAAAAAAATCATTGTTTTGTGATGCTTGCTTACTTGGCAAATCCCAAGGATCGAACTTGTAGAGATCGATGTCTCCAATGACCTGGAGAGAGAAATGATAGCCTGCAACTTTCCGACAAAGATACTGAACAAGAAGCTCTTCATCTGTCGGATAAAATCTAAAACCCGGAGGCAAACTCAATTGGGCTAACGGATCTATCTCTCTAACACCCATTTTCTTCTTTTACTCTTTCTACTTCGATTCAACAGCAACCTAAGAATTAAACAAGATTTCAAGTTTTGAACTCTAAAAACTCAAAAGAAATTTTATGTCGATCTTTTGGACAAGATGGTGAGTAGTTGGCTTATATAGGCTATGGAAAAGGGCAAAAGGTTCTACAAGGGATAAGTACGGTCGTCCTTGTCTTACTGTTCTTAAAAAAATCTAATTACGATTTTTCTTTGTGGACCCTTTTAACCATTTAGATTCTGCCACGTTACATGAACTGACCGACCTTATCAATGTGTTGTACAATAATTTTCCAAGCGATATAAATGTGGCGAATACACAACCGTAAATTTTTTTCTCATGTAGTTTAAGATTTTCTTTTTGATTACGAATAGTATGTGAAAAGTCCTGTTAGTGATATCGTAGTAAGTTTAGGAAATTACTGTTGTAGTAATTTTTTTACTCTTATTTTTTCATCAGTGTCATTGAAAGTTGTTTATAAATAAAAGCAGTGAAAATATACTAATTATAGTAAGTTCTTGCCACTGAGAAAATCACCGAAGACAATGATTCGACTGTATATATAATTGGTGCCGGTTCGGGTGCATGAACCGTCAGGAAAAGCCAAAGTAAGTTTATCGACACGTGTCAAGCCAGTTGTCCTTTCTTCTAGAATTCTGAAAAAGCCTAATAACGATGTGTTGTTTTATCAAAATGCTCCAAATAATTTAGCCTAGTAGTACGATATTTTTTTTTTTGGTCCTGAAGCACCCAACTATGTGACAATGGATTGGAGTCCGATAAAGAAAAGAAGAAGCACTAACTTATGTGACAGATGAAAGAAAAACTATTTGAGTTAAGAAAAAAAAGAGGGGGCACTAATAGTAATAAGACGTTTTTATGAACAAAAATGTTTTAGTCAGACACGCGTGGAAGGCAATTTCACGTTCGTGTGAAATGTACACGTGTTGGGAGAGTTAGGCAAGACTTCAATAAAAGAATCAAAAGAGACAAAAAAGGAGGAAGAAAAAAGTAATAATAAAAGAGCAGAAAATATTGAACAAGTGTACAAACTACAAAGTTCTAACTAAAATATATTGAAAAGATACGCTAACATGAGACACGTATATGAACACTAATACTTTTATATATAGTTTCGTTATAGATTCATAATTCTTTGATCATTTTTACTTGGCCATATCGAGATTGTCCCACAAATATGTATAGTATTAGAATTAGTAAGTAGTCTCTCGGCATTCTTTAATTAAAAAGAGAACTACTTCAAATAATATGGGCACATGGTCTACGACATGTACGATTTGAAGGAGACAATCAAAAACTCATCTCCCTTATCAACAACTGTGGAGATCACTTGGAATTGGGAACTCTATTCTGCGATATCCGTCATTGGATAGCAAAACTTCCAGAATCATCAATCGATTTCACTAATCGTGAAAGAAATAATGCTGCTGATACTCTATCTCGACAAGCTTGTTGTATAAACTCTTTGTATGAATTATATACAGTGCCACCTCATTGGTTGGTAAACAGTTTGTATTACCCAAATACTATATAATACAAAATGCAGATGTTAAAAAAAAAAAAAGAGAACTACTTATTCGAAATTCACCATAACAGCTAAATTCTGTTTTTCACGAATGATTTTATCAAGAAAACATTTATGATTAGTTTGTTACTAATTCCTATGAATAATAAGTTAGGTTTTCTTTTTTATAAAATTTTGATTTTATGAAGTAATTTAATGATGTATATATACACATTGAACAATATGAAATGGTATTATTTTTAATATTTTTTATTTTGGTAAGTTATTTTGTAAAATATATTTTATATATTGTAGTTTATATTAAAATAATAAAAAGGATTAATTAGGGTTTCGTTCACTCAAGAAATACTATAAATGGCCTAAGAAGTTGACAAGTGAAAACAATGGACCATGCTGGACAGATCAGAGAAGCCTTTATATATAATACATGTGACGCGCGCGATTCTAAGAACTCGATTCTTCTTCTTCTTGATAATTCTTTTATTTTCTTTAAATTATTCTTCTTTTTATATTTATTTCGTTTTCGTTTGCTTTTCGGATTTTAGATTTTAGTGAACGTGGAGAATTCTTGTTCATAGACAGAGGGGCATGCTCACCTATTTCTTGTATAAGATAATAATTTCTGACTTATTAGCAAAATATACGACAAGTTTGGTTCAACGATTTGCATAACTGTAAAATGTGTTGGATAGAAACTCGGCCATCACTAATTAATTAGCGTATAATATTCTTATGATCTTGACAAGTAATTATCGTAGTTATATAGTATCCGGGGGAAATAAAGTAAAAAACAAAAACCTTAATTTAACTTGTTCAAATATTATTTTCTTGTTTTAAATACTTTTTTCCAAAAATACATCTTCATTGACACAAATTTCTATTTTTGGGCTAAAAAAAGCAGTGGTGATAACATTTGAATCAGTTTAATATACATTTAGAGAAATATGAAATTTAGGTCATGAATGCTCAAAACTTATTTAAGACTTAGAATGCTCAAAATATATTTAAAGATCAAAATTAACTATCTTAAAGATTGGACTTATCTTTAGTTTTTTCTCGATCCATCGAATAATTGGTCAATTTTTCTTAAAGATCATGGTCGTTTATGATCCGTTGTTGTGGTCGTCGTCTTAGTGATCAATCAAAATTGTTTCAAAATTTGTTTATGGGTTGATCGTAATGTACTAAGCTTCTTCTTTACGGAAAGAATTCAAGATTTTACTACATTAATATATCATATATACTCTCAGTACATCTAAAATACAAATATAGACTCACACACTAAATATAGTATCGTAAGGTTTTCAAAATACTACATATTATTTTTTTATTATCTTTATTATTTTTTTATTATCTTTAAAAACTACCACCAACATTTTAATATTCAGAAAAAATTATAAGCTTTTAGGATAATGTCCTAGAATTATATATATCATGCAAGCTTCTATTTAATAGTGAATTTTACACGTATATATATGGTCTATATCTAAAGTATTGTTTTCCTCTGGCAAGTGATATTGTTAAAAGCTTTAAAGAAGATAAGGTTAATAGAAAAGAAACAAAAAAAAAGGCATGCCGCTTTCTAAATGCATTGCCTTTGCACTATACTTGATTCGACATTTTTTTTTTTTTGATTCGACATTATTGAGTCAAGCAAAATCTAGACTATATAATTAATTCGGATTTACTCATAAATGTTAAGTGGGCTATTACATTCTGAATTTTAGACTCTCCTACAGTGATTGATGATTCTTAGACTTTTTTTTTTACTAAATGAATATTCAATATTTTCAATGTAAATCTTCCAAAATTATAAACTGTAACATACAGTTTCCAATAAACTTTAAAGCATAGTACGTTTATTATGCACCACAAATCCGTCAACAGTTTGAATTCGATTTCTTGGTAATTTGTATTTTGAGAAAATGCGAGAGATGAAACCGCGTGAGCTTAAATTTTATTTAATGTATGAAATCACTGAAAACGAATTTGGAGTGACAACGTGTAAAGTGTGTTAAGGACTGGGAACAGAATACCAGCAAGCAAATATTAAATTGGCTTTGAACACACACACATAGCATGTTCTTCACATTACTACTTTAGATTCTGATATAAATCGAGATTTGACTTATCAGGAGGACCAAATCAATCTCTCAAATTTTAATTGATTTATAACGAAAAAAAAAATATTGCGATAAGAACTTATTGTTGTTATACATCCGTTCTTACGTACTCAAAAAAGTTCTACAACCCAAAAAAAAATTAAAAAAGTGAAGAATAATAGTATCAGCCGGATTTGGTCTTACCAATCCTCATCAAAGCGATATAAGCAATAACTCTATACCCAACAAGCATCACAGCCAAAGCTACGGCAGAGACCAATCCACTATGAAACCCTATATGTTTGATACCTTCAAAGTCACCAACATGACACTTCAATTTCCCATTTTCGCCACATGGATACCACTCATTCTCCGTGTATTGACCCAATATCAGTAGTTTATAGGTATAGTAACCTATTGATACGTACTTAATCCAAGAGATAAACACCGGGACATGTTGCACGTAGTATCCTCCTGCCAACAAAAATGTGAGCATTATGACTGACCCGAGTGTCGTGGCTGACTTCTGGTCCATAACTAGGGCGCCTAGGGCTAGCCCTAACCCACCGGAGACAAGAACATGGACGAGGAGGACCAAAAGGGTCAGAAAAAAGTTTACGGGGTTATGGTTTAGACCGGCCATAAAATATGTGATTATGAGAAAACAACATGGTAGAATAAGCTCCATTGGTAGATCCCCGACAACTCGGGACATGAAGTAAGGCGAGAGTCTGTACATGCCCGAGGAACGTTCTTTCTGGAGCATTGCTCGCTCTTGAGGAAATGTGAAGATTTGTTGGAAGAGAGGGAAGAATGCCCAAAAGGATGATATAAAGAATAACAATCCTATCTGCAACAAGAAACCACAAGTATGGTCACTTCACAGATATACACAATGACGTAGACGAATGTGTATAGTTAATTAAATCTAAGTACCTGATCTTGCAAGCGAGACATTTTCGTTTGCCACCAAAGGAGACCACATAGGGTAGAGACAATGAATATCTGAGCAATCTTTATGCCAGAGAAAGAATCGTGACGCCTTTGCTTAAGGCCTCTCTGCAAAAGAACACAAAACTGTTGCCACCACGTCGTTGGCCACTCTCCAAAATGATTTTTCTCCCCACGAGGACTCTCTATTGGTGTGTTAGAAAAATCATCTTGTCTTTCAAGGTCACTGATAACATTGTCCAGCAGGTTTGTCTTGTAAAGCGCAACAAGATCTGCCTTCATAGCGTCTGGTCTTTGGGATTCATCTGATCCAACACCTACAAGTATTTAATATATGTGAGATTTAACAAGGAGATACAAAAGCTATAATATGGCGGCTTACTTGGACGTCAAGATATCACAAGGAGAGGCTTACCGTTTGCGATGTCCAAGAGAAAGTCCGAAGGGTTAATCCTTTCCACTGACGGAGAGTATCCAACGCTAGCGAAATAGTCCATAGCATTGGATCCAAGACCGAAGTAGATTGGATTACCTTCTGAAAGGAGTAGAAGCTTATCAAACATATAGAACAACCTACTAGAAGGTTGATGAATTGTAGTCACGACCGTTCTTCCACCACGAGCCAGTTCCCACAAAATTGATACGATCTTTTGAGCCGTGGTAGAATCAAGACCAGAAGTAGGCTCATCAAGAAAGAGCAAACTAGGGTTTATAAGAATCTCTTGTCCTATACTAACCCTTTTCCTCTCACCACCGGAGACACCTCTCAAGAATGGTCCTCCAATGATGGTATCCTTACATCTGTCTAGACCCAATTCACTCATGACT
Organism: Camelina hispida; assembly: GCA_023657505.1. NCBI lineage: Eukaryota > Viridiplantae > Streptophyta > Magnoliopsida > Brassicales > Brassicaceae > Camelina > Camelina hispida. The sequence continues at coordinate 8,087,049 of CP094635.1, read as the reverse complement.
GCCTTAGCTTGATTGATCTTCTCTTGCTTTTTAAAAGAATTGGGAAGCCGAAGAAGCGCGGTGAAGACTAGAGTTTCCGTAACTGTCAAGTGAGGGTAAAGAGCATCGTCTTGAGTCACGAAACCGGTAGTTCGCTTCACAGCTTTGGATAATGGCTTGTTGTTGTAAGATATGTTCCCTGTGAGCTTCCCTTTCCCTTCCCCAAGCCTTCCTCCGAGAGCCGTCAACAAGCTGGTCTTGCCGCTCCCGGAGGGACCCAGCATAGCCAGGATCTCTCCCGGTTTGACGAGCCCTGTCAAGCCTTTCAAGATGGTTCGTTCCTCGGTTTTGTCGTTGGTTCGGAACCAGCCATTTGGCTCCTTCAGCTTCACCGTGTACACAAGATTCTCAAACTGTTCCAATACATCAAGAACAAGATTGAAGGAAAAGATCAGTCTCAATACACGAACAATTACTATTTCTCATACTATTAATGGACAAATTAACACTTTTTAACCTAACGAACCATTGTTTGTTCTCCATGGATCTATCGTAAGTTTATATATAAAGAAAACATACCTTTAGAGTAACAGGATTATTAGACTTCTTAAAGATTGAAAAAGGAAGGGATTGATCATCGTTGGTCTTCTCGATGGGGGCTTCAATATCCATAGAAACCTCTTGATTATCCATTCCCAACAATGATCGATTTATAAACCCTTAGTCGCAGGCAACTATGAAGCTGAAACAACAGAAACGAAATCAAAATATTTGTTCTTCTCTACTGATTAAGGAAAGTATTCAGAAAACTGAATCGTGCAGGAGAAAAACTGATGAAAGTATTTAATTTTGTTGGGTTTTGGAAGTTCTAGAGACGGAAGAAGAAACTAAGACTTTAAACTCTTTTATTATTTTCGCTAAATAAAAGAGAAATTAGGGTTCACGTAAGGCAAGTGAGAGAGAGTTTTAAGGATATATAGAAGGAAGATCCTTTAGAGAATGCTTCTGTTACTAAGCACACGCTTTTATTGTGGGATGTTTGTTTCGATTCCCTCAGAAATAAAATAAAAATATTAATCACAAATCAATCTGAGATTTGCTATTCTTTTTTTTTTATATATATTTTTAATAACAAGATAAAATCATAACAATAGTATTAAATTACGTTTTAAATCAATACATATCTATGGTTCAGAAAATAATTGGGGGAGTAGAGGTCTATTCAACTTAGACATTAAGTGATTTGTGTAAATATTTAGGAATCTTATATTATTCAATTATGAATTTTAAAAAATCCACTAAAATCCACTGTTATTGAATTGATAATTTAAAAATATACTTTAAAATCACTACAAGAAAACAGTCGATTTGCGATGGAAAAATTCATCGCAATTCCCTCGCAAATCGACAATCGCAAGGGATTTGTGAGACACAACTATTCCTCGCAAATCGCGTCTCGCAAATAAACAGACATCGCAATTCCCTCGCAAAGTTTGCGAGGGATATTTTCCCTCGCAAATCCCACGCAATATGCGAGGGATATATTCGTCACAAATCCCACGCGCATTGTGAGAAACGTTTGTACTCGCAATTGTCAAGCAAATTGCGAGGACTTTTTTCCATCACAATGGGCGATCCGTCGCAAATTTTGCGACTGCTTTGCGACATCCATATGAATCTGCCTAGTACTGTTGGTTCTCGCAAATTTGTAGCAATTCTTCATTTTTAATAATTTTTCTTTTACCAATTTTACATTTTTATGTTTGATTTTTTTTTGTGAATAATGTTTTAAATGTTAAAAAGGTAATATTACAAAACAAAATTATATATTACAAAGTAATATTAGAACAGAATTGAAAATTCAAAATAGAATAAAACATTGTTCTTGCTCAGAAGCTTGCTGTCACTGAAGCTACTCTCGCAACTCAAGCCACTACTCTCCAAGCTCAACTTCAAGACAATGCACAAAAGATGCATAGCTATGATGCATACTTTGACTACCTTGCCGGGAAGGATCCTGAGTTTGCTGCTAAGTTTGGAAGCAGGATTGAACATGGCTGCAATCTTGGCACTGGCACAGAACCAAGGGACGACACCGGCACTGGCACTGGCACTGGCACTGGCACTGGCACTGGCACTGGCACCGGCAATGGCACTGGCACAAATACAGGAACTGGAACCGGAGTTCCCTCTCTATCACCGTCTTTTTAAGACAATTTGGTATTAAGTTTTAAGGTTTCATTTGTTTTTTGGACATGGGTTTTAAGACAATTTTTGTTTAGGAACAAAAAATTGTCTCGGTTAATATATATGTTTGAATTTTAATTATATTTTCTATTTCTTATAAATTATTATCAAAATATAAATGTATAAATTTCAAAAACAAAAATATAAATATTAAAATGAAAAAAAAAACGCCAAAATCCGTAGCAAATTTATGCTACGGATTTGCGAGGAATACAAAATTGCTACGGATTTTGCGACGAAACTCATTTCTGGGTTTATAATATTATTAATACTTTGCGATGGAACTAATGTCGCAAAAATCTAGCAAATCTGCGAGGGATTTACTTCGACAGATTTTGCAAGACTGTTGCGAGGAATATTGTTCATCGCAATTTGCGTGTATTTTGCGACGGACTGATATTCGTCGCAAAAATTGCGAGGGAAATGCTACGTTTAATATTTGCGAGATGCGACTGACGAGGAATCCGTCACTAATCCCATTTTGCGAGGGATGAGCGACAAATCTTGCCATCTCAATAGGCTTGTTTTCTTGTAATGTTAAATGTTATGTAGAATCTGTTGTTATTAGATCAATATTTTGTTAAACTATGTTAAAGTTTAGTGTTATTAGTTTGTGATTTGTAAAAAAAAAGTCATTTAAAATCTTAACAAATTTGGGTTATTGGATTCAGAATTTTATAAAGTCATTAAAAGTTTTATGTTATTTAATTAAAACAAAAGAATCTAGGATTGTTAATGAATTCAATTATTATGTTATTGGTTCATGATTTTAGACACTTTCTTTACAAAATAAAAACATAAAAAATATCACAAAAATACATGGATTGTTTGGAGCACTTTACAAAATTTTAGAAAACTAATCAACAGTTTGTTAAAAAAAAAAACTAATCAACAAATCTCTCTAACAATTTTAACAATCTTTCACTATTCATTTTTAATGATTTTGTTGAACTCTTCAAAAAATTTTATAAATTATAATCCAATAACACCCCTTAAATATTTGTTTTATTTCATAATTGTTGGTTATAATAATGTGAAGTGACCTTAGTGCAGTGGCCAAAGGTAAATCTTTAATGCACAAGATACCATCACGGCCGAGATCGAGTTCCGCTCCCTACAAATGTAGGGATTAGGCTAATGGGCCGGCCTGTTGTGGCCCAATGGTTGATAAAAAAATAAAAAATAATGTGGTTAGATCATTGATTTATCTCATAATGCATATATGTCAATATATATTAAAATATTAGTAAACATTCAAATCAATACAATCAACCACATATTTGCCAATTTTTTTAAATAGTTGAGATATGTGTGGGTTTATATCATTTAGTAGTTAGAAGCATAAATATAGAAAAGTCCTAAACCAAATAGAACCTAGACATAATGGGAAAATCAAAGATGACAAAGTATGAAGGAAATGTAACCTCCACTTACGAAATCAAAGGTAGGGGATTCGCAGGTGAAACGTAAGAATTGAGCATGCGATCATCCACTAAAAACAACTTGGTTATTCTAAGTTAACTATGTCATGACTATATGTATCTAAGATATAATTAAATGTGAAAGTGCTCGTGAGTCTATATGTTGCGCTTGTTCGAATAGATATTTTAGTAACCCCCAAACTGCTATTGAAGACGAAGAAGCCTCCATCATATATACTGTCGCATTTAATGCTAGCCAACTTCGACGGATTCATATTTATGAGAGGAACACGAGACCATTAATTGTATCTTCCCATAACGATTGCAAATTTGCAATTAGTGATTGTCACAGATGTTGGAGACTAGTTAGAGTATTCTAAAATTTGATCCGAGATCCCATGTTTATGAAAAGGTGCAGAATCATGTATAGTTGCATTCAGTATGAGGAATGTCTACTTTGAGGGAAATATGTTTGCAACTTTGCATTGAGTACGTAACAATTCTCAGTGGAAGTTTAATGTTAGTGCTAAGAGTTAGACCTTTTCGATTTAATGGAAAGGCCATAATCCACATTTTCTCTACTCTTATAAGTGATTCAATTTGTATGGAAAGTCTAATTGTTAATGCTTAATTAGACCTTTTCGATTAAATGAAAATGCCATAATCAGCATTGTTCTCCACTCTTATAAGTGATTCAATTTGTATGGAAACTAAGGTATCTTAACTAATTAAGGTATGTTTTGCCCACGAAAAATAAATAAATAAAGATATGTATACTGTATAGTATATATCAAGATTTACGTACCTTGTTTTACAAATAACTATGACCAAAAGAAAATAAAAAAGGTTCAACAAATAACATGTACTGAACGAGTTTGAAACCGGATATGGGGACCCCGGATTGGCGGATATGACATTAGTTTGAGACAAACAAAAATTTGTCACAAATTTGTAACATTTAATACTATGTTGTGACTTACGTTACGTACGATACAACAATTAATATCAAACATAAACCAGTAAGCGTGCGATCATTTTACTTCTTTTTTTCGAACAACCCCACAGCTACTCTCTTTTTTTTTTTTTTTTTTTTTGTCACTGGATTAAGGATTGAAAGGGTTACATGGCTTGTGGAAAGCCTCAGCTACTCTCATGTTATTTCATTAAGTTTCTTTGTTTATACTAATAAAAGAAGAGAAGAAAAAAAAATGAATAACTTCAATAAAAATATAAAAGATCGAGAAACTTTTTTTTCTTTCAAGTTAAAGAATAAAAATTAATAAGTTTAAAAAATTAAAAAAAACAGTTATGAAAGAACTATTAGCTATATAATTTTTTTTAGATCTGTAGGAACGAGATATCTGATACCATATGAATGTTGAAGGTGATGATTTTATTAAGAAGTGTAAACCTCTATTTATACAAAGCAGTGTAGGTTAAGCACTTAAGCCTACTAAACTTAAATAGCAATAAAGACTAATGATACAGTATACGTAATTACAGGGAACTAGTAATAACAGTAAAGAGAAGATATATATTATGTACATATATATAGCTAATAAGAACATCTCTAGTGACCGTTAGCTGAGTCAACTTCCGGTGGTTGCAACCCCCACATGAAATCAAGAATATAGTTCAAATCTTTTACGGTCACGCTCTACAACAGTTCTACTTATCCCTAAAAAAATACTATCTTATAACCATAACTTATCACAAGTATGCACTAGGGAGATGCTAAGGAGAAGAAGTGGAAAAAATGATAGCGGAGACAGGAATGGTGGTGGTAGGTGTTTTGGGATTATGGGCACGCTTTGTCCGAAATCCTCTACTTGAATTCACCGGAGAAATTATAGATGTAGCCTTCGAAGTCGTGTTGAGGATGTGTCGACCAGATACAACTGCTTATGCTCCTCTTTCTTCTACTACTAACAACCCTCCTCCCATTGGAACAAGGTGATTATATAATTTTTAATCGAAGAAATAAATGTAGAGATATATACATATAGCTTTTTAAACCTTATTTGTAGATTCTCAACTCTATATACGTCTATATTTTCTTTTTCTTTTGGATGTTAAATTAAAACTCTTAATTAAAAAAAAAAATGAAAAGTTAGTAGCATTCATGGTCTCGTTTCCTCTCTGGACATGTGATTTATATGGTTAATGAAAGCTCAAAAGCAATAAAATGCTAGTGAGCGCATCGATAGAGGCTTGGTAGCTAGACATATTGTATTTGTAGGTGATGCTGCATGTAATACAGTACATCTGTAAATTGATTAATTGATGAGCAAAGGTTACAAATCGCAAACCATATGTGATTAAATTGGCGACATCATATGAACATGTGTTCTAATTAGGTTTATGAAGCTGATCCACAAAAATCAGAGAATGCCTGTGTAATGAATTTAAATAAGATACTCTCTCTCTCTCCATCCAGAGAGCTCGTTGAATCGTGGGGATCCCTAAGACGCGGCCGCCGCTAACCACTGAATAGTGAATACAACAAGTTTGTGATTTTGTGTTAACAAAGTCAAACACTAGAAGCCTCTTGAGTCTACAACGTTCGTTCAACACTACACCGACTAAATTCCCAAGAAGGCTTTTCTTCTATGCAGGTGTAAGCCCAAACGTTTGTATTTGTTACTTTATTAACTCAAGGGCTGAAAAAATATTGTTTTTTTTTCTATGATATTAACTAAACATAATTATTTTACTACTAATAATTTGGTGACATTTCTTACACGCTCAGTGTTGTATTAACGTAGCATCAGACAAACTCAATTCAGAACTGATCCTCAGGTAGTATCGGGCTGGGCAATGTAAAGCCATTGTAAAATAAACAAAAATCATTTTACTTTTTACGGACAACGCAGAACCAAGGAAAGTTTTCCTCGATCATGGGCATTTTTCTCAATCGTTTTTTTGTCTCTTATTTTCTGATTGATCATAAAATAAAGAGCTGTTAACGTGTAAGTTATTTTATTTTTATAAATGAAAATCTAACAAAATATCAAGAAAAGTAATAATGAAACAATAAACATTCGTTTCTCGATATCCTTTGACAAGAAGTATAAGAAGATAAGTACTCAAGTTGCTACAATTGATCAATCACGTGACCCACATTAGTATTAATCATAATACTTAAATGTTTTCGTATAATAATTACAAACACATCTTCACTGTGACTATTCTTGAGTTGGTTCCCTACAAGTGGTTATACCTTTTGACAATAATCTTGTGATATTAATTAATGAAGCATATGTTCTAACTAACAGTGGAAAACTTTCTGGTGATTGGCCACTTTACCATCATTAATGATTATAATTTCCAACCTTACACTATATATCAAACAAATAAGAAATTTCTATAAAATTTGAGATGTATATGTTCTAAAAAATTTGAGATGTTTATATATATATATATATATTTCATCATGTAACATATAAGATAACTCTGCATCAGGTTTTTTATTATTATTGTTCAAGAAATTTTGAACATAGTCTCATAATCAGTATACCAGTCAGCTCCTGAATATTTCTTTTTGCAACCTATAATTTTTTTTTTATCACGTATCTTATGCAACAAGGTCGCTCCTTTCTCCATTTCACATGGCAGAAATATTCAAATACTTGTAAAATCATTGTGTACTTCGATTGTCTCCCCTCCAAGCTAAGACAAATAATAATTAGTAAACATCACAAAACTTCATACTGTAATTTCTGCGATATATTTTCTACTATTATCACCTTTGTTTGAATAACTGTTGCTATCATTTGTCTCTCTTCACACCCAAGTTTTTGACATGTGACATATCAACTAACACTTTCATTTCCATCAACACACTTGTTTATTCGTACTGATATTATATATTTCCATAGTATGATTTAAGAAAAAGTTATGTTGTCATGTAAATATTTTTATATATTCTCCCATCACAGATACTACAAAACCTGAATATTGGAACTTGGGACTATTTTAAACAAATACCAAACTTCCATGCAATGCACCACTCAATGTGAATGAAATAGATCAATATGAAGAAAAAATAAAATAAAAATATACTATTATTCATGAAAATAAGGATGTCTACCTACTTTTCTATGGTACTCCCTCCAAGTGAAAACAAGGTAGACATGCATTTGAAGATAAAGGAACTAGTCTTTTTGAAGTATGCGCTACAATCATCTTAGCTTCGAGGTCTCGTATGGAATATTATTTAAAATGATAAAATTCCATGAAATGATAACAAGAAAATCTATACAAGAAAAAAATGTGTAGATGAAACACAATTCAATAAAGTTATCCGGGAATACAATCAAGTTCAAAACAAACTAAGTGATTAGCATTGCAAATTGAGTATCATTATTGCATAATTGATACAACTAGATTAGACCCGCGCTATGCCGCGGGATATTTTTTATAATTACTTTTAGATATATTGAAGTATTGAAAAATATAAGTGTGTTTGAATTCTAATTTAAATTAAAAGAATTTTATTTTAAAAAAACTTAATCATATATTATCTGAACTCTAAAGTCATGCTCCATTAAACATGCTTCTCTTTAAAAAAACTACAAGATTAGTGTATACTCATATATCATACATTAATCACTCAATTCTAATTACTTCGAGCCAAATATTTTTGCTTTACAACGTCAGCCATGAAAAAATAAGAAGATTCAGAAGAGAAAGTGTTTTTATTCCTAAATTTGGTTATCTATTTTTTTAAGAGAAAATCTCCTTAAAAAAATTAAAAGTGGCACTTCGACCTTAAACCTTCAAATTTTCAACTCCAATAATAAACTACTAAATGATTTTGTCACTTAAAATTTTGAAAATGTTAAATGGCTTATGTTTTAATGGGCACACAGTAATTAACAGAATAATGATTTCACCAGCGGTATAGACCAACATATATATATATATATATATATATAGATATATATGTATGTTATAAATAATGAAAACTATAATAATTATTTTTATTTTAATTTAAAATAATTTTTATCACTAATGATGTATTTTAAAATTATTGAAAAGTAAATGAAAAACAATTTTTTAAAAAGTTATCATTTATCATTATAAGTATCAATAAAACATTTTTCAAGTTTTATTTTTATCAGTGAATTTTTGGTTCTCTATTCGATTTTAGAAGATAACATTTTAAAATCATCATCGTTGACTCGTTGGATTTGTTGGGAGCTTCCTCTAATCTAAATCATCCTTTGAGTTTTATAACTAAGGAAAGACTGGAAATTTCTACACAGAAAATGAGAAGAATATTAAGGTTCAATTTGGCAGCCAAATCTGAAACATAGCATTAAGTACGAGAGACTTGTAGCCTTCACTTACTCCAATCATGGTTTGAGACTATTGTTTATTCTTTGGATGACATCCGATTAGGATTTCCATGTCCTCTTTCTTTCCTCTGGTGTTGATTGTGCGTTGCTTGTCACCTTTCTCAGTTGCCATACACAGGTTGTTATTTTGGGTCTTTTTACTATTTTTCTTAGACACTATTATAATTAGAATGGGTTCATAACATAATTAGATTGAGTCATTCTCTTTCAACTAGAAAGCTGAGGTGTCTAACATTCTAGAGAAACACATCCGATCTTTATAGTATTGATGATAATTCAGTTACCCGCATTTAAACCCGTATTTCGCATATTGCTGAAAATAGAAACTTTTTTCTACATCAACCCTCCAAAATGTACCAATCGTTTTACTCTGCCGTAATTTTCCAAACGTTTTGGCAAAGAAACAATGAAACAATACTAGTAGTCTAGTACTGTTGACATATAGAGAATCTAGAATATGTGTCTACCGGTGAAGTGGGTGTGTCGGCGTAGAGAACAAAGGGACCCCAAAATTGATAAAAATTTATTAAATAAAGTTTTTAATTAAAGGGCAAAAAAAAAAGAATCAAAAACCTCGCTCATGTAAAATCCTCTCTCCTCCTCTGATTGTGCTCATGTGAATGTCTGAGTCTTAGCTTCAATGCATGTGCTCACCTTCTGGATCTCAATCAGTTCTACAGCTTTTTTCTTCTTCTTGCAGTCTCTTCTCTATCCCTTAGCTGTCACGAAACATTCTCTTTCACTCTTCCCCATCTCTCCAACTAAAAAATCAGAAATCTATCTAACATTCTTTGAACACCACCACAACCATAAACATCCATAAGACAGTGTTTCAAATTAAGTTATCCAGTCTTGTCTGAAGAGACAAAAAGATTCAAACTAGTTTTATTGGGTTCTTTAATGGATCCAAGAACAAGACTTGACTATGCTCTGTTTCAGCTCACACCCACCAGAACAAGGTAGTTTCTAATTTCTTTTCTTCTTCACAATTTTTTGTTATAACACAAAAGTCTTAACTTTTTTGTTGTCTCTTTTGTTTCAAAGATGTGAACTTGTGATTTTCTCTGGTGGCGAGAACGAGAAACTTGCTTCTGGGATATTTCAACCGTTCGTTACACATCTCAAGAGCGTTAGAGATCAGATTTCTAGAGGTGGTTACTCCGTTACTCTCCGTCCTTCCTCCGCCGTTCCTTGGTTTACTAAAATCACCCTTCAGAGGTAAAGTGTCGTCGTCTCCTAAGAATAAAAGTATCAAACTTTATGTCATGAACCCTAAAATTTGATAATTTTATTTTGTTGTTTCTGATTTTGGGGAAAAGATTTGTGAGATTCGTGACCACTCCTGAGGTTCTTGAGAGGTCTGTTACATTAGAGAAGGAGATTGAACAGATCGAGGATTCGATTCACTCTAATGCAGCCGCCATTGCTGGCGAAGCTGAAGGTATGTTTGGTCACAAATTTAGTAAATTCCTAAAGAAGAAGAAAAAAAAATTCGATCTTTTTTTTTAATAATTGTGTAATCTGTTACTTATATAGGAAACGAGTCTTCTCAGAGGTCTACGGCTTTGTCAAAGGTGAATTTTTGCTTTTTCTTTTACTCTCTCCTAAATTAGAGTTAATTAGCTTAATTCTTGTTGGCTCTGTTTATGTGTAGAAGAAAGGGGAAACTGATGGAGATACTGTGGAAGAAAATTCAAAGTAAGTTTTTTATTAGTCTTTCTTTTATGATCTTGTGGGTTATGTGAAGCTGATTGAATCTGATAAGGGGTGGAATGAATGGAATAGGGTTGGTCTTCAGCGTGTACTTGAAAATCGCAAAGCGGCTTTGTGCAAAGAGCAAGCTATGGCTTATGCTCGAGCCTTGGTTGTTGGTTTTGAATTGGACTATATGGATGACCTTTTGTCTTTCTCCGATGCTTTTGGAGCTTCACGTTTAAGGTAATGTAGCTAAACCGTTTCATGTCACTGTATTGTTTGTGTGCATTTGTAATGAATATTTATGAATGAATTTGTGTGTTCATTTGCGTCCAGGGAAGCGTGTGTTAACTTTGTGGACTTGTGCAAGAGAAAGAACGAAGATAGAATGTGGGTGGACCAAATCACAGCTATGCAAGCATTTCCTAGGCCTGAATTATCCTTCATGGGTGACTCTGGGATTGTACTCGCTGGTGAAGAGAATGAGATGTTGAATGCTACTAACTTAAAGCGTGGAAACTCCATGGATGCGTCGAGCCAGGGTAGCTTTGAGACTAGCCAAGGTCCTTATAAGGATCAATTCTGTTATATTCATTAGATTGTTTCTTGGATTTGGTTCCTTTGTGGGGGTTATTGGTTAGTAACTAAAGCTGAATAACCATATTGTGCAGAAGGGAGAGCTCAAATGGCAATGCCGTGGCCAAACCAGTATCCTCAGTACATGCAGAACTTCCAAGGACATGGGTATCCGCCTCCTTATATGTTTCCTGGTTTGCAAGGTCAGACACCATATTTCCCTGGGAATATGCAATGGCCTGTAAACATGGGAGATGTGGAGTCAAATGAGAAGTCTTCCAAGAAGAAAAAGAAGACGAAGAAGAAGAAAAAGAAGTCAAAGCAAGATGAATCTACCGAGCCAAGCGATGATTCTAGTGCTGAGACCGAATCGGATGATGGAAATGAAGGAAAGAAACAATCCAGAAAAGTGGTTATCCGCAACATTAATTATATAACTTCAAAGAGGAATGGAGCAAAGGAGAGCGATTCAGAGGAGTCTGAAGAAGAAGAAGAAGAAGGGTTTGTAGATGGAGATTCCATCAAACAGCAAGTAGAAGAAGCCATTGGCTCACTAGAGAGACGGCATAAATCATCTTCACGCCGTCAGAGGAAACACAAAAGTCACAACGATGATGATGATAATGATGATTCAAGTAACAAGGAAACTAAGGGGAATGATGATTGGAATGCCTTCCAGAATCTTCTTTTGAAAGACAACGATTCAGAGCCAGAAGAATCAGTACGAACATCATCATCTGCGTTAAACATGGAGTCTGAAGTTGTGAGAAAGAGAGAACCAGTTTCGGATGATTTGTTCCTGGTTGCAAATGGGAATGAGGATTGGGGAAAAGAAACCAGCATCAAGAAATTAGATGCAGGTGAGAATGGTCGGATGATAAAGAGAGGGAATAACTATGATGATGAGATGTTGAATCCAGGTAGAAGCGATGAATCAAGAAGCTATTCGCAGGCAGATATGTCGATTTATGATGGGAAGCTCAGAGCCAGAAATGAGGCAGAGGAAGACTGGTTCATACGTAACCAAGGAGGTCCAGAAACAGATCCAAGTCTTGTCAAAACATTTGTAGGAGACCAGTTCAACTTAAGTAAGAGCAGTGAAAGACATGTCCTGACTGATGACTCGTTCATGATTCATTCTCGTGTTGAGGGCCCAGTAGAAGAGTCTCGGTTAAGGACTGACATTATGGACTCTGATGTTTACGGAACCAACCAACAAGAAAACAATGCCTCGGAGTTCACTTCACATGAGCCAGATGACCTTTTCATGGTTCTTGGACGGGAACAAGATGTTGAACATACATTATTACCATGGACCCCTGAAATTGACTACGAGACTAACACATTGGCTCAGAAAACAAGCAAAATCGATATGGAAACTGCCACAAAGGCCTCTACAGATGAAAAAACCTCAGATGGTAAAGAAAAGAAGAGTCGTGGTATTTCCAAGGGGAAAGATGCAAAGTCAAGGGCATTAAGTAGACCTGACCCGGCTTCAAAAGCCAATAGACCTGCTTGGGGAAGTAGAGCTGCTGCCTCCAAGACCAAATCTCAGATGGTAATATTCTGTCACCGCTTTTTGTCTTTCTTGCTTAGTTTCCTTTAAATCTCATCTGGATTTGGTTTTTGATAGGAGGAAGAGAGAAGGAAGAGAATGGAAGAACTTTTAATTCAGAGACAAAAAAGAATTGCGGAGAAGAGTTCTGGTGGTAGTGCATCCAAGAAAACTCCTCCTGCGACCAAAACAGTGAAGAGCTCCTCAGTAAAGAACGAGAAGACCCCAGAAGCCACACAGTCAAAGGCTAAGCCCTTACTCAGAAGTTCCACCATTGAGCGCCTTGCTGTTGCCCGGACCGCTCCAAAGGAGCCACAACTAAAACCAGTAGTCAAAAGACCATCAAAACCGTTAGGAAACAAGACAGAGAAAGCTCAGGACAAGAAAACGAGTAAAATAAGTCAATCCGATGCAAAAGGTCTAGAACTTTCTCGTGACCTTAGTCTTGAAATCAAGGAAACGGTGGTGGAAGATTCACAGTCTTACTTGTCCGTGAAGCAAGTTGAAGACCTTCCTGCTACTGCTGCTCCTTTTGCTGATGATTTCAAAGACATTAAAGAGTTACATAGCTTGCCATCAGAAGAAACGGATAGAGCAAACAACGGGCCGAATGAAATCATAGCCGATGTAACAACCAATCATCAGAAAGTACAAGATCAGAATGTTCAGGAAACAGTCAAGAAGTCACCTGTTCCCGAAGACAAGCAAATTACTACAAACCATTATTCGGAGGATGTTGGAAAAGTCCAGATTTCACAGGCAAGATCAGTGTCTCCGAAGAAGTCGGTGACATTTTCAGAGACAAACATGGAGGAGAAGTATTATTTCTCACCAGCGGCCTCAGAGATTGACGTATCGACACCGCCAGTGACTGAAGCAGATCATTCTAGGAAGAAATGGAACAGTGAAGAAACGTCTCCCAAAGCAACAGCTAAAGTTTTCAGGAAGCTTCTTATGTTCGGAAGAAAAAAGTAAAACCTGGAGTTAAGAATTCTTCTCCGGAATCATCATCACCACCTCCTCTGTTTTGAGACGACGTTGTGTTGAGTATAGTTGAAAAGCCCGGTTTCATATTTTTATTCTTTTAAATATTTCTTGTGTTATCGGTTTGATTTGTGTCTGTTTATATTACTTTGTCGATGTGTTGTTTATAGCATTGAAAGTGCTTCTCAATGGAGTGTAAGAAGTTGGTTTGGCGAGTTTGAATAATGTAAGATTCTTTTGGATTTTTGTAACTAAACTATTTTGATTGATGATCATTACAAAAAAACAAAACAATACGAGAACAAATTGATGAATGGAGCCATGGATGGTTAATTATATGAAGTTATTTGAACTCTAAAGAAATAATACTTTCTTCTGAAAGTTCGGTGAGATGATTCTTGAAATGTAAGCAATTTGGTTCTGTTAGATTGATGAAGAAGTCTCCGCGGTACGATAAGCATTCTTCAGTATTTTTAATCTTTATTTTGGTAACATGTTCCGATCAAAGTGGGTATCTAATTCCCCCACGTTATTTCTTTTCACGTTCTAAGCATTTTTTTCAAGCTGTTCTCCATTTTTGATACTTAGTCACGATCAAAAACTCAGTCACGTAAATTTCATAGAAATTATACTTTTAACAAAAAGAGCTCCCTTTTAATTTTATTTTAGTAAGATACAGCTCAATTATATCTGCTTTTAGTTTGTCATAAACAACAGAGGATTCTCCAACAAGGAAGCTCTGTCACTATCTTTTGCACTAAGCATCCTAGACTAGACTACCATATTCCTATTTTCCCCAATTTATTAGATAAACTTTTCCTACACACAAACGTAATTTGAAGAAATAAATAAAGGTGAAACACCTATTTCATAGAAATGGTAACGTGTCTATTTCCATTAGGCGAGACGATCCAATCTGAACAAACAAAGTTGTCTTTATATATAAAGAAACGTTTTGTGAGAAAGTGAGAGAGTAAGGTGTGAGTCCATGGCGTCCAAGATTATCTCAGCCGTAGTTCTTGTTTTCAACCTCGTTGCCTTTGGTTTAGCCGTTGCTGCTGAGCAAAGACGAAGCACTGTGAGTCAGAGTCACATCTTTACAACAATATATTATTTGAACAAGCTGATGATTATATAATGATCTCTCTCTTAATATTTTAAAATTGATATTTTCGTGGGGCAGGCAAGGGTTGTGCAGGACACTGAGGTGCAATACAACTACTGTGTGTATGATTCGGACAGAGCCACAGGGTATGGAGTTGGGGCCTTTTTGTTCTCAGTGGTTAGTCAACTCCTTATCATGTTCGTTAGCCGTTGTTTCTGCTGTGGAAAGCCTCTCAAGCCTGGCGGTTCACGCGCTCTTGCCCTCGTTCTCTTCATTGTCAGCTGGTAAGTTATATACTCTTTTGTTATTATTAAATCTGTTCATCATATATGTGTATCAGACTACTTCTAAGGATTTTGATTCGGTACAAAATCACTAACCGTCTTGACAAAACCAAAACTTTACTTACTTTTTTACATCAAAACAAAAGTTGTAGTGATGATGGAAAATAAAGATGATTAAAATTCACAATCAAACATATACAATAGTGTGGTCTTAGTTTATATTACTGGAATTACAAAGCATTTTGATTCTTGGAATTATTGTTATCTTTGTTACTAATCCAATTTTGCTTCTATCTATCACTGAATTGATAAAATGCAACAAGCAAAAGAATCCGAAATTGTGCTAATATTTTTACATTTTGTTTGGAAAAAAAAGGATGTTCTTCTTGATAGCAGAGATATGTCTATTAGCTGGATCAGTGGAGAATGCATACCACACAAAGTACAGGACAATGTTCATGGACAATCCTCCTGATTGTCAAACTCTTCGTAAGGGAGTCTTCGCAGCCGGAGCCTCATTTGTCTTCTTCAACGCTATTGTCTCTCAATTTTACTATTTCTTCTATTCATCTGCTGCTGAAGCCTCCCTTTCACCTTACTAATAATTCTTAACCAACACACATAAGTTGATATGCTAATATCATATTTTCGGGTTGGTGTTTTTTAATGTATGACTGCAAACTTATTTGAAACTAAGGGTATAACTATGAGTTTTGTAGATCGATTTGTATGGATTATTTTTCTTTGGTTTAATGTTAATTTTTGTATGGTTATAAAATGAAAATGTTGTTTCTAATAAGGTGAGAGATGTGATATCCCCATATATTATTTGACAAACTGTGGGATGTTCATATTAGTTTCAATCCTAAATCTTTTTGATTCTAGATCAAAACCATGGTTATCAAAAGAAAAAGAGAGGACAAGTTATCCAAACACGAGAGCAACTAGTTCTCTCTCTCTGTCCTATGCTACAGTACAAGGCATGGAATCCCATCAACACATTACACCAATCAGCAATCACCATCCCATATTGTGCAACTGTTCCATTTTGTTTTCAACCCAAAATAATAGTAATGGACAATAAAATAAAATATCTAAGAATTAAGGAAATCTAATCCACGAATTCTCATTGGGTATACAGAGATGACGTGGCAGATACTTTGTGTTCTAGATAATGCTATCCACACAATCTTCTGTGACTTACCACTGTAGGGACCAATCTTCTCTTGTCTGAATATCACCTCCCCCCAACTCCTTTGTGAGAGTACATATACGCACACACTCTCTCTCGCAAAATATCCACATTCGACAGTCTTCTCCTTCAAATCGCTTTTTTGCTATCTCTCTCTGTTCGAGTACCAACACAATGGCTCTTCAAGCTGCTTCTTTGATCTCCTCTGCTTTCTCTGTTCGTAAAGATGCGAAATTGAGTGCTTCTTCATCATCTTTCAAGGACTCGAGTCTCTTTGGTGCTTCCGTTACCGACCAAATCAAATCCGATCATGGATCTTCCTCGTTAAGATTCCAGGTACAGAACATATCTCTCTGTTCCGATATTACATTGTTGAGATTAAGCTTTCTTCTGCGAATGGTTTAGTAATGTTTAGTTGATTAATATGCAGAGAGAACATAGCTTGAGGAGTGTAACAATTCGAGCACAAACCGCTGCGACTTCAAACTCTCCGGTTACAAAATCCGTGGACGGCAAGAAAACGTTGAGGAAAGGAAATGTGGTGGTCACGGGAGCTTCGTCTGGTTTAGGTCTAGCCACGGCTAAAGCTCTAGCCGATACAGGGAAATGGCACGTGACAATGGCGTGCAGAGACTTCCTTAAAGCCGAGAGAGCTGCTAAATCCGCAGGGATGCCTAAAGGAAGCTACACTGTGATGCACTTAGACTTAGCCTCGTTGGACAGTGTGAGACAGTTTGTTGATAGCTTCAGAAGGACGGAGATGCCTCTCGATGTTTTGGTCTGCAATGCTGCGGTTTATTTCCCGACAGCTAAAGAGCCTACTTACAGTGCAGAAGGGTTTGAGCTTAGCGTTGCGACGAATCATTTGGGACATTTTCTTCTAGCAAGGTTGTTGCTTGATGACTTGAAGAAATCTGATTACCCTTCAAAGCGTCTCATCATCGTCGGATCCATTACTGGTATTGTCTAAAGTCTAATGTATATATATATATATAGCCTACATTGCTAGCTAGAGAATGATTTTGATCATTGTTATCTTGGTTTTGGTTTAGGCAACACTAATACATTGGCGGGTAATGTACCACCAAAGGCAAATCTAGGTGATTTGAGGGGATTAGCGGGTGGATTGAACGGTTTAAACAGCTCAGCTATGATTGATGGAGGAGATTTCGACGGTGCAAAGGCTTACAAAGACAGTAAAGTCTGCAATATGTTGACAATGCAAGAGTTTCACAGGCGTTACCATGAAGAAACTGGAGTCACTTTCGCTTCGCTTTACCCCGGTTGCATCGCCTCCACGGGTTTATTCCGAGAGCACATCCCGCTCTTCCGTACTCTCTTCCCTCCCTTTCAGAAGTACATCACTAAAGGATATGTCTCCGAGACAGAGTCTGGCAAAAGACTTGCTCAGGTAATAAAGAAAGAAAATGTTATTTTTGTAGCTTATTTAGTCAAGGAAAGACTTTTCTTGCTGTGTACTCAAACAATGGAGTTTTGTTTGATCAGGTGGTGAGTGATCCTAGCTTGACAAAATCAGGGGTTTACTGGAGCTGGAACAAGGCCTCGGCTTCTTTTGAGAACCAGTTATCAGAAGAAGCAAGTGACGTTGAGAAGGCTCGTAAAGTGTGGGAGATCAGTGAGAAGCTCGTTGGCTTGGCCTAATAAACTTGAAATCTCTTCCTTCTGATGAGACCACTCCGTACCAATCGGTGAAACCTTTAGAGATGTCTGATTCTATTGCGAAGTTTTTCCTTAGTGTCTGTTGAGTGTAGATTACTTGGCGAGTTGCCCATAATAAAGAAATAAAATTGGCGGATCTTTACCTTTCATAACTCTGTTTCATTGAAACAGAACAGTTAGTTATATACTCTGTTTCGTCATCTTACACTATAGTTTGTCAAACGCATTTAGCTGAAAGAGTGAAAAAAAAAATGTTAAGTTTCATCGACTCCTAGTTCAAAACGATGTTCACTCTAACTTCCGTTGTGTAGTAATAATCTTAACAATGTCACCCCACCGACAATGACAATAACACTATTTAGACAACCCTATAAAGATTAGGAAAAAAAAAACAAATTAAGCTCCTATACATGTAACGATTTCAACTGAAATCAATGAGTCTATTGATTTATTGTCTGACATAAAATAAGGTAGTAGAGAGAAACAGAACCTTGAAAGCTATTCACAGTTTTATTCATGGCATACTAAGGAAACAGTCCTGGACTGTCAGTCCATAACTATTAAGATAAAAGTGGAGAAGAACAACAAGTGCGACAAAAGAAACCATCTTTTGAAAGTTCCCAGTGTTTTCAGAGAGTCCAATTGGCTTCACTTCCTCGACGAGGGATACTGTTAACACGATTGTACACATCCACCTTGAAGTTAGCACCGCACAGAACTCCCTCACTGTCCACTCTCGGCATTGCTTTTATCTTGTTCATCGGATGCTCAAAGCTCATCAACCCTCCTTCACTATGGAACATACACCCTGCCAAAATTCATCAAACACTCCACTAATTACACATACATCATCACACCAAGTTCCAAGTATTTGTTAAAGCTTATGAAGATTCTTTGTTACCTGTAGGAAATGGAGCAAAAGATTTGGCACAACCCTCTTTAATAACATCCAAATCATCTGATATAACAACAGATCCATCAGCAGCTATTCCCCAGTATAGCTTCACCCCTCCATCAGATCCCTACATGCATGAATTCCATCAAAATTAACATCAAAAGTGATTGAAAAGAAACGGGATTGGACTGATTTTTGAAGTAGTACCAGAGCCGTGAAGACAGAGCCGGCTTTGCTATCATAAACGACGAAGGCAAAGCTACCATCTAAGTCTTTAACGACCTGATCAGCTGGATAAGGACCTCTGTCTCTAAGAGTCCTATAAGCTTCAATCACAAACATGGCCTCGTTTGTTGTCTTGGTCAAACCATATTGTCTGTTTAGCTGACACAGATTGTTCAAGCTCCCAAAGAACAGACAGTAGATATCATCATATCCACAAAACAACCTAACAAACAAAAAAAAAAAAGCTGAAGATAAATGGAGCAGAAACTTAAAAACATAAGAAGATATAAGCAGGATCGTGTTCTGTCTAGTGCATGTTACCTCTGGTGGATGGAGAAGGAAGCAGAAGGACGAACGTAAGCAAGAACAGCTGCTTGTCCGAAAGACATGGAGAAAGTGTTGAGAGGGTAACGAGATAAGAAATCGTTTAGGGTTTCTTCAGGGAGCTTTGGTTGTTTAGAACATTTCTCAGATGCCGGACTGTTGAGTTCTTCCGGCGGATGAGCAAACGCCTCGTGAAATATAGCCAACATTTTCTTTTGACACAGAGAAACCAAAGGATAAATCTATAAGAAAGAATGTATAAAAGGAAGAATGAAGAGAGTGACAAAGGTTTCTTGAGTGTTTTATATATGTATATGAAGCGGTGGGCTATATTTGTTTTAGTCCGTTGTCTGTTTTACTTTGTTTCCTGTGGGAAGAAAGAAGGGAAGTAACGTTTTTGGATGAGATGATGAGACTATTTCTTCTTTTATGTTAGACTTTTAGTTATTAATGGACGAGTTGTTCCAAATTGTCTATATCTTAATCGTAATTATCTGGTTTGGGTTTGCTTACATTTTAAAACTAATCGAAATTCCTGTTTTTGAATAACAAAGATGATAGGAGACACCTAGAGTATATATATATATATATACTAATTAGGTAATTTGCGTTATGTTTTTATTTAAGTGAACAACAACACACAAAAAGTGATATTTCTAGCTCTAATTAATTTTATAACATAAACAAAAATTGATGGAAAAGAAAAAATAAATTTCTGAATAACATGTGTTATTACTAGTGGCAATATGCTCAAATAGTATGTTATATTTTATAAGTTATCTTCTCAATTAATACAGTAAAACTATATAAATTTGTAATATTTTCTGGAATTACTAAAAAGTAAAGTAGTTTTTAGGATGTCCTATAATTTTTGTAGTGTATTGAAGTTTTTGTCTTAACTATATATGGATTTGCACCTTAGCTAAAATATGTAAATCAATTTTTTTTTTTTTTATAAAAAACATCGTAGTATCATAAAATAAATCTTTGCTAGAGTTGGGATTTATTATACAGTATGTTGTTACACTTTTCACTGCTATTT
This sequence comes from Camelina hispida, assembly GCA_023657505.1. Taxonomy (NCBI): domain Eukaryota; kingdom Viridiplantae; phylum Streptophyta; class Magnoliopsida; order Brassicales; family Brassicaceae; genus Camelina; species Camelina hispida. The sequence continues at coordinate 8,066,485 of CP094635.1, read as the reverse complement.
ACATGTTTTCAATTTAATGGAATCTATCTCTCTGCGTATTATTTAATGGTTTATTCAGCGGAGAAGAGTGGGAATTGGTGGGTACATGACAAAGAGACGTCAGTGTCACGGGATAAGCATTCTCTCGTACTTTTATGTGTTCTTATCCTTTCCTTTTTCTTCTTGTTTATTTTTTTTTTTTTTCCGGATAATGATTTATCCAATTTCATAATATTATTGATTTCTTTGGTAACATATTAATGCCATTTATTTTATACTTTTGTTAGTTTGTTATCTTTATATACACAACAGTTACCAATTTACCATGTTCAGTATCTCATGATCCATACAGTGGTTGACTAAGCCACCTATTTTTACATTGTCATGTACTGTGTAGCTACATGAAATTTAGTACTCTCATATTCTTTTAACTACGTTTCATATTTCCTTTCTTTTTTCAAGTTTTGTAAGAGATAAACGACGTTATGTGCGATGTGATTCCCGATATTTTGGTGGTTTCCGAGAACTGAACAGTCAGTACTGCAGAATCTTGCATTATCACCTCACCACTGTCACTGCCATACTAGTTAAAAACTTATTTTAATATATCCGATGGCAACACAATACCATGGTTGGCCCAATAACAACAGAATAGCTATCTATAGTATGTCATTTTTTCCTTTTTGGGCCTAATTGTCCTTTTAATTGAGTTGATTTCCCCCCTTATTTGCTTTAGGATGTTTATACTACTATATAACCAATGCAGAAGCATAGACGTTACATTCATGCGAGCCGTCGACTTTTCAAAAGAACACAAAAAAATTTAGCAACAATCTGGATTTCCTTGTAATATCTGACTACTCTCTCGGGGGTAAAGAGACTTTAGATTTCTTTTGTTTTGGTATCTTTTAAATAAATCAGCAACAAACTTTTTTGTTTTGGTATCTAAGTAGTGGGTTTTTCTGCGTTTTCGTTTAATAAATGATTCACTAAAACAACGAAAAAGCATGCTAATAAGATTTTTACAAACAAGATTTTTTTTCTTTTTTTCAATAAGTGGAAATCAATCTTTGAAATAAACCCCATCAAAAGTAACATTCAATAACTCGTTTTATAATATATATACAATCTAGTACATCCACAAGGACCACAATACGTTGCATATAACTTGTTTTACATTGGACATCACCGGGCATGGATGAAGGTTTTGAATCCAATTCGCCATATAATAGTACGCACAACATCAAATTTACAACTAGTAACCGATTAAAGAATTGCGAAAGATAAGCAACCACACGTCTCACCCCTCTTTTGTTTTTTTTTCATGTCTCGTCCCCTTTAAAGTTCTTGAACTGCCAGCCTATACGTTAGAGTCATTAATCTCTATATAATTGAAAGTTCTTTTTCGCTTTATCGAGGTTAATTATTTTGTAAAGTGAAAATCAAGGTCTGCTTATCTGTTGCACGTGCCATATAAGGACAAGCACATATCACGTTGCTTCGTCAGCTACTAGCTACTGTACAAAATGTCTGGAGGCCCGTCACGTTCGTTCGCCTACTTTCGTTGAATCTAATATTGTTCACGTCAACGCTTAATTATTCATTTTGAAGCCATGTTCACTTTTATCAGTTTTTGTTTTCATTTTAAAATCCAAAAGAATCTAAACTAATTGAGTTTTGAGTTTGTAGTACTACTCTCCTATGCTTTGTAGAATATATATATGATATATATAGGTATATGCTTCACTTGTTTTAATTGTTTGTTAATTTCCACCCTCTTTATACCACCAAATTGATGCTATAGTTAAGTTGTCATGCACATACTATATAATTAATATGCCCTATATCGCAAACGAAAGACTAAAACAATGACCCTTTTTAATACTTCAGTTGGTGAACGCAATGATTAGTCTTAACGAATAACTTAACAAAAGCATCATTCAAACAGTTAAGGGTCGGAAACATAAAGCCAACATGGCAACAGCCAACATGCAAGGTCACTGAGGTTTTTGTATCTTGAATTTATTAGAAGAAATGTGTTTACATGGTACCAGATTATAATGATTTATTTGACCAAATTAAATAACATCGAATAATACTAATTTGTTTCTCAGTGAAAACGTACAGGTATCAGATAATATTTATTATTATATACGTACGGATCCGAGTGTCTTAGATTATCTAGTCTTGAAGCACAGACACTCTCTTTACCAGTGACGTCACTGCGTAAGTCACACTGCTGGTCAGATTCGATCGTTCATGTATCGTCGTCTATATATGCTCCCTCCTGGGTTCGACCGGTCAATTTGTAGCTTGTTTACTGAATTACGTACAAATTAGTGTTCATTTAAAACTAGATTATCAAAACGTTTACGGGATTAAGAATTTTAATTATCAACCCTTTATTAATTAGGTTTAATTCTAGTAACGGATTACTAGTTTCATTTGCATATGATAAATCATATCGTTTGGTTAAATTAAAAGCAGTTGGTGGAGATTTTGCATTATTTACTTTTCTTGATGTTAAGTGTTGTGCGTTGAAATTCAGAATCAATGATTTGGCTCATATCCCCTTCATATTTTTGTCTCATATCTCTTCCATTGTGGATTTTTAAAATTTAATGAAGAAACAATCTAATAATTTTGTGTAAATTGCATAGAGAGCTCAGAGCTAAGAGAGGGATCACATCCAATATTATTTACGCACAATCCATGTGTGTATTTATGTGTTCATCTGTCTTCCGTGTACGGTACCCACAAAACAGTAAAAAAAAAAAAGTGTTGCATGCTGTAAGCAAATCAGATTCACATGATCACGTACGTTCACAGAATCAATTTATTTACAGAGAAAACACAACACATTGCGAAAACAAGACTAGAGAAACACATGTTTTTGTAATAAAGTAAGTACTTAGAAAACACTTGGCCGGGGGAAAAAGAAAAAACAGAAAACACTTGGCCAACTTGTTACATTACGTGCAAGTAAGACTTGTTAATTGCAGAATTGGAAAGCGTGTTTTTGATGAGGCGTTTAGTAAGGGTCGAAATATGAAAACACTCACTACCTACGAAAAAAGACTTAGTATTTAAACAGAAAATAAGGTTATTTAATCAACAGAAGTGAGAAAAAGTGTTTGGATAGAAAATGATGCAGACCCAGGTGCCATCGCCAGCTTGTTGCATAGTTGGACTAGGAGTGACCGAGTAAGTAGAAAATTATAACGTGTCCTATAATTATCATTTAAAGTCACACAATACAAAAGGGCATTTGTTGAATAATTTTAATATTAATTAAGGTCATAATTCTCCCTCGCAAAAAAATTGGAAAATATAACAAAGTGTAAAACTTTGGTCATAAACTCATAATCATATCTAATCTCTTTTGGTTGTTTTATACGATGACCCCGAAGAAGCGTCATATAAACCTTTCCCATATCATATTCCTACCTAGCTATTTATAAGAACATGATTGTAAGTTTTTTTTTAGTAGTTTCTTCTAGCATGGGTCTGAACTTTGAACTTATCATCAGTTTTACCGTAATATGAGTTAACCAACAACACTTGAAAGATTTTGTTAATAAGAAAGAGTATAACATAACATATTATAACATACGAGACTACAACAAATCTTTCTATACTTGCAATATGTTAGAATTTTATAATAGTTTTTGAATTCCAAACGTGGTGTCAAATTATAAACTCAGATTAACCACGGCACCAAAGGACTTGTACAATACACATAATATATTTAGTTTTATCTATAAATCTATACTTGTAATTTTTATTTATTTTTTATTTCGACTTGATATACACAACACTTATCTTTTAGATAGCAAAATTAATTTTTATTATTTAAAAATATATTTTAAAAGTATGATATGCACTATCGGAGGATCCTAAACTTGTTTATAAGATCGGACGAGTCGGTTTCTATCAAAACAGGTACTTTACATCGTACCACCCATCTCTTGTCTCTCTACACTTTCTAGAGACTTCTTCTTTCTATCTTTTCCTTTGAATTTGATGGCACTGTCCCTTCTCTCATACGATGTCTCCGATCTCTGTCTAGGTAAGCCTCCTCTCCGTTGTCTCTCCGCCTCTTCCTCCTCCGTATCCGACGCCATCGCTGCCTTAAAGTCCTCTGAAGACACTTTCCTATCAGTCTGGAACTGCAATCACGACGATAACGATGTCACAGAGTGCGAGTGCTTGGGGAAAATATCAATGGCTGACGTCATCTGCCATTTGTCCAAAGACCATGACTACATCCTCTCTGCCTTCAACGCACCCGTCTCTGTTCTTCTTCTCCCCAAAACTCGTTCCCTCGTCCTCCATGTTCAACCCTCCTGCAGGTTTTCTATTTGTTCAATCTCTCTCTGTTTTGATAAAAATTAAACCTTTTCTGTTTTCTCTGTTCTTCCTCTGTTTCCATGCTCTGTTTTGTTTTTTCCACTTGTGAAGTAAATTAATAGTTTTTTTCTCTGGTCAATTTGATTTGACTGATCAGCTTAGTTGAAGCCATTGATCTGATCATCCAAGGAGCACAGAATCTTATTGTCCCAATTCAGACAAAACCTTTCACTAAAAAAAGGCAGCAAAACGACAAAGTTTCAGTCACCACCTCAACGCATTCGAACGGACGACGATTCTGCTGGATCACTCAAGAAGACATCATACAGTTTCTCCTCGGAACCATCGCCGCGTTCTCTCCTCTGCCGGCGATGTCAATCTCCGATCTCGGTATCATCAACAGCACACACGCAATCCTCGCCGTTGATTACCACTCCTCCCCCTCCGTCGTCATCTCGGCCATATCCAACGCTCTCGTCGACCAAACCTCTGTTGCAGTGGTCGACGGAGAAGAAGACGACTCCTTTACGTCCTTGATCGGAGAGATCTCTCCCATGACACTAACATGCTGCGACGAGACAGCTGCCGCGGCGGTGGCAACGCTCAACGCCGGAGACCTGATGGCGTACATAGACGGAGCAAATCCACCGGAGAGTCTCGTCCAGATCGTTAGGAATCGTTTGGAGGGTAAAGTACTGATGGGTTTGCTCTCGCTTTTCGATTCTGTCTCGCCTTCGTCGCCGTCGTCAGGTTATTCGTCGGATGAAGAGTCTCCGACGAGGACGACGTCGTCGTTTGGGAGGTCGATGAGTAGCTCAGCGAGAATGGCGAGGAAGTCGGAGGCAATAGTGTGTAATCCGAAGAGCTCGTTAATGGCAGTGATGATTCAAGCGATTGCTCATCGAGTGAACTACGCGTGGGTGGTTGAAAAAGATGGTTGTTTCGTTGGCATGGTTACTTTTGTTGATATCTTAAAAGTTTTTAGGAAATTTTTGGAGAATGACATGTGAAATGTTTTTGTAATTTTCGTTTTGTGTTTTGTTATACTATTGCTGTAGAACCCAACGAAAACAAAAGTGTTGTTAGGGTTTGTTTGGTGTTTGTTTTGTTTTTGGGTGAGATGAGCCGGTTGGAGTTTGTGATTAACTAAAACTGTATGAAAACGTTTTTGGTAAGAGTTTTATGAGTCTTTCGATAGCTTCTTATGTTTTAGACCATGATGAGCGCATGTGACATGTGCGGTAGGTAGAATCTCGTTCGTTGGTCTCCTTTGGCATGGCCATTTTGTGTATGAATTCCAAAATATTCTCACAAGAGATATAACTCAACGAGGTTTACGTATCTTTTCAGCTATTCTTTAATGTTACGAAAGTTGTTTCATTGTCCTTTTTGTATAGCTCCCAGCAATTGTACAATATAGTCTATTTAATTGTGTAATTCTTTCTCACTTTTTAGTTTCTTGTTTACTCAAACTCTGTAACGCTTAAGCTATTCCCATGAAATCAGATACTATAGTTTGCTTTATCCACGAAATAAGATAAAAAGTTTTTATATCGATCCTAATGATATAAATGATTGAACCCTTTTTTTAGAAAAAATCAAATTTTAATAAATAAATAAAATCTTAATTGTAAAAGATTTTAACTGGAAAAACAGATTAATTTAAGTTAATCCCGAGATTAGAGGGGATGGTAAAGATATTTTAGAAAACAGCATTTATCCTATTTCGAAAGCTCTATCCTCTCGAGTCTCGATAAATTAAGAAAAAAAATATCAGCGTCGTTGTCTAAAAATATCTAAAATAAATAATTTTAAGTTGTAAAAACATACGAAGAAGGAGACGAAGACGAAGCAAACCATCACCACCGTCGTTGTTGTCTTTTATCACATCATCGTTCGTTGAAAACACGTCGACTTTAAATATCTCTCTTCCCCATTCTCTCAAAAGCCTTCTCCTTTCCCCCATTTCTCGAAGCTTCATCATCATCGTTTACATCGCGAGTTTTTTTTTCTCCTTTATCCTCCCCGACGACTCTCGGTATGTTCTTCTTCATCTTTCTTGGATTCGATTCTGTGGTTTCATTGATTCTTCCTGGCTTGCATTTGTACAATTAGATGATTTTAAGGTTCGCCCAAATTTTCGATTTTTTGTTATATTGGTTCTAGGTTTTGTTAACACAAAAGGGGCAATCTTTTGGGGGGTTTTGAAATCTTAATCTTAGTTTGAGATGATACTAGGCTTTGATTGTTCTGATCTAGATTGGTTTCTTATAGCTAGATAGGATTCTGGTCTTTGCTAATGTGAATTGCTTAGGATTTGAGCTTTAGAGGCACAAAGTTAAATCAGAATTGCTCTCATGGGGGCTTTCAGGGTAGAAAGATCTTGAAAAGAGTCTCCCTTTATTGGTTAGAGGATAAACCCATTTTTCTGAATCTATTTAGTATCATGAAACCTAAGTCTGAAAATAGTTTTGTATGAACATTTTGGCATGTATCATGTGTGCTGCAATAGATATGGTATAGTTTTATGATTCATTCAACTTGTGGTGGTGATAATTCCTCAGTTTTCTTTGTAATTTCTAATCTTATATGACTCTGTAGATAACATTTGTTATTATACGCGTAGCTGACCATACTATGTTGTCCTTGACAGAATCTTATCTCCAATGGAAGGGAACTTCATTATGTCTGATGCTCAACGAACACATGGTGATGGCTTCATAGTCAAACAAAAACCTGATCTCATCACTGGTTCAAAGGGAGGTCAAGCTAATGAAAGTGGTTGTTTTGATTGCAATATCTGTCTAGACTCGGCTCATGATCCGGTCGTCACTCTCTGCGGACACCTTTTCTGCTGGCCTTGTATTTACAGGTGGTTACATGTTCAGTTATCATCTGTCTCCATTGATCAGCACCACAACAACTGCCCTGTCTGTAAATCCAACATTACCATCACCTCATTGGTTCCTCTCTATGGAAGAGGCATGTCTTCGTCTTCTTCCACGTTTGGCTCTAAGAAACAGGATTCAGAATCCACAGAGATACCCCGCAGACCTGCTCCATCAACCTTGTACAACCCAAGATCATCTCTGAGCCCAAGCTTGCAACATCATCAAGCTCTGTCTCCAACATTCCATAACCACCAATATTCCCCTCGTGGCTTCACCACTACCGAATCAACCGACCTTGCCAATGCTGTAATGATGAGTTTTCTCTACCCGGTGATTGGAATGTTTGGGGACATGGTCTACACCAGGATATTTGGGACTTTCACAAACACAATAGCTCAGCCTTACCAAAGTCAGAGGATGATGCAGCGTGAGAAGTCTCTTAATCGGGTATCAATATTTTTCCTTTGTTGCATCGTTCTTTGCCTCCTACTTTTCTAGCTCTCTCTCTCTCTCTCTCTCTCTCTCTCTCTTTTGTATAGTCTGTGTTGTAAATAGGCTGTAAAACTCGAAGCCTGTGGTATAACAACTACTGCAGACGCTATTGTTCTGAGTCAGGTCTCAATTTGCAGGCCAATTTCTTGTTGTGTATTGCACAGATATAGATATATGTGCTTGTATGATGTATCTAATATTCATGAACCATGTCTATGTTAAAGAAGCATCTTAACAGTTCATCATCTATTTTTTTCTACTTGTTGCTGAGTTGCCGTTCTTATATCATATAAAATTTATTTCCCTTGGTCCTTCTGACAAGAGGGAAAGAAGCAATCAGAGGGAGAGTAGGATTTGATGTAATGAGAAGAACTGATCTGGGTTATTATTATTTTGACTTAGAAAATAGTGACAAATCTTCACAATGTTGTGTCAGTTTGCAGAAAGAATTATAGGGACTACTTCGACATGAAACATATGAAAGCCTATCTACATTGCCATTTAGTCAATTTAGATGCCGAAACAAGTCCGTTAATAAGCACACGAAGCCGGTTAGCTCCAGGACCGGGCTTGATCATCGACGGATCACCAACCCTCGAGCATTTTGGTTCCCCTGCACACCAACCACCAGGCGTAAAGTTCCCGTTACCTCTACCGAGCAGCTCTTTATCGATCTTATCCAGGACAGGATCATTGTGTCTGAACTTTCGGGCAAACGCTGTTCCGCTTCCAATCATCCTCTCTGTATCATTAATGTTGAGCGTCCGAGGATGCTGTTTGGGAGGGCGGTCCCAGGAGATGAAATGCATGTCGTGGTTCACCACCGTGGAAGAGTACTCTGGCGCGTTGCAAATGACAGTGTGGAAATATCCTTCCGGTGTAGAGAGGAAGTTGGTGTAATACATTAGAAGAGTCCGTGGAAGATTGTCCCATCCCCAAATGCAATATTCTACGAACGACCGGGATAAGAGCATCCAAGCGGAACCTGCAGTTTCACAGATTAGTCACTATTTTTTTCATAGTCATTACTTACTGAATTACTGAATTACCGGTAAATAGTTTGAATGCAGTTGGCATGGTTCTGCGAGGTGTAACCCAAAAGACATCTGACTTTTTTGTGGAGTAAAGCCCCGGGTCTATGATCAGCGGCTTTGCTCGTTTCTCTCTGCGGAGAAACCCACATTTGGATTAAAACAGGAATAAACTCATCTCAAATGTACTCTATAAAGAGATATGATCATTACTCTTTCCAGCCTAGTTTGCTACTGTGGTCGATAAAGTTGAGGTTCCGGTCCAAGCCCGAGAATGTATCAATTAGATCTACAGGCATGGAGGCATTGATAATGATTCAGGGAGAGATTATTTGAAACAAAAGAGAGACTAGACACATAAGTATACGTTACCATCTTGAGTGACTAGAGGATAGTCCGAGGCGCTGAGATTGATGAACCAATCCCAATCTTTACTCTGCTTCAAGAGAATGGCGCAAGCGTGGAGCGTATTGGCCACCATTGTGGGTCCTCGATACGTAACGAGGTTAGCCTTTGTGATCATGTGAACATTCCCAACGTCAGTAAAAACAGGATCCTCGCTCACACGTTTAGCTAGCTCAAGCCTCTCTTCAGCAGGAGACTCAAGATCGAGATGAACAACGTATTGATTCCTCGGATGGTACAATGCTCTTAACACTCTCCATAGGCTCTCTAAGTCACCTCTTGAACCTGAAACTAGATAACCAAAGCGAGGAGGACTAGGCTGTACTGGAGGGGGAGGAGAGGAGTTATTATTGACTTTTGACTCTGCGAATTCGGCTCTTGTCTCGTTAGTGGTCGAGAGACTTGAAGAGAAGATGAGTGAGTTAATGGAACGCACGGAAGATAGGAGACCCATGTTGAAGGATGCAGCTACAAGGAATATGAACATGAGAGAAGCCATTGCTAGAGGAAAAATCCATCTCTTCTCTGAGTTTAAAGCCGCCATTGAAGAGCCTTCTCATAGGATCGATCACAAAACCAAAGAACTAATGGTTATGCCAGCGAAAGAAGCTAACACTTTGATCTTATAGTTATAGGCACATGAGATAAGCAATCATCTTCACAAATCGAGATTGCCCCTAACCTACGCCAGAGTTGATACACATGCAAACACAAATTTTTAAGGTCAAATTAGATTTATCTATAGGGATTCACGTTCCTGAAAAATTAACCAACCTAAATTTGATCGTGGAATTCTGATCATATAAAAATAAAACAAAAAGAAGAAGAAACAGAGGATTGATGAATCGTAACGACGTGAACGCAAGTACATGACCGGATCATATAAATATTAAAATAGATCCATCTAAAAAGACAAATCTGAGCCGTCTGAGGATAACAAAAACTACATTCTTACATTGGTCTGAATCAAAAACGTAAAAAACAAGAGGAAAAACAAAAGTACCTGGACTTTGACGCGAGAATGTTTAAAGCTCCGTGCAGTTCTCAACACTAAAGACGAGGTTGTCTTTGTCTGAAACGAAGATTTTTATTAATTAAGAGGATAAATAATAACTCTTTTTCTCCATTTGTCTAGAAGAAAAAAAAGGAAAAAAAAGATAAAAGAAAGAGTTATGGGTACAATATAGACTTCGGTTTTCCACAGAGAAGTTTTCGTTTTAACTCACTTCCTAGAAACGGTGCGTTCTCCTTTGACTTTTTTTTTTTTATCGTTAAAGTCTTTGAATTTTGATTTGTTGTTATTTTTGTTAAGTGCATGCTTAATAAATAGCATTTATTACTTTGATTTACCGACATAAAACACACACACATAGTAGTTATCAAAAGTTGAAAAGATGGGAGCATGTTATATATTAGCTTCCGGTGGACAAATCATGATGGACGACCGACGACGTATATGATGATTACGTTTCGGGTGAGATGGAAATGAGGGGAAGTGGCCAAGTAATGCGAAATGTCAAACGTGCAATCTTATCCAATCGTATGATTAAGCTGACTATAGCTATCAAATATACAGCTATCACATCCGGAGGCATTATTTGGAAAATGAAACCCCAGTTTTAAGAAGGTGGGGATATGATGATGATTTGGCTAATTAAGTTGATTATAAGTCCTCATTAATTTTTTTTTTTATGCTTTAAAACTTCAAATGGTACCAGCTTTAAACAAAGTTAATGTATGTATGTTTTTTTATGGTACCATATTTATTATTAATTTTGTTGTTAATGACAAATATGTAAAGGAAGTAATGGATATATATCCCATTTTTGTTTCCTTTTTGTTAAATTTCTACACCTTTTAATGTTAAAAAAATGTATACCCAAGATTTAAAATGATTACACCTAAGCTACCCATTAATTAGCATTAGCAACAACGAAAAAAGAAAAACAAGATTTATTGACTCAAAAATGAAACCCAAGACAATAATTAAACAAACCTTAATTTCACTATTGCCCCCTTTGAAATATCGTTTATTTAGTTAAATAACTCAAACTTTCAGTTATTTACTACTATTGCCCCTAATTTTTTTTTGTTTAATTATTCTTTGTTTTTGTTAAACCCTAAAAATCTTTAACGGCGAGTCTCTCCTTCTTCCACGTTCTCCGCCGCGTCTTCTTTTGTTTTCTCGTCTCTCAAAACCCTCTCAGGTAAACGATTCTTCTTATAACCCAATCGGAGAAAATTTGAAACTGGGTATTCACTCATTGACTTCTCCCTTCTTTCTCAGGACTCAGATTTTTCTTAGTCTCTCAGTGCACAGAACAATGTCAGCAAAATCTGGAGCCGCGACGCCAACGTATTCACCTAAAGTTGTGGGAAGATCTCGACTTCCTATTTTCAAAGACTCCGACCTCGATTGGTCCCGTCCTGATGGCCGTGGCTTCCCTCAATGCCGACCTGCCTGTAACAACCCCTTTCTCTTCTTAATCGTTTGGGTTCTTCATTGTGAAAGATACGATTCGAGTCTTTGTGAGACTAAACTAAACTTAAATTTTGTGTCTTTTGTGGAAAAAATTAAGTGCTTCAAACTGGTGCTGTGAGCTCTGCTTCTGGTTCTGCTTATGCTGAGTTTGGGAACACAAAAGTCATTGTTTCAGTGTGAGTAGAGAGTACTATTAGATAAACACTTATCCTTTAGTGTCTATCTTTCATCAGCTAATTTTGTTTCCGTGTGTTTAGATTTGGGCCAAGGGAGAGTAAGAAAGCAATGACTTATAGTGATGTTGGTAGATTGAATTGCAATGTTAGCTATACTACTTTTGCTTCCCCGACTCTTGGCCAGGTACTGCGTTATTCTAATTCTGAATTTGGATGTTTGGCGTTTGTTTTTGTTTTGTCAGATTAGTTATATGTTGTGGTATTATAGGGAACTGATCACAAAGAGTACTCATCAATGCTTCACAAAGCGTTGGAAGGCGTAATAATGATGGAGACTTTTCCAAAGACTACTGTTGATGTTTTTGCTTTGGTTCTTGAATCTGGAGGCAGTAAGTTTCATGACTCTGTAACAGTCTTATAGTTTTTACAATGGCTCAACAACCATCAAATTAATACTAGAATCAGGATAACCTTGTGGAGTTAATAATGGAAGCAACCTAAAACTATATTGTTATTATAGGATTGTTCGTTGTTTGACATTTTCTGATTTTTCTCGAGTTGTATCATATTGCAGGTGACCTCTCTGTTGTGATTTCATGTGCTAGTCTTGCTCTAGCTGATGCCGGGATTATGATGTATGACCTTATCACAGCTGTTTCAGTGGTATGTCTATGTTAACAACAATTACACGAATTCCTCTGCGTTATCTCTTTAAGTTTATTAGCATTAGGTGCAGAATGTAACATATACTTTGAAAGAAACAAGAGCATCATAGTTTGAGACATGTGAACCAACAGATGACTCTTAATTCTATGCTTTGAAACACTGACTGATAAATTATTCCTGCTATATTCAAAGTCTTGCATAGGGAAAAACCTTATGATTGACCCGGTTACGGAAGAGGAAGGATGTGAAGATGGAAGCTTTATGATGACGTGCATGCCATCTCGTTATGAAGTCACTCAGCTTACCGTCACGGGTGAATGGACAACGCCTAATATCAGCGAGGTATGCCTTTTGTCCTTTAACTTCTGCACACGGTTATAGGCTTTCTCACTGTTGGCGTTATCCAGCTGCTTCGTTTGTCTAAAATCACAAGATAGTTAGACTATTCTTCATTATCGTTTTTCTAAGCACGAACTAGAATGTAGCGTGTTCATACCTTTTTAATCTGCAAATCGGACATAAGAGTCTGTTTTAACATATTTGCACTTAATTTTGAACGAGTTGGTTACATGAGCCATATGTTAACTAAACATGTTTCAAAATATTGCAGGCAATGCAGCTTTGCTTGGATGCTTGTTCAAAACTTGGAGAGATCATGCGGGATTGTCTAAAACAGGCTGCCTCAGCTTCGGATGAATGAACATAAATCAAGAAAGAAAGAAAACTATGATTTTGGATTGTTGTAGCAAGTATCGAAGACTTTAGCTATGATAGGTAAACATGATTAGTATACGATTTGATGCAACAATATTTTAATGAAATGAATCAATCTTTAAATTAAATTCGAAGATTTTCGGAAAATTTTCGTCTCTTTAACCTGAAACTACAAAACATTCCTTCCACTGTTTTTATATATATCACTGACTGAACTAATTCTATTTTATAAGAAAATGCAATTCTATTAGTTAGTAGTATACAGAAAAAGAGAAAAAGAAACTGAAGATAAGAAGAAGAGCGTAACTGAAATTTGCATCTTTTTCGAAAAAAGTATTTGGGGCGGTGATGAAGGGAGGGAGGGTATTGAGGTCAATTCAGCTTACGTCGAACTAGAACTGATGTACTACGGTAAAGATGAAAAGAAGAGAATCTAATCCGCATGACATGTTGTGAGTGTGTGATCCATCCAAGGGCAGAGAGAAGACGTGCTGTCGCTGCAAAGTGGACAGTTGGTACCCTTAGGAAAGAGAGCCATCTAACGCCAAAGAAGACTTCCCACGTTTTCAACACAACCTAACAACTGTTTGTTACTTTCTTCTTTCTTCTTTCCCACCTCTTCCCATATTTTTTATTTTGTCTTTTGTCTTTTTAAAAAAACTTCTTTGTTTATTAGATTCATTGTACCTAAAACTCTGCAACTGATTAACATTTTGCACCACAAATAGTACTGTAATAACTTTTTATTTTCTTCTTCGAACTATACAATGTTTGTGTAACTTTTAATGTCGTTAATGCTTCTAACTAACATTTTAGCTAAGAATTATTCGCCTAGTTCTACATAACAATTCCATTGAACACACAAGTTTTTATTAAACTTTCCAATCCGTGACCACTTTCTCCATGAGGACGGACCTACTTTAGTCTAAAAAGTGGGCAGGTGGCTCGCTCATACACACATTTTAACATAATTGACTTTGTACCATCATCAATCAAATAACAATACTGTTTCTCTAAATCCGCCACTGTCTCATGTAAAAATTTCATTCATTCAATTACAGTTCTACTAACATTAAATGTTTTTTTTTCTTTATTTATAAATATAACTGAATTGTCTAAAAATATTAGTCAAAAAGCTATATGCGTTACTCAAAGGGAAAAAAAAAACATTTAGGAACCTAAAAAGAAAGAAAAATCTCAATCATGAAAGTTTTTCCAAAGTTGACAATAAAAATCAGATTACGAATAATTCCTCAATTAATTAAATTAGACAAAAATGAACAAACAAGTGGGTAGCAAATGTAGGAATTGGCCCAATCGGGTGTTTATTCAGTAGGATACGATCGAGTAAATAATCTTACCGGTTTAGTTAAAAAAAAAACAAAACAACAACAACTATTATACATCTGATTTTAATACACAAGAGAGAGAGAGAGAGAAGCAAATTCCAAGAAATGGAAGTGATATATTTAGATTGAGATCTGACCTCTATTTCTTTCCTTAACACTAATTTAGCGAGCGACCCTTTTTTCTCTTTCAAGGGGTCTTCTTCTTCTTCTTCTTCTTCCTTTGGTTTTTTTTTTTGGTTATCTTCTTCTTCTTCCTCAGATCTCTTTTTCACGGTATCCTCTTCTCCTCCCTTGTCTCTTATTGACTTTTTTTTTTTGATTTGCTTCGTCTGAATCATTTTATTATATCTCTCTTCACTTTCATGTAATTGATTCGATTTGACTCTGACGTTTTATAAAGGTTTGATCTTTCGCATGTTTTATTATTAATCTGTAGATTGATTACGAATCTGTTTGTTCTGTTTTCATGGGATCGATCTTGATCTTGTTCTTGTTCTTGATATGCATTTTGATGGCTAGAAAATGATGATCTGTCTTAATATTGAATAATTGAATACTTTCTTATTTGTAGATCTTTGCTTCAATAGATCCTTTCTTTGTTTTTTTTTTTTGATCCGTTTCATGTTTTCATTTTTGGGCATTAGGATCCTCTGTTTTGTGTTTGATACAATGGGTGTTGAGGTTGTTAATGGTGGATTTGAGGTTGCTCCTGCTCCTTTCGAAGGGAAGCCTGACCAAGTCAAAGGAGATAATAAAGTCTCCATCAAGTTTGGTTCACACGGTGAGCCACCAAAGAAAGCCGAAGAGACTAATAATAACAAAGTGTTGAACGCTGATGTACCTAAAGATGCAGCTGAAGAGTGGCCTGTGGCTAGGCAGATCCACTCTTTCTACTTTATCAAATACCGTTCTTTCGAGGACCCCAAAATGAAAGCTAAGCTTGAAGCTGCTGATAAAGAGCTTGACAAATGGAACAAAGCTCGTGGTGTAGTTTTGAGCGACTTAAGAGCTAAGAGGGTAAGTGTTTTTGTGTCTGGTTAATAATATTGGAATATATCATATCTTTTGTTTTGTTTATTTTTTTTTTGAGTGCTAATAATGTGATTTTGGGTTATGCGTAGACCGAGAGATCAAAGTTATTTGATCTGCTAGACCCGTTGAAGTCAGAGCGTAAGGGATTCAACTCTATGTTTGATGAGAAAAGAAAGGAAATGGAACCTTTGCAGCAAGCACTTGGAAAGCTAAAGAACAATGATGGTGGGAGTGCTCGTGGTCCTGCTATCTGTTCGTCCGAGGAAGAGCTGAATAGTATGGTAATAATCTACTTTTGTTCACTCGATACTCTTGAGACCCTTTTTTTTTAAAAAAATACCAAATTGGCCTTTGGTTTGATTCTTTTTTGCTCGGCTTTGTGGAAAAATGAAGATTTACAGCTACCAGTATCGGATTCAACATGAAAGCATTCCTTTAACCGAGGAGAAGCAGCTTCTTAAAGAGATCAGGCTGCTTGAAGGGACAAGAGACAAGGTCATTGCTAATGCGGCTATGAGAGCGAAAATCAAAGAATCTATGGGTCAGAAGGATGATATCCAAGGTCAAGTTAAGGTAAGAGAGTTGTGGTCGTCTACTCTTAGATTCTTGCAGTAAAAGTATGTAGAAAACTGGTTTCATATGTGCTTTTGTGATGCATTTTTGCAGTTAATGGGTGCTGGTTTGGACGGAGTGAAAAAGGAGAGGCAAGCAATTTCAGCGAGGATTAATGAGCTGGGTGAGAAGTTGAAAGCAACAAAAGATGAGATTCAGGTGTTGGAGAATGAGCTGAAGAATGTGAGCGAGAAGAGAGACAAAGCTTATTCAAACATTCATGAGCTCAGGAAGCAACGCGATGAGACGGTACAAAGCACATAATTTTGGGCATTTTCTTGTGATGAAAAATGATTTGTGCCATTTAATAATAATCTTCAATTTTGTATTCTTTTCTCTCTGATACAGAACTCTGGCTATTACCAAAACCGTACTGTGTTGAACAAAGCTAGAGACTTGGCTGCACAAAAGAACATAAGCGAGCTTGAGGCGCTCTCCAATGCTGAGGTTGAGAAATTTATTTCCCTTTGGTGCAGTAAGAAGAATTTCAGAGAAGATTATGAGAAGAGAAGCTTGGCATCACTTGATTTTAGGCAGCTGAGCAGAGATGGACGGATGAGGAATCCCGAAGAGAAGCCTCTGATTGCTCCAGAGGTACCACCAGCAAAGGCAACGCCTTCTGAGGCCGAGGTTGTCCCTAAAGCTAAGGCGAAGCCACAGCCAAAGGAGGAACCAGTCTCTGCACCTAAACCAGATGCTAGTGTACCTGAGAAGACTGAGAAAGCTAAAGATGCGGTAAAAGTAAAGAACGTTGTGAATGATGATGATCAAGAAGAAGTATATGGTCTTGGAAAGCCGCAGAAGGAAGAAAAAGCGGTTGATGCAGCTACGGCGAAGGAAATGAGAAAGCAAGAGGAGATTGCTAAAGCCAAGCAAGCCATGGAAAGGAAGAAGAAGCTCGCGGAGAAAGCTGCTGCTAAAGCTGCTATAAGAGCTCAAAAGGAAGCTGAGAAGAAAGAAAAGAAGGTAATTACCTTTTTTCCATTGTTGTACCTCAAGATTCTTTGCATGCTTCTCTCTCTCTCCCGTTCTAATAGTTATCTCCATCTTTTTTTGTGTGTTGCAGGAGCAAGAGAAGAAAGCCAAGAAGAAGACTGGAGGCAACACAGAAACCGAGGCTGAGGATGTTCCCGAAGCTTCTGAGGCAGAGAAGGAGGAAACTGAAGCTCTGGTGCAGGAGGAGAAACCGCAGAAGGAAAAAGTCTTAAAAGAGAAACCGATAAGGAACAGGATCCGCAGTAGAGGAGGACCAGAAACGCTCCCGAGAGCGATCCTTAAGCGTAAGAAGTCGACTAACTACTGGGTTTATGCTGCTCCAGCTGCTCTTGCGGTACTGATGCTTCTCGTCTTGGGTTACTACTACGTTCTCTAGATGGAATGGTGTGGTTAAGCGAAGCTGCGTTGTTGTAGTTTGGAATACTTAAAAAACTGGGATTTTTGCTTTCTTGACTCCTTCAAAACTCATAAGACTATGCATCGTTTACATACGAGTAGAGACTCTTTTTAAGTACTTCTACATCTTCACTTCTTTGTTGTTTTCTCTTCTGTTGTTGAGGCTTTAACTTTGAAGGAAGAAGACAGTTTTTGTTACATTTTATAGTTGTCATTATGTTAAGCTCGAGTTTTGATATTTCTTTTTATCTCTTTACTCTTTGCAAGGGCGTTACTGATAGAATTCCCATGATTAAATCTGTGGTTGTTACTAAGAAGGGAATAGTTGAAAGCATAGACCATTGCTACATAATTATCATGACTAATGTGGTAACATTTCTACATGAGTAGCTCTTTTAGTACAGATGATTTACTTTCTGGTTATAGACACTTTTCGTTTGTTCTCTCTCCAAGCTTTTTGCTTCTTGTTCCACCTTTGGGGAACAATCTTGTTCAACCGTTGCTTCCGAAATCGTTCTCTCCCTTTTAGCCAGTCGGAGTAGTCCTTACCGGGCTCACACACTACGAAATCTGCCAACTCCTCAACATCGGATTTTTTCAGCTTACCTTTTCCGGCCATACACCACAAAAAGCTCTCCGCATTGCAGCTTTCCTCTTCAACACTAACTCCTGAATCTGGACCACTCTCTGGATCTTTAGCTTCAGACATCTTCCTGCACAACCATGGAGTTTACATGTAGTAGTTCGGTTAGAGATCTCATGAACGCATATATCATCCACTATGAAAGAGAAAATCAATAGGAATTTGCTGGTCTATACATACCCCAAATACAAAGTTCGGATTTTGTGAAACTTCAAAGCAACAGCCCCGCTTTGTTTCCTATCTACCGAAGTCTGTACCATATAATCATTGATCCATTTAGAAAATCGCAGAATTTAGAATATGTACAAAGAGTTATCAGTTGTTACCTCCTCAGCTTTACCAGAAGCTGCCAAGATTTCAGAACCACTGGATGGCATCGAACATGATGGATTTTCTGAGTGACAAACTGAATTCCCAAGTGCTTCCAAGTCACCCCCTTCTAGGATAAATAAATACATAGATATCACCATTCCAAAAACGGAACCCTTCACTAGAAAGTCAAGCTTGAGGGCGAAGCTTACAGACAGTAAGCCTGAAAAATGCGTAAGCATCCATTTAGATTTCACATGACTGTGAGGAAGAGATTCCATTCTATCGCGTAGGAAACTTTGACCGGGCAATTGAACATTGAACTGTTCAAAACGTTGAACAATATCCATCAGGGCCTTGTATTCCTTGCAAGCTTGAACATTACCTACGGCTTCAGGTTGATGCGAGTTCCAATACCTGAGAACTCGAATTGCTTGCAAAACCGAACAACTCATCAACTTCAGTATGGATGCAAGCAGACATAAATTTTCCATACTAGATGCGTAGTATTTTTGCAACGCAGAGTCCATGACATCATCAGAACTAGCTCTAAGTATCACACAACCAATAATTGATAAGGTTTGAGACAACATCTTTTCTGAGCAGGAGCTATCAAATACGCATAAGCTTTCCTTTGCGTATGCAACAGAACACGCGACCAGCTCATTGCTTTCTCTCTTGGCATTACTAATTTGATATGCACCCAATGAATCAGTTAGCTTCAGTGTAGCATCGTTTACTTTCGCCAATGTTGAGGGCAAAAGATGACGTTCAAAAGCCACTGGAGATTTATTCATCCGAACACCAAACTTCCCGGGTGAGGCATCCTCACTCTTACACATGATGCTTGTATACAAACCCACAGACTTTTCAAATGCATCAATATAGCGAGCAATATGGTGAAGGTCTAATCCCTTAACACAAATACCGATGGCGTCAGAAACTAGTAAAACAACATGGGCATGGATGGAACTTGGTGCAGAAAACATCAACGGGTTTAGCAGCAAGGACGCAGCAGCACTCAAGCTTAACTGAGAAGCTCTAACTGCATTGAGTTGTTTCCAGTATAATCTCTCAACACACATTTCATTCAACTTTGCATCAGATGTCGAGATGATAAAATGAGCAGCAACCATTTCCATTTCCACCACGCCGTCCCTATGATGCTTAGGGAACAATCTACATGAGGAGGACGCAGAATCGACGAGGAACAACAGATCCCTGATTGACTTATTCACCAAAATCTCATCCATAAAAACCTAACATCCCACCAGTGAACATAACATTTTCTTAAGGATTTGACATCAACTTAGAAATCCCTTGGCAAAAAGGTAAAGTGATTCAAAGAAAATTTTCAAGACTTACCTCAATCCATGTACAAAGAAATGTATAGCGGGGATCTAACAATCCATCATGGGTGAATACAAAAGAACAATCCTCATTGCTTGCACGAACCAATCCACTGAGAATTAAGTGAAGTGTTTTGGCTTTCTCAAGAACCAGCTCTGGTTTGGGCATAAGCAAAGCCATGATCTTCAAACAACATCTTAAGAAGAGAGTAGCTAACCGAATACTTTCTTCTGTGGGACAACAAGTCTCAGCCTTTCGTTTGAATAAAGTGGAGAAGAGGAATTCAAAACTCCTATCAAGCTCTCTGAACAAAACATCTGAGAGGTAACAAACATCCTCGAAACTGATCCTTTCCACTTGCTCACCATTGAGCTTTATATTCCAACAATGTGAGGCGATGTCACAATTCTCCAAATTCGTTGGTTGGGTTAACGACGAATGACCCAGAAAGTACAATAGACGTTCCAAAATTGGCTTATGAGAAACCTGGAGACCAAAATAGGAAAACCACAAAAAAAACCCTAAATTGATTCACGCCGTTATAAAAATCATTACTTTTGAGAACGAAACTATTTCTCGACAAGTTTTTAGGGATCTACTCAGAAACTAAGCATTGCCCAGTAAAATCCGAGACTGGTTAATTTGATTGTAATCGAAATTGGGCAAAAATTGCAGAAACATCGAACCTGTGAGGACGTAATTGCTGAAGCAATGGATCGGAATAAGTCGACGGGCTTCTCGGGTAAATTCGGAGCTTGGGTATTCTTATTCTTACGGTTCCGCTTGGCCGTCATCGCCGGAAGAGGAGAGAGGCTGCTAGAAAAGTAGAAAACTCGATTTCAGGGAGGGGGGGGGCTTTGTGTTGTATGGCGGGAAAACTACAAAGCACGCGTCGTTTTTGTGCAGTCGAAACGACACACAGTTTATTTATAGAAACGGAAAAAAAAAAAAACAAAGAGATGTTTGATTCCCTGTCATGTGGTTAGCACTTAGCAGGAAGACTAATGGGGCAACACTGACTTTGCAGTATGAACTTTTTTCTCACTGCCCTGAAAGTTTTAAGGATTTGACTTGCTTGGTTATTCCTTTTGTTTGTGAACAGTCTTTTTTAGTTTTGTTATATCCATGGCTACATTGGGATTGGCAGGAGAGAACATGACACATAATGTTGAAATGCAATTATCACTTTTTTTTTTATCTAGATCAGGCCTGTCAAAAAGCTCTATTTAAGACAATAGAAGTTTTGGTCACCTTGTATTGCATCAATTTATAACACTTGTGTCCTAGATTTGTGAATCCTTACCAATTACCATCTTCCATAGACCATAGATAGAATAGCACATTGATCAAAGAACTTTATTAGGTTGTGATTCTTGTCAGCAGATCAATATTTATCCTTTGGGCTAGTTTTATAGTTTTCTTCTCTCTAGTTTTGTTCTCCTAGTCAGAGAATCTGGACAAAAACGTAATATGACTTTTGCTCTTTGAGCTCCATGATATTTCTTTTTTATGTTACTAGGTAATATCCCGCGCATAAGATTGTTATATTAGTTATGTTAATTTATTTTAGTTTATGTAATAATCAAACTATGAGAATTTCTTGAAAGTATTTTTTTAGTAAAGTTTTTTAAAATGGTATTTCTGAAAATGGTATTGAAAAAATGTATTTTTGAACTCTCCTTAAAACTACATATATAATAAACAAATTTCCTAAATGTCAATAATACACTTTATTTATTCAAATTTCTTTTATTTTCACCTTAATTTAAGCTATATTGCTAGGTTAAATTCTAATGATTTCCTCTTTGTAGTAAAATTTTGGAAATAGAATATCAAATTGTTTTTATATAGAAAATCATTAAATTGCAAAATTTTGAATTAAAGAAATATTATAATGATCATTATGTAATTATAATTAGGATCACAAGAACTAACTATAATGATGAGTATACAAATTCTCAAAAAAAAAAAAAAAATTGGAGGTAAGAGAGAATTAAAATTTTTGATTTAATAATTCTATTATAATAGTTAATTTTGTTAAAACATTGCATACCCTTAAAAATAAAATATATATACATGTATGAAGATGATTTATTTAGCTTGATTCTCTCATTGGGTTTTGGTTAAAATTAGTGTTGTTGAATCTGCATCGATAATTTTTTTTTACAGCCACCAAATTTTTATTATACATATATAATTGAAAATAATAAGAAGAGAAAAAAGGAAGGAAGAAATACATTAAAAAAGAATAAAATTGAACAAAATATAAGAGAATGCAGCAAAATATATAATCACACTCTTGCCATGAGTTTTGAATTCATGCAAGAACATAAACAAAACAAAGAACACATTTAGAATTTGTGATATGGTGGATGATGATGTGAGAATGGTTATTTATAGGATTTCAAGGATGAAATTTACATTTCTAAAATAATTTAATTAGAAGAGTTACAATTATAATTTATAGTGTGTTTGAGTGTAAATGAATGGAAAAAGTCAATTCATAATTTATGTAATTTCAGTTACAATTTAGAAGTAAAGTGTGGATTTAAAGTATAGATTAATGTACATTATTACATTTTTACTTAATGAAAAATAAATATATTTTTAGAAATTAAATGCTAAATAGACCAATAAGGAGAGAGTGGAACCTTATAAAATCATATGAAATGCAATAAAAATTCCAAAAATTAATTTAATTTTAAAAATTGAAAACAATGTTAAATATATATAATACTTTCAAAATTAAAATATAGAAGTAAACTCTTACAACACATATAAGATATAACAACATTTGATATTGGTGGGAGAGGAGGAGAAAATGATTACTTATAAGATGATAATCCAAATTAGATAATGGAGATGAATCTTTTAAAATAAGAACAATATAAATATATATCTTGTAATCTCTAAAATTAAAATTTAGCATTAAAATTTTACAATGATATTTCATTTTGTTTTCTGTAATTCATACAACAAAAATAAGAAATCGAGAACAAAAAAAACAAAAAATGGTTTGAGGTCTTGTGGAAGAGAATGAGAAAAGTGGAAGAGAATGATAGAATGAGAAAATGTGAAAATGAAAAAGTAAAAGAATTTCAATATGAGAGAATGAGAGAATGCTTATTTATATGATAAGAATTAGTGTAAGTTACATTTAGAATATAATTATGAGAGTTACAATTATAATTTATTGTGTTTGAATAAAATTGAGTAGTGGAATATGATTAATGTATAATTTATTTTATTTTCAATTATAATTTTATTTTAATGTGTGAGTTAATGTATCGTGTTAATTAGGTCTTAAATATTATTTGAAGCAATTTAACAATTAGAAAGCAAATAAAAAATAGAAAAAATTAAAAATCATTAAATGGAAATGAACCAATAAGGAGAGACCAAAACTTTACTTTTATATATATGATTTTCACACACAGTTGAATATGTTTGACAGGAACTGGTGCTTGGTGGGTCTGAGAGAGGACATTGTGCATCAATTGTCACTGTGCCGAATTGTAAACACTTGGACGATTCCATGACATCATCAGAACTAGCTCTAAGGGCATCTTTATAGGGAGAACTATTTTGAGTGTTTTTAGAGTAAATATACTATGAAAATAATGTAAGATCAGTAGTTAGGATCTTTTGTTAAAAAGTTAGTTATTGGGAGAACATGTTTAAGATCATAAAATTTAATAATATAATAATGTAAAACATATTACAATTATAAAAACTTATAAAATGACATTTAAATTGCAAACTTATAAAACTTTTACTAAAATTCAAAAAAACAAACATATTACTTAATTAAAGCACACAAACATTTTATTTAATTAATACATAGTTTAATGTCCAAATTTATTATATATATTCTCAATCAAATCCTCTTTTAATTTTTGAAAAATTGTTTACAAAATATTGTATCCATTCATAGCTTGCCACGTCAGCTTAGAACTGAGCCAAGATCAGTTCTACATCAAGAATTGATCTTAGTGTTCTTATGCCACTATTCATTATTTTTCTAATTTTTTTGGGTTAAGAACACCAAGGGTGTTCCCCTATAAAGATGGCCTAAGTAAACACTTGTGCAGTCGAAACGACACGCAGTTTATTTATAGAAACGAAAACAAAACAGAGAGATGTTTGTTTGGTTAACAGGAAAACTAATGGGCAACACTGATTTTGTAGTATGAACTTTTTTCACTACCCGGAAAGTTTTAAGGATTTAACTTGCTTGGTTATTCTTTTTGTTTGTGAACACTCTTTTTAAGTTTTGTTATATCCATAGCTACATTGGGATTGGCAGGAACATGACACAGAATGGTGAATGCAATTATCACTTTTTTGGTTAGATCAGACCTATCAAAAAGCTCTTGTTAAGACAATAGATGTTTTGGTTTCCTTGCATTGCATCAATTTATAACACTTGTGTCCTAGATTTGTGAATCCTTAATTCCTTACCATTTACCATCTTCCATAGACTATAGATAAAATAACACATTGATCAAAGAATTTCTTTAGGGTGTGAGTCTTGTAAACAGATCCATATTTATCCTTTGGGCTAGATTTATAGTTTTCTTCTCTCTAGTTTTGTTCTCCTACGCAGAGAATCTGGACAAAAAAGTAATATGACTTTTGCCCTTATGATATTTGTTTTTTTTGTTATTTTCACACACAGTTGAACATGTTTGATAGGAATTTGTGCTTGGTGGGTCTGAGAGAGGACATTGTGCATCAATTGTCACTGTGCCCAATTGTAAACACTTGGACGATTCGTAGCATACTCCACGTGTCTTCGTCTGTGTGGGGCCTATAATCACGATGATACAATGGCTAGTAGTCACGTGTACCCTCTAGTAGCCTTGCAACTTAGCTATCGCCTTTAATATCTTTGGTCTCACTCACAATAACAACACTTCGGTTCCTGTTCCTCGCTTTGTCTTCTTTTCGTGTCATGACTCATGAAATATATCTAATTTCCCGTCTCCTTTTTTTTTTTGGTTCCAAGAATAGAACCAAAGTATTGTAAGTTTGTAACGTTCAAAATGGGAGAATCGCCACATAGACGAATGAATTTTTTTTTGTTTCGTTTAGAGTGATAAATTGATTGAAAAGTATAGTCAATGCTTTTAAAAACGTACAGAACGCTCTGAATCGCTTCGGTTTGTAGATACAATGAATGCAAAACTAGTGTAGGTCAATAGTTTTCTGCTACCGACAGGGGAGAAAATGAGCAAAACATTCAATTTGGTAAAAGTAGTGAAAAGTGAAAATAAACAGCAAGACTTGTAAAGATATCGTCAAGATCATAAAGTCGAAAATAAAGAACTTTCTTGCATGGGTGATATTGACATAAAGAAAAGCATCACAAATTAAAAAAAAAAAAAAAAAAGAGAAACACCACCATATGTCTTCCCTTACGTGGAGCTTTAGTAGGTAAATGAATTAAATGATCAAAAGAACTTTCTTGCATTAGCCTCTGAATAGTAAAAGCATTGAACTATATACGCAGCTCGGTACGATCCGACTTGATGATATCTATCTATGCAACTCTAAATTAAACGAACTTAAACCACATTAAGCTTTACTACTTCGTTAGATAGACCCACTAGCTTTTTACTATGGTTAGAGATTTTAATAATCTTTGAGATTTTTATGTTGTGTTTGAATAATAGTTACTTTTGAAAATAAACAGTTCTAGACTTTAAACAGAAACATAAAGATTTGAGTTTCAAGTCTAATCTTCCACACTCACAAGTAAATGCAATTAATATATGTATCACTATAACTTCAAATTAGAGTTATCATATGTTGTAGAACGCAGTGTCTATTATTATTAATAACTAAACAACAATCCAAGTATCCAACTATACTCAATAATACGGAACCACACAGGGGGAACCAAGAAAACAAAGTAGAAACTAGAATGAAACAAGAACAAATAATCGAATCCGACATAAAACAAGTCTCCCAAGTGTGTTCTTAAGCTGACATAATTATAAAGATGGTCAAAACCAAACTTAAAACTGTAGTAGTAATCGACATAACGGCCATACCATTCGCCGACGATTTTTTCTGTCCTGGTCCTCCTGGAGCTCCCGCCGGCGTACTGATATCACCGGATGCCGACGGACCCTCTCCCGAGGGACCCATCGCCGAACCATCTCCCGACGGACCCATCGCCGAACCTGACGGCGAAAGAGAAGTAGAGTCTCCCGGAGCCAAAGATGGAGAAACGGCGGGTGAGTTTGAAACAGGGGATGAAGCTTCTGGTGCCATTGGTCCCGGAGGTGAAGTCATCGGAGCAGAAGACGGAGGAACAGTGGAAGAAGATTTTGGAGCCATTGGTGCCGGTGGTGAAGTCATCGGGGCAGAAGACGGAGGAACAGTGGAAGAAGATTTAGGTGCCATTGGTGCTGGCGGTGAAGTCATCGGAGCAGATGATGGGGAAACAGGGGAAGAGGATTTAGGTGGTGCCGGCGGTGAAGTAGTCGGAGAAACAGGGGAACCTGATTTAGGTGCCATTGATCCAGGAGGAGAAGTCGTCGGGGAAACAGGGGAGGAAGATTTAGGCGAGTGAGCTCCTCCAGGGGGAGTAGTAGATCCCGGAGGAGAAGTTCCCGGTGCGGCAGCGTGAGGAGGCTGAGCCGTAGATGGAGTCCTAGGAGATATGACAACGACAGCAAGCTTTTGTCCCTTCTTACAGTTGTCTTCATTGCCACTGATGAAGTAAAAGGGACCATAACGATCAAGCGAGATCTCAGAGTCTCCATCGTCCACTCTCTTGATCGGGTTCTTTGTGTTACATCCGTCGTAATCAGCCTTGTTCACCTCTAGCACTGAGTCAGCTCCCTTAGCGTAGCTAAAATCTGCAAGAAACAGAACGAGTTTCAGACAAAAGTACAGTTAAGTTATAATGAAATGACACAAACGTGTAAGAGAAATGAGAGAAAGAGAGAGAGAGAGGTATACAGAGAGTGTCGTGAACAAGGAAACGGTTTTTGCCAGACCAAGATTCGTAGTTTTCAGGTGGGTTTGTAACCCACGCGCCGCTGCCTCCGACACTAAACTTCCGAGCGTTGGAGATTGTAAAGAAGGCAGAGAGAGAGAGGAGGATGGTGAAGAAGAAAGAAAGGCTTTTCATTTTTAGAAAGGTCATGATGGGTTTCAAGAAGCTACGAGAGAGTTTTTTTTTCCTTCTAAGAAGATAAGAGACAAATGAGTTTGTGTGTATGTATGTATATATAGAGATGAAGGGGTTTTTAATGGTGGAGATCAAATGAGAAGAGAGAGGCTAAAGGGGAAGTGAAGCTTTTCTAGTCTTTATGATAGAGAGAGGCCAGTTTTTATGGGGTTAATACGTGTTAGAAACTTGAATCTTGTATCTACTCGTTTCGCTCATGAAAAGAAGAGATTGCTTCTTCGTATCTGCCGACGTGTTTAATGTTATTCTTTTTGGGGATTTGAAGTTATGTGAAGTTTTTGTCCCCGGATAAAACGCGTTAAAGAGCTATTTGATTTGTGTGGTAAGAATCGGATTCAACGAATCATATGCCAGTTTCCATTATATCATAAGAGAATACCAAAAAGTTTTAAATTTGCATCTGGTTTTTATTTACAAATTCACTTGATGATTTTTCTCTTTTCCCTGTATTTCATTGTTTTGTATGTATACTATAAATCCATGTATCATTCATTCATCTTCCCTGTTTTAATCACATCTACATTAGTACATATTGGTCTCCTACGTACTTTTTCCACGTAAGAAACTTGCGAGGTCTGAATAGTGGTACTAGTGGCAGTATATTAATAGATCTAATCATACAAACCCCAAATATATAACACTTGCTACATTTTGAATTTATGGACTGGGCTTAGGTATGGGCCCTGTATTTCCTTTCTTGGAGTTATTGATTAGAAAGACTACAGTATTATTATTATTTTTCTTTTTTCTCTTCCTTGTATACTTAGCCACGAATCACAATTTAGTACAAGAATCAGCCTTTGCTCCTGTCGCTTTGGGTTGGGGACACGTGAGAAGCAAAACTATAAGCCACGTGTTCTTCTTCCGACACTAACTCGATCTTAAAAGTACTTTTCACTCGGTGTGTCCTATAACATTAGAGCGAGAGGCTCCATATGTTTTGTTGTCTTGTTGATACGAAAGAGTAAAAAATGGCAGCGATGTTTTTAGCAAAGAGAGGAGCCATAAACGTATACAGAGCTTCTTTATTACACAAGGATTACAGCAACAGTTCTCGATCAGTAGCTGATAAAGTCATTACCATTACTAACTCTCGTTACTTCGTATCCCAAGTACGTTCTTTGAACTCGTTGAAGATAGATTGATGCATACGAAAATCGTTGAGGTATCTATTATATCACTTGATTTTTCGAAATTCTTTTGCAGGGGAACAACGGAGAGAAACCGAAAGAAGAGGCGATGGGGACAACTACAGATGGTAAGGCGCCGAATGTGACGTTGAGTCATGCCACGGATACAGCCAAAGATGGATTGAAGCGAGCCACTGATGCAGCCATCAAGAAGAGTGGAGATGCAGGCAAGCGAAAGAGTGTAGAGAATAAAAAAGGAGATGATGGTCAGGAGAGTGTAGCTGTGGGTGAAGATGGAACTGTCGAAGGCCAAAATCAGTCATCAGGATGACAATGTAATAGACTTTATTATAAGATTATCAATTTCCTAATAATGTAATGGATGTTGGTCTAAACCATATGATATGTGTTTATTTTTGTATAAAACCATAGAATATCTTTATTATCAGTTGCCAATAACAATTTATCAGTTACCTAATTAAAAAATTAAGTACTCATCATTCATAAACTTTCCTTTTATTTCTTTCTTACAATTTGTGATCTTTGTTTTGCTTTTAGATGATGTTTAACATTCACACTTTCTTAATCTACCATCTAGCTACTATTGTTGTCTGCCTCTGTCTGAGTTTCAAAGTCACCAAACACTACATCTCTTAATTTCCAAAACTGCAGATGAATCGCATTAACAAAATTCAAAGCTCTCTTGGATGCGTTTTATCTTCCACGAAATGGTTTCTTGGATTGCGTGAGCTTCCTGAACCCAGCATGCAATATCATAACTACAAAGAGACACAAGAGAAAGCATCAGAGGTCATCGCCAGCCATACAAATCTAAATCACACTTGACCATTGCTAAGTTAGTTACCTGAATAACTGACGGCAAGAGCAGAGAAAAGAGCCATTTGGACATTCAAAAACGTCAGAAGAACTGCAGTCCCTGCAAGTAGGAGAAGCAAAAAAACGAGTCAAGGTTCATTCTACAATATAATCAATCCGTTTACAGTTTCAGTTCAAAACATTCTAGAAATAGTTTCTCTAGACTACTACAGTGAGCAGCATAAACTTATCAGAGTAATATCAGCTCAAGTGATATCAACAAAACAAACAGATTGAAGGAACAATTTGATCCACAAAGATTCCCAAAATCAATAAGTCCCTCTTGAAATTCATACCAAAACGCTTTCAGCATTCTGTGACTATAAAAACTCACCGCACTGTCCAATACCGATTGAAAACTTCCTCATGGAAGGGTGACGATCAAATTGCCATCTATCACTGCAGTATTTGAACAGCTCCCAAAGAGCTAAGCTTGCTAACAATCCCACCAATGCAAGTGGCATCTGATACCTACAAGCACCAGAATTAACCAAAAACCAATTTAAAGATTCATACTTTAACCTAATCCAACAATGTCTAAAACTCTAAAGGTTTAGCCTTTATCCAATTAAAAGAGTAAGTAGAACCATACAATGCACAAGCGAAGAAGACGATGAAGAGGGTAGCGTAATTCCTAGCGAATCTTTTAATATTCTCATGAACTCTCATCCTCGCTTGCTGAGAAGACGACGGGAACGAATAAGAGTCACAATTGCCAAAGAAACCGGTGGTCCACGGTGGCGTATCTCCGGAAAAGTCATCGGCGGAGAGCTTGGAGAAAGGGTTGATAGTCAGAAGAGAAGAAACAGTGACGAGCCGAGACAAGAGAGAAGCGAAGAAACCACCGGTAATGGAGGAAACGACATCGTCGGAGGCAGAGGAAGTTGCGGCAGCTGAGGATGATACGGGTGCAGAGGAGGAAGCAGCGGCGGCGGCGGCGGATGTGCGGTGATCGAGGAGCTCGAGGTAGCCGGAGTCTCGGAGCCAAGATTCGAAAGCAGGATCGGGTACGCTTAGAGAAAGAGGATTAGGAGAGAAAGCCATTATCCTTGTTGTTGTCGTCGTCCACGATTATCCCCACCGTAGTCTCTTCTCCTCGGTATTCCCAAAGAACCAATTTTTACAAAATTGCAACTATTAATCCAAAACATCTTCATAATTGCTAAATTTGTACACTAGAATAAATTCTTGTTATTTTTACTCTTTGGTTAAGTGATTATACTCTTTTCAAATTAATAATGATAGATGTTAAAAAAAAAACTATAAAATTATCATTTTACTTAATCATGGTATTGAAAGTTTGAAACCTAAAAAACAGAAAATTATTTATGAAATCCCATAATTTAAAAGGTAAATATAAAAGTCGATATCTACTTGTTTATATAATTAACTAGATTAGACCCACTTATTAACGCAGATATAAGAAAAATATATAAATTTACAAGGGGGAAAAGCAAAAATGCCCCTTTTTCCCTTCCACTTTTTAAAAATGCCCTTGGGAAGGGTCCATTTTTAAGGGTACCCCTTTTTTTGGTGAAAAAGACTTTTTTACCCTTAATGAAGGAAACCTAATTTTCTCTACTTCGCCGTGCTTCTCTCCTTCCTCAACCGACGATTCTCTCTCCTTCGTTCATCGGCGATTCTGCGGCGATTCACGATCCTTCTTCGCGGCGATTCTCGATCCTTCTTCGCGGCGATTCTGCGCTTTCTCCTCTCGTATACGTAATTCCCGACATTGATTCTGGTTCTAGGCAGGTTCATTCTTTCTTTTTTTCTTTCTGGGTTTATCAATTTGTACTATCGCTTTTTTAAATTTAGGGCTTTTAGATTTCTTTGATATCGATTTGGAATATGTAAACTCTTTTAAATTTGGATTTATGTTCTTTTAAAACAGTTTTTAAAAGCCTCTTCAGTTTCTTTGATATCGATCCAGATTCAGATCTGATGCATTCAGATCGATAATTGTGTTTGATATGGATTTGAAATTAGTAAAGTCTTGTAAATTTGGATTTTTGTTATCTCTTGTAAAACACTTTTTGATAGTCCCTGTTAAACCATTTGATATCAATTTTTAGATCCCCCGTAGTTGAATTATGTCGATAAAGTGTGTTGATAAGATGACTTCAGATCGATAACGTGTGATGTTGATTTTTAAAAACCTTTTTAAAACTCTTGTAAATCCGTTGAAAAGTCTAATTAAGTGTTTTTCGTTAACAGATGGCATCAAGTGATTTTGAACCCCTTGCACTACCAGAACCAACATATGGTATGGGTTTAGAACCAATTGTTGGAGCAAACATATGTCAACATTCGGACTTAAGCCTAGTTGCCAAAGTTAAACATACATTAGGAGAAGCATCTTTCACGAAGCTTCAATCTTCCTTCCTTGGGCACATCATCAATCTTTCAGCCAGAGACATTGTATTTTCTGGGAAAATATTCCACTACTTGATGCTGAGAAGGCTGAAGACAAGAGGGAGAAACTTATGGTTTACAGTCGACATGCAACTTCTTCGGTTTTCCATGAGAGAGTTCTTCCTTACAACAGGTAATTATAAAGTGTTTGCAATGGTTTTAAAAACCTTTTAAAACCTTTTAAAACCCTTTTAAAACCTTTTAAAACCCTTTTAAAACCTTTTAAAACCCTTTTAAAACCTTTTAAAACCCTTTTAAAACCTTTTAAAACTATTGTAAAAGGGTTTTTCCTGTTTTAGAAGTTTTTAAATCCTTTTAAAACTCTTTTAAAAGGGATTTAAAAGGGTTTTAGAATAGTTTATATTAGGCAAAGTTTGAACAAACTAACATCATTGTTTTATTAAACATAGGGATTCAATGCGAACCTATTCATAGAGAACCAAGGAATAACGGCAAAGATCCAATTAGTGATCCATATTCTTGGGCGGTGAGAGGAGATTACACTTTAACTCAACTTCAATATCGACTATTTAATGAACCAGAAGAGGGTGAAGAACCTTTGGATGACAAGGAAAAGGAATGCCTCGCTGCAGTTGTATTAACAGAAGGTATTTTGATGACACCAAATTCAACAGAGAAGATACCTCTGTCTAGGCTGAAGCATGCATCGGATTTCGAGATGTATACAGCCCAACCATGGGGCAAGGAAGCGTATAACATTCTCGCCACATGCATTCAGAAATTCGATAAAAATACTTGGTTCAAAGGTCAGTATAGTGTCAAGGGATTTCCCATGGCATTATATATATGGGCCTTGAGTGCTGTTCCAATTTTTGGTGATAAATTTGCGAGAAGATGTAATTTTTCCAGAACATTCTATCCACTGATTCTCAACTGGCAATCAAGTCGTTTTGCAAGGTTTGATGATGTTGTTGAAACTATTAAGACAGCAACTTGTGTAAGTTTTGAATTCTATTAAAAGTGTAGTTTTGATTATTCATTGGTTATCTATATTTGATGAGTTTAGTTTTGATGGATTTTGATTATTTTTGTAGGTTGAAGTCAAAACAATAATTGGAGATCCAGAAGAATATAAGCATTTGGTTGATAAAGATGACAATGATTTTGAAGAAGTTATTGGCTTGGTTATGAAAGGCTATAGGTTGAAGAAAGAAGAATGGTCTACAAGATTAGTTGATATTTACTGTGCTTTGGGAGAGTTGGGTGACAAAATAGGGGAAAAATTGCCAGACTTTGAGAAACAAGAGAAAATGGAGAAAAATTTGTCAGATTCAGAAAAACTTGACATAATCCTCTTTATGTTAGATGACTTCAACAAAAGACTAGAAGCCATTGAAGAAGCTGTCAAAACCACATCAGGGAAAGATAAGGATAAAGGAGTAAGATTACAATATCGCACCTTTTCGCATATATTCGACACTAAACTCTTTAAACTGAGGTCCTTTTTTTTTCTTTTCCCTTTGCAGTCTCACGAAGATGAAGATGGACAGAATAGAAATGAAGAGGTTATAAATGAAGAGGTCAGTATCTATTTTAAAAGTTTTTCTGTTTAAAAAGTGTTTTTAACGGATTTACAGCATAACACTGATTAAAGGGAAACCATAGTG
The DNA here is from genome assembly GCA_023657505.1 of Camelina hispida. NCBI lineage: Eukaryota > Viridiplantae > Streptophyta > Magnoliopsida > Brassicales > Brassicaceae > Camelina > Camelina hispida. The sequence goes on along the minus strand of CP094635.1, from coordinate 8,033,359 downwards.
ACTTAAACCTTTTAAAACCCTTTTGAAACAGAATGTAAAACCTTAAAAATGATGTTGTTATATGTTCTTTTTTTTTGTTGCAGGCTGGCAAACAAAATGTTGATGGAGATATTGCTAGAGAAGATTTCGTAGAAAGCCAGTCTGCAGATTCTGTCCGTCCATCAAACACACAAGATGGGAGCTACGCTGCAGATGATGAAAACACTCAAAAAACTGATGGTGATGATGGTAATTACTTTGAAGAAACACCAAAGGTACATATATCTAATATTTTTATAAGTTCTCAAATATCCTTTTAAAAGCCTGTTGTAAACCACAATTGTTATCATCTTTGAAGGATAAATCTCCTTCTCCACGCCCTTCTACACCAAAATTTGATCTTCTTTCTGAAGAAGATGAGGATAGTGGAAAAGATAAAAGCATTGATAAAGAGAAGGGAGCAAGAAGTCAGAAGAGAGTTTTGAGAGAGAGAAAACAGGTAAATCATTAATTTTTAATATAGTTGTTATGAGTATTTTAAAAGATTTCATCAAGTAAACCAAGAAATGATGAACCGCAGAGAAAGTGTAAGCAAAGCAATGATGGTGATGATGATGATATGAACAGAAAAGAGGTTAGTAACTAGTTGTATAATGTTTTTCATTTTATTAAATGTTTTACAAAAAATTGTGATTTTCTTGAGGCACTACAGAGGAAGAAGCGTAAACCAAGTGACAACCCAGATGCTGATATTCAAGCTAGAGAAGGGGTATGTATCTAACTTAATTATTTATTTCTATGAGATATTTAAAATGTTCTCCAGTGTATCGATATAAAGTGCGAAATTTTTTTGTTTTGTAAAGCCACAGAAAAAGAAGATTAAATCTGATGATGTTGGTGGTGTGCAAAGAAAAAGTGAACGAAATACAATTCCTTCTATTCACACTCAGCCGCCTTACACGGCCGAGAAGAAGAAAGACCCAATACTTTATCCTTTTTCCAAAGTTGATAAGACCCGGTTGGATGTATTTAGTGACTGGAAGAATTCAAGGAAAGCAAAGTAAGTTTTAGTTTCTAGCAACAAAAGTAAAAGTTCAATTAGTCTTTTAACAGATGTATTCATGGTTTTGTAAGTATTCATGATTATTCTGTTTATTTTTGGATGTAGGCAACTAACAATTCTGGGTAAAAAAGTTGATGCCAAGTGGTTCACAACACTAGAGACGCCAGGGAAGTCGTTAACAACAATGGTATGATTACAAAGCTTAAGGTTTTACAAATGTGTTGTTAACGTTTCATGGGGTTTTAAAAAGGTTTTAAAAAGGTTTTAAAGAGTTTTTAAAAGTGTTTACAAGAGGTTTAAAAGGTTTTAAAAGGAATTAAAATATGTCTTTTAAGCGTTTTCAAAGATTTACAATGTGTTTAAATTGATTTACAAGATGATGTGTGACCGGGTATGAACTTATTTATATGAGTTATTTGACAACAAGACTTGTTCTAATCTGTTTTTGTTGTTGTTTAGCATGTTGATACAGTTGTGAAGTTGTTAAGCAGAAGAGAAGAAAGTCATCCGCACTTCTATAAAAGCAAATCATTGACGTTGGCTGAAACTTCTTTTTGAGAGAGATTGATGAATATTACTCAATATTCGTTGACAACAAAGATGAGTATGAGTTCCCTGAAGAAGGATTCAGTCAACTCTTCAAGGAAGCACCTACAAACAAAATACTGGCGCCAATGTTGGTTAAGGAAAAGCTTTGGATGCCATTGATGATCAATTTGGAGAAGAAGGAGTTGATTATCTACGACTTAGGCAAGCATTTCTACACCAACAAAATTAAAGACAAACAGGTGGGAGCATATGCTGTTGCAATGCCTTATATAGCCCAGAAGAAGTTTGGGATGAAAAATGATACAGAGAAATCTCCGTTCAGAATCAGTATTATAAATTGCATACCTCAGGTAAATACTGTTGAGCTTGTTTTCTAGTTTTCTGATATGGTCTCTGTAAATACTTTGGACTCTTCACTTTGTTTTTTTGATAGGTTGATAAGATTGAAGATAGTGGTGTCTTCATGCTGAAGACAATCGAATGTTTGGCTATGAGCATAACAACACATGGCAATCTTAAAAATGAGTCAATTGGTGATTTACGGAAGAAAATGGCGGTTGATATCTTTGCAGGTCAGTGTAGGTTTTCACATGGTTATTTAAACTGGTTTTAGATGGGTTAACAACTTTTGTATTGCAATGTATTTTAAATGGTTCTAACATCAATTGTATTATATTTGCAGAATTACAAAATGACTAGGATAATGGAAGTTTGCATCTTGCTGGTATATGAACGTGATCGCAGGAATGGTGCTTTAGCTTATTGCATCAAGAACAATATTTTAGTTTTTTTACTGTGACACTATTCTAAAAATATGTTAAGATACTCCTTTTATATATATACTTCGTTTAAATTTTAGGTATTTACAATGAAGTTTAAAACCCCTTCTGGTCTCCGAAGTTTAAAACGTTGTTTATCATTTCCGAATCCTTTTAAAAACATTTTAAAACTCTTGTAAATCCTATAAAATTTATTGAAATACCCAAAAAATCCCTTTTAATCCTTTTAAAATACGTTTTAAAACACTTGTAAATCCTTTAAAATCATTGAAATACCCAAAAATTCCTTTTAATCCTTTTAAAATACGTTTTAAAACACTTGTAAATCCTTTAAAATCATTGAAATAACCAAAAACCCCTTTTAACCTTTTAAAACGCTTGTAAAAACTTTTAAATGGTTTTAATACTATATTTTAAATGATTTTACAATGTTTTTGTATAATAAGGGTGAAAGCCCTAGGCCTAGGCCCAAATAGTAAAAATAACCTCCACTCCCCCGTGTATCAATTGTCCCTAAAAACTAGGGTTTCTCTTTCAAAAAGTCGCGAAATTCACTCAAATCTGTATTTGCCTAAATTGTATTTGCCGAAATTCACTCAAATCTCTTTCAAAATTCACTCAAATTCACTCAAATCGTCGGATTGCAGACACGAAATCGTCGGATTGAAAGTAGAAGTCGGCTGATTGGGTACGCGAGGACTTCAAATTGCAATTTCTCTTTGTCGAATTACGGACTCTTCTTCTTCCTCGTTTTTCCTCTCAGTACTCTATTCGAATTCGTCGTCTCTTCTTCTCCCTTTTGTAAGTTTGGTTTGGAATTTAATTTTGACTTCAATTTCTATTTCAATAAGGGATATTGGGTGCATGCCTTGAATATGTTCTCTGTAAACAATGTTGACAGGTGTTGCGATATGAGTAATTTTGAAGATTCCGCGAAGAAACTGTTCTTTCCAAAAGATTAATCACGCCAGGCACAGAGGGAGATACATTAGAAAGAGTTACTAAATATTCTTCAGAGCAAGCTGTTTTGGCGACTGTAAAGAATGCATTAAAAAGAAAAGAGTTCGAGCAGTTAGAGAAGTCTTTCTTGGGTCCAATTATAGAATTTGTTAATCGGGAAAATATCAAGTTCTCGAGTCAACTGGTCCACCACTTACTACAGAGGAGGATTTTGTCTGCGAAAAAGAGCTCTGGTTTGCATTTGATGATCAACCTATGCGATTTTCGCTAAGGGAATTCGTCATTACAACAGGCCTTCCCGTAGGCACTGTTCCATCAGGTACTGTTACATCGAAAAAAGATTTGTGGATGAATGATAAAATGACCTGCAAATGTCTTCTTCATACTTTGAAAGTTAAAGGGAAAAACATGAAATCTGAGGAAAGAATTAGATTAGGTGCTTTGATACTAGTGGAGGGGATATTGATAGCTCAAAATCCAATAGTTCGAATTCCCTTAAAGAATTTGCTGAGAGCCAGTAGTTTTGAGAATTTCTGTAAGTATCCTTGGGGTGAAATTGCTTACGAATCATTAGTGAGAGATGTGAAACAAATGACTGTGGGAACGTTGGCAAAAAAACAGTATGGAATGGCTGGCTTTCCATTTGCAATCCAAATCTGGTTGTTATCTTCAGTTCGACAGCTAGGGGAACATTTTGGTGTTAGGGAAAGCATTTCAAGCCAAAATCAACATCTCCCACTGATCTTGCAATGGCAAAAGACATCTTCCCCAAGATTCAATGATATAAAATTTGTTTTCGAGTCTTGCAAGGTACCATTACTTCTCTAGAACTATTTTTTTTTTGTTTTCCAACAGTTTTAAAACACATGTTAAAACCTTTTAAAAAAAATGTTAGTAATGTAATTTAGATTTACAATGTGTTTTAAACTGGTTTACAAGACTTTACAACGGATTTGCAAGGGATTTCTAGAGTTATAAAAGAGTTTTAAAAGGTTTTAAATATCTGTATAAGATTTTTGAGATATAATATGAATCAATTTATCTTTGCAGTTTGAAGTGAAAACAATTGTCGGTGATCCCGATGAATATAGCCATTTGGTTATGCCACCGAATGATGAAGACAAGGATTTCGACGAAGTTGTTAAACTTGTAATCAAAGGCTATAGGATGACTAAGGAGGAATGGATTCAAGGATTTATTCAAGATGAAAAAGGAGAAAAAAATCAAAAAAAGCGTGTGAGAGAAGCTGCAGGGCCATTCTTGAATCAAACTAACAAAAAAAAAAGAATATCTTTTAGTGAGAAAATTGACATGATTTTAAAAACATGTCAACTTACTCACAAAAGATTAGTGAGACTGGAGAATCATGTGGGGATCACTACTGCTGCTTCAACACCACAGTGGGAATCAAGGGCATTTCAAGAAGAAGAAGTACCAGCCTCGGCAACTGCATTTCAAGAAGAGGAAGTACCAGCCTCTACAACTGCATTTCAAGAAGAGGAAGTACCAGCCTCTGCAACTGCTTTCCAAGAAGAGGAAGTACCAGCCTCTGCAACTGCTTTCCAAGAAGAGGAAGTACAAGCCTCTGCCACTTCATTTCAAGAAGAGGAAGTACGAGCCTCTGCCCCCGATTTTGAAGAAGAGGAAGTACCAGCTTCTCAAAGTGAATTTGTAAGTGAAATAAAAACTTAATTCCTTTTAAAATCATTTTAAAAAGTATTTTAAAGAGCTTTTAACAAAATCATATAAACGTTTTCAAAGGTTTTGCTAGTGTTTTAAATAGTATTAAACAAAATTTACAACATTTCTAGGTATCTAAAGAAGATAATCAACATGAGAAACAAACTGACTTGAGAGGGGACCCAAGTGTTATTCCTGAAGAAAAACCCAGGATACTAATGAAAACGATCCACAAGAAGAGGATATGAATAATGATAAGGTATGTGTTACTCGAATATGATCGACAAATTTTAAATACCTTGTAAAAACATATTTGAAAATAATTTACATATGGTTAAAAAAAAGTATCATTATTTATGCAGGATGAGAAGCCTAACAGTGCTGATAATGTATACTCAAGCCAAGAAGAAGCGTACACTATTATATCGGATGACGAAGAGTGTATTAATATTTCAGATACTGATGAAGGCCCAAGCCAAGAAGAAGCTCCCACTCAACAAGAAGACCCAAGCCAAGAAGAAGCTCCCACTCAACAAGAAGCCCCAAGCCAACAAGAAGCTCCCACTCAACAAGAAGACCCAAGCCAACAACAATATCACACCAGCCAGGAAATGGGCAGTTGTAAGTTGCTGAAGTCTTTATTATAAATGATTTTCCCTGTTGAAAAATGACATATAATATTTTGTTTCTTTTGTTTGTATTAGTGCAAACACCTACTACGCAGGAGAACAATTTAAGTTACGAAGAAATAAAACAAATCGAGGAAGTTATAACTTCTTGGACGCAGAGCAACGACATCAGAACTATGCTTTCGTCAATTGATAACGTAAGTTTGAAAAATTCATATACTTGTTATCATAGGTGTTAAACATTAATAAAATTTGGATGTTCTACATTGTAGTATCTTTGGCAAGGGAATAAGTGGGAAAAAGTCTATGCCATGGATTTGATTACTAAAGAAGATGTAAAAAAGTAACAAGGAAGGCAATATTACTTCTTCATCCTGACAAAATTCCTAAAGATGTTACTCCACAAATGAGATACCTTGGTACCAGAATGTTTACAAAATTAAAGGTCAGTGAACCTCGACTTTTGTTAGATTTTATGCACATTTTACAGTTATTTAATATTAACTTATATTTTTGTTTTCTTTTGCAGGAGTACAAGGACAAATACGTAGGTTAAGGAATTTGGCATCTTGCTGGTCGCATCAAGAAGAATAATGGCAAAGTATTTCAATGTTTAGTTTGCAAGTAGATTTTTAAAAATTGTCTTTTTAATGTTATGTTATTTTTTTCGCTTGTAAAACTTTTTAAATGGTGTTAAACCTATAAACAGTTTAGTTAAACATGAGTAGTTTGTTCAAACTTGCCTAATATACGAGGTTATTGCTTAAAAAACTGTTTTTTAAAACCTTTTAAAAGGATTTTAAAACATTTTAAAAGGTTTTAAAACCTTTTAAAAGGGTTTTAAAACCTTTTAAAAGGTTAAATCTTCTAAAACGGGTTAATATTCTTTTAAGTTTTAAGGGTTTAAAAGGTTTTAAGAGAGCTTTAAAAGATGAAAAACCTTTTTAGAGGGTTTTAAAACCTTTTAAAACGAGTTTTAAATATTGTATAACCTTTTAAAAGAGGTTTTAGAAGTTTTTGAAAACCTTTTAAAACCTTTTAAAAATCTTTTAAAACCTTTTAAAATACCTTTTAAAACCTTTTAAAAAACCTTTTAAAACCATTAAAACTTTTTTAAAAACCATTTAAAAAATTATTGCCGCTATATCAACGTGATCACATCAAGAAGAATGAATAGAAATAGTATTTCAATGTTTAGTTTGCAAGTATATTGAATAAATGGTGTTAATGCTATAAATGGTGTTAAACTGTTTATAGGTTTTAAAAGGTTTTAAAAACCTTTTAAATCTTTTAAAAGGTTATATTTTCTAAAACGGGTTAATATTATTTTATGCTTTAAAAGGTTTTAAAAGGTTTTAAGAGAGGTTTTAGTGTTAAAAACCTAATCTTGTTTTTAGAAATTTTAAAAGGTTTTACAAATGGTTTATAATGATATATATCAATTTGGTTTTCTTTTTTAAAAGCTTTACAAGTTGTTTCTAATATTAAAACAGTAAGCTCTGAATAAAATATTTATTAAAATAGAGTTTACAAGAGCAGAGACTGAAATGTTTAATTAAAAAGAACAAAAACAAAATAAATTGTTCAAGAGTTCTTAAAAAAAATAGATATAACTATCTCAGTTTCCACTCCCAGCATACTGATTAGTCATCTCTCTAGCCATGACTTCAAACCTTCCCCTATCAGATTTGTAGAGGTTAGCAAGGTATTCAATGGTCTGTTCCTCATCATTGACCTCTGGGTCAATTAATTTCTCCACTAATTCCTTGAAAACCTTAACAATGGACATGGGAGTCCACCACTCGCGCAAACGTTTTAGATGAATGCCTCCCCTATCTGCTACATTTGGGTGGCAAATTCTTGTCTTGAAAACAATCTGCATAATCAAGAAATTTTATTTAAAAAATTATTGAGTTGCTGCAAAAAAGAGTACTAATAATCATGCTTGCTAAAATATAAAGGAGTATAATCAAAAATAGATACCTTGGGGGGACTTCTTGGGTAATCAGGGGGAAAAGTAATCCTAAGTTTAAACACTCCCCCTTCATAAGGAGTATTCACTGGTCCGATTAGAGTAGCCTCCCATCGGAAAATGTCATCATCAACAGTTACTAAAAAAAAGGCAAACACTCAATCTATTTTATCCTAAACAGTAAAACAAATCTACTCTGAAGATGTATGTGTTTACCTGCGGTGATGTTTGGCGAAAGATCCCTGTTCAGACATCTCATATCAGTCCTTACAAGCCTTGAAGGAGAAACACGGGCCATTCTCTGATGGATTGAAGGAAGAATGTAAATAGATTTTTTGATTCTGGGAGATGATTTAGGAGACAAAGGTTTGATTTTTCGAATCTGAGAGATGATTGAGAAGTTATCGTGAGAGAAAATGTATATATAATAGGCGAAGGGGTATTAAGCGAAGCGTCGCTTTGGTTTAATACCACTTCAACGCTTAATTAAAACCCTTCAACGCTTAATTAAAACTGAACCAAAGCGACGCTTCGCTTAATACCCCTTCAATAAATTAACCCTTCAATAAATTAACCCTTCGAAATCTTATCCATTAAAATCTTACCCCTTCGTGTGTTTCCAAGTGACTCTTCGCATATTACCCCTTCAATCGTCTTCCACAAAAAGAAAACTTAAGCGATTCGAAATCAAAATTTGAAATCTTCTCTATCTCTTCAAATCATCTAAAATCGTTGGAGGGTTTTGATTACGAAGAAGTGAAGGAGACTGAAGATGGTGAAATCAGATTAAATTTAGGGTTTTGCAGTGAGAGAGAAAAGAGAGAGAGATGAAGAAGAGTAAGAGGAAGGGGAAGGGGAAGGGGAAGGGAAGAGAGAGAGAGAGTGTGGCGACTTGCTTTTTACAAGAGTTTATATATGTGGTTTTTAATCGTTGTAGGGTTTTACAAGAGTATATATGGATTTCAACATGTTTTAAAAGGTGTTTAACATGTTTTAAAAGGTTTTACAAGTTGTTTTAAAAGGTATATATATGGTTGTTTTACAGTTTTTAACATGTTTTAAAAGATTTTACTAGTTGTTTGTAAAAGATTTTAAAACAGTGCGACTTGCTATTTTAAAAGGCAGTACAAGTTGTTTAAAATGATTTAAAACTGTAAAATCTGAAAAATAATTCTGAGAAAATGGAGTTTATAACACCACAGACTGAAAAATATTTTATTAAAAAAGAACAAATTCAAGTTGAATTAAAGAGAGAGAGAGAGTTAGATAGCTGCAACACAACTAGATTTGTTGTGTCCACACTGACCGCACCTACTGCATTTGTATTGTTTTGAATTTGTCTTAGCCTTTCCATACTCCCATGAACTAGCTATTCTCTTTTTCTTTCGCCTGCCACTAGGTATACGAGTAGAAGGTGGCCGAATAGAAGTACTAACACTCACTGGAATCTCCCAATACTCCATATCACCTACTGGGTGAATGCTCTCTGAATATGCTAAACGCCATCTGTAAAATAAAAAAAAGAGGAAGATAAGACAAATATAACTTTGATAAACCTTTGAAAAACATTGTAAAACCTTTTAAAACATTGTAAAAACCCTGTCGAATCCGTTACTTTAGCAACCTTTTAAAGACCTTATTAAAAAAGAGAGTTATAACCTTTCAGTGGAATGATAATCATCAACAAACATGTTCTCATTGAGATTGACATGTTTGGCAGCAGCAATTCCATGTGCACAAGGGATTTTGTCGATATCAAACATACAGCATGTGCATTTCCTTGTGTCCAAATTCACCATATATGTCTTTAAAGCTGCTTTAACCTCGAAGATATTTTCATTTACTTGATTAACTTCAAGCCAGCGGGTAGTATTATTATAAGATTCATTCATCTTATTCCCAACTTTTGTAGTAACAGCATATGGATGTCGACAGCTCTCCTCACGTCGTTCATTAAACCACCTAGTCAAAATAGACCTGATTGTATCAAACAGGCAGACAATTGGATACTCACGAGTCTCTTTTAACCTGGAGTTAATGGACTCGGCACAATTAGATGTCATAATGTTGTACCGGTTTGAAGGAGAATATGCACGTGACCATTTCCTAATATCAGCTTGCCAAAGATATTCTCCAAGATCCGGATCACCAATGGATATTTGAGTGAACAAATAATCAAAATCATACCGAGTGTAAGCTCTTGAAGCATCATGAACAACTGGAAGAAGAGAAGCCGAAGCTCTAAATCGTGTTTCCAGGTTCTTTTGCAAGTGGAAAGTGCAGATCCCGTGATGAGCATGTACATAATTTACTGATAGCGCAGTTGCAATTGAAGAAGCCCGATCAGACACAAAAACTAGATCCTCTTCATCAGGAATAATAGTCTTCAAACACCGCAAAAACCAATCCCATGATGCATCATTCTCAGAATCAACAACAGCAAAAGCAATAGGATACAACTGAAAATTACCATCCTGAGCTGATGCAGCAAGCAAAGTCCCTTTATATTTTGATTTCAAATGGGCGCCATCAATAGAAATAACTTTTCTCATCAAGTTAAAACCTCTAATTGATGCACCAAAAGCCAGAAAACCATATCTAAACTTATTATCAGAATCAGCTTTGATGTAAGTGATAGTACCTGGATTCTTCTTTTGTATCATGTGAAACCAACTCGGTAAAACCTCATAACTATCAGCAGGTATACCCCTAGCAAGTTCTGATGCATGTTCTTGAGCTCTCCATGCTTTTGAGTACGAGACACCAACTCCATGGTCATTCCTAAAAATTTCCATGAGCTGTTTGGGTCTGAGAGGAAGCTTTCCTCCTGCAAAATGGTTACTAACCAAACCAGCCAAAGTCCTTGCAGATGCTTGGCGATGACTAACATTCCTTAAAGCAGAGTCACAGCTGTGCTGACTAATATACTTTCGAACAACAAAGCTATCTGATGCTTTAGCCTTAGTTGCACGTAGCCTCCAACTACATTTTCATCAATACATTTAAGAACATACCTCTTGTTGTCTGACTTAATAGTATGAAACTCAAAACTATGCTTGACTGCATACATCCGCATCTGACTTCTCATTTCTTTTTTGTCTTTGAATAACTTTCCACAAAACAGTGAATCAACATCGATTAGACCAGTTGAGTGTGAAGAACCAGATGGATACCCAACAGAGATTGTCATGTTACGAGGAACACCCTCGACATATGGATTTGGTATTGGTTGATCCTGAAACTACAAATCAATGGTTATTTAAAGGGTTTTACAAGTTATTTAAAAAGGTTTTACAACTTATTTCAAAGGATTTAATAAGGTTTACAACCGTTTTCGAAAGGTTTTTTAAAGTGTTTAAAATGTAAATTACCTGAGTATGAGTAGAAGTAAAATCACCAGAATTGCCAGTATATTGACTTGAAGAAGCAACAGGAGAACAATAAAAACGAGGAACACCCTCGACATATGGATTTGGTATTGGTTGACCCTGAAAGTACAAATCAATGGTTATTTAAAAGGTTTTACAAGTTATTTAAAAGGTTTTACAAGTTATTTCAAAGGATTTAATAAGGTTTACAACCTTTTTCAAAAGGTTTTTTAAAGTGTTTAAATGTAAGTTACCTGAGAATGAGTAGCAGTAAAATCATCAGAAGTGCCAGTATATTGACTTGAAGAAGCAGCAGGAGGATCACTCTCGACATATGAATTTGGTATTGGTTGACCCTGAAAGTACAAATCAATAGTTTTTAAAAGATTTTACAAATGATTTCAGAGGATTTAATAAGGTTTACAGTTTTTAATAAGGTTTACAACTGTTTTCAAAGGTTTTTAAAACGGGTTGAAAAGGCAGTAAATTACCTGAGTATGAGTATAAACATCAATAGCATTCCCAACTAACAGATTTGAGCTTGTTTGATCCTGAAAGGATTTGTAAAGTATTTAAAACGTTTTACAAGTATTTTCAAAGAATTTTATAAGGTTTTGTAAGCAATAAATAATTTAAAATTACCTGAGTAACAGCAGTAACACTCTCAATAAAAGGAGTAGAGCTAGGTTGACCCTGATAAAGAAACATTCCTCAAATCAGTTACTTTTCTAAAACAATATTAGAAAGAACAAGAGAATGAGTTTACTAAAAATACCTGCTCTACAATCTCACAAAAATCCTCAACAGTAACACATAGATGAAGAACTCCTCCACTTTGTGCATATTTGAGTTTAAAAGCTTCAAGCTGCCTTTCATTTCTAATAAAGATAGGAATACTACCTATAGTAGAAGACTTAACAGGCAATGAATAACTAAGCTTTAAACATTGTGCCTGAATATCAATGTCAAAATCTTCTAATAGAATTTTTACCAACTCACTAAATCTAGTATTCTCATCAATGTTAATCAAAGAAGCTCCCCTTTCATTATCCATCTCAAATTCCCAATGAATGTTGTTGTTCAACTTCCACAAACCACATACTGAATACAATTCAATCATTTGTACACCCAAACAAATCCTGACAAAACAAACCAATAAAACTACATTAAAAGAAGAGAGATCCGAACAACTATATCAAAGAATAACAGTAGATGTCCAAAGATCTAATAAAGGACATCTAAAAGAGCAAGTGTTAAGACCTAAAAAAATTCTGACATCAAATTTGAAATCGAAACAACAATCTAATAGCTAACACAAAATTGAAATTGAAATCAAAACAAAAATACAGAAACAAGCTTACACGATGGGAGAAAAAGACTTTATTATCACGAACAGATGTAAAAGAGCAAGTGATTAAGACCTAAAAAATTCAATTTATAACGGCGGAGGAGAGATTTGCTTTATATCTCCTAAAAATTCAATTGCTCAATACGATTGGAGAAACACTTACACGAAGGGGGTAGAAGAGACGACGAACTAAAAGGGAGAACTAAGACGACGGGAGAAACAGTGATAACGGCGGACGAGAGATCCGACCGGAGAAGGAGAGATGTCTCCGGAGAAGAAGAGACGAAGACGAAGACGATGAGAGAAACAATGATAACGGCGGAGGAGAGATCCGACCGGATAAGGAGAGATGTCGAAGACGAAGAAGGTCGACGGCGGAGAAGAAGAGACGATGACGAAGACGAAGAAGGTCGACGGCGAAGGTATAATAAGATTGTCGGTATAATTATAAAACAAGGGCAAAAATGTCTTTAAAAATTAATGGAAGGGTATAATCAAAAAAGATCATCAAAAGGGGTATTATTAAAAAGGGGTATCAAAGAAAGGGCATTAGTAACAAATTCTCTTTAAAGTTTACTCAATCCCAATGAGTAACATTTATAATTTTCATATAAAAAAATGTGCATTGTATCAAATTTATACCTTACTTAATATTTTATAAAAACTAAAAATTAATAAAACATAATTATCAAAAAAATAACTGAAACTAATTTTATCTCATATTTGAAAGGTAATAATATCTTAAATATATTTGTTTCATATTTTGTAATCTCTAACTAATAGTTTTACTACATGTCCAACATTATCATAAATTAATCAAAAATTCAAAGACGTTATTATGAAAAAGTTATTTATTTATGTAAAGGTGAGTATTTACAATCATTTTTCTTTTAGGATTAATAATTGACAGTATAATTTATTTAATTATGGTATTATAATAATTAATTGTATAATTTTCTTAATTCTTTTTTTCTAGAATTAGTAATTTAAAATTAGAATTAGTATTAGTATTATTTTTTATATACATATATGAACTATCTTTTTATATTTATTAAATTGTTAAAATTTTTAATTTCTTATAATTTACAAATATGTTAAAACAAAGTTTTTTATAACACATGACAAAATCTTTAATTGTTAAATTGACACGTGTCGCGATCACATGAGTTATTAACTTTGAAAATCAATGTTTATATAATAACATAATATTGAATATGCTATCAAATCATTCACCGATGGAAAAACTTAAGAAAATTATATTAATTTCTTATTTTGATTATCTTATTTTTTTTACATTATGTTAATTACTAATTTTAACACATTAAACATTTTCATACTTTAATCACTTTTCTGTATAACTTTTTTTTTTACTATATGATTATAATAAATAATAATTGCAATTAAATTGTAAATATTTTCCTTATTAATTGCACATATCTTCCTATTGAAATTAGTAATTTAATATATAAATTTCCTATTATAATTAGTTATATAATAGATTACTTTTGGTTTTATATACTTTCAAAAATATTAATTGAAATCCTTTTATTTTTAGGATTTTTTAATTTTCCTATAATTATTAAATAATATTTCTTTTCACATATGTCAAAATATTATCGATATATTTGACACATATCGCGATTATATGAATTACTAACTTTAAAAATTAAGGTTTATATAATAAGATATGTAAATCAATATATTAATATCAAATAAATATATAGCATTATTGTAAAGTTAAATGACTATACAATGTATAAAAACCCAGGTTATTGGACACATGTATCAACTAACTAGTATTTTAAAAATATGTTTATAGAATAATATATTAAAATACATGTCTAAAAATGTGAGTCCCAATTGATTTACTAAATTATTCTACTAATAGTATAGGATAATAAATTTTCTTATTTTTAGTGAAAAATGTTCACAAAAGAAAGCAATTCAAAAGGTAATATTAATTAATTGGGAAACAAATCATCATCAAAACTCAAAAGTGAATGTAATCTTAAAAAAAAGGAAACATATACTAATTTTTTTAATTATTATCCCTCCCCCTGCCAAAAGACATTAAGCTTCTTAATTGGTGTTTATAAAAATAAAAAACTTCTTAACTATAAATTAGAAGAAAGACAAGACTATTCTTCTCACAGTTTTTACTTCTTTTCTAGAACTAAAATGGGGAGGCCACGATTGCTTGTAGTGTCGATGTCTCTTCCGGTTACTGCAAAGAGGGTTGGAGAAGAGTCATGGTCTTTCACGATGAGTCCTGGTGGTCTTGTTAGTGCTCTTCTAGGTAAGAAGATACAAACTTTGGTAGTGATCATATTAATCAATTAAAGACAAGAAAACAGTTTTTAATATATATTAATTTGTGGTGATCTCTTAAAGGTTTGAAAGAGTTTGAGACCAAATGGATTGGATGGCCTGGAGTAGATGTTCATGATGCGGTTGGGAAACAGACACTCTCCGTTGCCTTAGCTGAAAAGGTACGTATACAGTTTTCGAAATCTCGTAACTTATATAGTCATGTTTGTTATGTTACTAGTATGAATTAGAGTCCGAAACACACAGACTTAATTAATTACGGATCATGCAGCTGTTACGTAAAATTAAATATGCAGTATTTAAAGAGAGTCATGGAAAAATCGATCTTTGATGACCTTTGAATCCGTTTGTGTTTTTTCATTTGAATAGAAAATAATAATAAAAGATCTGCTCATTTTAATATGAAATATGATGATTTAATGTTAAGTGTTGGTTTGGTTTGCAGGGATGTGTCCCAGTGTTTTTGGAAGAAGTGTGTGATCAATACTACAATGGCTACTGCAACAATATTCTGTGGCCGATATTTCACTACATGGGAACGCCACCAGAATATCGCAACGATGCAACCATAACATACCAGTCACAGTATGATGCATACAAGAAAGCGAATCAAATCTTTTTTGATGTTGTAAAAGAGCACTATGAAGATGGAGATATCGTTTGGTGCCACGATTATCATGTTATGCTTCTTCCTCAGTATCTAAAGGAATACAACAGTAAGATGAAAGTTGGGTGGTTTCTCCATACACCATTCCCTTCCTCCGAGATGTACAAGACGTTGCCCTCGCGATCCGACTTGCTTCGCTCTGTTCTTGCTGCTGATTTAGTCGGGTGAGTAATATATCGTTTACTTTTAATAGTGTAGTAACAAAGGGTTTAAGTACTTATAATCTATACTTTTTGATTTTGTTTTATAGTTTCCATACCTATGACTTTGCAAGACATTTCGAGAATGCATGCATGTGTATTCTTGGGATCGAAGCAACGTCCGAAGGAGTTGTGGATCAGGGAAAAGTCACTCGAGTAGCTGTTGTAATGACCCGTCTTGAAATCTCTTAAGATTGATTATATGCTATGATTTAATCTTAATCATCTCTTTATGTAATTAATTCATCATTTTTCTTTGGATTTTAGTTTCCAATTGGGATAGAACCTGAAAGGTTTATAAACACAAGTGCACTCTCTGAGGTCATACAATACATGGAGAAGTTTAAAAACGATTTTGGTGGTAGAAAGGTAGATATATCTATATTTTCTTATGATATTTGATGTTTAAATTGGTGGAAAAGATCTAACATAGTTGATTTTGTTGACAGTTGATATTAGGTGTGGATCGTCTCGATACGATCAAAGGGATTCCACAAAAATATCAGGCATTTGAGAAATTTTTAGAGGAAAATGAAGATTGGCGTGGTAAAGTCATGTTACTTCAGATAGCAGTGCCAACAAGAAATGGTATTGGTGAATGTAAGTTTTTCTATCCCTTCTACTTCTTCTATAAATAAGCTACTATATGCGTCAACTTCTTAGGATTGTGTTTGTTTCCTATACTCCTATATTTTCAGATCAAAAGATCAAAGACCAATGCCATGGTCTTGTTGGACGAATCAATGGTCGTTTTGGTTCTATCTCAGCTGTGCCAATAATTCATCTGGTTTGTTATTTATTTTCTTTTATATATGTTGTTGTCACGAGTTACACTTTTCTTCTGACTAATATATTCGGATAAATGTTTCGTATTTCTATCAGGATTGTTCTATTGAATTTAATCAGTTATGCGCACTTTATGCCATCACAGGTAATTATCATACTAGCTACTTGTGATGATTTGGTTCCATACTTTAATCATATGTATGCATACTAGATTTGGTCTCATTAATTGTAAAGGTAGATTGGCTAACAAACAAGTTTATTATATCTTCAGATGTATTACTTGTAACATCTTTGAGAGATGGGATGAACCTTGTGAGTTCTGAATTTGTTGCCTGCCAAAAAGCAGAAAAAGGTGTTCTCATTCTAAGTGAGGTAATTGAATACACATATAGTTATATATTGATGTTAATATTCATGAATCAAATATATATGTTAATAATATTCAAAAGTAATTTACATTTGTATGAGGTTCACAGTTTGCAGGTGCTGGACAGTCACTTGGTGCTGGAGCTCTTCTTGTGAATCCTTGGAACATTAAAGAAGTCTCTACTGCCATTGGAAAAGCTCTAAATATGTCACCTGAAGAAAAGGAGAGAAAACATAAAATCAACTTTGAGTATGTGAAAACTCATTCTACTCAGCAGTGGGCAGATGATTTCATGAAGTATGGGGAAATCAAAACATTAATTCTCTTAATCTCTATTTTGTGGTTTATTTACATATTTTTTTTAGTAGCTGACTCTTACAAATACTTTTTTGCAGTAAACTTATCGAAATTACAACTAACGCGGAGCTACAAGCTGCAAATGTCCCACATGAACTTCCAGAACATGATGTGATTCAACAATATTCCAAGTCTAACAATAGACTGCTAGTTCTTGTAAGTGTTACATATAAATATCAAGATTGTCTTATAGCTTTTTCTTGTTGTCACTTAATTATCTGTGTAACTGTCAAAAACGTCCAGGGATTCTATGGAGCACTCACTCAGCCGATGAAAAATCAAGAGAGAAGCGGCGACGGAATGAATCTTGAGCTGCACCCTCAGCTCAAAGAAAGACTAAAAGCATTATGCAGTGATCCAAAAACAACAGTAGTTGTTCTGAGTAGAAGTGAGAAAAACATATTGGATAAGGTATATATTTTCCCTCTCTTCCTTTTAAACTTACTTATTTTTTTGGTTGTGATCTGACATTTGTAACTAAATACCTAGAACTTCGGAGAATATAACATGTGGCTGGCTGCGGAAAATGGAATGTTTCTAAGGCATACAAGTGGAGAGTGGGTGACAAAAATAACAGAACACATGAATTTGGAATGGATTGATGGTGTCAAGGTTAGTAAATCTCTATATATTTCAGAACTCACTATTGATAATGATAACTTTACAATATTCAATTTTTTGTGTTTGTTTTTTGTTTACAGCATGTTTTCAAGTACTTCACTGAAAGAACTCCAGGATCATATTTTGAAACAAGCGAGGCTTCCCTTGTATGGAACTATGAACATGCAGGTGATTATATACATTTCTATGGCCCGCAAAAAATATACATTTCCAGAGAATATAATTGTCAATTATAAATCATCCACTTGCATTTTTTTTTTTCCTATCACTTGTTATCTTTGTATATTTGATCTTTGTTTTTGTTTGTAGATGCTGAATTCGGGAAAGCTCAAGCAAGAGACATGTTACAACACTTGTGGGCAGGACCAATCTCTAATGCCTCAGTGGATGTTGTTCGAGGAGAGCAGTCTGTTGAAGTCCATGCAGTTGGTGTAACAAAGGTAAATAAATTACTCTGTTTCTATATATCATCCATACCCAAAAGATTCTCATTTTTCTCATAAGTGTTTTTTTCTCTGTTACTTTAGGGAAGTGCAATGGAGCGTATTCTCGGAGACATAGTGCACAATAAGTCAATGACTACGCCAATTGATTATGTCTTGTGCATTGGTTGTTTCCTTGGAAAAGTAAGCTTCTTATTATGTAACATGTAAAATATTACTATTGATTATTAATAATTACTATCATAAACTAAAACCGTCCATGGAATGTAACTGATACAAGGTTTTGATTTTATGATACAGGACGAAGACGTTTACACCTTCTTCGAGCCCGAGTTGACCAAGAAAACTAAGTCGTTTCCTGGTGGTGACTCCCCCAAGAAGGTCTCATCGACCATTGTTGACCTCAAGGGAGAAGACTACTTCTCCGTAGCTATTGGACAAACGTACACAAAGGCTCGCTATTTCCTTGACTCATCTGATGACGTTGTGCAATTGATCCACAAGCTATGCCCAGACAACAATGCTTGATTCATCTTCATTATCTCTGTACCGATAGATGCTTGGCTAAACGGCACCATTGAATATTTGATTGCAAATTTGGCGCTTTACAAACTCAAATATGTCATTCTCTCTCCCTTTTTTTTTTCAAGTTCTTTTTTTTTTTTTTTCTCTATCTCTGTCTCTTTTTCTATTTCTTGTTTTAATTTGTATCTCTCTCTTCTTCTGTTATTTAATGGATTAGAAACTATTTCCTTAAGAATTTTCATTGTGTTGGAAAGCTAACTCACAAAGCAATCTTGCCACCATACATCCAAAACTCGAAAACAAAGGTACTTCTTGAAAACAAAGCAATCTTTCTTGGATGTATGCATACATCCGAGAAACACATTATTCTAAAGCCAACTTGAAAACAAAGGTACTTCAAGAGAGTTTGGTTTATGCAAACATCATACAAACACACACACACACAGACACACACACACACACGCATGCACACTAGGAAAGTTTCGTTTATATCAACCTTATTGATCACCCCCTGATACTTAGAAACATCATAGAGTTCCTATCTTTCAGTCATGATTGGTCCCGGACACAAGATCCTTCAATGACTCTATGAAATTATCGACATAATCGGTCATAAGTCCAGGACTAGCTAGTGTCTCTCTCCACTTGGTGTGATTCTTCTTCACCAGATTCCCGATCTCACTGTCCTTATTCATCACACTATTGATAGCATCGCGCAAGCTCTCCTTGGAGAACCACCCTGTTTCCTCTCTTACCACTTCAACCGAAACCTTGAGTTCGTCACTCAACAATCTTGTGTTGAGGATCTGGTCACCCAAGTGTGGCACCAAGACTATCTGACAATCACTCAGCAAGGACTCCCACATTGATCCAAACCCACAATGGCTCACAAAGCACCCGACCGATGGATGAGACAATATCAATGGTTGCTGTACCCATCCTCCCCAAACAACTCCTCTTCCTTTAACCCGCTCCTCGAATCCTTCTGGAAGTGCTTCTTGAACCGTTGATGAGCCTCTGGGTGGCTTAACCGCTACTAGAAACGGTGAACCTGTTAGCTCCATTCCTAAACAGAGTTCTTGGAACTGATCTTTCTCTAAAATGACTTGTGAGCCCAATGCACAAAACACCACTGAGTCTGGTTCAAACCCACTTAGCCACTTAAACCATCGTTCCTCTAGCTGTATAGTCTCGTCTGGCTCAGGGAACACTGGACCTGTCAAGAGAATCTTTTTCCTGCAATGCTTTTCGATATAGTCGCAAAAGTTTCCTTCGAGTTCTCTGGCTGTCCTTATCGCAATGACATCACAATTCATAAGACTTGTAGTGAATCGTTCAGTGAGGTTTGGTTCGACATCGATTGTAGGTTTCAGATTATTCCTGCAGTAAGCATCTTGTTTACGAAGTAGCACCTTCGATGAAGGGTATCCAGGGGGAGGAACACCTAACTCACCATCTAGGCCAAGCACAGCAGCTATAGTTGATGCAGACACCACGACGTACGTTACAGTCTTAAGGCCGAAGTCTCTAGCTACTTCTGGAATCCAATGAGAAAAGTCAAAGAAGATCATGTCCGGTTCCACGGATCGGACCACAGCTTCAACTTGATCACGTGTGAGATCCATAGCGGACATCAAGAGATTAATTGTTGACAACGGGATCTCAGAGGCTGTCTCTGTGCCAACGGGGAGACCATCGACATGAGGGACGGTGACAGAGCGAAAGACAATGTTGTGTGGAAAAAGATTGAGATGTTCTAACTGTTTCAGAGCTTTCTTAGGAAGCAAGAAAGTAACCATATGACCTCTCTCAGCCAATTTGTTGGCAAGATAAAGGTACGGAGTCATATGGCCTGTTGCGAACCATGGATACATAAGTGCATGAAACCTCGAACTACCCATTTATGAATTTCTTTTGTATGTTTTGTGTTTTTTTTTCTTTCTTTTTATATATCTGTTCTGCTATGGAGACTAAAGGGCTTATCCTCATATATAGTTGAAAAATCTAACACGTGTGTAATTGGCCAATGTCACTCCGTCGGTGTTCTCTCAAAAGTTACTTATCTAATCTAAATTCACCGTTTATTTTGTTTCATTAATTTTTTTTGCATGCATTGATCCATTAGCATTAATACTAATTGACCACTGACACGTTGTTTGGTCCGTTACATCTCACCATTGTTGAACCTCGCACAGACTCATACCAGATGGTGGGCAGTAGGTTATTTATTACGACCAATCCAACTTGTGGTGTTCGGTTCTTAGCATTCATTATCCAACTAAAAAGAGTGTGATTTTTTTTACTATTCTTACTGGGTACTAACTTGCGGTATACCGCAGACTGAATTTTTTTTGTAATGTAAACTTATTTTTTTTGTGATCATGTTATTTATAATTGTTTGTGATTATAAATTTAATTTGTTTATATAATAATTTTGTATTTTAAAAATGTCTATTGAAAGTGAAAACCTTTGTCAATAAAACATTTGAATGTCACGATGAATAAAATTGTTTAAACATTTCTCAATAAAACACAATCTTTGCTATAGTTCAGAAATGAGTAAACAGATGTAACTAACAATCTCATGTATAGTTGACAATAATAACCATTTGTCTTCAGCATTTTGACGTGAATAGGCCATTAATTCTTAAAAAGGCTTCATATCTTTAGTTAATGGGAAAGGTAACATTTTTGTAGCTATGTTTTTTTATAATAAATATTCATGTGTGGGATTTGATAATGGTGCGAAACAGAATATAGAACCTGCGGTAAAGAGAATAAAAAAATCTGATTCTGACGTACGTTACAATAATAACCATTTGTGTTTTATAGAATTTTACCTATAGTTTTTACATTTGTTTTGAGTCTTGTAACATTTGTGAACCGGAATCCTGGTTTGGGAGTTGCATCGATCGATGCAGATGGTGCATCGGTCGATGCAGGTTCAATTTTCTGCGTTTTGACTTAAGTTAAACGCTGCATTTTGGGTTAGAGAAAACCCTTAAGTTGACTTTTTGTCTCATTCGGCGAGTTTGGCCGTTTTTTAGAGGAAACAAAAGAGAGAAAAGATTCTTGAGTGTTCTTGGTGATTTCTTGAGATTTGAGGCTGTTCCTGTAGAGATCTGTAGCTGGGATCGTTGTAGGAGCTTCCTAGAAGCGTTTCTTCTTGTGTTTAGGTTCAGATTCGTCTTGGCAAAGGTAAGTGCATGACCATGACTTATCTAAGCTAGAGAACTCTTTAATCTGCTTGTTGTTTGATGTTAGACTTGTTAGATTGATGCTATGGACGTTAGGAAGCTTTCTTGTGGCTTGGGATCGAGTTTTGTGGTTGTAGGAACGAAGATCCGGCGAGAAGCTTCGGGGAAATACGATGCTCGACATTACATCGGTCGATGCATATCTTGCGTCGGTCGATGCAAGTGCGAGGACGGCGCGTAAAACTCTAGGGTTTTCGTGTTATGTCGAGCATGCGTCGGTCGATGCAGATTGGGTGTCGATCGATGCAACCCTTGGTGTGTCGATCGATGCTGGTTGGTGTCGGTCGATGCACTGTCCTGGTTTGTCGTTTGTTGTTTATTGATTGTTGTTTGACGGTTAGAGATGACTCTATTGCTTGTGTGTATAGCCCAGTAGATGGGAGGATTGCCTTACTGAGTGTTTGTAAAATACTCATGCATTGCAATATGTGTTTGTGGTGCAGGTAAAGGCAAAGTGTGATCGTGGAATCAAGGCAATGAAGAGGAGGATGTTCTAGTGGTTCGCTTGGTTGTCTGGCTTCTGTTAGGTTGCTAGAGTTGAGTCCTAGAATGTTGCTTAGGATTGCTGGTTAATTGGTTTATGTTGTTTGGATCATTAATTTATGGTTGAAATTAATACTGGATATTATGTTATTGGATATTTATATTTATTGGATTATTATTTATTTGTTGTTGGTATGGTTATTCCGCTGTTGGTTGTGAATGTGATTAGGTGGCTAGTGGGTATGAGACCACTAGTTGTAGTTTATTTATATATTTATTATTTATTATTATTATTTTTTTTAAAAAAGTCGGTTCTTTCAAGTCTTTACTGAGTCAAAGTGTACTTTTAGAGTCTTTTTAGTCATTTGTGAGTCTTTACAAGTTTTAGGTTACTCTGGAAGGAAATTTAACGTTTTTAGATGAAAACATGCATTTGGAGCTAATATGGTGAAGACTGATCAGTCTAGCAAGCAGATGGAGCAGACGCTGAAGAAGCACCCAGGATCGACCGGTCGTCATGTGACACCCCGATCTCAGGGACTTGCGGAGAGGTTTAAAAGAATTGATTTGACCACCTATGTCTCCAAAGTGCACTTATCTTTTCGGTCAAGAGTCCTGAAAGAACTCCAAAGTTAAGCATGCTTGAGCTGGAGTAGTCTCAGGATGGGTGACCTTCCGGGAAGTGACTGTCGGAACTGTGCGAGTGAAGACAAGATATAGGGAAAGATCATGTGGTGATTTGTAGAGACGGTAACAAGTCTTTAAAGTCTCCCAAACGTAACAAACCAACCGTCGGATAGTGATGGGCTCACAGGCCTAGTGAGAGGACGAGAATAAAAGTACAAAGTTTAAAAAACTATAAATGTATTCTTATTTTTACGTAACATAACATTATTTAAGATTTATTTAAAAGATTTTTAACCAATAGAATAAAAATCTGTAGAATACAAATAACCATATAGTAAGAGGTATTTGAAAAAATCTAATAAAATGAAAAAGAAAAAAAAACCTGAAAAACCTAATCTATTGGGATAGAGGAAATACATTTTTTCTCTTTGCTGGATTCCCCATGGCAAATTATCCAACACTAGGATTTCACCCGCGGTACACCGCGGGACTAAGTTATAAATTATTGTATTTTAAATAATAAATTTTAATTTATTTAGTTTTCAAATTTTTAATTAATTAAATTTTTGTCTAATTAATTTAGAATTTTGTTTAGAATTTTTTTTTCTTCTTACGTTTTATAAAGTTTATAACCTAATTACATTAAATTTGTTATTAGATAGAATCTAAAATTCTAGATTTGTTTTGTTTTCTAGAATTAAACAGAGGTATATAGTATATTAGTGTATATATTATGTGTATTTTTTTTTGGAATATTAAGAATGTGTTATAGTATGTGTAATATTTTGTGTTCATATACTAAATAATTTATAAGTTAATTTTCGAAACTATGATTACAAATGTATAGTATATATGAGATAAACTAATAGTTTTAGTGTTGGTTTTATATTCCAAACCCGCTATGCTAGGCGGGTCAGGCAACATATTCAAAGATTTTTAATCCGCAAAAACTCATCATATGAAACCCATGAAAACAAAAATTATTTTTAAATATGTAATACAAAATAAAAATAAATCTGTGAGCAAGCAATATTTTTTATATTTTATTGTTATTTTTGAATAAGATATCAAATTGAATGGTAAATATGTTTGTTACCTTTTAAAATCATACCGTTAGTTTTTCTGAATGATATATTTTTTTTGATTTTGAACATATATTTTAGGAGGAAATCAATGCGTTGAGATCAAAAATATCGGCCACAGATCCTTCTCCAAGATCGAAAATCAATTCGTTTTTTGGTTAGACCGATTGTTTAGGAAATTTGTGTATGGAGAGAATATTGTTTTTTAAAATTGGGAACTTAGTATTAATTAAATCAATTATAAACTTAATAAATAATGTTAAAGTGAGTGGTTCCAATTGTTTTGGAAAGTTATTTAGGAGGGGAAATCTTGTTTTCAAAAATAGAAACTTAATATTAATTAAGTAAATGAAAAAACAAATTAAAAATTAATACCAATGGTAGTCTTGTAATTAGGTGACAACTTCAGGATTTATTTGCTAAATGTAATTGTAGAATGTATATATATATATATATTATTTTCAAGGTACAAAATCATTAGTAAGAAAGTTAAATCAAACAAATTAAGTATTTCTAATTTATGTGACATCTATATGTTCTTCGCTAATCTCTTATTCTCTTAAATCATTAAGTCCGGCGTAGTCGCAGTCGATTGGTCCATTAATATTGATTGAGCCTCGGTCCAGATCATAGTAGTTGGATCCAATGGTACGATGTAGCATGTGTCACTAGCATTCATAATAGTTGGATCCAATGGTGTACGGGGTATTGTTAGGTCTTTAGCATTCATTATCTTTATCATACAAAATTCAAAAAAATAAATTTTAAGTTAACCTTTCTTATGAAGCAAGCAGTAGTTAAAATATTTATAATTACTTTGTCAAGTAGTATATATGTAACTTTAGGAAAATAAAGCATCAAACCTAAATTCTCGTCTCTTTGTTTTTGACTATTTTTTTTTTTGGTAGTGTGTTTTTTTTTCCCCATTGATGATATCAATTGAGCACTGCCTAGACATATCGCAGTCGATTGGTCCGTCACTACTGATAATAGGTTTTCGAAAAAACAAAAAAAATGTTGGCAACGCCATTATTCCCAGTTGCTAAGTAGCCAACTAACACATAATTTATAAGAACTCAACAAGTATCGATTGGAGAAGAAGTATGTAGCCAGCCAACTGTTTTTTTTTTTTTTTTTTTTTTTTTTTTTTTTTTTTTTTTTTTGTGTCACAAAATTCATCATCCCTGACATCCAACCAGTTTCTATTTCCCCAAAAGTCTACTAGAGTAATGGTGTGGTGAGATGCCTAATCTCACATGTCTCTTTATGTCCAAGTAGTGTCTCAGGTCTTTAGAATGTGACCAATTGTCGGACCAGAACCAACAATTAGCTAGCAAGAGAAAGCTTTTTGGTGCATAGAGGAGCCTCTAGTCTCTACATTGTATTGTGTCCCGAAGGCGGCAAGAGTGGTTCCTGGAGGCCGCATAGCCCAATGTTAAATTTTTTTCTGTGGTGGCCACTTAAAGTGTTTGCAGCCGTGGGGATTCGAACCCGGGAGTATTGGGAATCTCACCCTCAACCCGAAATCCATCCTATATTCTCTAAACCCATGCAATACCAAAATGCATCTTTCAGTGATTAAAAGGAAGACAATCGATATTAGAGAACACAATGACAAAGCCAAAAGAAATGATAAAATGGATTCCACACAAACTTGAGTTAATGTGGCATCTGTTTCGGTCGTGGCATCCTTGGACTCAACAACAACATTTTCGGTCGGGACGGAGCCTTCGACAATGTCAGATTCTTCGATCCTTAGTGTATGTAAAACACCTAAAATAAGAATCGATTTTAAAAAAACTTTAGCTGATTTTATTAAAATTAATCTTTTTTAGCTGATTTTATTAACTAACACTAACACCCAAATGAAGCAAGTTTGGAAAGAACATCATCCATGATATGAGTTTCAACGTATATGCTCTATTCTTTCCGACCTAGACCTTAACCTTCCTCTTTTAATGTATAAATCACTAAATACTTAGCATCTCTGACTGAATGATGACTCTATGTACATATTTTACATAAGAAACCACATATATACTAGTATTTTTGTAACAGTTTTTGCTCAAAAATACTTTTTGGAAAGTTTTTACATTTAATGCATTGACTTTTTTTTTTTGTTAAAGGGCCTTCTTATAAAATAAAATAAAAAAGTTTAGAGATTACAAGAAATCAAACAAAAACCAGAACCATCAGCGTAACCGAAATGAAGGGGGAAGGGATAGTGAGCATAACTAACTTTACAATAAAAAGAAACAAAACACAAGACAACCCAAAGACGCTTGTAAGAAATGGAGAAGAAGCCAGTCAGTGTGAGGACCAGAAGACATTCAGAGCTTCACCGAGCTATGTAGACTTATTACGCAAGGCTAAAGATTTATCCTTAACCACCATAGAAACACACCTTAAGATAGCATTGTGCGGGAGGGTAATACCTTCGTGGTAGCGACGATCTCGCTCTTTCCAGATTTCATAAATACAAGCTTGCCAAGCCTGTAGCAGGGCCAAGGAGGTGATAACAGAGGAAGATGCAGTTGGAAGCCATAGGATAATTTGATCCCAAGTCAAAGGAGGTGGAAGAAGCTCCATCCTAGTTACTATAGCGGACCAGATGGCTGAGGAGTAAGCACATTCAAAAAATAGATGATCTCTGGTCTCATTTACCAAACCACAAAGGAGACATAACGGTTCCATTTCGAAGCTCCATCTGATCATACGATCGAGAGTTGGGTTATGATTTAAGATGAAAAACCAAGCAGCCAACGAGTGTTTTGGAACAGCTGCTTTGTGCCATACAAGGGGGAACCATGGGACCTGCGGTTTTGACAGACGCAAAGAGTTCCACGTTTCCTTAGAGTGATAAGATTTACATATCTTGCCGTCAATGATCCATTGAGGAGAGTCACTGACTGTGGAGTGAGGGATGGTGGTGATAAAGCTTAGTACTTGGAGGAAGGAATCTGATCTCGCTTGGGGGAGGATCCAATTTTCCCCAACCTTGTAGTCAGAGACTAGATAGGATACTGGAATCCCAATACGACTTGGAGCGTCTCGACCGAGGTAATGGTGAAGAGATCCAAAAGGAGTCCAAGGATCCCACCAGAAAAAAGTGTCATCTCCTCTACCCAACTTGATATTGAGATACTTGATGGCTTTGGGACGCATCTTGAGAAGTTTCCTGAAAAGCCAAGAGACTTGGGGGGATTTCTCATTCAAGGCCCAAAAAGATGAAGTAGAGAGATATCTTGTTCGGACCCAAGCCACCCAGATTGATCCTGCCCTAAAGTAAATCATCCAAATAAGCTTCAAAGCACAAGTTTCATTCTAGGAGGACCATGAACGCAAACCTAGTCCTCCTTCCTTTTTGGGGAACACCAGGTCAGACCAAGACTTTAGCACCAGAAGGCTTGTCCAGACAACCATGCCACAAAATATAGCTGGATATACTGTTTATGCATTTGATAACTTTCTTAGGCAGGAAAAAGGCACTGGACCAAAACCCCCACGATCCCAGCTATAACAGTCGAAATCAACTGTAATCTTCCCGCGATAGAGAGATATCTATGCTGCCAAGAATTCACTCTTGCCCTTATCTTGGACAGAAGGGGGTCACAATATTAGGGAATTTTGATCGCATACGGGAGAGGGTGTCTTCGCTGACGCCTGATGTAAACATAGAGGATTTCAAGATATTTACTGAGAGCCCAGAGTACTTTTCAAATTGAGAAAGAACTGTAAATACACCAGCTAGAGACTCCTCAGACCCATCTAAAAAGATGAGTATATCATATGCAAAACATAAATGAGTGAGGTCCATTTCTTCACACCAAGGGTGATAATGGAAAATACCGTCTTGAGCCGCTTGGTTGAGCATAATCGGGAGAACATTCATCATCAGAATAAAGAGGGTTGGCGATAAGGGATCCCCTTGTCTAAGACATGTCCTTCCCTTAAAGTAACCTGATGTGATACTATTAAGACTCATTGAGAAGGTGGGGGAACAAATACAGCTTTTGATCCATTTCAAATATTGATCTGGAATTCCGTAGGAGGACAAAACATGGATAATGAAGTCCCAGCGAACAGAGTCGAAAGCTTTTGAGATGTCCACTTTCAGAGTGATCCTTGGCGAAAGGGAAGACAAATGATAGCCATTCAGAACCTTAGAAGCAGGGAGGACATTCTCTATCAAGACCCTATCTTTGATGAAAGCTGTCTGATTGGGTAAGATTACAAAGGGGAGAATTCGCTTAAGCCTATCTGATAGGATCCGAGATATAACCTTGTAGGTAGTGTTCACGCAAGAGATTGGCCTGAAATCTTTCAGGTCATCTGCTCCAGGTCTCTTGGTAATCAAAACCAAAGATGTTGCATTAACACAAGTCGGTAAGTAGGAAGAGGCAAAAAACTCTTGCACTGATCGAGCAAATTCCTGACTAATGATTTGCCAAGACGCTCTATAAAACTCAACTGGAAATCCATCAGGACATGGTGATTTATTCAGAGGCAGCGACATTAGAGCTTCTCTTATCTCGGTGATAGTAACCTTAGAGCAAAGTAAGGATGTGAGAATGGGAGACAAAACAGAGGGGATGATCCTTTCTAAAAAACTTTGAAGGAAAGGACAGTAGCTTCCTCTAGGTTTGCATAAAATGGAAGAGAAATACCTCTCCGCCAGATTATGAACTTCCTCCAGTGATTCCGACCTAGTTCCATCAGACCTAAGAAGGTATTTAATTGCATTGGAGACATTTCTGAACTTCATCATAGCGTGGAAAATCTTGTATTAGAATCCCCCACCTCCATCCATTTGATCCTAGACCTTTGTCTGAAAAAGGATTCTTCAGCACTTCTCAATGACTGCCAAGTTTGTCTCGCAGACGACTCCTGAGCTAGATTGAAAGGGGAAGGGTCATTTAGTGCCAAAACTTGGAGATGAGAGAGAGCTTGGTCCGCTTCAGCCAGCCTCTTCTCAATATCACTAAACCGCTCCTTCATCAAAGCCTTTAAAGGCCTTTTCATCTGCTTTAGCTTGTGGCAAAAATCTGAGAGAGTTGAGGCTGGAGGGCCGAAAGATCTCCACGAATCTGCAAGTAAATCCACAAAGTTATGCAATACTGTTAAGAGGTTAAAGAATTTGAATGACCGCGATCCAAAGGTGGGTGGAGGGGTCTTGATCCTGATGTGACAGGGAGTATGATCAGAGAATTGAGGTGGCTCAAAAGTGCATTGGCTCGAAGGGAAAGTCTGGATCCACTGGCCATTAACTAATGCCCGATCAATCTTAGTGGCAACAGGATCGAAACTTGATGGTTGGACCATGTGAATTTTGGACCCTGAAAAGGGAGATCAAACAACCCAACATTTGAAAGACAATCCCTAAATCTTCTCATTGCAGACGTAAAATGATAGGAGTGAATGGATGAAGATTCCTGAATAGTCAGGATCTCATTAAAGTCACCCGAGACAAGCCATGGGCGAGACATCAGGTTGAAGGAGATACAGGTGTCTTTGAGGGAAGTCCATAAGAGACGCCTTTCTTCAATCGTGCTGAGCGCATAAACAGCAGTAAAGATAAACGGGAGCTCATCTTCCAACTGCATCTCACAAGTAACCGACTGACTATCAGAGTAAAGATGGGTAATGATAGTAGGGGCCTTATATACAACCCAAATACGCCCTAAATCCAACTGCTGGTAGTTTGCAAAAACAGACCAATCTGGTCCCAAAACTGACAAAATTTGGTTCTTGTTTGATTCCTTAACGTGCGTCTCCAAAAGTGCACCAAAAGTAATACATCGTGTTCTTATCCATTGAACAAGGGGTAGGTGCTTAGAGGGGTCATTAATACCATGCACGTTCAAAAAAAATGTATTTGACATAAAAAATTAGTGAAGTTGGCGGTCAGCCCCTGCTACCAGAGGAGTGCCACCGCCAGAAGACGAGGATCGACGAGCTGCAAACTTACGTTTTTTCTTAGAACGCTTGGAAGACGGAGAAGAGGATGATGAGCCGCTTCGGTGAATAGAGGAAGGTAATCCGACTGTATTAGCTTTTCCTGTTTCCTCAACTACCAGCCCTGAATCGTCCTGAAGGCTAACAAACGGGTTTACAGTGACCAGTGCTAAGCTATTACAATCGTCATTAGTTTTACATCTTGCGGGAAGAGTGTTTGTGGCCGGTTAAAAGGTTTCGACTATGTCTTGGGGTGAGTGTTGGCTCTGAACAGCTGAGATAGAAGGATCCATCCCTGAAGCAGTAGGAGCCTGCTTCAAACATACATCCATGACAACCTCTTTACCAACCACGTTCGTCTGATTTTGTGGTGCAGATGCTACTTCAGTCGTCTCCTTAGGGGATCAACCGTGGACGTTGGGGAAGGAATTACCGAAGATTGTGGGGCTAAATTCCCCGGAGCAGGCTGATCAGAAGACTGAGCAAGAGGGGGTATCTTTGGATACTTTCTTGTCCTTCTGAGCTTGAGGTTCACCTTCCCGGCTAGGTTGACTCAAATTAGATTTAGGACATAAGGAAGGCTTATGACCAAATTCCTTGCAAACAAAACATAGGGGTGGGAGCCACGGGTAAGAAACCAAAATCTCCACAATTTTCCCATCCTCTCTTTCAACTTCTATAGTTTTTGGAAGAGGAGCTTGAAGATTAGCAATAACTTTGATCTCTGCTGAAGAAACCGATGAGAACGGCTTCGCATCGACCATTTTACCAAGGGGGCAAGAAATAAAACTCAACCCTTCATCGGTTAGCAGATCAAAAGGGACCTGATTGAGTGTAGTCCAAACTGGAGCCTTTTGCAGTGAGGGAGGATCTAAACTAAAGGACGCCTTCCATTCAGTTACGAAGAAAGGGGAATCACCGACACACCAGAGTTCATGTTGAAGAATCTTACTTCTTAGGGAGGCCGAGGGGATATGGAATAGAAAAGCATTCTTGGAGAGATTATAGATTTTTACTTTCCGATCCTTTCCCCAAAGATAGTTTAGAACTGCCCAAACTTTACCATATGATGGAGCATTGCCGTAGAAGATACCAACTATATAATCTGAATGGAGGCGAGCTCCTCGTTCGAAGACACCATTTGGAACCTTAACACGAGGATTACCCTCACTCGATACAGAGACTTCGACTACAGAGTTCGGGAACTTTGAAGCGGCCTTACATCATGAAGCCCAGGTAAACTCCGAAGTTTTAACAGAGGGAAAATTTGAAGTAGGAAGATTGTTGCCGGAAGAGCTGGGGTGAGAAAATGCGTCGGGAGCTACCAACTTCCCAAAGGGGGATTTGATAGATCCGGAGGACCAGTAGAAGTGTGAGAGGGAGAGGAACCTAGGATACCCTGCTCGGAACGCGGGACCGAGGAGAGATTTTGAGCCACCAACCCCGTTGACGAGAGAATTGGAGATTGAGGGGAACTCAGATCTGGAATTGCCATTTCCACATCAATCGAACCAGGAAGAGAATTTTGCTGGAGAGGAGAAGACGGGAGAGAAAGGTCAGGAGGAACTGGAGGGATTTGCGCCGGGACACCGGCCATATGCCGAGCAGACAGACGACCGAGGAATCAAGAAATTAGGGTTTTTGAACAGTGTTTTATCGCTCTCGAGAAGAGAACTTTTCTAATGCATTGACTTTAATATTATTACCAAAAATTTCAAAATTAATTATGGGTAAGATTTAAAAAATAAGAAAATCTTTCTACCTCACTCAAACATAAATACATGATCCCCTTTATTTTTATTTGAATTTATATTTAAATTATTTTGAATTATCCTATAATGCATTTAGTAAATAAAAATTGTGATTTTTACTGCATATGATGTAATTCAAAATTTTAAAAACGGACATATATTATTCAATAGATAAATTAAAAATACGGGTACAATATCTCACATCTCCTAAAAAATTGGGCAATAGTTTAGACATAATCATACTATAAAAGAGACCAAAATGATTCATAATACAATTAGGTAGAAACTTTGATTTACCAGACATTCAAACTTTAAAACAAAATAATTTGATTCGGTTAGAAGAGAACCAATAATTATTTTAATAAAATTTATTAATTAATAAAGATGATAAGGTTAAAATCGGAATTTTGAATTTGTTTTGAAAATGTGAGTATGAAAATAGCAACATTTATATTTTTGAGAATTAATTCGTTCATTTTAATTAATATAGGCATTTTTCTTCCAATTTAAAAAGATCAAGTATTAAACGTCCAAATAAAAAATAAACCAGAGTTTTTTAAGCTTTTTTCCCAAAAGTTAAATATTAGAAATATTTATATTTTATAAAAAGTATAAATATTATAACTATTTATATTTTTTAGAAAGTTAAACTTTATAAAATGTTAAAAATATTAATAATATTTAAACGTTTATGCAGTTTCAAATATTATAAATATTTAAACTTTATAAGAAGTTTAAATATTATAAATATTTCAACTTTAAAAAAAAGTTTGAAAACCTTTGAAATATTAATAATATATTTAAACTTTTACGAAACTTCAAATATGAGAAATACTCAACCATTTTAAGAATTTCAAGTATTATAAATATTTAGACTTTGTAAGAAGCGCCAATCTTATAAAATGTAAATGGTTACAACCTTAATAAAAAAAAAATCAACTCGTGAAGTGACCTTAGTGCAGTGGGAGGAGGTAAGTCCATTTGTAGAAGGCACCATCACACCCGGGATCGAGTCTCGGCTCCTACGAATGTAGGAATTTGGCTAATGGGCCGACCAGTTGTGGTCCAATGGTTGACAAAAAAAAAACCCAGATCAACTCAATCTAATATTTATAATACAAAACAATAAATATTAAAAATTAAGATTATATAGTGCGAGTTAAAATATAGCGGGACGGTTTTGTCGATATTTATATAAATTTAAAATATCATTAATTTGGTGTTAAACAGGTAAACATTATTTCATTATTTTGTTAACACTATCGGTATCCGAGAATAGACATCTATTAAATTGATTAATAAATATTATGTAAAAAGTAAATTATATTTCAGTATTATATGGTTTAAACTTTAAACCATAAAATTAACAATTACTAGGTAATATTTTTTATTTTAGTTATGTTAATTCATTTTAGGTTATAATAATCATATAATTATGTGAAATTTCTGAGAATATTTTTTTAATAAAGTTTTTTCGAATGCTATTTCTGAAGAGTGGTATTGAAAAAGATGTATTTTTGAAATTCTTCCTAAAATACATATATAACAAACAAATTTCCTAAATGTCAATAATACACTTTATTTATTCAAATCATACAATATCAAAATATAGCAGCTATTTAAAAAATATTGTTAATGATAAAAATAGAAATTTACTATGATATTCAAAATTTACCTATAATTAAATTGCATAATTATTTTTTAAAGTATCAATTAAATATATTTCCTATAAAATTATATGAAATGCAATAAAAATCCCAAAGATTAATTTAATTTTTAATCACTTTTATATTCACCTTATTTTAAGCTATATCAAAAAAAAATTATATAGAAAATCATTAAATTATAAAATTTTGAATTAAAAAAACATTATAATGATCTTTATATAAGTATATTTGGGTCACAAAAATTAAATATAATGATGAGTATACCAAAAAATGTACTACAAATTTTTTTGGAGGCAAGAGAGAGTTAAAAAAATTGATTTAATAATTCTATTATAATAGTTTATTTTGTTAAAATATTGCATACTTTAAGAAAAGAAAATAAATATACATGAATGAAGATGATTTCTTTAGCTTGATTTCCTCATTGGGCTTTGATCGAAATTAGTGTTGTTGAATCTGCATCGATAAATTTTCTTACATCCACCAAAATTTTATTATATATGTAACTGAAAATTGAAAATAATAAGAAGACAAAGAAGTAAGCAAGAAATACATAAAAACAAAGAAATAAAAGTAAACAAAATATAAGATAAATCTAACAAAATATATAATCACACTCTTACCATGAGTTTTGAACCCTTGCAAGAACATAAACAAAACAAAGAAAATATTTAGAATGTGAGATATGGTGGATGATGATGTGAGAATAGTTATTTATAGGATTTCAAGGGATGAAAGTTTAATTTCTAAAATTATTTAAATAGAAGAGTTAATTATAATTTATAGTGTGTTTGAATGAAAATGAATGAAAAAATAGTCAATTCATAATTTATGTAATTTTAGTTACAATTTAGTAGTAAAGTGTGGATTTAAAGTATATATTAATGTACATTATTATATTTATTTTGAATTAAAAATAAAATATGATTCTTTTAGAAATTAAATGCTAAATGAACCAATAAGGAGAGAGTGAAACCTTTATATATATTGTATATATATATATATATTAACAATGTAAGATATACATATCATACAAACTTTAAAACTACACTTTAGAATTACCTGTTTAAAATGATATTTGAATTAATTTTTTAACCCATACAACAACAATAACAAAAAAACTCAAAAAAAAATTGAAATATAGTGGAAAAGGATGAGAGAATGAAAGAATGATAGAATAAGAGAATGAGTATTTATATGAAGAGAAGTGATTAAAAATTATATTTGAAAAAATGAGAGTTACAGTTCTAATTTAATATTTGTTTTAATACAATTGAGTGGAGAAATATAGTTAATGTATAATTTATATGATTTCAATTTTATATTAATATGTGAGTTAAATGTCAAGATTAAATGTTTTTCTTAATATGTGATTTAATATAAATAAATATTTTAATTTGTAATGATTGAAGGAAAATGAACACTAAGGGGCTCAAAATTTAACTTACACATGATTTGGTTGTTTTGTTGATATAAACTCAACAATCATACATAATTTTCAAATTGAAAATATTACTTTTGAAGTGACAAACTAAATTAGTTTTCTTATAAAATTTTATGAACTTGAATCCAAATATCTTTTAAAACCCCAAGGAGAACTTCTATCTTTTTGGTTTTGTTTTTTGTTTTTCACTCATCAATTTAATTTATAGTGCTAGATTTCATATTAATGGTTTCATCTTCGGAGGATTTAGTTAATTGGTGTTAAATTATATTGTTTTTCTATATTTTATTTCCAGTTAAATATGATTTCTTTTTGGGATAATTTTTTCATTTTCCTTAAATCACAAAGACCAATTTTTTAAAAAAATTTAAGTTCTTTTTGTTTTCAAAAACCTCAAATTTTAAATAAAATAAATATTATATTGATCTTTACATATTTATCTCTTGGATCACAAAACAAAATAGAGTTTATAAATAGAGTTTATTGACTTTAAAAAAAATAGACTTTATAAATGGATAATTTTATTGATCTTTAAATATTATTATATTGATCTTTACAAATTATTAAAAAATGATACATGAATACGTGAGATAATCAGAGTACATAATAGAGAATTAGAGATGAATCTTTTCAACTTCATGACTTATTGTGTGGTGAATATTGTAGAAGAGTATGAAAAATAATAACTTATTAGATGTTAATCTAATATAAACCTTTTAAAACATTACAGTAAACAATGTAAGATATACATATCATACAAACTCAATGATATTTGAATTGAATTTTTTAACTGATACAACAACAATAACAAAAAAACACAAAAAATAAAAAGAGTTATAGTGTGGAAAAGGATGAGAGAATGAAAGAATGAGAGACTAAGAGAATAAGTGAATGAGTATTTATAGGAAGAGAAGTGATGAAAAATTACATTTAGAACAATGAGAGTTACAATTCTCATTTATTATTTGTTTAAATACAATTGAATGGAGAAATAAAGTTAATGGATAATTTATATGATTTCAGTTTTGTATGAAAATGTGAGTCAAATGTGAAGATTAAATGTGTTTTAATTTGTCATTTAATATTAATATTTTTTTTTGTTAAAGTTGAGAAATAAAATTAATGCATAATTTAGATGATTTCAGTTTTGTATGAAAATGTGAGTTAAATGTGAAGATTAAATGTGTTTTAATTTGTGATTTAGTATAAATATTTTTTTTTGTTAAAGTTGAATTGCCAAGTGGACCGATAAGGAGAGAGTGAAACCTTACTTTTATATAATATGATTATATAATTATAACATATTTAACCAACAAATACAATTTATAATTTAAATGTTTTAGTTATAAATAATTTGTTCCGCGGTATACCGTGGGTCCTAATATAGTAATGGCTTAATAATGGTTTATCCAAGACACACTTTTGAATACTTCAAGATAGTTTGATTTAATTATACAAACCTTATTGATCACCCACCCACTGCCACTTAATTAGAAACATCATACAAAACAAAAAAAAACACACACACATAGGAAACGGAAGCACTTCAAGATAGTTTGGTTTTATATCAACCTTATTGATCGATCACCCACTGATACTTAGAAACATCATAGTGTTCCTATCTTTCAGCTGTCATGGTTGGTCCCAGAGACAAGATCCTTCAATGATTCTATGAAATTATCGACATAACCGGTCATAAGTCCAGGACTAGCTAGTGTCTCCCTCCACTTGGTGTGATTCTTCTTCACCAGATTCCCGATCTCACTGTCGCTTTTCATCACACTATTGATAGCATCGCGCAAGCTCTCTTTGGAGAACCATCCTGTCTCCTCTCGTACAACTTCAACCGAAACCTTGAGCTCGTCAGTCATCAATCTTGCGTTGCGGATATGATCACCCAGCTGTGCCTGTGGCACCAAGACTATCTGACAATCACTCAGCAAGGACTCCCACATTGATCCAAACCCACAATGGCTCACAAAGCACCCAACCGATGGATGAGACAATATCAATGGTTGTTGAACCCATCCTCCCCAAACAAATCCTCTTCCGTTAACCCGCTCCTCGAATCCTTCTGGAAGTGCTTCTTGAACCGTTGATGAGCCTCTAGGTGGTTTAACCACCACAAGAAACGGTGAACCTGTTAGCTCCATTCCTAAGCAGAGTTCTTGGAACTGATCTTTCTCTAAAATGATTTGTGAGCCCAATGCACAGAACACTACTGAGTCCGGTTCATACCCACTTAGCCACTTAACCCATCGTTCCTCTAGCTGTATAGTCTTGTCTGGCTCAGGGAACACTGGACCTGCCACGAGAACCCTTTTTCTGCTATGCTTTTCGATATAGTCGCACAAGTCTCCCTCGATTTCTCTGACTGTCCTTATTGCAATGGCATCACAGTTCATAAGACTTGTAGTGACTCGTTCATAGAAGTTTGGTCCGACATCGATTGTAGGATTCGGATTCTTCATGGTGTAAGCATCTTGTTTACGAAGCAGCACCTTTGATGAAGGATATCCCGGCGGAGGAACACCTAACTCACCACCTGGGACAAGTATACTAGCTACCGTCGACGCAGACACCACGACGTACTTTACAGTCTTAAGGCCGAAGTCTCTAGCTACTTCTGGAATCCAATGAGCAAAGTCAAAGAAGATCAGGTCCGGTTCCACGGCTCGGACCACAGCTTCAACTTGATCACGTGTGAGATCCATAGCGGACATCAAGAGATTATTTGTTGACACCGGGATCTCAGAGGCTGTCTCTGTGCCTAGGGGGAGACCATCCACATGAGGGACGGTGACAAAGCGAAAGACAATGTTGTGTGGAAACAGATTGAGATGTTCTAACTGTTTCAGAGCTTTCTTAGGGAGCAAGAAAGTAACCATATGACCTTTCTCAGCCAATTTGTTGGCAAGATAAAGGAACGGAGTCATATGGCCTGTTGCGAACCATGGATACATAAGTGCATGAAACCTCGAACTACCCATTTATGTATTTTTTTTTTTTTTTTTTTTCGTTTTCTTTTTTTGTATATCTGCTTTGCTTAATTTGGAGACGAAAAGGGCTTAAGTATATTATCAAGGTTGGTATGAAAAATCTATGGCGACCAAACCAATGTCACTCAGTCTGTGCTCTCTCAAACCAATGTCATTCTGTCTGTGCTCAATCAAATATTGATTTGCGACATGTCGATTGGTCTTGCATGCTTGATCCACATGCGTAGTAGCCAATGGTGGGCTGTAGTATAGTAGGCCACATGTCGTACATGCGTAGTAGACCTAAGTCTTTTGTTTCTGTGTCTTGTTTTTTGCATCGTACTAATTGGCGTCGACATGTCCCAGTCGATTGGTCCATTAATATTTGATTGAGCCTAGGTCCAGATCTTAGTTTATTTTATCCAATGGTACGATGTAGCATGTGTCAATAATCAAACTTGGGATGTTGTTAGGTCTTTGGCATTCATTATCTTTATACATATTCTATTGCCCACTCGTTGGATCTTTCAGGTCACCACCTTTAAACCAACATCAAAAAAATATTTGGAACCGATAAGGAGCTCTGGGATGTTCGTCATGTATTCACGTGTCCTGCCACACCCCAAGTTTCTGTCTAATCTCACATGACTCTTTATTTCCAAGTGTCTCAGGTTTTTAGAATGTGACCAATTGTCGGACCAGAACCAACAATTAGCTAGCAAGCTAAAGCTTTTTGGTGCATAGAGGAGCCTCTAGTCTCTAAATATCTAATTGGTTATAGTAGTTCCAGCTGATAGTCCGGTTTCAGTGTTTTTCTTACACAACATAAGCTATACAAAAGAGGAATATTTTTTTTCATAACGAGATTTTAGTACTAGAGGCGGACACAATACAATGTACATGAGAATTGACAATAGAATAGAAATGAGAAATTACAAGGCGAAGAACACTTGCACTTGCGCGCATACACATGATTTTGAGATTTAGAAATGACAATCAAAGGATCACGAGAGGGGCCTCATCGGTTTTGGCAGGTGTGGTCTCTTGTGTTGGTGGCTCAGTCTCAGCAGGAGCTTTCTCTTCTTCCTTCACAGCTTCTGGAGTTGGCTCGGCCTTGGTTGCCTCAGAGGAGTCCTCTTTTGTCTCATCTTCCTTCTTTGTCTCTTCACTAGACTCTTCCTTCTTCTCCTGCGATTCAACAAATCAGCAACATCAGTTTCAACTTAATATATATGAGTTTGTTCAATCAAGAATTTGTACTGAATTCTGTCTTAACTGTTACACTTCATGTTTTTAATTTAAGAATCTTCAAGAAATCTTCTAAAATCCTTTTAAAAGAATATATTGAAATTATTTTAGACATTGTATTACTATCAGGCTATCAGCAAGAAAATATGACGAATCATATTTCATAGTATTTTTTGCCTTTGAGCTTCCATGATTAATAACTAGAATGTATAACATGGAACACAAATGCAAACGCAAACAGTAACAAACAATGAGACTCTTATAATTAAAGAGACTTGACTTTATTCTCTAAACCCATGCAATACCAAAATGCGTCTTTCAGTGATTAAAAAAAGAAGACGATCGATGTTAGAGAGCACAATGACAAACCCAAAGGAAATGATAAAATGGAATCCACACAAACCTGAGTTAATGTGGCATCTGTCTCGGTCGTGGCATCCTTGGACTCAACAACAACATTTTCGGTCGGGACGGAGCCTTCGACAATGTCAGATTCCTTAGGTTTGCTCGCACAGCCTCCCATGGTATTTGGTTGAAGGGATTAGTTTGAAAATGCAAATTACAATGGGAAGAGCTGTGGAGCCAAAACAAAAGAAAGAAATACAAAATTCCCTCTAGACAAAGAGGCCAAGACTAAATTTATTATTTTACAATTGGAAGCTGTGTAAATGAAGGAGATGGCTGTGAAGAGAGATATATAGGAGGGATGGTGTGGCTTAAGCTATTTCAGGTAAAGTTTGGTCAATTTCAGATTTACGAGTCATTACAACTTCGTCGATTCTCTGTCACCACCTATTTATCCGGAAGACAACTTTAATGTCCACCATTCTTCTATTTCCGGTCAGTGGACAACATATCATGGATTCACAAAGCTCCTCATTTATTAGATTGCAATATTGCAATCAAACTGAATAACAGAACGGAATTGCGGATAACAAATTCGGGTCTAAGCAGCAATGCAATGGGAACAAAGATGGATTAAAAAACAGAAGGATAATGCTCAGAACAAATCCAGTGAGAAACCTCTTCTAAGAAAAACGATGTTTTATATATGCAAAGTGATGATATTCTAGCCATTCAAACGGAGAAGATGGTTACTGTCTCATATTTGAACGATGAAAAATTGCTTCCAGTTTTCTCAGGCACAAAGAATTGTATCATCATCCCTGGTTTGGCTGCCTACCGCGGATCCTTGGTGCGATCCTGAAGAGAAAATCGTGGTTCACCGGTGTGACCTAAATTCTCTGTGTCAAAAGGTGTTGAGCCTGATCGGTTATTAGACCCTTCTGATATATGTTTCCCACCCAAGTCTTCCACGTCTGCTTCATCAAGTTCTTCTGTTACTTGGTGATCACTGCTTGGACCATTGATGACAAGGCTTTTGTACATTGTTAAAGCTTGAGCAATCATGCTAGCAGGATTTGAAGCACCACTTGGAAGTAACATTGTCGTCCCCTAAACGCCCCCAACAAAGAAAACACAAGAACATTAAATAAAAGCCCGAGGCGTGCCTATGCCAAGAGATTGGAAAGGATTGTTGTGATATATTCATTTACCTCCTTGGCAATGTTACCGAAGGCTTGAATGTATTGTTCTGCAACTCTCAAACTCGCCGCCTGCAAATTATACAGCGATAAAGTGTGATATCATATTTTGGAAACCAAAAAGTAAGAACATTAAGCCCAGTAATATTAGTGCTATGACTAAAAATCCCACACGTTGGCAAGTTTATCTGGAGTGAATAAAGACATACACATCTAGAAATTTGTGTAAATACTATGAAGAAAAGCTAGTTCGTCAAAATCAAAAATATGAATACCATTCCCCTGCTTAATCCCAATTATTTACCTCTACTCCCCCAGTTTCATTGAGAGACTGAGATAACAAGACAAGGCCTCTGGCAGTTGCTTGTGCTCTAGCTAGTATTGCTTCTGCCTCACCTGTTGAACATCATCAGAGGATAATACAAGTAAAAAACAGTGGGAGATAGTAACCATATCGCGCATTAGCAGGGAATAAAACAGTTCCTCATGCACCAAGCATTCATCGGTATATAGTGAAAGAATAAGAATAAAAACTTTCTCCTAACGTAATTAACTAACAATTGAGATTACATGCTATGTGTTCTCTTTCTCAATCTTTCTCTTTCTCAATAATGGCTTACTAACCTTGTGCTCGATTCACCTGGTCCATCTTTGCTGCTTCAGATGCCAAGATTACAGAACTTTTCTTACCATCAGCAATGTTGATATGGGATTGCCTTTCTCCTGTTAAATATAGTAAAGCAATGATAAGAAACATGCTAAGCAGTAAGCAGGCCGCGAAGATGAGTTTTCAAAGAAAACACAGTAAGGTTTACCTTCAGACTCAAGGATCTGGGCTCTCTTTTTACGCTCAGCTTCAGCTTGCATTTCCATAGCAGCTCTCACTCCATGAGGGGGCATAATATCCCCTGGAAATACATAGATTAGAAATAGGGAAAAAAAAAATAGATATCACCGGAAAAAAGAAAACACAAACAACTTACTTATCTCATAACGAAGGCACTGAAGACCCCAGTCTCTTGCAGCAACATTGATGGCTTCCTGCAAGAATGTATATCCATCTCAAAAATCCATCATATGTTTTCTTCTTTAATGGATATACTTCCTCTAACCATCAGGTCTCCTTATGATTTGGAAAAGAGACGCAAATGACTTTGGATATCCAACAAATACAACAAGACTAAATCCCCCAGCTGAATCAAAAATCCATAAACCCAACTTATGGAATACAAACAACATTGCCAGAAGTGATAAATTTTTCCAACTAAACAGCTGAAGCTGCAAATGATCAGTAGGGACTAACACTAACACCAATAGTCAAGCTAAATTGACTAGACTTTGAAATTGAACAAGTAGCAGATTCTAAATTCTTTGCAATGTAAAAGAAGGATTAGAGAACAAACCACTATCTTCTCGTTGAGAGTGTCTCTTTCCTCAAAGGTCTTATCAAGCGTGATCTTACCAAGCTCACTACGCATTGTGGTCTGAGCAAGCTGTACAACAGCATAGATAGGACTCTCAACGCCATAAGAAGCTAATTTAGGATCCACAATCTGCCCAAAAAATCCAAAATCGATAAGAAGAAAGCAGTAACACTGAGAAAAATGGATTAATAAAAGGAAAAAGAAGATAAGACGGACCTTAACGTAGAGAACACCATCGATGTGAATACTAACGTTGTCTTTAGTAATCGCAGTCTGATTCGGAATCGGGATTGCTTCTTCCTTGAGGGAATGAACATAAGCAATACGATCCACGAACGGAATAAGGAAGTGAATCCCCGACGGCAACGTCTTAGCGTATTTACCGAATCGCTCGATCACAAACGCCTTCCTCTCCGGAACTATCCGGATTCCCCAGTTAACCGGCGGCGTTAATTGAAAACTAAACCAAAACGAACATCCGTAAAATCAATCCTAAAGGTTCTCTCTACTCATTACTCAACATCGTTCGAAATTTCACACAATGGGGTAAACGAAATCGTACCTGTTGGAAGGATAGCCGGCGGAAGTGAAGTGGCGAACGGTTGATGCGGCGGCGGAGAAAATCGGAGGAGGAGTGGTGGTTAGGGAAGATTGGCGGAGGTACGCGACGGACCTCAAGGCGGTGTAACCGACGGAACTTTTACGAACGAGGTGGTTCATCCTTTGTTGTTGTTTGGAATCAGAAATTTGTAGAATTTAGAAAAAAAAGGAAAAACCCCAAATAAAACCTCTTATTATAGTCGTCTTTCACACTATTCAGGTGCTGTTTCTTCGCCGGATCTTGAAGCCTTCACGCAATTTGGCGTGGAGCGGAGGCAAAAAAAAAAAAAAAATGGTTTGGGCTTCGATGGGTAGTAGTGTAATACAGTCTATTGCTATTGGGCTTATCTCTATCTACCCCACTAAGATGCCTGTAAGATCCATATGTGTTTGTTTACTCATTCACTGCTGTTATTTACTTATTTTAAAGGATTTTGTACAAGAAAATTATTAAA
This sequence comes from Camelina hispida, assembly GCA_023657505.1. NCBI lineage: Eukaryota > Viridiplantae > Streptophyta > Magnoliopsida > Brassicales > Brassicaceae > Camelina > Camelina hispida. The sequence continues at coordinate 7,990,223 of CP094635.1, read as the reverse complement.
AAAAATCTATACAAAAAATGGTTATGGACTATGGTTTCTTTTAGTTTTTTATTTTAAAAAGCATGAATTGAGAATGCATGGGGGAAAAGCAAAGTTTAAAGGTTCTTCACATGGAGGGACTTGTGTCTGAGTCATCAAGATCCGGCGCCGTTCAACTTTTTGATACCGACGTCGAGAAATAAAAATGGCAAATGACGCGAAGCCCATCTCACCTTTAAAAAGTATCCTCGCTTTCTTTCTTTCTTTCTTTATGTATCCACGTCGCGTCATGCACCAATCTTTTTCTAAAATATGAAAAAGTTTAGTTTAGGTTTCCTTTGATCATTAACGTCACGTGTAGTTTATTTCGCCTTTGACGCACTACTATTTATACTTGAATTCAAGTATAGATGACTACAGACTACAGTAAAACCTCTATAAATTAATAAGGTCGGGACCATGAAATTTTATTAATTTATAGAGGTTTTAATTTATCGATAAATTAATAATTATTAATTTATCGATAAATTAATATTTTATTAATTTATGAGGAACATTTTTAATTTTAATAATTTCGAAAATTTTGTGTTACAAAATAAGATACTTTTGTTATCATTCATATTTTTTAAGAATTTTCTCAATTTATAATCTTGTCTATCGTAATTGCTAAGTTTAGAGTTTAGGTAAAACTGATAGATGTTAGAAGTTTAGAGTTTAGAAGAAATAGTATCATTCATGGTAATGGTGAAGTCGAATAAGATACTGCGGTAATTAGAACCAATTACATATAAAAAGCAATTATCGCATTTGGAACTCTTCATAATTTTTTGATGCGATTTGAGAAGATGATAATGAAAAATATTAGAGATGAGCTCTAATAAGAATGCAAATTCAAGAATATGCAAACAACAATAGAGTTATATTTCACTAAATTTTCTTATATATATATATATTAATATTACTTGATTATTAATTTATGATATTGATGGGACTATATTTTTACATAGGATTTCCAAAAAAATTATTATCTTATTAGTTTATCGAAATGTGTTATTTTTTACACCGGCCCAACTCGGGACCGGAAGAATTTATTAATTTATAGCGAGTATTAATTTAAAGAGTATTAATTTATAGAGGTTCTACTGTATATATATATATATATATATTATGTTACATTACAATTACATATCGACCGGTTGTTGAGGTGTAGTCGTGTAGATCTATGGGAGCAATTGTGTGATATGATGACTCCAAACCGTGTGTTGACCGACATGAGCAATCGACGTGGGTTGAAAAAGTGACATTCGTATATGCAATATTGGACGCGAGTTTTATATCGAGGAACAGGATACATACACCATTATAAAGTCGTTGGATCTATAATAGATAAAGAGAGGAACTATGCGATTTTATATAACAAGAAAATGTATGAAAATATTTAAAAAATTAAAAGCTTTCATAGCTCAGTTGGTTAGAGCACCCGTTTAGTAAGCGGGAGGTCTTGAGTTCAACTCTCAATGAAAGCATTAGTTACAGCTTTTTTTTTCATAAAAAATATGAAGAAATTAAGTAACAAAGATGAGAACATCATGCATACATTAAAAGGCCCTTTTTCTAAGAAACTAATTTATTTATCTAGCTTAGATTTCAAAAGATTCAAGTCATGTTTTCTTTTGGTGGGATAAAGAAAAAGATGAACATGTAACATGGGATCCAAAGTCTAAAGAAAGACATATTTTTGTGAAAAACTATTTAACAAAGAGAAAAGTGGTGACACACTTTACACTAAATCCAAGTCATTAGATCTTAAAAAGCTTATAACATGACGACCTCAACAACATGCACCTCATCTCTTCTGCATAAACCCAATTACTGTCGTCAATATATATATATATATATATATGCAAACACCTATATATGTTCGTGTATCTCTAGGTCTACTATATATATAGATAAGTGTGCATATATAGTTTGAGTTAGAAATTGGAAAGAAATTGATCAAAATATATATCTACATAGTTAAACTATATAATGGGTGATCTTCAAATCGTGCCGGTGTACAATAAGGTGGAAGCACAGTACGTAGAAATGATGGTGCCTTTGTATTCTTACGGTTGCGAGAAGAAAGTGAAGAGGGCTCTTTCTCATCTCAAAGGTACATAATCAAGATTTTTATGGTTAATCATAAATGATTTCATGAAATGTAGATAGATATAAAACTAATAAGCTTTTACTTTTCTTTATAACGAATATATAAACAGGAATATATTCAGTAAAAGTAGACTACTACAATCAGAAGGTGACGGTGTGGGGAATATGTAACAAGCTTGATGTGTTAGCAACGGTGAAAAAGAAGCGCAAAGAAGCTCGGTTTTGGAATGTAGACGACAATAATGATGATCAAGAGAGCGTTGATGATGGCATCGTCGTGAAAGAAGACACTGCGAAAACTTCATTGGACTCAAAAAAGTCATCGGCGTTTTATACGTATTCCACGTCGCCTCCTAGATTTAATATAAGACCTCCTTTGTCACTCATTAGAACATCTTCCTTCACATGGAAAGCCGTGAAGAAGGTCTTTTCTAGATCCCTTTCCTTTTGAATCACGTCTATATGTGGCCCTGTTTAATAATACTCCAAGAAACTCTCATTGGATCTCTTATAATATTTAAAAGTTTTTAGTTGGTAAGACTTTACGTTCGCAACGGATTGGTGGTAGTTCAATGGTCACCGTTTGTATGTTTATATATATATGTCAATGATTTATATTTTCCCCGTAAATTGTCTTTCTTGGCACACATGTAATTCAGTTGTATGACCCCTATACACTCTGATATAGTTAGTTAAGATTTTGGATCCGGAAGAACAAAATGTTGGCCGTCTAGTGAAAAATGTCCAATACATCTAAGAATTAAGATGATTCAGATGAGGCGACACAAGTAAGTGATCAATGAGGAAGAAGAAAACGCCAGGTTATACTAGTTCTGAAAGAACTGTATCCACTCTCTTGAAGTCTTGATGGTAAAAACTAATGGCTTCGTCTTTTAACATTGTGTCTGTGACTCTCTCTGCATGTTGCTCTCTATCTATCTATCATATCAGGACTCTTGTGTATCAGTTTTGTTAGGTTTTTTCTGAGTATGTTTTGTAAGATTTGAAATGTAAAACAGTCGGTTAGATCAGAGTTTCAAGGGACGATGAGATATTGAAAAAGAGAAAGCAAAGATCAAACACCTTATATTAACTTGGAGCTATACTATTAAAGATTTTGAGACAAATGAACCAAGGAGTATTCAGATGCAATAGAGAGATTGTAGTATAATCATCACATATTCCTCTATTTCTGGCTGCTGCTGCTACTACTACTCTTCTTTTTCAGTAAATTTCCAAACTTTCGGAGCAAAGGTTTCTTCTTTTTCTGCTGTTGGTCCTTTGAGAGCAGACTTCCACTATCTTCTGTGTGTTCTCCTGAAGACAAGCCATTACTTAACTGCTCTAAGTTTTCGCTGCCTTCTGCTTTCGATTCTACTTCCTCTTCAGCAAAGTCATGCTCTGTCTCTCTTTCTGAAGAAGCTTCTCTCTTATCTAACTGGTAGCCTTCACCTTCTATGGATTCTTTATCTTTGTCTCCTTCTCCTACTGCTTCAACTTTGTGAGCTAACCAATGGATTGATGTGTCATCTTTCAAATGTCTATCACTGGCTTCCATTGGACTTTCTTGTACTTTTCCTTCTCCGGTTCTGTGATCAGAAGGAATGGTATTAGTAACCTCTTCTCTACACCTGAGACCATTTTCCTCTGCTTTAGGAAGCAAGTCATAATATTTTTCTATTATTCTGAGCTTGCCGTTCTCATCTAGTTTCTCTTGTGTAGAAGAAGCTTTTTCAAGCAACTTTGATAACTCTTCAATCTTCTTAAGTGCAGACGCCTCCCTAGCTTTCAGCTCATTGTTATCAAGAATTACAGTCTGCAACTCAGTGTCTTTCTCAAATAGACTCTCTTTCATCTTTAACAACTCCTCTATCTTCTTTGACGCTGAAGCTTCCTGCACCTTAAGCTCTTCATTTTCTTGACTAATTCTTTGAAATTCGTTGCCCTTATGAAGCCAACTCTGCTCGAGATGTAACAACTCATCAATCTTCTTTAAAGATGATGCCTCCTTGGCTTTAAGCTCCTCGTTTTCGTGAAAAACAACCTGCAACTCGTTCTCTTTATCAAGTAAACTCTGTTTAAGATGTGTCAACTCTCCAATCTTTTGAAGTGATGAGGCAGCTTGGGCCTTGAGCTTCTCATTCTCAACAACTGCAATCTTCAGCTCGTTTTCTTTATCAACCAAATTTTGTGTAAGACCGGACAACTCTTCTTTTGTCTTGAGTGATGAAGCCTCTTTAGATTTAAGCTCCTCATTCTCACAAACAACAACTTGTATCTCTCTCTCTTTCACGAGCAAGCTTTTATTTAGATTTGATAGCTCTTCAATTTTCTTTTCGGCTAGACAGTTCTTGGCTTTAAGGTCTTCAATCTCAAGGACCATATCATGCAGCTCAATTTCATTATCAAGATGATTTTCTTGCAGCTTCGCCAACTCTTCAATTTTCTTAAGATAGGAAACTTCCCTTTCTCTTAGCTCTTCATTTTCTTGAGTAGAACTCTGGAGTTTGGTTTCTGTATCAGCAAATATTTCATTTACCTTTGATAACTCCTCAATCTGCTTATGATAAGAAGAATCCTTCTCTCTTAGCTCTTCATGTTCCTGAACAATGGTCTGCAGTTTGGCTTCTTTCTCTACTAATTTTTCATTCGACAATGAAAATTCCTCGATCTGCTTGATATATTCAGCCTCCTTTTCTTTGAGCACCTCAATTTCGTGAATACTGCTCTGCAATTTGGTTTCTTTCTCAACCAATCTCTCGTTCACAGCTGATAACTCTTCAAATTTCTTCAGACAAGAAAGCTCTCTTCTTCTAAGCTCCTCAGCTTCTTGAACAATGCTCAACAGGTTGGTTTCTTTCTCAACCAAGCTCTCATTCGCCGCTGACAACTCTTCAATCTTTTTGAGATAATCAATCTCCCTAACTCTAAGCTCTTCCGCTTTTTGAATAACACCCTGCAGTTTTGTTTCTTTATCAACCAAGCTTTCATTCACCTTTGACAGCTCATCAACTATTGCTCTGAGTTTTCTGCTTTCTGCATCAGCGTTCTTTAGGTCCTCTTCTTTCTCCAACAAGCTTTCTGTAAGTTTTAGGCTTTCAGCTTTCGATTCTCCAACTCTTTCCTGCAGCTCCTTAACCTCCTCCTCAAGTTCTTTAAGACTAAGTCTCACTTTGGCTTCTTCGTCTTTCGCTGCACACGCCTCGATTTCCTTAAGATTAAGCAAGTTCCGCACCTCTTTAAGTTCTTCCTGCACAGAGTGATTTTCCTCTTCTGATTTCTTCACACAAACCATCAAATGAAGTTCTCTTTCTTCCCACTCAGTCTTAGAATTGACAAACTCATTCTGAGTGTTTTCCAAACTACTTTTCAGGCTATCAAGTTCGTTTCTTGCATCTTCAAGCATTTTTTCATACTTTTCATTTGTATCTTTCTCAGCCAACTTCAAACTTTCAATCTGGAATCCACAATGTTCGAGCTCCGCTTGACATGTTAAGAGCTTCTCCTTTACTTCCCTTGCTTCCAAAGATACTTGCTGCAAATCCAAAGTTAAGCTTTCCATATCTTTCTTTCTTTTCTCTTCTTCCTTCTTACAGTAGTCCAACTCTGTCGCAAGTTCTGTCTTCTCGTTTAATAGGTTCTGAATATGTGATGTTGCAGTCTTCTCATTCTCCAAGGCCCTAACCTTTTCCTCTTGGGTGGTTGTAAGTTCAGATTTTATTGACTCAACAAGCTTTCCAAGCTTAGAAGTTTCTTGGTTTAAACTGCAAACATGGCGTTGAGATTCCTCAAGATCTTTTTCCTGCCTTCCAAACGTCGTCACCAGCGACTCAACCTTTTCTTTTAACACAGCATTACTCAACTCTGCCTCATGAAGCGCATGACTGTTTTCCTCCAGCTGCTTCATAGCTGAATCAAAAGATTCTGAAGCAGATGTCTTAAACTTATCTGATTCTTCAACTTGTTTTTCAAGTTTACCAACCTCGTTCTTCCATTCTGCTGCTAAGTTCTTAGCATAGGATTCAACCATTTTAGCAGCTTCAAGATCAACGTGGAGCTTTTCAATGGACTCTTCTTGATCCTTCAGCGTATTCTCGAGGATACTAACTTTCTCAAGTCTCCCTCTTAACATCTCAATCTCAGATTTCAGTTTAGACACAAGCTCGTTGCCTTCAATAGCTTTCTTTTGTTCATCTGAACCAACCAATGCTTTTAAGCGGCTTAGTTCCGAAGAAAGAGCCTCGGCCTTTTCAGCCTGATTTTCAGCAATCTTCGTGGCTTCCTCAGCATGACTGAGAGCCTTATTCTTAGCATCAGCAGTCATAGCCAGTTCTTGTCTAATCCTGTGGAGCTCTTCTGTAGTAGAGAGAAGAGCTGAGATGTCCAAAGCATGCTGGCTTCTTATAGACTCAACTTCTTTCTTCCAAGAGATTTCTTTTATGTGAACCGCTTCAATTCCCGCCTGTTCTACTTCAACAGCTCGGAATTTCTCAATCTCGGAACTCTCCTCAGCACTCCGCTGAGCTGCCAATGCCTCACTGAGTTTCTCACTGGCTTCTTTAGTCTGTCTCTCTGATGCTTTAAGATCATCAAGAGCTTTAGCTTTGTCTTTCTTGAGCCTTTCTATTTGCTCATTAGCTTTCCTTAAATCCTCCTGAATTTGATTCAGTTGAGCCAGTAGCTCAGTTCCCTTCCCTAACCGTGATTGCGATTTCTAAAAATGACAATGATCAATAAATTTAGTCTTTCAAAGTTTTAAAAATCAAAACTTCAAGCTATTCAAAACTACTTGCCTCAGGTGGAGTAGGAACCCTTGCAGTCCTACGATCAGAAACAGGCCTGGAGCTAACAGACTGCGGTGAACGGTCTAGTGAGAGACGATTGCTGTGAACCGGAGATGGTGAATTGCCATCTGATGATTTAGTCCCTGTTGGTTTACTAACTCTTGGTGTTGGCGGTGACGGTTTGCTACGAGGAGTCTCCATTAAACCAGTTCTACACCATCACAAAGATTAAAAACCACACAATGTCACAATCACACCATCAAACAAAAAAAGAAAACAATCAGACCATCATCCCCAATTTTTTCTGTGAATCTCTATGGATCTAAGTATCTAACTCCATAATAACAAGCATTTAAAAAAGATAAACACTTTCCAATCTCAGTTTAGAGATCTAATTAAGAGCAATAAGCATCTAAATGAATACAAGTAGTTCAACTGTATCCAATTAACACATTGTAAACAAAACAAACAAAAAAAATTGATTCAACTGCAGAGTTGCCTTTTAAAAAGTGTTAGCAGTGACCAAAACGTCTTAAAGATAGAGACTTTATAAGTCTACAAGTGTGGCTCCGGGCTTCTGAAGATCCAAACCAAATTCAGATTGAAGTAACAACCAAAACAAAAACAAAAAAAACTAAGGTTGTTTTTTTATTTTTTAATTGACTAGAAGGAAGAAAAATACTCACTTGGTTCTGGACGCCATTGTTGCCGGAGAAGAAGAGCGTCTTCAAAAGAAACCCTCAGAAGAAGAAGAAAGTAAAAAGGCTAAATTTGAGGCATTGCGGCTGCGGGATGAGAGACTAAAACAAAGACCACAGATCGATTCTGCCTCTGGTGTCGATTTTGTTCTTCACTGAGGAGTTGAGTTGGATTGCTTCTCCACAAAGTCTTCAACTTTTGTTAGCACAATCATTCTTTTATGTATATATAAAAAAATGCAAAAAAAAAATAAAAACAAAAAGTGTTGGTGTTTTCAGAGTGGGTCACCCTCTCTCGTCTTTTTCCTTTTTTTTTTTTTTTTCCCCCGGTTTAATATTTTCAATTTTAGATAAGAAAATAAAATTAACAAAAAGTAGAAATTCGTGGGGAAATACCAACTGACGTGAATGTTGTTGTTTTTGCATTGCCCTGCATCAAAGGGAATGAATAATTAAAAAGGTGTTTGTGTATGTTGTGTATTAGGAGAAGTGTAGGACCTTTTGCTCATAATGTGGATAGAGAAGGAACTCCCTCAAATATAAAAATCTTTGGATCCATTTTTTTTAGTCATGTGGACTGCATGTGCCTTTTCAATCATTTATTTATTTATTTTACAATAATATTCAACCATTACAACTCTTTTTTTATTATTCTCAAAACCACACATTTTTTTTTCATTATTGAAATATCTTTGAAGCCATATTTAAATTAGTGTGTTATAAATGTTGGTATTTGTAATATGCATATTATGATATTGTTGTTTTGGTGGCAAAGCAAGCAGGCAATGAAGTGAGTAACAATTAAACTAAACGCAAAGTCTTACCTGCATTTATCCTTAATCATTCTAATTCGGAACTTTGATCAAAATTGTCGTTCGTTAAAGTTTCTCGTCTCTTGGATGAGATTTCTCTTTCCATTGTACTAGAATATAACCCGTGCTAGAGCACGGATCGAAATTCTTTCATTTTATTTATTTGATAATTTTTACATAAAACATAGTATATATAATTATTTTATTTGGTTTAATAGTTTTTTTTAGATTAAACATTATGCTATGAAATCATATACTGAATATGACTTATGAAAATAACATTTACTTTGTAAAACATATTCTAGTATATCTAGATTTTGATCCGCGGTATAACACGAATTAATTTGTGTGATAAAAAATTAATTTTTATTTGTTAGTTTTATTTAATTTGTTTAGTGTTTAAAACTATATATTGTATTTTGATTGTTAATTCTATGACTTAACCTATAGTATAGCACATATTAATGTTAGGACCAAATATGTAACATATGTTTGTCAAAATCATCGTGACCGAGAAAACCTACCAAAAACATTATTCCAAACTCAAATTTAATCCGAGAAATCATATTTGAAATTTTAACCCTTACTCTATCAAGAAATCATATTTTTTGAATTTTTTCATATTATAGTGGCATATTATTGACCCGTGCTATAACAAATCAAATTAGAGTGTTTATAATTTTAACTTTTTGATCTATCATCTATTTATGATATTCTTAAAATATCAAATTAAACTATTTTTAAAGATTCCAAATCAAATTATTTTAAAAGTTTATTATAGTATATAAAACTATACAATTCAACAAAAGAAATATTCAAATTTTGATCCGTTACTCAGTCAATATTTTCTGATAAAGTTAGGTATGATTAATTTCTATTAATTTCTGAGATTTTTTTGCTTATATATGGTTAATTAAATATTCTTTGGAGATTTTATTTTATTCTTTAGAATATTTTTTTAAGAGAATCATAATCCTAAATCTATATAACCTATCAAATTATTAATCCATATAACCTATTAATAATTAATCTTACTTATAATCTATATTAATATTATATAGTCTACCAATTTGAAGTCGTGTACTTCCGTTTTATTAAAGAAGGGATATCACATCGATTGGCTGATTTGATCGAAATATGCAATTATTAATGAAATATTTATTTATCGTTTTTTTAAGAATTTAATCCTATTGAATTATTAATCACTTAAGAGATTTAAGCATTTAATGTTAAACATAATTTGCAACAAAACCAAGAATGTCAAAGTGCAAATCTTCTTGCGATGAAGTGGAAATAACTATGAGAGCCACGCAGATTGAAAGTTAAAACATCGCCAAACACTGCAAGGCCTTTTGACATGTTTTAGAACTTCTCCAAACATTGCAAGGGCCTCAAGCTTCTTCTTGGCTTCTTCATTCTCGACCTCATCTTCATCTCCTTCAACCTTCTTCTCATCTTCATCTTCCTTTTCGACCTCATCTTCATCTCCCTCAACCTTCCCCCTCGAGCTTCTTCCCCCTTGAGCTTCTTCCCTTTCACAAGAGTAACCAAAAGACGGTGACCAATTTTTTTTTTTTTTTGAGAAATAATTAAGTAGAATCATATATATAAAAGTAAGGTTTTGGTCTCTCCTTATTAGTTGATTTGCATTAATTGTTTTTATTTTCCTTTTTCTTTTTACTTATATATAATAATTACAAATCCATAACAACCAATTTATATATAATAATAATTAAATGTGATGGTGATTAAAAATTTACAAATTTAATCAATACATAGTCAATAAATTGTCCCCAATACATAATTCCACGATTTCCATTTATATTTTTTCTTTTGTCAAAACTCTAAGAATATTACTCCACTATTTGCTTTTAATTTTCTCTTTTGTTATAACTCCAAGAATATTCATATGTTTTTAAAAAACGTAACTCCTTATATGGATAGTCAACCACTTCTCTTTAGTGTGATTCCATTTATGGATAGTCAAAAAACGTAACTCCTTCTACATTCCCAAAATTCAACAATAAATTAGAATTAACTCTCACACTTTTTTTCTAAATTATAATCACTTTTCATCCTATAAATACTCATTCTTTCATTCTCTCATTTTCTCATTTCTTCCACTCTATCGTAAATATTGTATTTTTTTTTTTGTGCTTTTTGTTGTTTCTTCATTCTCTCATTTTCTCATTCTCTTCCACTCTATCTCAAATATTGTATTTTTTGTGCTTTTTGTTGTTGTATGTGTTAGAAAACCAAATTAAATATCATTGTAAAAGTTTAATTCTAAATTTTAATTTTAGAGACTATATGATATGTATCTTATATTGTTTTTGATTTTTTGAAGATCCATATCTGTTGTTTATTTTAGTTCCATCATCTTATAAGTAATCATTCTTTCATCCTCTTTTACTATATTCATGTATCTTAAATATTTTAGAGACTATATGATAAGTATCTTATATTGTTTTTGATTCTTTGTTTTAATGTATTTCTTTCATCCTTCTTTGTCTTCTTTTTATTTTCAATTTTTAATTACATACGTATAAAGTAAATCATCTTCACTAATTTCAATCAAAGCCCAATGAGGGAATCAAGCTAAAGAAATCATCTTCATTCATGGATATTTTTTTTTATTTTTTTAAAGTATGCAATGTTTTAGGCTTTTAGCAAAAGAAACTATTATAATAGAATTATTAAATACGATTTGATATTTCCTTTCCAAAATTTTATTACAAATAGGAAATCATTAGAATTTAACCTAACAATATAGCTTAAATTAAGGTGAATATAAAGGAGATTAAAAATTAAATTAATCATTGGGATTTTTATTGCATTTCATATGGTTTTATAAGAAATATATTTAACTGATACTTAATTTTGCAATTTAATTATTAAATGTTTTAGGTAAATTTTTGAATATCATAGTAAATTTTTATTTTATCATTAAAAATATTTTTTAAATAACTGGTATATTTTGATATTGTATGATATGAAAAAATAAAGTGTATTATTGACATTTAGGAAATTTGTTTGTTATATATGTTTTTTAGAAAGAATTTCAAAAATACATCTCTTTCAATACCACTTTTCAGAAATAACATTTTAAAAAACTTTGTTAAAAAAATCTTCTAAGAAAATTTTCATAGTTTTATGATTATTATATAACTTAGAACGAATTAACATAACTAATACAACCCGCGCATATGCGCGGAATATTACCTAGTGATAAAAGAAAAGAATGTGTATATGTGATGAATCCATTGCACTTAAAGAAAACTGAGTCAAAGAACATTTTGATTTTGAATATTTGATACACAAATGTGGAAATGTTTGAATTCGCACGTGTTTTACTCATTATCGTTATTTTCATGGTGAAAAGAGATTATAAACTAGTCTTTTGATCAGTGATATTTCTTTTTGTTGTAATGATCAAAAAAATATATTGAGATTTGCTTTTGGATATAAGATTATAATGTAGTGTGAATTGGCGAAGAAAGAACTAATAAAGACGGTAGTTAGTAGTTGACATTTAACTAATGACTTAATCAATCAAACTCTTTATACCATTTTGGTTAGAGAAAAATATACAAATATGCAATATCTTACTAATTGTAAAAGAAAAAAAAATACCTTTTCCTTATAAAATAATACATTTGTAATTAAAGAAATTCTACAATTAATGAATTATAAAATCTGTAGAAAAATAATTAGAAAAATATTTCTAATGATAATGTAACAGATGACAAAAAAAAAAATCATACAAAAGTGATTATCAAGAATTAGTATTTACTCTCATGATTGATTACAATGAATTACATATGCTTATATAGGGAATAGAATGAGAAGCTAATTAACCTAGTTTCTATATATAAAGATATAGTAATTATTAACAAATATACTCTAGAATATTCTAGACATTCTTATACTTCTACACTTTCTTCTCATCTTCATCGAACTCATCTTTCTTCTTCACAAGAAGAGGAGCTAGCATCTTCTTTTGGTTAACCAAACGAAGACCAAGACCAAACTTTGGCTTTGGTTTCAGTGAAACCATATTGGTGTTGGTGTTGTTGTTGGAAGGAAACACTTGTTTCCTGGGAAAGAACAGAGCCGCAGAGGTGAAGCTCGAGATTGACATTCTCTGTGTTTGGGTTTTTTTTTTTGATTTTTGGTTTGAGAAATAAAAAAAGGAAGAAGGAGAATGATAGAAGAGAAATGTAGAGAATGTGTAGGATATGAAGACATCAAAAGCATTTTGAATTTTGTATATACACGAATTAGGAAATGTAAGAGCAAGGAGTAAATTAGATTTTGGTAATGGTAGTACCTTGCAAAATCGCAGAGAAGACCCATGCTTGCTTCGGGTCAATGGGACAGAATGCTAGAGAATGTGTGTAGGATATAAAGACAGTCAAAAGCAATATGAATTTTGTATTTTGTATATACACGAATTAGGAAATGTAAGAGCAGGGAGTAAATTAGATTTTGGTATTGGTAGTAACTTGCAAAATCGTAGAGAAGACCCATGCTTGCTTCGGGTCAATGGGACATAATGCTAGATTTGTACACAATATGCACTATAAATTAAATCTTATATACGGTTTCATTTCTTAATAGATAACGAAACGAAACAAATCATCAAATGAATTTTTGTAATTTAAGACTTTTTGGTAATCTCATCTCTTAATGGAAAATGGCATATGATCCGTTGTATCCGATTCTTACCACACAAATCAATACTAGTAGTATATAGTAGTAGCTCTTTAACCCCAAAAAAAGAATAAAACTGAAATACGTCGGCAAATACGATGAAACCATTTCATTCTTTTCATGAGGGAAACTGAGTAGATACGAGTTTCGATTTCTAAGTACGTATTACCATTACCCCATAAAACGGACCTCTCTCTATCATCATAAAGACTAAAAAAGCTTCACTTCCTTTAGCCTCTCTTCTTTCTCACTAGGTGCTTCCCCACGCAACGCGTGGGTTGTGGTGTAGTTGGCACTTTCTTGTTTTTTTTTGGTCGTTTTCGTTTTCTCTTTTGTATTATTTTGTTTTAATTAGGCATATACAGGCTTTGCCGTCACTTTTATTTATACACTATATGTTTATACCATTTCGTTCAGATGTGTATAATTGTGGCGTTTATTTTTTATGAATTATGAAGATGTTATTTCTTGCTTTTGAGGATCCAATCTTATATTGACTGATATTGTTTCCAATACATTTATTATATTATAGATTTTCTAATTAACTGCTTATGTAAACCCTTCATACGTTGATGTTGCAATAATAAGTTATTTTTCTAAAATATCTTCCGTGTAAGTGATTATGTTTGTATGCACATGTTTTGGTCTAATATCAATAAGATCGTTTCTGTTTTTCTTTAGTTGGCTTTGAAACCAATATTGAGTTAAGCAAATAATGGGTCGAATTATGGTGTTAATAAGTAATATAAATTCTTGTGTATATATATTGTATATATGTGACTATAAATTTAGCTAACTAAAAAATTATGTAATATTTAAATACAATCTTGAACATATATATATATATATATTTTTATTTATGGGAGGAATGTATGAAATTATTGGATAGAAGTTATTTTTGAGTTAAATGACCATTAATGTCTTTAAAGTGAGTTAAATATTAATAAATTTTTATATGTGTCTTGACTTTTTTTAAAAAGGAATACCAAGTGTTTCCTTCCAAATTTGAAGTGATATAGTATTTTAGTTTTCTTATATGATTTTATGAACTTCAATGTAAAAAATTTTCAAAATAATAAGTACACTCACTGATTGAATTATAAAATTTGGAGAAATGTTTATTTCGTTTAATCATCTGCTCTTTTAAATAAATTAAATAAGTATGTTGTTATTCCTACAAATAGGACAACATATATTATAGTTTAACCATGGAGTTAAGCAATGGAAATGAAACTTGTGATTGCAAGACAAAATACTTATATGTTACACATTGATCGTTTAAAAATGAATAAAAACATCTAATTCTCAAATAAAGTTGATTGTTTTGTTAAAACCAACATATGTGAATTTAAATTTAACTATGCAAATTTAAAAAATAAATATGAATAGATTAGAAAAGCAAGAAATATAAAAGAAATATTTTCTTATATAAATAAAATAAAAATTGAAAACAATGTTAAATATATATAATACTTTCTACATTAAAATATAGAATCAAACTCTTACAAGTTACAACACATATGAGATATAACAACATTTGATATTGGTAGGAGAGGAGGAAAGAATGTTTACTATAAGATGGTAATCCAAATTAGATAATGGAGATGAATCTTTAAAAAATAGAACAATGTAATATCTATATATATATATATAATACTTTCTAAAGCTATGCTCACTTACTGTGATCTCAATATTAGATATATTATTCATATTAATCAGAAACAAAGAAGTCACGTTCGGAGGTTTTGGTGGAGGAGTTAACCAAATCTGAATTCTGGATAACCGAAATTAATATATCTAATACTCAATGATCAATCTCGATTGCACACTCTCTCGCATATTGAGATCAATGCAGCGTCCAAAGTCTAACATATGTCTCTGTTTCAAATCCAAGTATTTAGCCAACCAAAATATGAATATAAGTTTAGCCAACCAAAATAAATAAAAAATATTAAAATTTAACCAAAAATAATTTCTCTTTTTAAGATAATAAGTTAGTAGGAGGAATGAATTAATGTACAATTATTGGATAGGAGTTATATTTGAGTTAAATGGAGTTACATGTCTTTAATTATAAATAAATATTTTAATTTTTTATAACCTAAAATAAAAGGAATACCAAGTGGCTGAATCAAAATTCACATGGTTTGGTTGTTTGTTGATATAAACTCAACAATTACACATAATATTTCAAAATAAAAAAATATTACTTTTTAAGTGACAAACTAAATTAGTTTTCTTATAAAATTATATGAATTCTTCAATCTCAATAATTTTTAAAATCCCAAGGATAACTTATTTTTTTTTTGGTTTTCACTCATCAATTTAATTTATAGTGCTAGATTTCATACTAATGGTTTCATCTTTAGAGAATTTAGTGAAATGATATTTTAAAAATTATATTTTATTTTTATATTTAAGTTCCAGTTGAATATGTTTTGTTTTTTGGATCATTTTTTATTTTGATTAAAGACACAACAAACCAATTTTTTAATTATGTTCTTTTTGTTTTCAAAAACCTCAAATCATAAAAAAAAATATATATTATATTGATCTCTGCAGATTTATCAATTGGATCACAAAACAAAATAGTCTTTATAAATGGATAATTATATTGATCTTTAAATATTATATTGATCTTTATAAATTATTAAAAATGATACATGAATATGCGAGATAACCAGAGACATAATAGATAAATACATATGGATCATTTCAACTTTATGATCTTATTGTGTGGTGAATATTGTAAGGAAGTATGAAAATAATGACTTATAAGATGTTAATATAAAATAGAAAATGGAGATAAACATTTTAAAAGATTAAAATAAATATATAAGATATACATATCATACAAACTCTAAAACTAAGCTTTTACAATGATATTTGATTTGATTTTTTATAACCCATACAACAACAATAACAAAAAAAATACAAAACAAAACAAAACAAAACAAAAAAGAGATTTGAGAGTAGTGGAAGAAAATGAGAGAATGAAAAAGTGATAGACTAAGAGAATAAGATAATGAGTATTTATAGGAAGAGAAATGATGAAAAATTACATTTAGAAAAATGAGAGTTACAATTCTAATTTATTGTTTTGTTTTAATACAATTGATTAATACAACTTAGTGGAGAAATAAAGTTAATGCATAATTTATAGGGAGAAGCTATAAAGATTTCAGTTTTATATTATGTGAGTTAAATGTGAAAATTAATTGTTTTTAAATTTGTGTGTTTAATATAATTTTTTTTTTTGTTAAAATTGCATTGCCAAGTGGACCAATAAGGAGAGACTGAAACTCTACTTTTATATATATGATTTGATGCCCACCTCATTAAATAAAAACCCCATCTCTTATATATATACATGACTTTAGTTATGACGACGGATGTAATCTCTACAAAGAATCCGATCAAGAGAGTAGACGATGGAGACTCTGAGATCTCCCCTTGATCGTTATGGTCCCTTTTACTTCATCAGTGGCAATGAAGACAACTGTAAGAAGGGACAAAAGCTTGCTGTCGTTGTCATATCTCCTAGGACTCCATCTACGGCTCAGCCTCCTCACACCGCCGCACCGGGGACTTCTCCGACGACTTCTCCTCATATTACGCTATTGTCCAGATTTGTTGTGAGACTACTAAGCTGTGTCAAAAGAACCACTTACTTAAAATTTTTTTGCCAGTTTCTCTGCGTAGGAGAAGAAAACTATAAAACTAGCCAAAAGGCTAAATATGGATCTGCTTACAAGACTCACAAGTGACAACCTAATGAAATTCTGATCATTGTGCTATTCTATCTATTGAAGATGGTAAGGATTCATAAAATCTTGGACACAAGTGTTATAAATTGATGCAATGCAAGGAAACCAGAACTTCTATTTATTAAATTATTAAATCTGCTGAAAAATAATTATAAAATATTATAAGAATATTTCTAATGATAATGTAACAGATGACAAAAAAAATCATATGTCATGTTCTCTTATGCCAATCCCAATGTAGCCATAGATATAACAAAACTTAAAAGACTGTTCACAAACAAAAGGAATAATCATCAAGTCAAATCCTTAAACGTTCAGGGTAGTGAGAAATCAGACGATTTTTGGAAATGTTTATCTGGCTATGGTTTCTAAAATTCTAATGTAAAGTCAGCGTTGACCATTCATTTAGTCAGCAAACTCACTCACTCACTCACTCACTCACGCACTCACTCACCAACTATCCCAATTTCTCTACTCACTCACTACACTATTGGGATATCTAAAATATATTGTAACGGTGGGTAGTTTAATACTACTTGTCCACCAAGTTTCCTTTAATGTATATATATACATTCGCCGATTAGGTCTAAATGGTCTATAAGTGAATTCCTACAGTTAATGACTTAAAAGTGTTAAGTTAGAGGCATGAACAGTGCAAAATATGGACAAAAAATGATGCTAAAAACATATAAATTAGAGAGTTATCATATGGTTTTAGGGGAAGTTCCAGGCGATCAGGAGAAGTAGCCCACATGACTCCATTCGCTTTGCTAAATGATGGAGCAGGAACGGTCACAAGAGGCAGTGAAGTATCAGATGGCTCGTTTGTGACCTCTTTTCCCTCCACATTCTCGCTTCCTACAAAGAGAAAGAAGCAAAGGCTGATGAGATCCACACACGACTAACTGCCCTGGACTACACATTGATAGAGAGGACGGCAATCAAGAGATTTTCCAAAGAGGCAAAAGAACTCATTTCTAGATATATTAATAGTACAGATCTTGTAACTGCTGATTCAACCATTTCTCTGGAAAATGACAAAATCTTGTAACTATTTTTAGCAATCAGCTACTAGGCACAACCATCATTGGAGAAAGTCTGCTTCCCTAGTTGCCAGCTTCGTTTATGCACATTAATGATAATATACCACAACGAAAGAAGAGATAATTTGGTTCAACCAGTTCAAAGATGACAATTATGTTACTTGTAACTAGGTATTAGTCCACGCAATGCGTGTTTGTATGCATAATAGTTTTTATTATATTTCTGAATATTTATAAAAACAATATTTTGTTTTTTCTATTAACAATAATAACATAATCAAGTAATAGATTTTAAGATTGTATTCTAGTAAAATTGTATCAAACAAAATTAAAAAAAAAAATTAGTAACTATGTGTAAAAATATTATGTATAAATATTCCTCATTTCAAAGTTTTAAAAAAATATAAATAGAATATATATATATATATATACAAATAAATATAGCTAGCAAAAATAAAAATATGAAAATTTAACCAAAGACATTTTGTCTTGAAAGATAAATAAAGAATGAAATTTATAATAATACCGGGTAGGAGTTACATTTGAGTTAAATGTAGAATTACACATGACATTAAATGTGAGTTAATTAGAAATATACTTTTTATTTTTTATTTTTTTTTTCTATGAAAGGAATACCATGTAGCCCAATGAAATTTTAAACTTACACATGATTTGGTTTTGTGTTGATATAAACTCATACATAAAAATTCAAATTCATATTATTTTGTAAGTGACAAACTAAATTAGTTTTCCTATAACATCATATAAACTTCAATCTAAATATTTTTTAAAATCCCAAGAAAACTTCTATCTTTTTGGTTTCTTTTTTAAATTTTCACTCATCAATTTATATTCTAGTGCTAGAGTTCATACTAATAGTTTCATCTTTAGAGACTTTAATTAGATGGTATTTTTTAAAAATTATATTATTTTTCTATATTATACTCCATTTAAATTTAAGTGCTATAAGAGAATATAGAATTAGACATGGATCTTTTCAACCTCATGATCTTGTGGATGAATATAGTAGAAAAATATTTAAAATGGATTACTTATAAGATGATAATCTAAAATATACAATGGAGATAAACCTTTTAAAACATCTAAAACAATGTAATATATATATATATATATATATATCTAACAAACCCCAAAAATATAGAATTAAGCTTTTACAATGAGATGTGAATTGATTTCTTAAACACATACAACAACAACAACAACAGCAACAAACACACACAAAAAAAAATATTTGAGATATAGTTGAAGAGGATGAGAGAATGAAAGAATGAGAGATCAAACATCTAAAGTAAAGAATTAAGATGTTTTCTTTAGTTTGATTCTCTTATTATGAGATGGTTATAACCAAAATATTATTATGGTCATCAAAATTTTATTTTACATATTAGAATACATATATATATTTTAATCAAATAATATAAGAGAAAAAAGAAGAAAAGAAGATGTACATAAAACAAAGAAACAATAAAATTAAAAACAATGTAAAATATATAGTAAACAAAGAATATAATTGAAACGACCGACCTTTTTTTTTTTTTTTAACATAAATATAATTATAATAAATAAACTACAACTAGTGGTCCCATACCCTCCACCTAACCATAAACACAATCAACAGCGGAAATAGCAATACCATTATCATTATCCAATAATACTCAATAACATTCCAATATCATAGCATAGCAATACCAAACAACAAGAAAACATGAAACCGGCAACCTAGCAACGTTTCTAATGACTCAACTCTAGCAACCTAGCAATGCCGACAACATCCAATTGAGTCCCTAGAACATCCTCCTCTTCATTGCCTGGATTCCACGATCACACTTTGCCTTTACCTGCACCACAAACACAAAATGAGATGCGTAAGTATTATCACAAATACTTAGTGAGGCCGTCCTCCCATCTACTGGGTTATACACACAAGCCATTGAGACCCTCATACTCAAGCAACAAGCAAATACACAACAATGCATCAAACAGGAAAAACAAGTCACGGATATAAACTGGTATCGACCGATGCTACAACGGTGCCGATCGATGCTCATTGATATGGTGCCGATCGATGCCACCCCATGGTGCCGATCGATGCCTCACAAGAAGGTGCCGATCGATGCCAAAGGTGCCGATCGATGCTCCCTCTGCAACCACGAACTGCCGACGCGAAACACCAAGAATCCGAATCCAAAACTCCAATATCATTCCCAAACTCGCCCATATGATTCGCAAACCTGTAAGAAACTCAAGAACAACACACCCAAGCAAACAAACAACAAGAATAACACACAAATCACCCAAATACAAGAGATCTCAAGCTTAGATCAACCATGGTCAAGCACTCACCTCTTTCAAGGAGATTCTGACCAACAAGAACGAATCCAACACTCCTAGCACCCTCCCAACACGTTCCTAGCCTTGGATCTTCAATCCCACAGCAAGAAATCTCTCAATCTCTCCCCAAAAGCTCAAGAACACTATCTCTTTGTTTCTCTTTCAAAACGGCGACTAACTCCCAAATAACACGACCCTGGGTCGTTTTCTACCCTAAAAACTCGATTTAGGGATTCACTAAACCAACCACGCAAACCGGACAATTAAAATTGAACCGACCAAACCGGCCACAATTGGTGTCGATCGATGCCTCCCTAGAAGGTGTCGATCGACACCCTTACCAAAATACCAAAATTTGGTTTGCGGGTGTTACAATTCTCCCCCACCAAACTAGATTCGTCCTCGAATCTCAACAACCATCAATCAAGGACTCCCGTGCAACCGTCCCACGGCCCGCACTCCTCCGACTGATCCACAGAAGGTCACCTCTAGGCGATAGACTCTCGCTCCAGGCGTCATTTGCTCTTGACTTTTTGGACTTTCCTTTACTCATAGGCCTAAACCTTGAGTTTTTATTGGCTCCTCATCAGACCTAAGTCTGCATGCCAAATGTTGGCTCCTCATCAGGCCGAAGCCTGCATGCCATAACATATAAGGAAAAGTCCAAACTCGTCTCTCGGGTTGCCACCCTACAGCGCGCCCGGATCGTCATCCGAAGTCGATATACCAACCATACTCCCGAGCCACAAAGTCTCGAATATGGCAGTACTAGGAGAACCTAAGTCCTCCAAGAGTCGCGAGCAAACGATTCTGAACACGTCGAGTGCTATCCCTATCCAGGTTTCCTTCCCGTGACTCGCGTAAAAACATCCCGATGTTCTACCAGCCACATATTCCCTCACTGGAATACCATATGACCACACAAGGATCATATACACGCCACAAGGGCCGCCACAAAGGCCAAACAAAATGTCCTAAAGAGGACCGCCACCAAGGCCAAACAAATGTCCTAAAGAGGACCGCGCCACCAAGGCATTCTGGCTAAACAGCCCCGCCACAAAGGCATCTGTCCCGAAGGACCGTCACAAAGACACTCTGGCTAAACAGCCCCGCCACAAAGGCCATCTGTCCCGAAGGACCGTCACAAAGACACTGGCTAAACAGCCCCGCCACAAAGGCATCTGTCCCGAAGGACCGTCACAAAGACACTCTGGCTAAACAGCCCCGCCACAAAGGCATCTGTCCCGAAGGACCGTCACAAAGACACTCTGGCTAAACAGCCCCGCCACAAAGGCATCTGTCCCGAAGGACCGTCACAAAGACACTCGGCTGAACAGCCCCGCCACAAAGGCCAAACAAAACGGCTACACAGCCCCGCCACAAAGGCCAAACAAAACGGCTACACAGCCCTCCAAGGCTTCCCACGCCAAACGGACAAATTTCTCCCTCCCGAGAAACTTTCCATATTTAGCACTTTCCATTTCTGGAAACTTTCCACTTAAGGAAACTTCTATTTCGGGAAACTTTTTCCCCCAAACCCTGCCTCACGGAAACTTTGTACCCCAAATACCACCTCATCTTGTTACTGAGTCGCACAACCAACCACCCCAAGCGACCGAGTAACAAGAGAGATGGGCTGGAATACTCCATTCCCGCTCCAGCCACGGATTACAGACGGAACCAGACTAGGCAAGCTCAGGTTGTGGTTGCTTCTCATACCACTTCTTGAACCTTGCCTTCATCCTTGCCTCAGGTTCCCAAGTCTGCTCCTCCACACCATCACAGTCCCAAAGGACTCTCATCAAAGGAACCTTCTTCTTCCGAAGTTCCTTGATCCTCCTCTCGAGAACCCTCACTGGTCTCGCCTCCAAAGTCATGTTAGGCTGAAGATCTTCTGGAATCTTAGCCAACAACTGATCATCCTCACGGAGACACTTCCGCAACATAGACACATGGAATACCTTATGGAAAGCACGCATAACCTCAGGTAACTCCAGTCTATATGCCACTGGTCCAACTCGCTCAATCACTCTGAACGGACCCATATACCTCGGACTCAACTTAGTCTCTGTCAATGACCTGTTCGGACCCCGCAACATGGCCATCTTGAGGTACACTCTGTCTCCCACCTGAAACTCAGTCTCTTCTCCTCTTATCAGCATAACTCCTCTGCCTATCCCGAGCCTCCTTCATGTTCAGCTTGAGAACCCGAATCTTCTCTGAGGTCTCCTGAACAAAATCCGCCCGTACATGCTCCTCTCCCCCACCTGAGTCCAGCATAACGGTGTACGACACGGCCTCCCATACAAAGCCTCATAAGGAGCCATACCAATACTCGCCTGATAGCTGTTGTTGTAAGCAAACTCTACCAGGTTCAGGTGATCTGCCCAATGGCCACCCCAATCCAAGACACACATCCTCAGCAAATCCTCCAACGTCTGGATCGTCCTCTCGACTGTCCATCTGTCTGGGATGATAAGCTGTACTCATATGCACCTTAGTGCCCATCTCTGCCTGAAATGCCTGCCAGAACACCGAAGTGAACTTAGAATCTCTGTCGACACAATGCTCGCTGGCACCCCATGCAATCTGACTATCTCCCTCACATACTTCTTAGCCAAGACCGCTGCTCCATCAGTCTTCTTAATGGCCAGAAAATGTGCTGACTTAGTCAACCGGTCCACAATGACCCAAATAGCATCAAAGGTCCGTGACACTGGCAATCCTACCACAAAATCCATGGTAATCATATCCCACTTCCACTCAGGAATGGGTAAGCTCTTCAGTAACCCGCCAGGAACCTGATGCTCAGCCTTCACTAGCTGACACACATCACACCTCGAAACCCAACTCGCTACATCCTTCTTCATCCCGACCCAATGATAGTACCTCTTGAGATCACGGTACATCTTAGTCGCTCCTGGATGAATAGATAACTTGCTCGAATGAGCCTCTCTCAGTATCTCCTGCCTCAACTCCTCATCCTTGGGCACACAAATCCGACCATGCACCAGGATAGTACCATTATCTGAGACCTGATACTCGACTCAACATCCTTTGAGGCATTCACCAGCCCCAAATCCTTCTCCTGTGCCAACCGCACCCTACTCAAAAGATCTGCTCGGTCAACTGCTTCCAAACCCAACGGTTCCAGTGAAACAGCACACAAGCTCAACGCACTGATCTCTCCTACTAGAGACTCCATCTCCTGCTCCTGAGCCGAAGCTACCCTCTTCCGACTCAGAGCATCTGCAACCGTGTTAGCCTTACCAGGATGATAGGCTATCTCCAAATCATAATCTGCCACAAGCTCCATCCACCGCCTCTGCCTCAAATTCAACTCAGGCTGAGTGAATATATACTTTAGACTCTTATGATCTGTAAACACCGTACCTTTGCACCATAAAGATAAGATCTCCAAATCTTCGGGCAAAAACTACAGCACCCATCTCCAAATCATGAGTAGGATAGTTGCTCTCATGCACCCGCAACTGCCGCGATGCATAGGCAATCACCTTCCCACGCTGCATCAGAACACACCCCAAACCAACTCTGGATGCATCTGTATAAACCACATAGGGTTCTCCCTGCTCAGCAAAGCCAATACTGGCGCAGTAGTCAACATCTCCTTCAGGCTTGCAAAGCCCTCCTCACACTCTTCTGACCAGACAAAAGGAACATCCTTCCCTGTCAACTTAGTCATAGGACGTGCTCGCTTGCAAACCCCGCACAAATCTCCTGTAATATCCTGCCAATCCGAGAAAACTTCGATCTCTGTAGCATTCTGCGGTCTAGGCCAATCTCTGATAGCCTGAATCTTCTCTGGATCCACAGAAACCCCTCTGCGATATGACCCAGAAAGCCCATCTCACGCTGCCAGAAACTGCACTTGCTCAACTTAGCAAACAACTTCTGCTCCCGCAGCTTCTCCATAACCGCCCTCAAATGCACTGCATGCTCCTCAGGACTCTTAGAATAGACCAGGATATCGTCGATGAAAATGATGACAGATACATCCAGAAACTCCTGGAACACACTGTTCATCAATCTCATAAACGCCGCTGGTGCGTTTGTCAACCCGAAAGGCATCACCACAAACTCATAATGCCCATACCTCGTCCTGAAAGCAGTCTTCCTCACATCTGCCTCATCTATCGGTATCGATGATAACCCGACGCCAGATCCACCTTAGAGAACCAAGTAGCTCCCTCAACTGATCCAACAACTCATCGATCCTAGGAAGAGGATACTTGTTCTTCACAGTGACCCGGTTCAAACCCCGATAATCAATGCATAATCTGAAACTCCCATCCTTCTTCTTCACAAACAACACCGGCGCTCCCCACGGTGATACACTAGGACGGATGAATCCCTTACTCAACAAATCTTCTAGCTGCTTCTTCAGCTCGCCATCTCTGCTGGAGCCATTCTGTAAGGAGCCTTGGATAACGGTGTCGTCCCCGGTTCCAGTTCAATGGTGAAAGGATCCGACCGAGATGGTGGTAATCCCCAATGACTGAAACACATCCTCAAACTCCTCTACTACTGGAATACCGCTAACCGTAGACTTCCCCACTGACTCTGGCATAGATATAGTAACCAGATAAGCCTCACGGCCCTTCTCGATCATCTTCCCAGCCTGAATAGCTGAGATCACGAGACTCCCGAAGTCGGTCTAATTCCCTGAAAACCAACTTCTCTCCTGGACGCTCAAACTCCACTCTACCCCTATGGCAATCCAAATGCACCATATGCCGATGCAACCAATCCATCCCGAGAATGACATCATACAACTCCACTGGACTGATAAGCAAATCCGCTGGCCATGACTCTCCTGCGATCCGAATATCAACCCCTCTAGCTCGTCCAATAACTCTCAGGAACTTGCCTCCAGCAACTCTAACAACTCCTGTACGCTCCCGGAATCCCCTGATTCCCGCACACTCGCACACTCCGGGTAATGAAGCTATGAGAAGCTCCAGAATCAAACATAACGTGGGACTTAAACCCGCCCACCAACAAGGTCCCTACACAAACCTCATGTGTTGAGAACCTAACATTTTTCCACAGGAAACAGAAAATCTGAACCTACTATAAATTCACAAAGTTAAAGTATCGAAATTATACCTGATCGCCCGGCACTGGTTCCACCAGTCTCTGCTGTCGTGTAAACTCGCGGCGCCTGCTCAATCCGTGCCACCTGCTGCCCTCCAGGCTGCACCTGCTGCAACGCTGCCACTGCTGCCGGCTGCAACTTGGGACAAAAAGGCCTGGTGTGCCCTGTCTCCCTGCAGTGATAACAAACCCGAGGCCCTGCCGCCGGAACACTCTTCTTGGGACAAGTAGCAATCTTGTGATCCCTGCTCCCACAGCTGAAACAACCAGCACCACTCGGCTTCTGCGTAGCCTCCCACTTCCTCTTGGTTCCCTGGGCATGCCTACCGCCCCTGCTAGAACCACCCTGCTGCTGAGCCTTACTAGGCTGAACTGCTGGAGTAACCGACACTGACTGTGCCCGGATATCCTCCTCGATCTCTGCTGCTGTCTCAACCAGCTCAGCACGCGTAGCATAACTCCGCCCTCTGCAATGGACTCTCAAATCATCACGTAGAGCCCTCATAAACCTCCTGATCTGAGCCTCCTCAGACTCCATACTCCGACCCCCATAACATAGAAGTCGACTGAACTCCAAGTCCAGCTCCCGCACTGACCGTGTCCCCTGAGACAACCGAAGGAACTGCACCTCCAAACGATCCAATGCCTCTCTAGGAAAATACTTGCGGTTGAACTCCAAAACGAAGTCAGCCCAAGTCATATCCCGCTGCACCCTCCTAGCAGCCACAGACCTCCACCACAACTCAGCATCTCCACTCAAAAAGTAGACCCCTATGTCCACCCAGAACTCCTCAGGACATCTCAGAGTGTGGAAGTTACGTTCCACTCTCGTCCTCCACGCATCCGCAGCAGTAGGATCTACACCTCCTGAGAACTGCTCAGTACGCAACTTGCCCATCTCTGACAACATGTTGAGATAACGAGCATGATCCCCACATCTGCAGCCACTGGCTGCCGCTCCTCCGCCACCACTGGTGGCGCTACCCGAGCCTGAGCCGGTACCACAGTGGTAACCGCTCCAACACCTGTGCTAGCAAAGCCGCAATGTCAGCACCAGGGACTCCACCCGCTGGGGCTCCCACACCCGGGACCCTAGCATCACCGACCACTGGAGCATCTACACCGCCCCTCCGGCCACACTCACTGAATCCCCGGTACACCCTGCGACTCGCCAACACCCTCAGCTGTCACACTCTGGTCCTCGGACTCACTAACCACTGGGGCTCTCCCCTACCACGACCACGACCACGACCGCGACCACGACCGCGTCCACGACCTCGACCAGCAACAGCACCACCTCTAACCATCTGCACTACCATGAACAGAAGGCTAAGCAAACAATTACTATTTAACAACGAAATAGAAACTCACCGTGGAATCACCAATAGGCTCGAAGAGGATGTTCTAGGACTCCATGCCACACACAATTGACTAACTCACATAATCAATCAAAGCATGCAATCCCAACCATCTACAACAGAAACCTAGTGAACCCAAACCTAGAACCGTAAGGGCTCTGATACCAAAATGAAACGACCGACCTTTTTTTTTTTTTTTAACATAAATATAATTATAATAAATAAACTACAACTAGTGGTCCCATACCCACTAGCCACCTAACCATAAACACAATCAACAGCGGAAATAGCAATACCATTATCATTATCCAATAATACTCAATAACATTCCAATATCATAGCATAGCAATACCAAACAACAAGAAAACATGAAACCGGCAACCTAGCAACGTTTCTAATGACTCAACTCTAGCAACCTAGCAATGCCAGACAACATCCAATTGAGTCCCTAGAACATCCTCCTCTTCATTGCCTGGATTCCACGATCACACTTTGCCTTTACCTGCACCACAAACACAAAATGAGATGCGTAAGTATTATCACAAATACTTAGTGAGGCCGTCCTCCCATCTACTGGGTTATACACACAAGCCATTGAGACCCTCATACTCAAGCAACAAGCAAATACACAACAATGCATCAAACAGGAAAAACAAGTCACGGATATAAACTGGTATCGACCGATGCTACAACGGTGCCGATCGATGCTCATTGATATGGTGCCGATCGATGCCACCCCATGGTGCCGATCGATGCCTCACAAGAAGGTGCCGATCGATGCCAAAAGGTGCCGATCGATGCTCCCTCTGCAACCACGAACTGCCGACGCGAAACACCAAGAATCCGAATCCAAAACTCCAATATCATTCCCAAACTCGCCCATATGATTCGCAAACCTGTAAGAAACTCAAGAACAACACACCCAAGCAAACAAACAACAAGAATAACACACAAATCACCCAAATACAAGAGATCTCAAGCTTAGATCAACCATGGTCAAGCACTCACCTCTTTCAAGGAGATTCTGACCAACAAGAACGAATCCAACACTCCTAGCACCCTCCCAACACGTTCCTAGCCTTGGATCTTCAATCCCACAGCAAGAAATCTCTCAATCTCTCCCCAAAAGCTCAAGAACACTATCTCTTTGTTTCTCTTTCAAAAACGGCGACTAACTCCCAAATAACACGACCCTGGGTCGTTTTCTACCCTAAAAACTCGATTTAGGGATTCACTAAACCAACCACGCAAACCGGACAATTAAAATTGAACCGACCAAACCGGCCACAATTGGTGTCGATCGATGCCTCCCTAGAAGGTGTCGATCGACACCCTTACCAAAATACCAAAATTTGGTTTGCGGGTGTTACAATAATCAAACTATTAACTGGGGTTTCAACCTATGCAAGAACATTATAAAAAACAAAGAAAATATTTAGGATTGAGATATGGTGGAGGAGGAAGTGAGAAATGTTATTTATAGGATAAAAAATGATGGAAGTTACATTTCTAAAATAATTTAGTTCGAAGAGTTACAACTATAGTTAATAGTGTGTTTAAATGAAAATGAATGGAAAAAAAAAGTCAATTCACAATTTATGTAATTTCAGTTACAATTTAGTAGTAAAGAATGAATTTAAAGTATGCATTAATATATATGATTAAATATATTTTTTATTTAAAAATAAATCTTAAATTTTTAAAAATTAAATTCAAATGGACCAATAAGGAGAAAGTGAAACCTTACTTTTATGTATATGATTGTAACTAGTTTAAGCAATCCGCAACTTCAAATTCGATTCCCTAGTTGCCAACATATGTTATGTAATTGGCCATCAAAGACATCATTAGGCAGGCAAGGATTCAGTAGCAACGTCTACACACTCTTCCAGCTAGAATTGACTAAATCTCATGCATCGTTTTCACTTCAAATCCATTAACTGAGAAATCATAATGTAAAAGTCCCTTTTGTTTTCTTGATTTATATAGATTTGAGTTAGAAACTGGAAATCGATTAAAATACGTAGTTATAATTAACAAGGTGGAAGCAAACTGAAATTACCGAAAATCTCTCTCAACAACAACCCTAAACTATCTCTCTCAACAACAACCGTAAATTTTCTTCTTATTTCCTCTACTTCTCCTCCTCGCCACTGCCTTCTTCTCCTTCTCCTTATCCTTCTCATTCTCATTCTCCTTCTCCTTCTCCTTCTCCTTCTCCTTCTCCTTCTCCTTCCTCTCTTGATCAACCTCGTCCAGAATATCCCAATGTTTTTTGATCAAAATGGGTTCGTTTTCACCATTGATGAACAGTTGGATGGAGTTATGGCCAGGCCTGAGAAAACAGTCAAAACTCATGAGTGGCAAGTAGAAGAGTGTATGCTCACTGAGTTCTTCCTGAGAGGGGAGTTTTTTGTCGTCGCAAAGACCAAAAAGAACACCCATAGCATAATGGAACAAAACGGTGACCAAATTTTTTTTTTTGAGAAATAATTAAGTAGAATGATAAAAGAAAAGAATGTGTATACGTGATGAATCCATAGCACTTAAAGAAAAAGGAGTCAAAGAACATTTTGATTTTGAATATTTGATACACAAATGTGGAAATGTTTGAATTCGCACGCATTTTACTCATTATCGTTATTTTCATGGTGAAAAGAGACTATAAACTAGTCTTTTGATCAGTGTGATATTTCTTTTAGTTGTCATGATCAGAAAAATATATCGAGATCTATTTTTGGATATAAGATTATAATGTAGTGTGAATTGGTGAAGAAATAACTAATAAAGACGATGGTTAGTAGTTGACATTTAACTAATGACTCAATCAATCAATCTATTTATACCATTTTGGTTAGCGAAAAATATACAAATATGCAATATCTTACTAAATGTAAAAGAAAAAAAATTACTTTTTTCTTAAAAAATAATACATTTGTAACTAAAGGAATTCTACAATTAATTAATTATTAAATATGTAGAAAAATAATTAGAAAAATATTTCTAATGATAATGTAACAGATGACAAAAAAAAATCATACAAAAGTAATTATATAAACTTCTTTAAAAAATCATATAATACAAATTTTATAAAAATCATACAAAAAGTGATAAGGTTTTTCTTAAAAAGAATAAACTTCCATAATTTAAGAAATTATATAATTTGTATCAGTTTTCTCATCAAACAAAACACACAAATCTTCAAAAATATCATCTTTGGTTCAACTTCATTCTATTGGTAAAGCTTTTTTTTTTAATTATTATTATCATTTCGTATAATATTGTCCAAGATTATATAGTAAAGCTACAAGATAACTCATAATTTTATAGTTTTCTAACTTTTTTCTCTTATATGATTTATCATGATGACGAGAACGTTTTATTTATTATGTTTTATCTTTCTTTTAATTCTCCAAGTTTGTCATGTTATTTAAACCATACGTATGTTTATATAATAAACCAGCAGTAACTAAGATCAGAACCATATGTTTTTCAAACGGAGCTTTTGAAGATGTATTATTCTTGACCAAGCATGAATAGATCAAATTCTTTTAGTTTCTCTACCAACTTAGATTTCTCACTCACTCACTCACTCACCAACTATCCCAATTTCTCTACTCACTCACTAGTCACTACACTATTGGGAATTTGGGATATCTAAAATATATTGTAACGGTGCCTAGTTTACTACAGTATGACCATCTAAAATATATTAGTACTCGTTAAGATATTGCTATTGCGTTGTTCATGAATGTCAAATTGTTGAGACTTTGTTACAGTACTGTTAAGGCTATAAAATTCCCATGTCGCAAGAATATTCTATCAGACTTTGTTTATATATATACTACTAAAATGTTACATACAAAGATTACAAGTCAAATTGCAAAAGGCACGAAAATCAAAGAATGAATCATAAAAGCTAAAAATCACAAGGTAGAGAAATCTGATCAAGACCCAATATCTGTTCGAACACCAGAACCTTTGAGACGGTAGGCATGTGATCGAGCCAAGTCAACCGCGTCCTGAACCCTTAGCCTGGTTCCCTGTTGACCCACCACAGTCGCTGCAATCGTAGCAGCCATATCTCCCATTCCTTTCAAGTCAGAGACTCCTCTCAAGATACCGTATAAGATCCCTGAAGCGTAAGCATCTCCAGCACCACATGTGTCAACTGGCACGCATGGGGAAGGAGGAATGTATATGGCCTCTCCTTTTACTCCAATGTATGACCCGTTGATTCCATCCGTCACCGAAACAAATGGAACAAAGTGGCTCATGTACCTTGTCGCTGAAATTGGGCTTTCCTCTGCGGAAAAGTGACAAAACGCTCTTGCTTCATCACTGTTTGCAAATACAATATCCGCATAGTTCCCCACAATGTCCCTGGGTGGAGACAACGAAACCAACAAAAGCAAACAGTCAAGATAACAATGGAGCTTAAACAACAAAATTCCCCATTCTTCAGATTAAAACATTCGCAGCAAAGATTCTATGACTAATCATCAAGCTATAAAAGACAATCACTCCCTTCTTATTATATATTCAACTGTTCCTCTGATGGACTTTAAATATATATAGAAACTGCAAGAAGGAATACAAGAAAAAAAGAATAGAAACTCACCAGAAGTCATAATAATGTCTCTCTATGCAAGAGATGCTGTCGCAGCTAACAAGTGCCCCATTTCTGTGGGCTTCTTCACATGCTTTTGTTATGGTCCTTATAGTATGAGCTAGGAAGCTCAAACAAATAGCTTTCCACAACAAAGTCATTTGTCTTGGATATCAAACTAGCCTGAAATTATGCATATTAGGTTTGTGATTTGTCATTAGTGGTTTCAGTCGAACAGACACGAATACACCATTTATAACCTGGTTGATTTAGACACATATATCATAAGACATCAGAAGACACATATCAACAAAATGTAAAAGGCACAGTACGTAGAATAAACTGAATTGAGCGAATATCTCTCAACAACCCTGAAACTATTTTCCTATTTTCTCACTAAAAAAATGGTTGATTGCATCAATTATATAGTATCACAAAAGAATTTATCAATTTAAATGACTTATTATAAATGATGCATAATTATGTGTTTAACATCAATTGTTATTAGTGATGTCATCCCCTTTGTAATAAAAGGGAAGTACACAACATTGTTTTGGTAGACTTTATAATTTTAATAAATAGTTACAAATAGGTTATACATAAGTTATAAATTAATCCATAGATTAATTATAACAAATAAAATCTTAATTGTAACTAAAAATCTTAAACGGGATATTCCAAATTGATAGTTCATGGATATTTCAAACTTTATTTTCGGAAGATCACATGTATATGGGTCTAAATATCTAGAATCACAATATTACCAATTTATTTTCCACAGATTTTATTGATAAACCACATCAATAAAAAATTTATTAAAGCGATAAAAATTTACTTTCAATCATAAAAAGATATCAAATCTCGCTAATTTAACAATATTAATAGTGATCTTTGGGATCGTATTCAGAAATTAAAAATTAAACCTTAATGCTATATTAAGACCCGTGCTAGAACACGGGTTGACATTCCTTTTATTTATATTATAATTTTAGAATAAAATATAATTTATATGATTGATTTTAAAAGTTTTTAAGGTCCTAATCTAGCATTAATCGTGATCTTCGGGATCGTATTTTATTCTAAAATTATAATATAAATAAAAAGAATTTCAATCCGTGCTAGAATCATTAACAATATATAACTTACCAGATATGTGTTTATTTTTAAACCATCGTATTTAGCATATGATTTTATTGCATAATATTTTATCCAAAATTTTTTTTTAAACACAATCACATAAATTATATGTTATATAAAAATTACGATATAAATAAAAGGAATTTCAACCCGTGCTCTAGCACGGGTCCTAATCTAGTAATCGAATAATTTGACGCCAGTTCAATAAAAGTGACACAATTTTATTTTAATTTACATCAATTCAAAAGTATTTAACAGAAAATATAATTTACATCACTTAATATAATGATGTAAATTAGATATCAATTAGATAAATGATACAAAACTGATATCAATAATAAAATGATGTTAATTCATACATCTTCAATTTAAATTAAATAAATATATGTATTTCAAAATTTTATTATATCAGTTGCATATAACTGATGCAAGTCAATATTAATTTACATGTTTCAAAAGGCTCAAAACTCAAAATATTCTTTATTCTCCAAGGATCAATTTATTTATCCATAAAAAATTAAACATTTATTACTATTTCCCAACAAAAGTTTTATAAATTTCTATTTTTAATTATTTTAAAGATACGAAAATAATATTTTTTAAAATATAAATTATGTTTATTTTATTTTATTTTAAGAAAATATAATAATTACATTATCCACCTTACAAACATGGAAAAATATTTTATTTTCAAAATAATCAATCATTATATCACAAATATTTCTATAAATTAATAATTTTTTTAAAAATAGTAAACATACAGTATTCGTGATTATTGATTTTTTTCAATTAATCAATATTATCACAAATATTTTCCATAATGATAATGATAAAAATAAAATAAAAAGATCTGTTTGGATCTCGTAACATGATTTCTTTTATTTTTTAAATTTCTCAAATTTTCTTGTTTTTATTAAAAATATTTGAATTAAAGCTGAAAAACTGAAAATTTATTTCCACTTTCCACACTACTCACGATAACTACTTAAAAAAAAAAAAAAAAAAATCTTCTCCATCTATATAAGGAAAAAAATTAAGACTGATGTTTGTAAATCAAATTATGCATTTACAACAATTTTCAGCATATAATCATCACATCTAAAACATTGTAAGGTAAATCTTCTTTTCTTCTCCCTATTTTTTTATCAAGTTTTTTTTTTTATTGTCAAATGTAGAATTCTTATTTTTCCTCTGTTATTTTTGTTTATTTAGTTAGAAAATCTCAAGATGAAACAATAATGTCATGAAGACAATGGAAAAGAAAGGGAGGGAAGCAAAAAGAAAAAAAAAAAGCTCAGTTATCAATTTATGATTTGAGTTCATATAGTTCTTTTTTGTTTGTAATTCAATGTTCAATGTATGATCTGATCAGTTGTAATTCAATGTTCAATATAGGTTTTTTTCCGTTTGTAATTCAATGTTCAATGTATGATCTGATTTGAGTTTTTTTTTTTTTTTTTTCCGTTTGTAATTCCGGTTGTATTTATGTTTTTTTTTTTTTTTTTTTAATTTTGTAAATAACAATTTTAATAAAAGATACTAGTACAAATTCGGAAAGATTTTCGTAGATATCACTACAAAAAAAGGATTAGTTTACATCATTTATTTTTAATATTTGCATTAGTTATAAATGATGTAAAAAAACTTTTGCATCATTTTAATAAATGATTTATAATCTGGTGATACTAATACATCAGTTAATTAATAACCGATACTAATATACAAAATATTTACATCAATTTTTGTAACGGATATGAAAATGTGTCAATTGCAAAAAATGATGTTACTTTTTACATCAGTTTATTTAAGTGATATAAGTATTAGTGTCGATTATAAGAACTGATTTCAATTATTTACATCACTTATTAGTAACCAATGCTAATATTTGTGTTTATTTTTCAATAATGATGATAATAGAAAAATTCTAATTAAGATAATTTCTAATTTATAACAGATTTTTTATCTTAATTTTTTTTGTATTTATCCCAATATATTTATGTGTAGCAAAAATTGTTTTTAATATCTACTAAATATTCTATAGTATTTTTACAAATATTTATTATACATGAACGTCATTTAAAAAATGAAAGAAAAAGCATAAATTTAACTCAATTAATATTTTTACAAACACAAAAAAAAAAAAAAAAAAAAAAAAAAAAACGAAAAAGCAAAACAAGATATGAACTTAAGTTTCACGATCTAGCTATGATTTCTTCAAGTGTTATATAAACAGACATCCTTGTTTTTTCTTCAGACTTTTTCCTTTCCATTGTTTTGGTTGTTCTTTCACCATGAGGATTTTCTGAGTATGAAAACCAAGAAATATAAAATTAGAGCCATATGTACAAAAATATAACTTGATTCACCGGGAGTGGTATGGATGGCAATTGGCGTACGTAGTAGAAATAAATTTTTTGATTTTTTAACAAAACAGTTTTTTTAACGTAATTGAAGAAAGCAATAACAGATGAGGGATAAAAAGAATAAGAAAAATCATATCTTTGGCATTTCAAATTATATAAAAAAAAAAAAACACAATGTTGGCTCTAAACAAAAAATCTACGTTTGTGAATATAATAAAGAAAAAATGATAATTACTGATGCATAAGATTTGTGATATATTGCTTAATTATTTTGAAATATTTGTGTAGTTTTTTAAAACATGGTATTTTTTTTAAAAAAAAATAAACTATGTGTTTTGTACCAACCGATCGAATCAGTGTTAATTAAAATCATTTTATTTAAATATTTTTTATTTTATTGAATCAGTGTTAATTAACATCAGTTTATTATTGATACTAATTTGTATCTTTTATTTAATTGATGTTTTATTTTGTATCATTTTACAAGTGATGCTTATAACAAACTAGAAAATACAACGATTATTTATTGATGTAAATATATAGATTTGTATCAATATTTTAAAAATGATGCAAATTAATATAGATTTGTATCGATATATTGAATTGATGCCAAACTATTTACTGATAACATCAATTATAATAATTGATGCTATATCAATTATATTTGTCTCATTTATACATAAGCGATTTAAAATAATATCATTTAGTTTTGTGATACCGAGTGGCAAGTAGAAAAGAGTGTGATGACTGAGGTCTTCTTGAGAAGGGAGTTTTTCGATGTCAAAGCATTTTGATTTTGAATATTTGATACACAAATGTGGAAATGTTTGAATTTGCACGCGTTTTACTCATTATCGTTATTTTCATGGTGAAAAGAGATTATAAACTAGTATTTTATATTTCTTTTCGTTCTAATGATCAGAAATATATATATTGATATCTGCAAGCACTAGGATATTCTTGATGAGGTTGATCAAGAGAATCAAGAGAAGGAGGATGAGGTTGATCAAGAGAATCAAGAGAAGGAGAAGGAGAAGAAGCCGGTGGCGGGGAAGAGAATCAAAGGAAAGAAGAAGAAGATTTAGGGTTGTTAGTTGAGAATAGTGGATTTGATGTTGTTAGTTGAGAATAATGGATTTGAACTTCTATTGCTTCCACGTTGTTAATTGTATTCTGATTTCTCAGTTAACTAGATTTGGAACCGTGCTACAGCACGGGTTGGAATACATTTTATTATTTCTAAATGTTATATATGTAATTGTTTATAATATTATTTGGATGCAACTTATGCAATAAATTTTTATGATAAATATCACTGATGAAATGTAAATTTATTATATAAGTCTAATATTGTTAATTTTCAATTTTTGTTTAATAAAAATGGTTTGCTTTGTTGTTTTTTTTGTTTTTTTTTCAACATGTGTAGTATAAGTTTTTAAATATGAATATTGATAAAATGTACTATATAATTATGGATCTTTTGAATATTTAGTTTTAGTCATGGGCCATATGTTGGTTGGAAGATAATTAATACGATTTATAATGATCATATTTGGGTCTATGTTGTCCTAAAAAGCCTATTACGGATTACTATTGTTTTTAATACAATTATCTGATAAAAAAAATAAGAAAGGGGAAGTATTAGAAGAAGCCATAGGATTAGAAGAACATCTTCACCGATATATTTGCTCCACGATTTATGGATTTAATATTTATTATCTATATATGAAGAGTTGTTAATGTATGGTTAACGATTTATGGTTAATGTATATCTTATATATAACCTATTTGTAAACATTTATGAAAAATATAAAGTCTACAAAACTAAGTTGTGTACTTACCTTTTATTAAAAGGAGGATAATGGATTTGATGTTGCTACTTACATAACATATCCAAATTATCTCTATCTCTTGATTACAATCACAATTACAAGTAACATAATTGGAACTGTTGTGAAGTTTTGTTCTGAACTCACCTGACTTTTGTAGGATTCATTTTGATCTGCTGATTTCTCCAACATGTCCCTGAGACGAGATATTTCTCCAACTAGATCCAACACCATTACTTCAGTATCTTGCAACTGATTTCTTGAGAACTCTAATGCTCTTTCAGCGTTTAGACGGAAAGAGGAGCAGTTCAAGAGCATGAACCTCTACATCCTCTCATACTTCTTCTCAGAATCCCTTTTGAAGGAGAAATGGAGGGAGGGGTTGCCAATACAGCAGAAGAGTCAAGCACTATATGACATTTGCACTGCCATAGCTGGCCACTACGAGTTAGCACCGATGTTTGCACTGACTATGATTGGTTGACTGTAGAAAATACTTTCAGAATATTTTGTAAATCAATAATCCTGCCTTCTTGATGCTTTTGTCTATTTATGCTCGACAATAGCTTTTATATATACAAACGCTCTCAGTTCTTTTTGTTTTGGATGCTTAAGATCTTTAACACCCTTTTATTTTGAAAGGTTTTTTTTCAATGCCTCAACTGGTCAGCAGAATCGGGGTCATTGGTGTGACCCTCATGGCCGTCTTATCTGGTTTTGGAGCTGTAAATTTGCCTTACTGTTATATATCTCTCTTCATTAGGTACTTCCCTTTATCATTGCTCCTATATTTTCTTCTAGCTTGTGCTTAAATCTGGTAATGCTTTTGCTGTTTGATAGATTTTGACTTGATGTAGGTGAACTCTGAATTCATCATCTGTGATGTAAATGGTTCTACAGCGATAGAAGAGTAGCTGGATTGGGAAATTTTGTGATCTAACAGCATGTGTTCCTGTCTTTTTTCTCTCTGGAAACTATAGGGAGATTGAAGGATCAGAAATAAAATCGCTGGAAAGGCAACTGATGCAATCAATTGAGTCTTGCATAGCTAAGAAGAAGAAAATTATTTTATGTCAAGTGGAGGTGGAACGAAGTCAAGTATCGGAAGACGTATGTTTCCTTGTTCTATCTTAGCTGATTGTGTGAATATATCTGCACACTTATTCTTAGTATCCCTTTACCGTTGCTCTTTATCTCTAGTATTGGTGTCTAAAGGTTGATTTGTGTTAGAGGATTGGTTTTATGCAAGATTAGTTTCTAAGGCTTCTCAAACTAGACTATCATCACATCGACTACTGATCAACGCATTCAGTTTTTGTTTAAATTTGCCCCATCAACTTCTTATCTAGATGTCTTATGATATATGTGTCTAAATCAACCAGGTTATAAATGGTTTAGTCGTGTCTTTTATGATTTGCCTTCTTCCGTTGTTTTGTTTGGTTTACTCACAAGGGGAGCCCTTCTTTTATGTACTGTAGGACTAAACTACGTCGAGCAAATGTTAATTTTCTTTCTGCTCCAATTAAGGATGGAACAACTGGAACAGTTATAGTCCTCACGACTCCTGATGCACAACGTACTATGCTTGCATATCAGAGAGTCTCCATCGTCTACTCTCTTGATCGGATTCTTTGTATTACATCTGTCGTAGTCAGCCTTGTTCACCTCTAGCACCAAGAAGCTACGAGAGAGTTTTTTTTTTTTTTCCAAAGAAGATAAGCGACAAATGTATGTATGTATATATAGAGATGAAGGGGGTTTTTAAATGGTGGAGATCAAATGAGAAGAGAGAGGCTAAAGGGGAAGTGAAGCTTTTCTAGTCTTTATGATAGAGAGAGGCCAGTTTTTATGGGATTAATACGTGTTAGAAACTTGAATTGAATTTATCATGTTTTCTAGTAATTAGCGTAAAAATACAATGATTAGTTGAAAATTAAACCATACAAAAATAATGTGATACATTCCATTAATTGCACTAGATTATGACCCGTGCTAGAGCACGGGTAGAAGTCTTTTATTTATATTATATTTTTAGAATAAAATACGATTCTGAAGATCACGATTAATGCTAGATTAGGACCTTAAAAACTTTTAAAATCAATCATATAAATTATATTTTATTATAAAATTATAATATAAATAAAAGAAATTTCAACCCGTGCTCTAACACGGTCCTAATCTAGCATTAAGGTTTAATTTTTAATTTCTGAATACGATCCCGAAGATCACAATTAATCTTGTTAAATTAGCGAGATTTGATTCCTTTTTTATGATTAAGAGTATATTCTTATCCTTTTAATAAATTTTTTATTGATGTGTTTATCAATAAAATCTGTGGAAAATAAATCGGTAATATTGTGATTCTAGATATTTGAAACCATATATGTGATCTTCCGAAAATAAAGTTGGAATATCCATGAACTATCAATTTGGAATAACCCATATAAGATTTTCTGTTACAATTAAGATTTTATTTGTTATATTTAATATGTGGATTAATTTATAATCTATGTATAACCTATTTATAACCATTTATTAAAATTATAAAGTCTACCAAATTAAGGTT
Organism: Camelina hispida; assembly: GCA_023657505.1. NCBI lineage: Eukaryota > Viridiplantae > Streptophyta > Magnoliopsida > Brassicales > Brassicaceae > Camelina > Camelina hispida. Next base: position 7,950,947 of record CP094635.1, on the reverse strand, counting down.
GTGTACTTTCGTTTTATTATAAAGGGGATTTACTTGTGACTTGCGAGTGTAGACGACACACGTGACTTAAAATATTGAATTGTGGGCATCGATTTTTAACAGGCCTTATGAATAATTAAACGCTACTATAATAAATATAGGCCAAACTGAATTACAGTCCACTACCTATTTCTTAAAAAAAAAAAAGAATAGGTAGTTTAGTACTACTTGTCCACCAAGTTTCCTTTAATGTATATATTAGCCGCCGATTGGGTCTAATATAGGAATACAAGTTAGTAATAGATCCCTAGAAGCGGTAGCAATGTCGAGAACGTTTAATTCTATAGTTTTTTCTGTTATATATGAAAAATATATAGAATTAAACGTTATCATGATGACGAGAACGTTTAATTTCTTATGTCATATCTTTCTTTTAATTCTCCAAGTTTGTCATGTTATTTAACCACACGTACGTTTATATAATAAACAAGTAACTAAGATCAGAGCCATATGTTTTTCAAACGGAGCTTTTGAAGATGTATATTATTCTTGATCAAGCATGAATAGATCAAATTCGTTTCACTCACTCACCAACTATCCCAATTTCTCTACTCACTAGTCACTACACTATTGGGATATCTAAAATATATACTTTCCTTTGTAACTCTGTGAGTTTACTACTACTACTTGTCCACCAAGTTTCCTTTAATGTATATATTAGCCGCCGATGGGGTCTAACTAAGGAATACAAGTTAGTAAATAGATCCCTAGAAGCGGTAGCTATGTCGTCAGCCGTCGCCGGCGCATGTTTCTCGATCTCCGCCGCCACCAATAATTCTCACAAGAACTCCTCCTCCAGATCGCCTCTCCCATTCCCGTCCATCGCTTTCATCCCTTCCCGCGGACGACGCAGTATTACTCTTCAGCGGCGGTGTTACGTTGGATCCAAGCCTACGATCCTGGTTGCTGAGAAGATCGGTGAGGATGGTTTAAAGGTGTTGGAGGGTTTCGCGAATGTCGACTGCTCGTATGACATGACCCCCGAGGAGCTGTATGCTAAGGTCTCGCTCTGTGACGCTTTGATCGTGCATAGTGAAACAATTGTTGGCCGTAAAGTGTTTGAAGCGTCTCGCGGACGGTTGAAGGTTGTCGGACGCGCTGGTGCTGGGTTCGACAACGTGGGCCTGAGAACAGCCACGGAGTTTGGGTGTCTGGTCGTCAAAGCGCCGAGGCCCAACAGCATCGCTGCCGCTGAGCACGCGATCGCTCTTATGACTGCCATGGCCCTAGCTGAAGCCAAGGCTGGTTAGTAACTCTTTACCTTTTTTTTTTTTTCTTTTTTTTTGGCTATGCAACTGACAATGTAATGTTAATGTATAGGCGAATCTGTTGAGTTTGGGTCACTATTCACCATTCTTCTTAGCTAGATTCTTCAATTAGCTTGTGTCAGTGTGGTAGAGTGACTATGTACTTATCTACTGACGGATGGATTATAGTATTTAATTAATTAATGTCTCTACTTAATGCAATGCAGGAGATGATCAGTTGGAGATGAACAAGCTTGTGGGAAAGACCCTTTTAGTTTTCGGACTCGGGAACGTTGGGGCCGAAGTTGCTCGCCGTGCCAAGGGCCTTGGTATGCGAGTCCTTGCTCGTGATCCATTTGTCGTAGCAGACCGTGCACGTGCCATTGGTGCTCACTTAGTCCGCTCCGGCAGCTTAAGTGGAGCCCTCGCCAATGCAGATTTCATTTCTCTGCACTTGCCCTTTAGCGAAAGAACATGGATAACACTATCTGACCATCGCTTTGCCATAATGAAGAAAGGAGTTTGCATCGTCAATGTTTCTCATGGAGGTCTCATCGATGAAGACGGGCTAGTGAAAGCTCTGGATTCTGGTATTGTTGCTCGGGCTGCAATTGATGTCTTCACTGAAGATATATATGAATCGTTTAAATACACTAAGCTTCTGCAGCACGAGAGGGTCACTGTGATACCTCATCTCGCAGCCAGTACTCAGGTGTGCAAAATTCATGTTGCGTGATATATTTTTATTCTTGGTTTTTGCTCTTTAATTTCGCTTCTGATCGTTTTAAGTTCTTTTTTTTTTTTTTTTAAATTGACAGAAAGGAGTTAGCACTGATCTTGCTGAAGCTGTTGTTGGAGCTCTGAATGGAGGAGGAGAGCTTGCTGCTACTGCACTCAATGCACCTCTGGTTTCTCCTGAGGTGAGCACTGGTTTTTGCTGGTAAAAAGTTTGTTATGTTTTAATTTGCTTCATCACATTCGAAACTTAGTTCTAAGACGCAAGTATCGTAGCTAGCCGCCTAAGACTGAAAGTAGGACATTGTATCTCTACTGAGTCCTCTGTGAGCGTCTCTCATTCATCCTCTGTGATTTGTGAATTGAAATAAGAGAAATGCAGTCTCTCATAGCTCTTTGTTTTTACAGTTACTCAATTGTTACAAGATAACTCTTCATATTGGTTATGCGCAAAAGCTTACATCAGAATGCATTGCAGGTTCCAACCGAGCTGAAACCATATGTGGAACTAGCCGAGGTTTTAGGAAATTCGTTAAGGCAAGTGGCGTCCAGAGGAGTTGGCGGTTTGAAAAATGTGAAAATCACATACGCCTCAGCACGGGCTGCTGACGATCTTGACACCAGACTTCTACGAGCCATGGTCATCAAGGGAATCCTCGAGCCAATCTCCTCTGAGTTATATGTCAACTTGGCCAACGCCGATTTCATAGCCAAGCAGAAAGGTATGAGGCTCTCAGAGGAATTTGTGTTCTTGGACGGGTCACCAGAGAACCCTTTGGAGACAATAACCGTTCAGCTAGACATCGTAAAGCAGATGTACCCAGAGTCCGTGTACCCCCCAGCGGACTTCAAAGTGGAAGGAAAGGTTAAAGACGGACGCCCGTATCTGATCAAGAAGGGAAGTAGGAATGTGGAACGTAATTGTTCCGTAAGGCGCATAATGTAATCATGTATTTTGTATCACAAGAGGGACTTCTCGTGGTTAATCAGTTTCATCACTCTATATGAATAAAATATAAAAAATCCATGTTCCACATAACAACAGCTTATAAGCAGTCCAACTTTGTATTTACGTACGGCTGTCAATATGACCATCCTTAATAAGATTATTGGTATTGCGTTGTTCCTGAATGTCAAATAGTTGAGACTTTGTTACAGTACTGTTAAGGCTTGAAAATTCCCATGTTGCAAGAATATTCTATCAGACTTTGTTTATATATATACTACTAAAATGTTACATACAAAGATTACAAGTCAAATTGCAAAAGGCACGAAAATCAAAGAATGAATCATAAAAGCTAAAAATCACAAGGTAGAGAAATTTGATCAAGACCCAATATCTGTTCGAACACCAGAACCTTTGAGACGGTAGGCATGTGATCGAGCCAAGTCAACCGCGTCCTGAACCCTTAGCCTGGTTCCCTGTTGACCCACCACAGTCGCTGCAATCGTAGCAGCCATATCTCCCATTCCTTTCAAGTCAGAGACTCCTCTCAAGATACCGTATAAGATCCCTGAAGCGTAAGCATCTCCAGCACCACATGTGTCAACTGGCACGCATGGGGAAGGAGGAATGTATATGGCCTCTCCTTTTACTCCAATGTATGACCCGTTGATTCCATCCGTCACCGAAACAAATGGAACAAAGTGGCTCATGTACCTTGTCGCTGAAATTGGGCTTTCCTCTGCGGAAAAGTGACAAAACGCTCTTGCTTCATCACTGTTTGCAAATACAATATCCGCATAGTTCCCCACAATGTCCCTGGGTGGAGACAACGAAACCAACAAAAGCAAACCGTCAAGATAACAATGGACTGATCATCAAGCTAATCACTCCCTTCTTATTATTATATATTCAACTGTTCCTCTGATGGACTGTAAATATATAGAAACTGCAAGAAGGGATTCAAGAAAAAAAAAGACCAGAAACTCACCAGAAGTCATCATAATGTCTCTCTATGCAAGACACATCTGATGCTGTCACAGCAACAAGTGCCCCATTCCTGTGGGCTTCTTCGCATGCTTTTGTTATGGTTCTTATAGTATCAGGAAGCTCAAACAAATAGCCTTCCACAACAAAGACATTTGTCTTGGATATCAAACTAGCTAAACAAGAATCATAATTAACGACAGAGGAGGTTCCCTGAAATTTATACATATTAGGTTTGTCATTAATTAGTGGTTTCAGTCGAACAGACACGAATATACCATTTATAAACTGGTTGATTTAGACACATATATCATAAGACATCAGAAGACACATATCAACAAAATGTAAAAGCTCCTTTTGTCTAAGAAGTTTTCTTTATTTATATAGATTTGAGTTAGAAACTGGAAATATTAAAATACGATAGTTATAATTGGTGACTAGGTGATACCCCGTGCTACAGCACGGGATGATATATTTTGTTAGTTACTTTTTTTGTAATTTGTATTTTTATAATGTAGTTTTTTATTTTGACTTATTTTCTTTGTTTATATAGTGTTTATTTATATATTTGGAGTTATACAGTAAATTGGAAATCCTAATAGAGTAAGTAGTTTGTAGAATGTAGTTTTTCACGGAAACAGATACACCGCAATATTGGATAGTAGTTTTGTAGTAAAATGCATTTGCTTGATAGGTGGCCGGTAATACACAACAAAATCAGCCGTAATAGCTCAATAATTTTGATCAAGCTAGGGATGCAATGGTTAATAACCAATTTTCATTGCATAAGTTGTATAAAACTCTAAATTTCAGAAATGTAAACTGATTGTTGCTGGAAAAAAAAAATTGATTGTTGTTGAATAAAAATAACTCATAGTATATAAGAATGTAGTTTGGATATAGGAGAGTATAGCGTAAATAGATAACTTAATTAATGAAATAAATAATCCTTACAATCAAAACATAGTTTGAGCGAACATATTAGAAAAGTTAAAAAAAAAAAAAAAAAAAAAGATTATAATTAAAATTTCATGCTTTTGTGTTTCGGTTTTTTGGTGTTATGAGCTCTGGTGAATGAGCATTATTTATAGACTTATAAGGAGATCCTAGGGTTTTAGGTGAGTGATTAGCAATATATGGAATATGCGAGTAATATATCAATGATTAAGAATATGTAATATTGGTTTCCATTTGCTATTAATTATATGATTTCTAGTTTCCATATAATCTAAATCGAAGATGTAATTAAGATATTCTAGTTTCTATAATCTTAAAATATTGAATGTTGTTTGATTTGTTTAATTAGCATTGAAGATGGACATAATTTTGGGAACAAAGATATGGAAAGATTATCCTGATTTATGATTTATTTAGGATACTATTATGGTTCTTAGAATCATAAAATATTATTTTTTAAAGATTATTTGTTAAGATCGAATCTCGGTAATTAAGGAAATATCCGAATTTTTGGTAATTAAAATTTATGGTTTTTATTTAAATACCTTAAGAGAAAATGAAATTAGAGTGTTTGCCTATAACGAATAACTCTGTTTGGGATCTTAAATAACTAATCTTGAATGAAATAATATACTGGATCCGAAAAAGATTATTCTAGAGTACAAACAGATCTGCGGGTTTTTTTCCTTCTGTTGTCGGATATTTTAGGATCCGCGTCCCGACCCTTTTTAAGTGATCGACCGAGGGTATTTTCGTCATTTAAAGAAATCGAAACTATAGGTTAATTAGATTAAATTTTGTGATTCTCTAATCATTTTTAATGAAAAACCTACCAAAACCAAGTCATGGTCCATTTTTACTCTAGAGAGTACTTCTGCTTTAATAGTATAGATTGGAAGCACAATACGTAAAATAAACTGAATTGAGCGAATATCTCTCTCAACAACAAACTTAAACTTTCACCTAATATCTCTCTCAACCACAAACCTAAACTTTCTCCATACAAAAAAAAAAAAAAAAAAAGCCACAATTGAAAAATTATTTCTTCTTATTTATTCACTACCAAAAAAAATGGTTGATTGCATCAATTTAAATGACTTATTAATAAATGATGCATAATTTATGTGTTTAGCATCAATTGTTATTATTGATGTCATAATTTAATAATTTGACGTCTATTCAAGAAAAGTGACACAATTTTATTTTAATTTGCATCAATTCAAAATATTTAACAGAAAATATAATTTACACCACTTAATATAATGATATAAATTAGATATCAATAAAATAAATAACACAAACTGATATCAATAATAAAATGATGTTAATTCATACATATTCGATTTAAATTAAATAAATATATGTATTTCAAAATTTTATTATATCAGTTGCATATAACTGATGCAAGTCAATATTAATTTACATGTGTCAAAAGACTCAAAAATCAAAATATTCAATATTAATATTCTTTATTCTCCAGGGATCATTTTATTTATCCATAAAAAATTAAACATTTATTACTATTTTCCAACAAAAGTTTTCTAAATTTCTATTTTTCATTATTTTAAAGATACGAAAATAATATTTTTAAAAATATAAATTACGTTTATTTTATTTTATTTTAAGAAAATATAATAATTACATTATCCACCTTACAAACCTGCAAAAATATTTTATTTTCAAAATAATTAATCATTATATCGTAAATATTTCTATAAATTAATAATTATTTAAAAAATCGTAAACATACAATATTCGTGATATATTGATTTTTTAACAACTAATCGATATTATCACAAATATTTTCCATAAATGATAATGATAAATTAAAATTAAACAGATCTGTTTGGATCTCGTAACATGATTTCTTTTATTTTTAAAATTTCTCAAATTTTCTTGTTTTTATTAAAAATATTTGTATTAAAGCTGAAAAACTGAAAATTTGTTTCCACTTTCCACACTACTCACGATAACTACTTAAAAAAAACTAGATTTGGACCCGTGGTACAACACGGGTTGAAATACATTTCATTATTTTTAAAATGTTATATATGTAATTATTTATAATATTATTTGGATGAAACTCATGCAAACAATTTTTATGGTAAATATCACTCATGAAATGTAAATCTATTATGTAAGTATTAAATTGTTAATTTTAACACGTGCTAGAGTATATAAAATTATTAACTCGTGCTAGAGTGTGTCCAGCAATTTCCGTGCTAGAGTATATAAAGATTTACTTGTGCTAAAGTATGTAAGTCTTAAAATTATAATATAAATAAAAGAAATTTCAATCCATGCTCTAGCACGGGTCCTAATTTTTATTGAAGGTTGTGGTTTATCAATAAAATCTGTGGAAAATAAATTTGTAATATTGTGTTTAAAGATCTTTGGAAACAACTTGATATAGGACTAAAATCTTCCGAAAATATAGTTTGAAATATCCATGATTTTATTTCTTACTATTAATATATTAATTATCAATTTGGAATATCCCCAATTAAGGTTGCACCCAATATTTAGGTGTAACCGATTAATATAGGGATTAATCTATAACCTATGTATAACCTATTTATAACCATTTGTAACTATTTATTAAAAATATAAAATCTACAAAAACTATGTTGTATACTTCTCTTTTATTAAAAAGGGGATTCTTGTAAGGTTTGAGATTGTTTAGTATGGTAAACTGAGAAAGTACTGTCATTTTTCTGTTTCTTAAGTTCTCTGAAATATATTCTAGCCAAAGGAGATTAGCATAACTTATATACAAAGGTTGGAAGATTCTCAACCCGATTTTTTTTAATTATTTTCAGAATACGATATTGGAGATTTCGGTTAATCTTGTTAAATTAGCAAGATTTTATTCCTTTTTTATGATATTGGCTATATTTTTATCCCTTTAATAATGTGTTTATCGTTTGAAATAACTTCACGATATGATTTGTTACCAAATATCTATATATAACTAAATTACCATATCATTTGAAATAACTCCGCGAAAAGCCATAGGATTAGAAGAACGACGTCGTTAAGAGTCCAGTTGTTGTTGTTGATCATCATTTCGTTGTAATGGAATCGATAAACATCACTTGTTTCTTCGTAATTTGAGATATTGTTTTCTACATTTGGAGCTTGATTGTGCTTAGAGTCTGTAAAAACAGAGGAATCATCGATATGGAGATCCGAAGAAGAAAACCATTCGTTGAGGAGAAGCCTTGGAATCATCGATATGGGGATCAAATATTCTATGGATTTATTATTTATTATCTATATATGAAGAATTGTTCATGTATGGTTAATGTATGGTTAACGATTTATGGTTAATGTATATCTTATATATAACATATTTGTATGCATTTGTAACCATTTATAAAAATTATAAAGTCTACAAAAACTAAGTTGTGTACTTTCTTTTTATTAAAAGGGGATCTTCTCCATTTATATAAGCAAAAAAATTTAAGACTGATGTTTGTAAATCAAATTATGCATTTACAACAATTTTCAGCATATAATCATCACATCTAAAACATTTTAAGATAAATCTTCTTTTCTTCTCCCTATTTTTTTATCAAGTTTTTTTATTATCAAATGTATAATTCTTATTTTTCCTCTGTTATTTTTGTTTATTTACTCAGAAAATCTCAATATGAAACAACAATGTCATGAAGACAATGGAAAAAAAAAAAGAGGGAACAAAAGCAATATGTGTTTTCTTCAGCAAGAAGAAAAAAAGCTCAGTTATCAATTTATGATTTGAGTTCATATAGTTTTTTTTTTCCGTTTGTAATTCAATATTCAATGTATGATCTGATCAGTTCATATCAATTTTTTTTTTCTTTTTGTTGAATCTATATTAAATTAACTGCATTGTATTTATGTTTTTTTTTATTTTGTAAATAACAATTTTAATAATGGTTGGAGAGCGACTTCGCTTCATCAGCAACCATTCGCAGTATTTTGTTTCATTGCTTTCTATTTTAATTCCTTTTGAATTCTCCTTCACCTTTCTACCGGTGTAATATCAGACGACAAAAAAAAATAACAATTTTAATAAAAGATATTAGCACAGATTCAAAAAGATTTTAGTAGATATCAAAAACAATTTTGGCATATTAAAATAATTCCAAAAATATTTAAAATAAGCGAATCTGTTATTATTATTAAAACAAGAAATCTTTTATTAGTATCAGTTATTCATAAATGATATCAAATTTTAAAATCACTTTATAAAAACAGACACAATAATTTAAAATCATTTGTTATAACTGATTTAATGCATCAACAAACAGTAAATCATTTTTAAGTGATACAAATTATATTTGTTGATCAAAATGGGTTCGTTTTCACCATCGATGAACAGCTGGATGGAGTTATGGCCAGGTATGAGAAAGCAGTCAAAACCGAGTGGCAAGTAGAAAAGAGTGTGCTCACTGAGGTCTTCTTGAGAATGGAGTTTTTCGATGTCAAAGCATTTTGATTTTGAATATTTGATACACAAATGTGGAAATGTTTGAATTTGCACGCGTTTTACTCATTATCGTTATTTTCATGGTGAAAAGAGATTATAAACTAGTATTTTGATCAGTGTGATATTTGTTTTCGTTGTAATCAGAAATATATATCGAGATTTGCTTTTGGATATGAGATTATAATGTAGTGTGAATTGGCAAAGAAATAACTAATAAAGACGGTGGTTAGTAGTTGATATTTAACTAATGACTCAATCAATCAAACTCTTTATACCATTTTGGTTAGAGAAAATATACAAATATGCAATATCTTACTAATTGTAAATAATTTTTTCTTAAAAAATAATACATTTGTAATTAAAGAAATTCTACAATTAATTAATTATTAAATCTGTAGAAAAATAATTAGAAAAATATATCTAATGATAATGTAACAGATGACAAAAAAAAAATCATACAAAAGTAATTATATAAATTTCTTACAAAAATCATATAATACAAATTATAGAAAAATCATACAAAAAAAGTTATAAGGTTTTTCTTAAAAAGAATAAACTTCCATAATTTAAGAAATTATATAATTTGTACTAGTTTGATAGTAAAGCTACAAGATAACTCATAATTCCATAGTTTTCTAACTTTTTTTTTTCTCTTATATGATTTATCATGATGAAGAGAACGTTTTATTTCTTATGTTTAATTCTCCAAGTTTGTCATGTTATTTAACCACACGTATGTTTTATATAATAAACCAGCAGTAACTAAGATCAGAACCACATACGCCTCAGCACGGGCTACTGACGATCTTGACACCAGACTTCTACGAGCCATGGTCATCAAGGGAATCCTCGAGCCAATCTCCTCTGAGTTATATGTCAACTTGGCCAACGCCGATTTCATAGCCAAGCAGAAAGGTATGAGGCTCTCAGAGGAATTTGTGTTCTTGGACGGGTCACCAGAGAACCCTTTGGAGACAATAACCGTTCAGCTAGACATCGTAAAGCAGATGTACCCAGAGTCCGTGTACCCCCCAGCGGACTTCAAAGTGGAAGGAAAGGTTAAAGACGGACGCCCGTATCTGATCAAGAAGGGACGTAGGAATGTGGAACGTAATTGTGTCGTAGGGCGCATAATGTAATCATGTATTTTGTATCACAAGAGGGACTTCTCGTGGTTAATCAGTTTCATCACTCTATATGAATAAAATATAAAAAAATCCATGTTCCAACATAACAACAGCATATAAGCAGTCCAACTTTGTATTTACGTACGGCTGTCAATATGACCATCCTTAATAAGATATTGGTATTGCGTTGTTGAGACTTTGTTACAGTACTGTTAAAGGCTAGAAAATTCCCATGTTGCAAGAATATTCTATCAGACTTTGTTTATATATATACTACTAAAATGTTACATACAAAGATTACAAGTCAAATTGCAAAAGGCACGAAAATCAAAGAATGAATCATAAAAGCTAAAAATCACAAGGTAGAGAAATTTGATCAAGACCCAATATCTGTTCGAACACCAGAACCTTTGAGACGGTAGGCATGTGATCGAGCCAAGTCAACCGCGTCCTGAACCCTTAGCCTGGTTCCCTGTTGACCCACCACAGTCGCTGCAATCGTAGCAGCCATATCTCCCATTCCTTTCAAGTCAGAGACTCCTCTCAAGATACCGTATAAGATCCCTGAAGCGTAAGCATCTCCAGCACCACATGTGTCAACTGGCACGCATGGGGAAGGAGGAATGTATATGGCCTCTCCTTTTACTCCAATGTATGACCCGTTGATTCCATCCGTCACCGAAACAAATGGAACAAAGTGGCTCATGTACCTTGTCGCTGAAATTGGGCTTTCCTCTGCGGAAAAGTGACAAAACGCTCTTGCTTCATCACTGTTTGCAAATACAATATCCGCATAGTTCCCCACAATGTCCCTGGGTGGAGACAACGAAACCAACAAAAGCAAACCGTCAAGATAACAATGGACTGATCATCAAGCTAATCACTCCCTTCTTATTATTATATTTTCAACTGTTCCTCTCATGGACTGTAAATATATAGAAACTGCAAGAAGGGATTCAAGAAAAAAAAAGACCAGAAACTCACCAGAAGTCATCATAATGTCTCTCTATGCAAGACACATCTGATGCTGTCACAGCAACAAGTGCCCCATTCCTGTGGGCTTCTTCGCATGCTTTTGTTATGGTCCTTATAGTATCAGGAAGCTCAAACAAATAGCCTTCCACAACAAAGACATTTGTCTTGGATATCAAACTAGCCAAACAAGAATCATAATTAACGACAGAGGACGTTCCCTGAAATTTATACATACATATTAGGTTTGTCATTAGTGGTTTCAGTCGAACATACATCTTAATCTTATCGGAATTAACAATTCTACTAGTATTCAATTTGGTTGCTATGATCAGAAATCCTACCTGATATGCAAGCATAGTACGTTGTGCATCAGGAGTCGTGAGGACTATAACTGTTCCAGTTGTTCCATCCTTAATTGGAGCAGAAAGAAAATTAACATTTGCTCGACGTAGTTTAGTCCTACAGAACATAAGAAGGGCTCCCCTTGTGAGTAAACCAAACAAAACAACGGAAGAAGGCAAATCATACAAGACACGAATAAACCCATTTATAACCTGGTTGATTTAAACACATATATCAAAAGACATCTAGATAAAAAAGTTGATGAGGCAAATCAGAAGACATAATTTAAACAAAAAACTGAATGTGTTGATCAGTAGTCGATGTGATGATAGTCTAGTTTGTAAAACCTTAGAAACTAATCTTGCATAAAAACCAATCCTCTAACACAAATCAACCTTTAGACACCAATACTAGGGATAAAGAGCAACTGTAAAGGGATACTAAGGAAGAAGCATGCAGATATAATCACACCATTTGCAAGCTAAAGACAAAGAAGTTTGAGTACCCGTAAAAGCTACCGAGAGGGTCACCTCCAATACTGCCAGCCATAGCGACATTCAAAGGGCGGTCAACGATAGAATGAGAACCTAATCTAGCGAGAGCAACAAGAGTGTTGGACAATGAGCCTCCAGCTGCAGCCTTATAGCTACAACCATCCATTGCTTGTAATAATTTACCCCTCTCCTCGTGATTAATCAGTTTCCTCGTTCCCTTTTCTAAACCTAGTTTCTCTAGAAACTCATCATCCACAACTCCAGAGAAATCTACCTAAAAAAAAATACACACATATATTCAAAACCATCAATGATAATAATGAAGAAAAGCTCCTAAATCTACTTAATCATAGTAACAATTAAGCTTCTAATGGCGTTCAAAAACTGACCATGGCTTGGCCGAGACCCAAAACATCCCATCTCTCAGGGGAAGTATTAGAATGGCCAATGATGAAATCGTCGTCATCTTCTTCGTCTTGATTTCCAATTCTCTCAATTTCACCTTCGTCCATATCATCCAATTCGCCGCCGCCGTTGTTGGTACTACAAAGCACGAGACACAAGTCCGTCTTATCCGCCATGGAATCAATCCTCAAATTCACGGAGCCTCCGAAAAACGAGGTAGCGGTTCTATTTCGTAAGGTACCTTTGGGGTGATATGAAGAGTAGAGAGAGGATGAGGCATTATTATTAGAAGTAGCGGTAATGGCGGATAGAGTAAAAGAAAGAGAGGCGGAGATAGAAACTTGAGAGAGGAGCGAAAGAGCCATATGGATGATGATGAAATAGTGTTTTGCTCGAAGAGAATGAAGGAAAGCTCACATCTCCATCCAAAGCGAGAGGAGGAGGAAGGAAGACCAGCTAAACCTGAGAGAGAAGACGCCTCTCTGAGAGGATAAAGTCTTCCTTTTCCAATATTTTTTTCTAAAAAAATATTTATTTATAAAAAAAAAAAAAAACTATACTAATCCAATTAGGATGATAACTCTATTATTGTAAATCCAGTTGCGTCTATTTATATATCTTAATATTTTTGTTTATCATTTGATAAAATTGGCTATTCTTCAAGTGAGAACAAAATCTTCTACGTGGCCTTTAGTTTAAGACAAAATTGATTTGGACATCGGTTATAGTTTAAGACGAAATACAATTTTGTACTTTTTGTTAATAAAATTTACTTTATACTAATAATATCTAATCTTGCTTGTATGGTTGTGCAAAGCCAAACGAAGACACCTCTAGTGGTGGTGGTTACTATGGTAAAACTGACTACTGTTGGTTGAAAATGGTGTTATTTAAAGTGTCTTGTGTTCGTCATTTATCATTTGTCCACTAACAATTTTAATCTAGTCCGTCCAAAACAACATTGGCTACTAAACAATATTTTCTTTTCTCACCAATTTCAATTATAATTGTCATTTTTGCCATTACTAATGGGTTTAGTTACCATTTATGAGAAGGAGAATAGAACAAGGAAAGCAGGAAACTATTCCCCGCGGCAAACTCTTCAACAACTATTTTTTCCTTTACATCAAACGAGAGATAAAAAGACCTCAAAACCAAGAATCAAGACAATTCAAAAAAGCTGAAGCCAGAAAGAAACCTGAAAATCTCTATCTCCCAACATCTTTATCTTAGGACATAGATTCATTTTCTCGAAAAAAAAAGGAAAATAATAGAGAAAATTAAAAAAAAGAGACGCAAGTATGCACAATGCCTAACCTTTCCACCTACTACAATATGTTTGGGACCTGTGAGTCCAATCTCTGCTGCAACTCTTTTACCTTCTGCGAAAGCTCTATCTTTTGCTCTTTATAGCTCCTAAGTAGATAATCCTTCCCTTCTATAACCTCTTTAAGCTCACTCACTTCCTTTTTCAACATCTCTACTCTTTCTCCATCCCTTGATCCCTTTTCCTGTGCCTCATAGTTGCTTTCGCTGTCCATAAACCCGTTCACATGGCCCCTCCATGGTGCAACGGGTGATGTCTTGCCGTTGCTACCCGCGCCGCATCCCACGCTGTGATCAGCTATCGCCTTTCTCAGTCTCTGGACTTCTCTTTCTGATTCAAATAGGTCTCTGTTCATTGTGTCTAGCTGTTCCTGGAGATGGCTAGAGTGTGCCGTCTGCGCGTTATACGAGTTTTGCAGCTCTAGGATCTGTTCCTGCATTTCCAGTATCATGTCATCGCGTCTCTTCAGCTGTTGCCTCAGTTTCTGTATTACTTCTCGTTTGCTGAAGATGTCTGAGCTGGTTTCAGAAACGCAGGGAGAATCTGAGCACGTCGAATGGTGATTGTATGGTTTTGGGGGAAGTTCTAGGCGATCAGGAGAAGTTGCCCACATGACTCCATTCTCTTTGCTAAATGATGGAGCAGGAACTGTCACAAGAGGCAATGAAGTGTCAGATGCGGATACCATTTGCTCGTTTATCACCTCTTTTCCCTCCACATTCTCACTTCCTACCAAAAAAAAAAAAGCAAAGTCTGATGAGATCCAAACACGACTAAGTGACCTGTACTACACATTGATAGAGAGGAAGACGATTTAGAGATTTTCCAAAGAGCCAAAAGAAATCATTTCTAGATTTAATAGTACAAATCTTGTAACTGTGCTTCAACCAATTTCTTGGAAAATGACAAATCTTGTAACTATTGTTAGCATTGCCAGCTTCATTTATGCACACTAATGATAATATATCACAACGAAAGAAGAGATACTTGGTTCAACCAGTTCAAAGATGACAATTTCGTTACTTGTAATTGTATATATTTTAAGCACTCGCAACTTCAAACTGGATTCCCTAGCTGCTAACCTCATTAATGCACATTAATATCTGTTATGTAATTGGCCTTCATCGTTTTCACTTCACATGTTGATAAAAGGAAACCTAGTAAGAGATGACGCAAGACCAAGACACTAGCATATTCTGTTTGTTTAGTGGCTTGAACATGACAAAAATCTTCCATTAGAACAGAAAGTTACAAAAAGTCACACCTGGAATGGAGCGGAAGCAATCATTACTGTGTGCACAAGAAAACGTGTTAGAGTGCAAGCAACAGCTTGTAGATTTTTGCCTCTCAGATGCTCCTCCATTGGCTGCACAACAAAAACCTCATTAAGAGAGACAAAAACTACAACCAAACTATAAAACACATGGTAAGCAACACAGCAATAAAGTAAGTAAGTACCTTTTAAACCAGCAGAGCCATTGGGTTGAGGTTTCCAATCAAGTGACTGCTTAAGCTTGTACCCAAATCGAATAGACAATGTACTCAACAAGGCACCCCCAGCAATTAGTATCCAATTAGGGCCTTCACCACAAAATTTATCAGCTCCTTGATGCTTGGAAATGCCAGATCTTCGTGTACTCATTGTAAAAGAAAGTAAAAAATGTCTCTATCATCCAAACATAACCTACATCGATCACCAGATACAAGAACAAACTCATCATTAATGATCAGAAAGAATTGAGCATATTACATCTGAGAAAAAAATAGACAAAAACCACCGGTACACAGTTTTGAAAATCACCAAAAATGCTTAAAATATACAAGATTCCAAAAATCTAGATTAAAATATACAAGATATTGAGCCAGAAGCAACATGTTTTAGGCAGTAATCAAAAATTGAGCTAAACCTGAAAGAGTAATTAAAATGTTGACGCCATGTGATTTTGATTAGACGTTAAAAAAAGTAAAGTCTCCTCTCTATCCCGAAAGAGCTAATTGAGAGAGACACCACGAAGAGATACTTGACTTGAACATGAAGCAAAATAAAAACTAAAAAGACCCTTATAACTTTTGTAGATAGAAGCCATTAATTGCTACCCAAACTCAAACTCAGAATCAACACAAACAATCGCAATCAGAATGAGACTGAGAAAAAAAAAATTATATAAAATAAATCCGACGGAACAACTAAAATATATCCAGAGAGCGAAATACAAACCTCATAGAAAACTAAAAAAGAAATGGTAAGAGGATTAGGGCTCCATAGTTTCACTTATCAGACTCCAGCTAGACTTTTTTAAAGTGTTCGCTTCGCTGTGTGTTTGTGGTGCTCTCTGCTCCTCCAATCGAGACGAGAGAAATAAGATTCCGAGAAGAATCGTTAGAGTCTCCGGCGATGGATATGACTGTTAAAAAACCCCAACAGAGAAAAATAAAGTGGAGGGGGAAGGAAGAGACGGCGCCTCACACAGCTCCCCCTTCGTTTTTTTTTTTCCTTTTTCCTAATTAAAAAAAAAAAACTGTTTATTTAATTTATAAAAATAATAAAATAAAAATAAATAAAAATCTCCGCACGCGTCAACCACGTCCCATGGATGACGCTCACGGTGGTTGAGACTTGAGACATTCATCTCTATTTTTTTGTGTTTACTAATAATTCAATTCTTTTAAGTTCTAATAAGAGTGAAATTTTTAGATTTGTGTAAGAGATTTGACAGGTTTATCCATGTGTAATTTGCACTTTTACACCTTCTTCTTCTGTTGATTATTATTTATCTATTCTACTTTTAGTCTTAGTGGTGGAACACAACTAATAAATAACTACCACAGCTGGATTGATATATTATATGGTTGATTTATATGACATTTTTCTTCACTATGTGACAAATTACTAAATTAATTGGTCCTCCTTCCCTAACAGATTTCGAATTTGATAATAACAAAAAACAACGAACTTCTAACTGATAGTCCGTCCACATTTCACCCAACTTTTATATGCCTTGAGACTTGAGACACGACATTTGTATTGAGTTTTTCAGATTTTCCAACCTTCACTTCACCCACCAGGAGAAAAAAAAAAAAACAAAAGAGAGATTCAAAGCCCAAAGCTAAAACAATCTAATCAGAAGAGAGCTTTTCCTCGGAGAGTTCATATTCTTACTTTTTTTTGCTTGAGAAAAGAAAGAGAGAGTAGTAGTAATACTAAAGAATGCACAATGCCTAACCTTTCCAACCTACAATATGTTTGGGAGCTGTGATTCCAATCTCTGTTGCAACTCTTTTATCTTCTGCGTAAGCTCAATCTTCTGCTCCTTATAGCTTCTAAGTAGATAATCCTTCCCTTCTATCACTTCTTTTAGCTCACCCACTTCTTTTTTCAACATCTCTATCCTTTCTCCATCCTTTGATCCTTTTTCTGGTGACTCGTAGCTGTTTTCACTGTCCATAAACCCGTTCACATCACCACTCCAACCATTATTGCTACCCACGCAGTGGTCAGCGATTGCCTTTCTCAGTCTCTGAACTTCTCTTTCTGATTCAAACAGATCCCTGTTTGTTGCGTCTAGCTGTGTTTGTACATGGCTAGAGTGTCCCGTCTGCGAGTTAAGCGAGTTTTGCAACTCTAGAATCTGTTCTTGCATTTCAAGGATCATGTCGTCACGTCTCTTCAGCTGTTGCCTCAGTTTCTGTATTACTTCTCGCTTGCTGAAGATGTCTGAGCCGGATTCAGATACACAAGGAGAATCTGAGCAGGTTGACTGGTGATGGTATGGTTTCATGGGCACTTCCCGGAGATCAGGAGAAGATCCCCACATGACTCCATTCTCTTTGCTATATGTTGGAGTAGGAACTGTCACAAGAGGCAGCGTGGTACTGGACGCGACCATTTGCTCGTTTGTGGCATGATTACTGTCCCCATTCTCAGTTCCTGCATTAAGACAAGAAGCCAAGTCTCAGAACACCCACACCAAAACTCAGAATTGAGTTCCTGAGATAATCATAACGCAACACATCATCGTGGGATACTTCCTCCATAGTTGCCAGCTCATTGATGCAAATAGCTACTTAAAATGTGACTCATAAGATTAAGCTCCAATGACATTCAATATGCAAGAAACTGAAAGCTACAAACTTGTAAGAACCATCTCCATATTCTATCAACTAATTTACAACATCTCAAAAGATCTTTTTAGCAAACCCAGCAAGAGACTGTGAAGAGTCAAGATTAAAGTATAGTATAAGAAAAGGCAGCTGTAAGAAGAATAACCAACTCACAAACTTCTCACCGGGAGTGGAGTGAAAGCAGCAGTCATTACTCCTTTCACAGGGAGATGCATTAGAATGCAAGCAGCATCCTCGAGATCTTCCTCTGTCAGATGTTGTTCCATTGGCTGCACAACAACAACAACAACAACAACCCTCCAATAAGATAAGACTAATACAACTGAATACTAAGGACATGTAGTATATAAGCAGTAAAACCAATTAAGTACGTTTTAATCCACCAGTGGCATTCAAATGAGGTTTGGAATCAATGGACTGCTTTAATTTGTAGCCAAAGCGAATAGACAATGTACTCAACAAAGCACCCCCAGCAATAAGGATCCAGTTAGGGCCTTCACCGCGAAAACTCTCAACCCGCTGATTCCTGGAAATGCCATTTCTTCGTGTTGTCATTGTAAGAGAAAATCAAGTGTCTCTATCATCCAAGCTTTAACCCTACAATACTGGATACAAAATTTTGGCACAGAGTTAGAGGCCTTGAAATCAAAAACCCAAAGCAAAAGGAAAAAGGAAATAAGCACAGAGAGGATCAACAACGAAAATTTAGAAACACCAAAAATGAGGATAATCCCACACGAGAGACAAGAAAAAATCGGAGCACAAACAAACCTCAACGGAATGAGTGAAATAAATTAAAAAAAAACACTGCAGGACAGGTTCTCCCAGAAATTAGGGTTTCTACGTCAAAGCGATCAAGTAGATCGAGGAGACTAATCAAAAAAAAAAAAAAAGCTAAAGTTTCTAGAAACAATCATTATGGTCACACAAAAAAACAACCAGAAGAAGAAGCTTACCACCAGGCTGTTTTGGAGAGACAGCGCGGCGTTGAGCCAGAAAACCAAAATCAAAGGCCGTTGAAGCCCTCTCTTCTTTTTTTTTTTTTTTCTAATCAACCCGCCGTGAAGCGTCCCAAAAAATAAATGTTGTGTCTGTGTTACTTTTACTCATCGTAGATATTTATTGTCTACTGATTGTAAATAGATATTTTACAGCTCAATAGTAGTAGTGTCAATAGCATTATAACTTCAGTTGTTGCTGTAGCCAAAATTTTGATTTTTCCTTACAACCCGATTGATTAAAATGATATGCAGTCTAGTAAGCTGAATGATTAATCTGATTAAGAGATGATATACATAGGATGAAAGATTAAGGCAAAAAAAGGAATATGTATTGGTAACTCTTTTTGCGGCAGTGACTGTTAGTGTTGTGTGTTCCGAAGTTAGCTATTCCCCTAGAGAACGAACCAGCGTCAATTTATTCTCAACTGATGTATCTCTTTCTCACCTTTCTACATGGATTTTATTTATTTTATAAACAGAATATATATCAGTACTGAGAATTTTATCCCTGAATGGATATTAATGTGATTTGATCAACAGCGTCGTTGAGTCGACATTTGAACCCTAACAAACACACATACCAACTTTCTCTCTACCACAATAACTCTCAGTAATCTCAAACTGAACCAACAAGAAAACGTGCTTTCCAGTCAATGCCCACACGCAATCATTGTGTGGCCACACTACTCTTTTCCTTTTTTTTTTTATTACCTCCTAAGTACTGCAAAAGAAAAATAACAATACAAAACTATAGGTAACAGAAATATATAGATGTATTCGTATTGAACGCTAGAAAAAAACCCCCAAACCCAAGTTACAAGTAAGTACCATTAGGATTGCCGGGTACTCTCCATACAAACCTCATTCTCTTTACAACTAATCAGCTAATCACAAAGCAAAAAAGAAATGTACATGAGCCAATGCTAAAGTCGTAGTAATTGATTCAACTACTTTCTTCTAGATCAAAATTTAATCAACCACTAAGTGCAAGGGAACTTACAGATGCTCGCTTTCTTTGCTTTAGTCAACTGGGTGCTTATCAATTTGACGAGATGTGTAGTGAGCAGACAGCAAAAGCAGAGAAAGAAAAGCGCTGGCCACGAATATTGCATCAAACCATCGATGATAGAAATCAAACTGAATATCTCCGCCTAATACATCTGTTATTATCCCTCTGTGTGCCAACAAAACAGCTTTCAGTTATATAATCCACTTTCCATCTTCAGATCAGAAGAAACATGTATATAAACGATACATACAGCAATTAGTTTATTATTCAGTTTAGTTAAAGATCAGAGGATTCAGCCGTACCTGTACTCATTTCTCAAGCTTTTTCTTATAAGAAGAATGGAAGACAAAAAGTACATTCCCATGATTTCGGATAGGAAAAGCACAACATTGCTTGAAGATCCACTCCCTACCCTCGACACTGCAAAGAAGAACTGTACAATCGAAAATATTCCCAAGTCATTCACCAAACTTATATAATAGCATTCCAAACAAAAGCTTTCAGTATGTTGTCAGTTATGTTTCAGTAAATTGTAAAATCACCATACTACTGCCAATCAAGTAGTAGCCATCAATTTGTTCTATGGTCAGGTTGAAGTTTAATTGAGTGGATCCGTAATGCAGAAGATTGTATAAAGACAAATGGAAGAAATCTTGAACGTTAAAATCAGAACTCACCTTCATCAGATTCGTCAAGAATCCCCTCACTGATATCACGATCAACATCCCGATAAACAATAGAGAAATATACTGAAAATAATAGAGAACGAAACAGAATCAGACCTAATTTTTGGGAACCAATAGACTCATAAGGTAAACTGAGAGCCATATAAGCATTTTTCAAGATAGAAGTCATTAAAAACTCAAAGTCAAGCAAACCTGTGAGAGCAATGCAGCATCTACTCCTATATCAAAGAACTGCAAGAATATACTGATCATCATCGTGACAGGATCTTTTGTGCCCGCCTGTAAATAATCTAATTACTATTCCATGTCGTAAATAAGTAAACAGATGATGATAACGGATGCAGCCATTCATAATAAAGGGTATAACAAAACATGAGAATACCTCCTTGAAAACGACACTCTGTAGAGACTGCAGATAAACAAAGGATATAACAGAGAAGTTAGAAACACTGGTTCACAATTACAACTGAGAAAAACATTTAACAAGGGATATTGACGACATTTTCATCTAACGAAACCATTATTCTCCTGAGAACAGCTACAAACTTCACATCCCAGAACAACACACAATGTAATGAGATCCACAAATTTTAAATCTATCTATCTACTGAGATCTTTGAAAATCTTGTAAGAAACTCTGCATCAAATATCTATTATATCAACTACCACTAACCACAAGAATCCATAATCAATTGCTACATTCATGCGGAAAATTTTAACAGTCTTGCAATACTAGGATACATACATAGAGTTAGAAGGAAGGCTAGCACCTCACACAAAACAAAATTACCTTTAACATCTTATACACACAGTAGATGGAACACGCATAGCCAAGTAAGTTCTGCACATGACCCTTCCAAGTACGAGAAAAAGCAGCAGCATCCTGCAAATGAAATGAAGTTAAATAAGTGCTTATAAAATGTTTATATTACAACATAACAAGACAACCAAGAAATTAACCTAAGTAACAGATAATTTAGTTGAAGATGTCATTGCCATGCCAATGAGTAGAATTCTGTAAATAAATTAAAAACTAATGGCACAGTGCTAAAGGGGACCTTTGCTTGGCGGAGTTCATAAATTTCCAAGAATAGCTGCTTTGACAGCTCTTCTAGACCTTCAACCTCGGCCTCCATTAGTTTGATATCTGTAAAAGAAAAATATTAATGATTCGAAGAAATATTGCCAGATGGTAATTAATATGCTGAGCTAATATCTAATATTATTATATTATGTACACTATAAAATTCCAAGGAAAATACGTGATCCTATGCTTGCCTTAAATCTGGTAATAGGGGGAACATTGTAACAGGCAACCTATTTTCTATCGGAACGTCTAAATATTTCAGCTCACATAAACAAGATGAAAATTTAATCTGTCAAATAAATTTAGACAGATAGTGCACATATAAATTCTAATGGCGTCAAAGATAGTGCACATATAAAATCACTCTCTAGGAAGATAATGTTGTGCAGCCACAACTGCATCTGAAACTAAATCATATAAACTGACCTTGCTCCTTTTGGTCATCTTGAACCGACCGCACCACAGTTCCGACAAATCTTCTAAGGAAAGACCTACCCTTTTGATGCTGCAAATCAAAACCACCAGATGATTACTTCCTAAGCTCATTTCAAGAGAAAAGCTTAATTATGAAATTTACTAGTCTATGCGGAAAAGTTGTCTTTATGGCATTTCGACTGATGCATAGAAAATTGTTTTGATAACAACAACCAATATAGAGCCTGAAGAGCATTATAACATTGAGTACATAAATACACAGATCTGATAAGCATCCTAACCCAAATGCAGAATGGTCAAGAATTTGAAACTTCAAATTATAATCACATATGGGGTATGCTAAAATAGAACAAGGAAACATACCTCTTCCGATACTTGACTTCGTTCCACCTCCACTTGACATAAAATAATTTTCTTCTTCTTAGCTATGCAAGTCTCAATTGATTGCATCAGTTGCCTTTCCAGCGATTTTATTTCTGATCCTTCAATCTCCCTATAGTTTCCAGAGAGAAAAAAGACAGGAAAACGTGCTGTTAGATCACAAAATTTCCCAATCCAGCTACTCTTCTACCGCTGTAGAACCATTTACATCACAGAAGATGAATTCAGAGTTCACCTACTTCAAGTCAAAATCTACAGAACCATTTGCTCATCGAAGGATAAGTGTTAAAGTAACATTTTCTGTCCACATCAACCCGGTCACCTTTTTGCTCTCAGTTCCAAAAATAAAGTGGCAATTGACGCATGAAGAGCTAACTATGTCTATCTATTTATTCACTCCAGTTTACGGTGCCATCAGAGGAAAATACTCTATAGATAGCCGCAACAAAACTAAACAGCAAAACCATTACCAGATTTAAGCACAAGCTAGAAGAAAATATAGGAGCAATGATAAAGGAAAGTACCTAATGAAGAGAGATATATAACTGTAAGGCAAATTTACAGCTCCAAAACCAGATAAGACGGCCATGAGGGTCACACCAATGACCCCGATTCTGCTGACCAGTTGAGGCATTGAAAAAAAACCTTTCAAAATAAAAGAGTGTTTAAGGTAAGCAGTCCAATAAGCGGTGATAAGATCTTAAGCATCCAAAACAAAAAGAACTGAGAGCGTTTGTATATATAAAAGCTATTGTCGAGAAGGAGCATCAAGAAGGCAGGATTCTTGATTTACGAAATATTCTGAAGGTATTTTCTACACTCAAGCAATCATAGTCAGTGCAAACATGCTCAGATACTCCTTTCAAGTGAGATAAACATTAATCCTACTCCACAAATTTTCAAAAGTACACTTAGTTCATAAATATGTTAATAAGATCTAACTGACACTTAAGATCAACTTTCTTCTTGCCTACACAGTGTTGAAGGGAGAGAGAGGGTGTATAAACTCAAAGAGGTACCTTTGTCTGAAGGCATAGGAAAATGAATGCCCATGCGCCAGAAAGCATAAAGGAAGGCGGTCAAGAATAAAAAGGCCCCAACAGCAGCACGTTCCCTTCTAACACCTGAAATGCGGTGCTATGATATTTAATCGAAAAAAAACGAAAGACGGAAGGATCAATTCCATAAGGCAATGCTTATACATATTCTTCCATATCAATCCAAATAGAAACTCGTGTATGATGAGAAAATCAGCATATGAATTTTCGCCAAACTATAATACAGTGTCAATAATCAGGGCCCATACTATTTCTAAAAGACAAACTGATCACTGTTCAACCCAGGTTAGTAGCATACATATAATATTTTAGGAATTCTTAGGACACTTGAAATGACACACAATTATCAAAAAAGGAAAAAGCAAGAACATCAATACAATAGGTGGCATGAGGAAAAAGGCTTTACCAGTATTGCGAAGCATCAAATAGCAATGATAATAAGGTAACATGAAAACAAGGAGCACTATCAAACAAAAGAGATCCACCTTCCAGTTTACCATCCTTGCCCTGCAAAGATAAAAGAGTTACATATAGGTCTGATGATATGTCTCGGATCTAATGCAGAACTAAAAATTGATGTAATTTTCAAAGCTCAATGCAGAACTACATTCACATCCTTGACATATAATGTTAAATCCTAAATTTCATCAACGATTCTACACATTATTCAGCATTATAAGTTTTCACATGAATCAAAGATGCTAGTATTACTCACTCATCAAAACAATAGTTGCAAGAGAAAAAAAAATTCTTAGGTCACCAAACTCAAAACTAAAATTCAGCTGCGGAACAATTCGATAAAGTAAATAAGCAAGTGGGAAAGGCTTACTCTCGAGATAAAACAGGGATGATTTCGAAGAGAACGAGCTGTAAGAGGTTGCAAGAGAAGGCGAAAACGATGCTGAAAATGATTTGAACCAAGGCTCGCTTCTCTTCGTACTCCTTGTAAAGCCTCCGATTGAGAAACCAGAGACCGGCCGATCCTAACAGACACAGAGATCCCATCACCACTATCCCCTCGAAGATCGCCCATCCGTAACCCATCTCCGGCGATCTATCTCTCTCTCTCTCACAAGGAACAAGTGAGAAATTTTGGTTTTCTTTTTTCCCCAATTTCAAAGCTTGATCCATTAAACCACACTAAACCGGATCTCGGTACCAAATTTATAAATTTCCGGTACAATTACCCAAATTCCGTTACAATTACGTAATTACCCAATCCGAACCTCAATTCTTTCGCACTATGTTCCAACTTGCTAGTCTAATTAAGAAATAAGATCTATCTGCTGCCAAAACAGTAATGTAATGTATGTATGTGTATAACGTATACTCCTTCAAATATTATCAAGGCCAAAAAAATACAATATTGTCCAATGTCAAAAATACAAAATACAAACACCATTTGGGAACTTATAAGACTATATAAATAAATGGAGAAAATGAAATAAACAATGAAGACAAAACTCTGACGAAAGAGACAAAGCCAAATGCTAAATTGGATATGTGAAAAACAAGATTTGACACTCAAATGAAGAACAAAGAATAGATTTCAAACGGGAAAAAGAAAACCTGAAGACAGTTTTTGATAGATAAAATTATAACATGGGGGAGATCAACTAGTAGAAGCAAACGCAGCAAGAACGTTAGCTTGAGAAGGCGGTAGGCCACCTATGATTGGCTGCAACTGATTTCCATAAAGCGAGATCAGGTGGGAGAAAGTCCTGCCTACTATTGCTTTCACTTCTACTTTTTCCACTGGCGACTCCACTACTTGTCCAAATATTTTAATCAGGTCCGGAACATGAGGGAGGATCTGATTTTGGCAATCAAACAAAAAGAATTCACAAAATGCACACACCAAGTAATATTAAACCCAAAGTCGAAATTTTTTTGCATAGGATAAATATACCTCTGGGTTGGATGCCAAAACTAGCGAATATATACAGCTGTAAACAGCCATGGACTCTTCTTGATCTTCTTTTAGAGGTAGACCTCTTAACAACACTGGAAGTACCTGGATTGTATTACTTAGGGATGAGTACAGTGTTTCCATAAGTTTCAGCAAGTACACAAAAAAAGATAGATGAAACTGGCCTAAGCCCCCAAGATCATACTTGATTTAGCGGGACTAGTTCAGGATGAACAACAATCATCCTTGCGGTAGCACCTGCTGCATTATCCCTAACTGCAAGATCTGGTTCTGAATCCCCGAAAAGAGGGGAAAGTTTTCGTAACACATCACCAAAATATCTTGTATTGAGTCAAGGGAAGACAAATATGGCATGGAAACAGTCTTTACGATTAGAGTAGAATTGAATCATGTAACACGAAAAGGATACTTAAGAGCAGCTTCACCCCCGTTTTTGCAAAGCTCTCCAACACAGAAAGCTGCATTTCTTCTGTTGGTTGTTTCTGGTGACCCCAATTCTTTGAGCACCAAGGGCATTAACCTCTGCAAGAAAAATACCCCCGATGGTTGGTTTGAATACAGCACCCACACCAATCATAGAACACATAAGATGAGAAAACTTACATCAACATAGGCAGATATTGGAGGACCCATGTCTTGAGCAACTTCAGCAAGACTAGCAACTATCATTGTCCTGTCCTGTGGGGGACGTGAAGCTTTCTACAGACACACAAAAGTGGACCAGTGAGTATCTAAATTTCAATGGATTAAGTTATGTCAATGAATACTGTAATCACTAATACCCACCGCAAATTTCATCAACGGCTCAAAGAATTTGGCAAAGACAGGTTCAAAATGAGAACCCATACACTTTGCAAAGGCCGGAAGGAGGTCAGAAACTGCATCCATGAGGACCTCATCATGTCCAGTATCATCATCGTCAATATCACTCTCATCTTCTCCGTACTGCTGGCAAGCTGCTTTCTCCGTCAGCAGTAGCAACGTCGCATCAACAAGGGATGATAAATCTAGAAAGTAGAAACCACTGTCAGCCATGATACAAGAGTAAGATAAATTGAATATCCTGAATTACATCAAACTGACTCCAACAAGAATAGACACCTACAATTTTGAATGGCTACGTAACCATAATCCTTCATGATATCCGCTACGCTCATGCAAGCCTGAGCAACAACCTCCTTGTCGTCATCTTCAGTCATAGTTTTGATATAATTATTCATAACTGTATCTGCAATGGGAAAAAAAAAAACTGTCACAACTTCTTCTCGTCATTCCTGTTGTTAATGAGGAAAAAGTGCTGTGTAGTATGCGTTACCAAGAATTTCATTTGCCTTCCCAGCTCCATCCTACATAAGAACAAAACATTCCGAAAACCATGGCTGGAAATTAGAAAGAAATGGAGATGATGGGGAGGAGAGAGAGTGGGAAAAAAGATAGATATATGCATGAGCAAAGTCTCTTACAATATGATTCTGGAAGATAGCATGTGCTGCAGCCAATATATCTGCAATTACAAGAGATAAAAGAGTTGTAAGTTTGTAGACTCAAATTAGAATGAGGAGCTGTAATGCCCCCATCATTACCAAGTCTAACCCATAGACTAGGTAAGCTTTAAAATACTTAACAGATCCGCTGAGCTTCATATATCTAATACGACTTGAGTGAACAAGAAATTGCAAAAGAAGAGGGCCAAGACAGTTGACCACATATCAACCAAAGGCGGCAAGAAGGAAAACTGGCACATCGATCAGGCCAGTTTACTTATGTTGGGAAGAAGCTATGAGTCTATCAAACAACATTTACTAAGTTATGTGCCTAGGAAAATTAATCAGTCCCCTCCCACGGAAGAGACCCCAAGGGTTATGAAAGAGGTCTTCTGTGTCGGCACAGTTCCGGCCCAGTAAAAATAATGGCAATCAATGGATCAAAATGTCACATAATCAATAGATAGAAAACTCACGTTTCAAACCAGTGACTGCTTGAAGCCGAACATCTTCATGAAAATATGCAGAATGTTTGTCCATAATCTTCAATGATTCCTCGAGGTAGCTTATAAGTGAGTTAAGAAGGCATGAAAAAGGTTTCTTAAAAAAAGACGAAGAAGAATAACCATTAAGTTAAGGGAAAATTGAAGGATACGGCGCAAAAGAAGCTTTAGTGTGGAGTGCAAACAGGCCAAGAGCTTGAGTTGCAGCTGCCTTTTCATCCAAAACTCCTGTTCGAACGCTAATGTTCCGAACTCTGGGCTCATCATGAGCATCATCATCAGAAGATACCCCACCAAAATCATTGACATGTTCATCGTCTGACTCATCAAAGTCTACTGCAGATCCATCATCAAGATTGCACGACGCAAATACTAATGGCATAACGCGAGGTAGATACTGCGAAAAATGTACTTTCTGTTTACTTGAACCTAATCACTGAATTCAAAGCTATTATAAAGTCTATTAGAAAGCAATGTATGCCTACCTGGGCAAAAGCGTCATCCAATATTTCCGCTATGTTGCTGAAGAATCCATGAGTATATTCTCGCAACTCACTGAAGTCCAATTCAAATCCCTGGTATTTTGTGATTGTGAGCTCTTTCTTTCACAAATAACATATATAGTTCAAAGAAGAAGAATATGGTAAGGCAATTACTGATATTGCAGCATCAATGAAAGGTGGCAAAATCGCCTCCATCCCTTTTCTCCCAACAGACATTGCGACAATCCCTACAAGCTCAGTAGACCTTGCACGGGCACGAAGATCCTCGTCCTTGGTGAGAACCATGTAAAACTTCATCAACTCTAGAACGCTCTCAGCATATGGATTGAATGCTTGCTCAGCAGCAGCAGCAACCGACCCTATTGCAGACTGCAAGCCAAGTAGCACAAAGCTTATATAAATACTTCAGATACCAGTTCAAAAGAAACTCTTGCAAAGATATGTCAGTGTACCATGCATGTCTCTTGTAGATTACGCGGGCTACTTTTGAGGGCGGCCATAAGCTTCTGCATTAAATGATCAAGCAAAGGAACAATTTCCTCTCCCATGTTCTCACAGAATGCTGCTAAAGCGTAGTGTGACTTTTCCTGTAGACAATAATGAGAAATGTTACGAATAACCAAGGTTACATGTTAACATGCCAGAAAGGTGCATTTTCGCAAAACGCTCAGTTCGCTGCTTTAAATATTTACCTTCACTTTCTCAGATGCATCTTCAATCGCAGTTAATAGGCATGGAAGAACAATCTGATAGTGTGACAGAATTTCGGGCTGAAGATGCTCGGCGAATTGGCCTATTGCAAATGATGCAGCCCCTCGAACCATTTGCTCAGGGTCTCTTAAAGCTCCTAAGACTATATTAAGAACAGGTTCCAGCTTCTCTTTCATCATATCAAAGCAACCCTCTGATATAACACCTAGAGCTGTTGCAGACGCTTCCCGACACTTCGGATTTGTATTTTGATAGTACACGGAAGCAAATTCCAAAACAGGGGGGAACACATGCTTTGGCAGGTTCATAGCTAGTGTGTCAATAACTTCAGCAGCTGCACGATCAGGAGCAAGATCATCATCGTCCTCTTGATCAGACGACTCAGCGAGTAAAGGGCACATAACTTTCAAAATTGGTATGACTAGCTTATGCTTTTTAAGGGAATTATATTTGTACTTTGCCAACCATGAAACTATTTGGATTGCCTGGTAAATAAATGGAGTAAGGTGTTGTAAGGAATCATAACATCACAAGTTGAATCTACCACAAGGGAAACAGAGTAATTCTTCTAACCTGGTGACGGGTGCTACTTTCCAGGTTTTGATTACAGGAAACTTCAAGAGAGAACTCAACGATTGATTTGACAGAATCTCCAAGAAGGGGAGCAGGAGATTCAATCAGCTCATCAAAAATTTCAAAAGCAAGTATAGCAACATCCTCCTCTCCAGATGCAATACATTTCCTTGATACATTCAATATGCTGGGAATGAACTCTCGGAACTTGACCTGATAGAAATGACATAAGCATATATTCCAAATCAGTCTTTAACAAAAAGTTTTCCCAAACAAAATAGAAAAGTTACACAACCTACAGCAATGCATTAGATACTATTGAGACATTTAAACATGTCTATAACATTAACAAGAAAGAGAAAAGTCGCTAGATTTTTACCACTTCATCCCCGTCGTTTGTGAATTCCAGAAAAGAACCAACCGCCCTGATAAATATTACAGAAACTTGTAAAGAGTAGAGATAAAGGTCTAAGAGAAGAAGAACATGTTTTGTATATTCCAGAGAAAGTAAAATTACTTGAGAGCAGCAATTCTGACTCGACTACTGTTTTCATCTTGCATACACTTGAGGAGAAGAGCCTGCAAGTCGGCAAAGTATGGCCTAAATGTGTTCCCAATCGTTTCTGTCAAAGAGCTGAAAAGAATCAATGCTACCTACAAAACAAACAAACAAAAAAGATTAACCAAAGTGAACAAAATATTCATCAAATAGACAACACGAGACAGAGAGTTTCACAAGAAAGTTACTTCTCGATGGTCTTCTTGAGAACTCTGACTACACTGGAAGAGAAAAGTAAACAAATCAGGCCACTCTCCAGCCGGAACAGCGTACTTGGCTACTACACTCACAACATTGGCACTCGCACGCCTCACTGGTGGACTGTAAAAATAATTCCAATAAGAATAAAAAAAAAAACTCAAAATCCCAATCGAAACAAGAGATGAAGTAAGGTTCTACCTATTCTCCACAGTGATACTCTCGATTAAGGATTGTTTAACATGAAGTTTAATCTGAGGAGAAAGCTTAGCCCAATGTCCGGTGATTTTTTTACGGAGGAGTACGGCGGCGAGCTGGCGGACGTTAGGGGTTTTAGCTGTGCGGAGATGCTGAATGAGGGCGGGAACAACTTGAGGATCTTTGGAAAGACGCTTGATCTGATCCTCAGCTTGACGACGAGCATCATTGTCCGGCATAAGGAACTGGATCAACAGAAGCTCCAGAGATTGCGCCATGATTTGCAAAATCGATTGATGAACTCTCTCTCTCTCTCTCCCGAAGAAGAAGAAGAAGAAGCAGACAGAGGCTGCTCTCTCAAGTAGACAGCGAATAGGGTTTTTCTAATGTTTTGTTTTGTCCCTTTTTATTAATTTTGCGAGGGTTTTGCTTATTTTGCCTGATTAGTAATTTAATTATGTACGATTGTATTAGTGGTAATCTTTAATTATGGGTTTGACTAGAGTTGTTGGCGCCTCACTGGTTGGTTAATCAAAGTTAACTATGGCTTATGTGTCACTCATATTACATGAGAGTAGGAAGCATGAAGACCAAAGTAAACGTGACAGAACCAACCGATCTTGTCATGGTCATAGTTGTGTCAACTTCATTGTAAATACATGTTTTTGCGTTTATCATCCATTTGTAAAGAAACAAGTGTGAAGTGATGAACAAATATGTCTATAATATCAGAAAAGCTCAATATTATTCAACAAAGTGCGTATATGTAACGATTCTTATCGACTGCAACTCAATAACGCTGAACAACAGCAACGAATGATTATAACTTAATTTGTAAAGAGTTGTACAGATCTCTCTTTAAGCGAGACTATAAATTGTGAGACCTATATGATTTTTTATGGTTTTTCTATAGCCGAGGATATGTTACATCTCAATGTCTTCAAGTTCTGGTAAAGGAAACCTAAGAAGAGCTGCTATTCCAGTCAGCTGTGCCAATTCTGCAAGTTACATCAAAACTTGTTATGTAAGTGTTTGGCACAAAAACAATATCAAAATCACAATTCACTAATACAAGAAAGAAGGGATAAAGAAGAAAACACTAACGTTCCCCTGACACATGCATCGCGGAGAATATAAAAGCCTCTCCTCCCGAATGTTTCACCGACTCCACCAAATTCACATACTGCTTTCTTGTTTTCACGTCAGAATTCCTGGACCAATATCACATATTTATTAGCTCACATTTACCTCTTAAAACTACACACACAAAAAACGCATTAAGATTGGTATTTCAGCTTTCAATACTAAACCTGAAAAGCTCGTCCGTAATGAGAAGTGTTTGGATTGCCATTCGTTCATGAGCAACTTCCACGTGTTTTGGTCCATAGCATGCCCGATCTGGATCCTGGATTTTTAAAGCAAAACAATGTTAAGACACAATTGAGATTCTTAATATTAAAATGAAAATATTTCTGTTCATCGCAAAAAAAGAAACTGACATTTGAAAGCATGGTGTGGAAATCGTTGAGAGCTTTGACCTGCAATAGGCATATTTACATCAGACAGATGGATAACAAAGGTTCATTTCAAAAGCACAAAGCAGAAAACAGAGAACAAAAGTTACAAAACGGTGAACACGAAATATGATATAAACGAAGCTTTTTCCATCCAGTTCCATCCACCATTCAGTTTACAAGAACTTTATCCACCAATATCTAATCTATTACGACTGACCTCTGAAGCTAACCTAGTTTTCAATGAGCACTTAACGATGGTAATGTATCAGCTAAAGTAACATTAATATTTACCTCTTTTGCTGCTTTTGTATCTTTGATCATATTCATCACGTTGGGGGCATGTAGAACCTCACCCAGGCTATGTCTGCGCACCAAAACATAATAGAGGGGACCCGTTAACACTGATAGCAACCGCAAACATGAATTAAAACATAGTTGTAATCTGATAAATTTGGAAATTGTTAGAAAGTGTGAACGGCGTCACTAATTATTAGGATTAACCAGCAAAGAGCAACTCAGATCCACAGCATAGATCCCAAATCAGTGTTCCACACCCTTAACGTTTTAGCACGTTATATCATTTGAGACCGAGCTTTCAGTGGTTTTTTAGGCATGGCAGAACATTATTTTGATAGGTTAGTGAGCTGTTCTACAGAAACGTTACCTATATCCAGAGTTTGTGTGCACCAGAATTATACGTGATTTGTTCTCAATGATAGGTCTCAACTGTCTTCTTTCCGCTTCCAACAATAAGTGGCGATGAAACTGATCCTGAAGATAAGAAACAATCACATGTTAATATGTGTTTAAAATTTGTGACCCTTGTAATTTGTTTTCACCAGGTATAAGCTTGTTCAGCTGGAATTTGAACAATATTAATAATGTAAATTTAGAAAATAGTCTTTAGAGGCAAAAAAAAAAAAAAAAAAAAACACCTTTGTAAAGCCGGGACTTGCGATCACTGCACAGCGAACGACACTGAAGTCAACATGTTTCAAAAAGGCCTGTAATATCGCAATAGAATATAAGTAACGCTGGTGTCCTTTCTATTTGGTATATGTTAGAAAACATCAACATTCTGAGAGCTAAAACAAACCTGCAGAACATTCTCAAAGAATTTTTTCAAGGCCTACAGAAAAACCACAAAAACAAAAAAAAATTGGAAGGAATTCTATGTAAAATCAATTCCATTAACAATAGTTTTGGGCACATATATGTCGAAACAGTGAAGGAACATACAGACTCGTAACCAGCAATCGCAGGTCCATGCTTCCTAGGTATGGATGTTTCTATTCGTGCACGACTACTTGTCACACTGCCAAACAAAACAATAAAGTAAGCAACAGAAATGGATGGTTCTATATGACCCGCTTCATACTTTGTTCAGCCAAAACTACCCAAGCGAAAAAAAAGAAAGAAATACATGCCGACAAAACACAAACTACGGTGATAACAAATTTCACAGACAATGGAACTTCTCAACTGCAATCAGTACCTTCTGCCGACAAGGAATATCTGTCCCAATCCTTCTTGCATTAGAACTACAGCTAGGTCAGCACTGGCAGCAGGATCTGTGTAAAAGATAAATGAACAAAAAAGAAACATGATATATACACCAGTGCAGTTTTGTGGTAATAAAAATTAAAGGTGGAATCATTTGAGCAGTATACCTGAGGCCTGCTTAAGTGTATCAAGAGACATTGAGTCCCATAATTCCTGCAAATTGGCCATGTACACACAACCGATTACAAATGAAGTTTTCACATAAAAAGGGAAAGATATTATCTTGCAAATGGTATTCCACGCTACATGAGTGTGCATTCCGTTGTTTATATAATAGAACCAATATTCCAAGACACATTCTGTCACACTTACAAAGTAGAAATAAAAGAGAACTTCTGGAGGATTAAATTAGTAAAAAGAGGACATCTACCTTTCTCAATACAAAAGGTCGTTTCAGCTCAAGCTCCAAAGTATGGAATGCACCAATCTGTGATACAAAACGAGTTTCAGCACCGGAAAATATTTAAAGGGTAAGAGTCAGCCTCACATCTACCTTTACGTGCTCATTTTCCAGGATATTCTTCCCACGTATGCGCAAAACAGCCGCGTCTTTGTCATAGTTCACCTCCTAAATGATTGATAAAGAATTGAAGACAATCAGACCATGAAATTGGACAAAGATATCTTCCACTTTCAAGAGTGTCAATAGTAAAAGGCTAAAAACAAACAAAAAAGTAACATGTAAGCACAATATCGATTTTATTACGCAGATGAAAGTAAGGCACTATACTGCATTTATGGTCATTGCGATTCTAAGCATGATATTTGGTAAAATAGGTTTCTACAATACAAAGGTATTAACAAATTCGCATACTAATCCCTTAAAACCATACCTCAACTTGTACTTCCAGCTTCAGTTTAACACGTTCAGAGTCTCTTCCCCCGCCAGGTATCTCTCTCTGAACTTTTCTGATAACAGGAAAATAAAACCGTAACTACTAACTCCTTGCATGATATTACATCAATTAATCAAACACCACCCAATCCATTTAAAAACCAATGAACTTATAATGTGATACATAAATTCAATGAGAAAAATCAAAGCATGTGTTCCTAACCATTCAATAGCAAGAAAGGGCAGTGAAAACTGAAAGAAGAACTTACCTAAAAGTGACAGCCATTACACTATCACGAACAGCAATCAGGTTATAAGCATACCATAGATCATCAGAGTCCTCCGCCACCATCTACCCTCAATTTAAGTCAGCAAAGCATATGAATTGCAGTTATAAACTAGGTACTGAAACATATATGCACCCAAAAAAAAAACAAAAAACAAATCACAGATGAAGAAGGAATGAATCAAACCTTAACGCTTCCGGGTCCATTACGAGCATAATCCCTATGAACGATCTTCATCTCTCAGGCCTTTTGAAAAGTATGTCCACTAGAGCAGAGTCTATAGAGACATAGAGACAGAGATTAACAACAATTAGTCTCGAAAAGGTTCAATTTTTAAGTTCTCAGGTCAACAGAATTTAACAGAAATCGTTATCAGACTCAACCAGAGGCATAAATTACAAACCTTTATGCCGGATACAGGACTCAGGCTCAGCTCAGGATCCGGCTCCGACTTGTCGAGAACTTTGTATCCGTGGTTTTTGGATTGAAACTTGTGAGGGCACTGGTCGTAAGCTCGACGACACGCGTTTCGACTTCGACAGATTCGTTTCACAGCTTTTTTTAATTAGGATTCTCTTGTGCTATCATCGATGCTTTTAGTAATAAGTAAATCTTTTTGTTTTTTTTTACCAAATAAGAATAGAAATAGGAAAACCATATTGTAAAAAGGAAAAATAGAAGTAGAATAATCATAAATATTCGGAAAGTGTGCCGAAATAAAATAGGAAAAAAAAAAGAATAAAAAATATATGTATTTATCGAAACTAAATTCAGTCTTTAAATATATAAATATAAATATATATTGGTTACCCATGAATGTGTGATACAATTTAGACATACTGCAAAAATTTAACCATCTAAACTTAT
The DNA here is from genome assembly GCA_023657505.1 of Camelina hispida. NCBI lineage: Eukaryota > Viridiplantae > Streptophyta > Magnoliopsida > Brassicales > Brassicaceae > Camelina > Camelina hispida. The sequence goes on along the minus strand of CP094635.1, from coordinate 7,915,388 downwards.
TTTGAAAACCGGAATGTTGGACATGTTCGTTTGTCGGATTAGCAAGCAAGAGCAACCAAAACCTTATCAAAAAAACTAGGCTAAAGGATAGAAAGATAACTAAGAATATTGTACTCCACATTGGTATCCGTACTCCACTATATGCGTGTTCATCAAAGACTAGGCCAAGGGTATAAGAATTAAAATTTTATTTTGTTCAGATTGTTACAATCGACTACAACTCATAACTTTATATAGTTTCATCCATATTCGTAAGTTAGGCGAGAACTTGTATCTGCCCGTGGTCTTTCGATTAAAACTTGTGAGGCGAGAGTGGATAAGTTGAAATCTTAAAAGCCAAGGGCACTGGTCGTAAGCTAGAGAGAGAGAGAGATTCAATCCGAAGACATGCAGTTTCAATTTCGACAGATCCGTTTTCACAGCTTTTCAATTAGAATTAAGCTATTTTTGTTTTATCATCGATGTTTTTATCTTTTTTTTTTTTGACAACAAAATACTAGATTGACTCAAACAAGCCAATAGGTAGGAACATTGTTTACATAGATAGCTGAATGCGGTAATGTGCGAACACGTCGCACAAGGTTGTCCGCTTTGCTATTCTACGTGCGAGGAATGTAGATCAAAGAAAAGGAGACAAACTCCTCCTTATCTGCCTGAATGTCCTCCAGATATGCCGTAAAAGCTGGCCACTCAGAAGGCGAAGACACCATCTTCACTAAATTGGAGCAGTCGGTGAGAAAAATAACAGATTGATTATCTGCCCCAATCATACAACGTATAGCCCAAACAAGGGCTTCAACCTCAGCATGAAGAGGAGATAAACTACGGCGATGGTTGGCAGCACCCATAGTAGAAGCCTCCCTCCAGGGCGAAATGCAATACCATCCTTTACCTGCAAAATGATCTGTCACTTTCCAAGAACCATCAACACAACAAATGTAGCTCGATAGAGATCTAGGGATCCCTACACCCCCAATTCCATTACGTCCCACCTCCGCATGTACATTAGTAGGTAAAGACCAATGCATCCTCCTGGGCCAAAGCCCATGATTTTGCCTCATCCTCCGCTAGCCGCAAGATAGCTAGAGGATTGGAATCAAGATTACCAAAAGCTTATCATTTTGCGCTTTCCATATATACCACAATATCCAAGGGAAAAAGGCATAATCTGGAACGTCTTGAAAATGCCAAAATAGGAAATCCATGTTTGTAAAAACAGAATTCGAGGGAAAAAGACCAGGGGCCATCGGGAAATTCGACAGAGCCCAAACTTGTCTAGCTGGCGGACACTGGAAAAGAGTATGATTAAATGTCTCCTCCAGGCAGCCACACAAACCACACCCTGCATCACAGCTCATACCCCGTTTACGGAGGTTCGCTGTAACCGCTACACATCCTGAAAGCACTTGCCACATAAAATGTCGTAGCTTCGGTGGACACCTGATTTTCCATACAAAAGCCTGAAGAGGCACAATGCTTGGTCCAAATACTTCCGCATCAGTATGAGCTGTTATATTTGAATGGAGAACATGGTACCCTGACTTGACCGAATATTTACGGACTTGGTAAAATGCCAGCCAGATAGATCCGGATTGTCCGGTTGTCGTATCGGCAAGACGGAAATTATAGCCACATCTTCCGGAACAAAAGTAGCCGTAAGCTGAGCCATATCCCAGGAGTTTGAAGTCCTGTCGATGAAATTTATAACTCGAAGCAAGGGGTCAAAAACTGACCAAATAAGAATAGAAATAGGAAAAAAGAAAAGCCATATTCTGAAAAGGAAAAATAGAAGTAGAATAATCATAAATATTTGGAAAAATGTGCCAAAATAAAATATGAAAAAATAAGAATTAAAATATATATATTTGACATGTATTAAAATTTGATTGGCCAGTTAATATATGTTGTATTTTCAAAAAGAAATTAAATTTTTAAATAAATATATAGGACTAGATTACCCGTGAATGTATGATACAATTTAGACATAGTATTAAACTGATCTTGTACTTTGATATCAAAAAAAAAAAAAAAAAATAGACATAGTAAATGCAATAAAAATTTTAAACGTCTAAACTTTTGTGATGCATCTAAATTTGTTTATTGTAGAGTTATTTTGAAAACTGGAATGTTGGACATGTTCGTTTGTTAGACTAGCAAGCAAGATCAACCAAAACGTTATCAAAAGGACTAGGCTAAGGATATAAAGATACTCTACTATATGTGTGTTCATCAAAGACTAGGCCAAGGGTATAATATAATTAAAAATTATTCTGTTCAGATTGTTACAATCGACTACAACTCATAATATCAAATAAAAAATTGTCTTAGCCTATATAATTCCATCCATATTCATAGGTTAATGTAGGCCGACTAATATAACATCAGCCAAGTTGTGAACACGTCAAGCTTGATAATCGATCCTCTTTTGTTTGTTTTTTTTTCTTTTTTCTGACGCCAAACGGTACTCTGTTTTTATTAATTTTTTAAATATCTCTTCCTCCAAATCCAAAAACCCCAATCATGTAACATATGTCCAATAATAATGTGTAACTAGAGCTCAAATCATAGATTAGTAAAGATTCTTGTAACGCCATCTCGTTGTTATTATGCGAAGTGCAGCAAAACCCCAACCAACACAACTATATCATACTCATGGTGTCCAACAAAAAAACATATACCAGTTCATAGATTCGTCAGATATAATCGTATTTTTCTAAAATAACAATAATGATACCGACAACTAAAATAATTCTCCTAACTGTAAGTTAATCCTTTTTTTTTTAACTAACTGTAAGTTAATCCAAGATAACTCCATAAAGTAGTTTCGGTAAAGTGACATTTTCCCGGCTAAGGTGTCTTATGGGTTTTCAGAATCACTATCTGTTTGCAAATGGAACTAGAAAACTAAGTAAACCGAATACCAAAATTGTAATCAGTCCATTATATTGTTTCACCATGACTTTGTATTTTCAAGTTTGGCGGATAAAAAAAAAAAAAAAAAAAGTGTTTGACAACCAGCACACAGAATTAGAAGAGATAATTAATAAAATATCTTAAAATCCTTGTCTTTTTGACAAAACTATACCAAAACAAAGCCAACTCAGATAAACTAAAGTAAAATTAGTACAAGTACTGTACTACTAGTCTTCTTCAAATCTAGACGACAAGAAATGTAATAACGACAGCTAAACGCTAATGTGTAGTTGAGCGCGTACGACGCGGTTATTTTCTCCTTTAATTAAAAAAAATAAACAGAAGACCGTGTCCACTAACCGCGATAGAGACCCCTTACTCATTGAGTCATATATATACAGAGCTAAAGATGTCTTTCATTTCTCACAAAGCCACAACAAAACCATAAACTCTCAGAGACTTCTCGATCCTTCTTCTTCTCCTCTTGCAACACCTGAATCTTCGACAATCATGATCTCCGTAGTAATCCTCGCCGAACTATTGGTAGAGTACACATCCGCTCTCGCGAAACTCACAGCCGGAATCTTGCCACCGAGACGACAAGGCGAAAGCGGCGCCGTCGTTCGGATTGGTGGTTTCTCTCTTCCTTGTCCTTCTCCGTCGAGTACTAGTAGTGCCAATAGATCCTCTCCGATCCCGGACTTGTCTTCTCATCTCGTTGATTTCTGATCAGACGAAACGATTTTGATTTCGAGATTTTGTTCTCTTTTTTTCATCTAATCCAAGATTGGATGGACGGCTGAGATTTTTCCATGTGTCTCTTCCTCTTCCATCTTCGTATGGATCTTGAACCGTCGTTGTTAGAGCTTTGTGTAAATCTGTAATTCGAATATATTATTAATAGAGAGATTATTAATTTTGGATTTAACTCTTGATCTTTGTTCGTTATTGGCACTCGCGGTTATATTTTAGTTAACCTAAATGATGATGTATCAATGGCTCATTTGACGATTAATTTCATAGTCGTTACTTTTATTATGACGCCAGACCATTAAAAAGAAAACAAAAAAATTGGGGAGATTTAAGTCGCTTTTGGCGAGATTAAGTTCATTAATTTATATTTTTTCACTCGAGTTATGTTCAACTTTTGGTTCCTTGATGAGTTTTGGTCTTTCTGGTCACTTAAAACGTTTGAATACTATAGTTTATATAACATTGGAAGATGATAGCTAGCTAGAGGCAGTACGTAGGCAAACGCGATTTTGCTAGTATGACGCACATACCAAACTGAAGTGGTAAGTGGTAACTAACTGTTACTACGTCTCAGAAAGTGTTCCGATTTTACAAGAATACAAAATTTAATACGAATCAGTTTTTTATAAAACATTAGATATATTATGTTGCTAAATTATTGGTGTATGTCAATCATATCAAGCTTAAATCATAAGGCGGGGTAATAATGAAATTCCAATAATTGAGTTTGTGTTGAGAAAGCTAGCCAAAAAAAAATTCATGCATAATTGTAGGTTCATGTTTTTGTCGACCGGAATCAAACTCTTGTTTCAAATGGAAATGAGTTTCTAAATAAAACAACAATTCGAAAATAGACAATGAGACGAAAACAAGGTAGTTAGGATGAGGATGACGATGGGTGCGAAAATGGGTCCATCCTTATCGGAAGGTGAACTTTAGCTTTCAGCAATTAAACAAGTCGGATATTATTAAGAGTACGTAGGACACAAAATTTGTTGTATTAGCAATTTGCGAAATTACGGTTCCAACTCTGACTCTAATAGCTTGAAATCCTAATAAGTCTTAACTACTACACTGATATTAATGTTTGCGAACGTTCTAATATCGTTGTCCGATCCTCTCCGTAACGCACTTTTCTTTATTTGACCTTCTTGAAATTTTTTTACTACTTGTTGTCTAGGTGATTTTGATTTCGTCAAATGTATATATGTTGTAGGATTTATATATCTATTTCCAAAAGTATGGTAGTTCATTCATGACAATGATGTATCTACTAAATTAGTAAGCAAAAAATCCATTTGATTGATGATCAGATTCAGATGATTAGAGTGGACCAGCTAATTCTAATGTGAACTGCGCGTAATACGCGCTTCGTTACTTTTTTATGTGTCGTCTAAAAGCGAAAACTATTAGAAAATATGAAACACGAGTCCGACGCAAGAGGAGGGAGAAACGATCTAGTCTCTTTACTCCTACCTATATAAAGAAGATACGAGAGAACTCACACAATCATAACAACAAAATTCCATTTCTTGTCTCTGAAAAAGAGCATAGCACAAGACTCAAGAGACTTCTTCTTCTAGATCATTTTTGATCGTTGATAGTGATCTCTGTCGTAATCATTACTGAGCTACTAGTAGAGTACACGACGGCTCTTGCTAAACTCACCCCCGGGATACTTCCTAGAGATGGTAACGTCGTTCGACTTGGTGGTTTCTCTTTGTACTGTCCTCCTAGATCGTCACCGGTTCCAGACTTCTCCTCTCATCTTGTCGATTTCTGATCAGTGACTATTGTCAAATTTTTTTGTATCGAGTTTTATTTCTTATTTATTTTGGCACCCTATTATTTTGTTTTTATGGAATCGAAGAGTGACAGCTGAGGATTCTTTTTTCTCTCGTTTGGATATTTGTAAACCTGTATCGAATTATATAATAGAAATTATTATTTTATGATGATATATAATCCAATCCGTATATTTTCACGGTTAGTGATGATTTCGATATGTTCCTTACTTGTACGAGGATGACAGTCATCATGTTTGTGTTTTTATAAGTAGTCAATTTGGCATTATCGTAGGAAAATCCGGAATATTAAGCAAAATAAATTAATGAAAAAAACCTAACCTAATGGGTATAGTCTCTTTACTGTCATACATGAAATGTATTGTTGACAAAAACCAAAAAAATCTCCGAAGTATAACTACAAAAATCTAACGTCGACATATACGGAGTACATGATTTTTTTAAAGGAGCACGTATATGATGACTTCGTAAATAACAAACCCACTTTTGTCTTCTTCCCAATACAAAAATCACTTATTTTATCCACAGTGCGTGACACGCGGCCTCTCATTCAAAAAAGCTTAAAGGAAAATTTAGCCTCAAATACGTGTACGACTATCTTCTCGACCACTAGCCCTTAAAAGTATTGGCCTATTTAAAGACCACGAGTGGTGTGTCTCGATTTCAATCAGTCCACCATTTGGTTTTGTATCAAGAGATAACACAAACTCTTAAGAAACTTCTACACCATAATTAATCTCTCTTCTCCTCCTCCTATTTTATCTCTAATAATCATGATTTCTGTTGTAATCATAGCTGAGTTACTAGTGGAGTACACGACGGCTCTAGCTAAACTGACTGCCGAGGTTCTTCCGAGGCGGCAAGGTGATGATAGAGACATCGTAAGGATTGGTCGTTTCTCTCTTCATTGTCCTCCTAGATCCTCACCTATTCCAGATTACTCTTCTCACCTCGTTGATTTCTGATCAGCTTGTGCGCAAACATCTTCATCTCAGTTTTGTCTTTTTTTCCGGGCGTTTTTCTCCGTCTTTTCCTTTCTCCCTACTTGTTTTTTTTTTTTTTTTTTTTAAATGGCTCAGAGCTTTGTAAAATTGTATCGAATTATAATAGAGAATTTATGATTTTGATAAATCATAATCTTCCTGCGTTTCTTAATTCTGATACTTAAATCATCCATCGATGCTCCGACTTGTTTGTCTGTTCATGTTTGACATATAACTATCACTTCTAAAACCACTTTTAAAAAAAAAAACTCACTTAGTTAAAACCATTTTCTTTACATTTTACAGGATTAGGTTACTTTGTATTTCAGTGATCGTGGTTTTTAACATATGAAGTTCAAAGTTCAAATCAAAAATAAATATCGTTTCTATTGGTATTGAAAGGTAGGGGATATAGTAAAATAAATAAAAGCAGAATCAAACTATTTTATTTTTTATTTTTTATTTTTTATTTTCAACATTTCTTCAATATTGGTATTGAAAGGTAGGGATAAATATAAAATATAAAAGCAGAATCAAACTATTTTATTTATTGTGAATTTTTTTAAAATGATAGGAAAATCTGTGTATGTTTTGATCCAACTCACACTGGTCCAAGCTGACCAAATTGGATGATGGCCTCTACGATGAAACTTTAATGTCTAAAAGATACGACTGGGTAGGGTTTGATTGAAAATTAATGTGAAAAAATAATACTCTACTACTAATGAAAAGGACACTTAAATCTTTGTTTATTATTTTATTTTTCATTATTATTAATATAATTATAAGTTTAAAACTAAGATATTTTTTATTTCTGGAATTCTCTTATAAACCTTATACAAACAAATGGTTTGATGATAAATGAATAGAAAATAAATTCGATGATAAACTTGTGAAAAAAAAATTCTTACAAAAATAGATTTTATCTTAAACTTCAAAATAAGATCTATACATTCTTTTGGTTCGGACAAACATTTATTAATAATTTATCCGTAGAAAATGTCACTTAATCATGTAACTTTCTAAAACACCATAAAATTTAGAAGATATTCCGTGCTTAAAGCACGGAACAACATTTTTAAAAAATTATAATATAATAATAAAAATTATTGTTATATATTTTTTAAAATATTATTTTGTTTGAGATAATATTTATTTTTAATTGTTCCATAAATCTAGATGTCTTTTTAAATACTAATTATTTTAGAATATTATACTATTTTATTTTTTTGATGTATATTATAGTTTTATATTGTCTGTTTGTTGTATATGCATCAATATTTTGTAAAATATGAAGTAGTAATTGTAATATTATATTTCTGAGCAAAAAAAAGTTATTAATTTATCAACTATATAAATTTAGTTTTACCAACCCGCCAATGTGAAAATTAAAACATAACATTCTATCTCCATAGATTGAGTAATATTTCTTTTACATTAAAAAGAGTAATATATCTTGGTTTTTAAAAATTCAAATCACAACACGCACGGATATTTTTTTTACATATTTATTAATTATAAGTATTATATAAAAATTCCAACCAATTTGTAAATAAAATTAAAAAAGATGATATGAGAAACATAATTTGAAATCTTAATAAAATCTTCGACGAAATCTAGTTATTAAAAATAATTTGATTGTCTATTTTTGAAATTCTGATTGGTTTATATTTTAAAATATTTATTTTGTAATTTTCGTCCATAATTTTATCAGAGGGAGAAAATTTATTTTTTTAACTAATAATTATATGTATTTTAAAAAAATCTTAGCTGTTAATTTTTATATTTTATATATTTTTCAAATGCAAATTAGTTTTGATTTGAATAGACTTTTTTTAATTTTCTAGATTTTTTTTATTTTTGATATGTCAGCGTTTTTATTTTTAGTTATTTATATTTATTTAATTAATCTTAATTAATTTTTAATGGCAATTGAATGTAACTTTGTATACATTTTAAGGTTAGTTTCATATTTGTACTTCCCAATTAATATAGTAGGATATGTTTTCAATAGAGTTATCGACTTATGGTATTTGATTTTTCTTGTCATGTTTTTAATCAATTTAGTAAACTTCACATCACTCTTTTATATTTTTGTTAACAAAAAAGTTTTATGGATGTTGTTAAAATCGATACCATAAAAGAAAATTGATATACTCTAAAATATGACTATTATTACCACTTCAAATTTAGAATTTATTTCTTAATTCTCTGATAAATACTACTTGAAAAAGCAAAGATTATATATTGCTCTGGAAAATTATTGTAATTTTTCGACTGAATTTTGATTAAAGAAAAATAAACAAAGTATATTGAGAGCAGAGTTGGATAGAGTAATTAGAAGTTTAGAACTAGAGAAGAAAATTCATGGAACTTGTACCGGTGTTAAAGTCAGGCTTTTCATATTTTTCTCTGATAATTTGGATAGAGCAATTAGAATGTCAAGTGATTTCACTACTATCTTTAAAATTGACAAATGTGGTCATTCAAAGTTTCAAACCGTTGATAGGATGTAGGGCATGAGCGTTTAATTCGATTTCTATAATAGTTGAAAACAATCAACTACCAGGCACGGCCTAATTTATTATTTTTCTCACTTAATTGATAGATGTGTCAACTTTAAAGTTTACATGTAGAAAGTGAGAGAGATAATTGAAGGAGAAAAGGAAGTTTCAGTGGATGAACAGAGGAGTCCAAAGCAAAGTGTATGTATTTTGTGAGACAAAAACACAAACATCGAACTGCTCGGAGACGTGTCTCTATTTAGGACTTAAAAGACTTGTGGTTGTGGTTTTATTCCTTCCACCCCTTTTTTTGTTTTTTTTTTTTCTCGCAATCACGAAACAAAGACAAATTAATTGATCGTTAACGATTCCAAGCTGTCTTTCTCGATTCCAAGCTGTCTTTCTCATAGTACTATAGTTTAGAGGGGCGTTTATAGATATGGGCCTTTGTGGCAACAAAACTTTCATAATTGGCCTTTTCATTGTACTTAGATTTAGGCTTTTCTTTAAATTAACCGACGTATTTACCCTCCTTCTCTTATATCGTCTTCCTCTCCTTTTGCGACTGATGAAGTTTTTTCTTCAGTGACAACTGACAACCATGGCTTCAATAGATTCAATATATCTCAGTTTGGATGAAGAATCTAAACCCTAAATAGATAGTATTTTGTGAACCCAAGGGATCCAATCATAAACAACTCTCAAATTAAAATTTCTAATATTTCTTTCTCCGACCAAAACGCAAAACTTCTCCTCGACCACCACCACGACCACCGGATCTCATCTTCGCCACCACCATCTCGTTCACCGGATCTTATCATTAGTGAACGGAAAAACAATTTTGGCCTTCGATTTTTTTCTTCCTCCTTCATCAATCCCATCTATGTAACTTACAACACATCTTGGATCTAATGAATTCAATATGTTTTATGTTGGATGAAAAAAAATCTAAACCCTAAAAGGATACTATTTTGTGAACCCAAGGGCTATAATCAAAAATCCTCTTATCTCATCATTATCACCGGATCTCATCATCTCCACCACAATCTTTTTCACCGGATTTCATCAACTTCGCAACCATCTCTTTCTGGATTTCATCATCGTCACCACCATCTCTTTCACCAGATCTCATCATCGTTACCACCATCTCATTCACAAGATTTCATCATCGACACCACCACCCACCGGATCATCATCACCACTAACGCGTTCACCATAAGAAGAGGACAAAATTGTCTTTCCAGTCTCAAATAAATGCTTAAATCTGTAATCACGGACAAAAAGTCCTTTCTAGACAATACTCTTCAAAAAAAATGCTTATCCCATAATTAACTCATAGTTTAGATTCTAGTATGAAAAACGCAACTTCTTTTTCTACTTTTAGTTAAAAGTTGTGTAATTGTTTATGCAAATACGTGGACAGAAAAATTGTCACTATCCTGAAGAATAGACTGAACAAAATTGTCATTTTCCCTTGTTATATTCTTTAGCTGGCCTTTTTCCTATTAAATTAAGGGTGCTTATGGTAGACTAATGAACAATAAGATTTAATAGTATATACTGTCAGGAATGACTGGAACACATAATAAAATTACAACATATAGTATAACCTTTAAAAATGAGCTGTATACACAATTTTGTTTAGGTTTAAACTTTAAACTATATATTATTGATTAGGCTTTAAAATTAATACTAGAATTAGACCCGTACTACAATACGGATTAAAAAAATTCTGTTTAGTTTGTAATTTTTATTTAAATTACTATATATGTGATTGTTTTATTTGTTTTCAAAGTTTTTTTTTCTTTTATAATGAAATACTATGCCATGAGATCATGTTCTTTTGAATATGACTTATGAAATAATTTCTAATTTGTAAAATAGTATAGTAGATTTATATTTTTACCTGTGGTACACTGCGGGTTAAGTTATTTATTTTAAAAAAATGTATTTGTTAATTTTATTTGATTTGTTTAGTTTTTAAAATTATATATTGTATTTTGATTGTTAATTCTATGATTTAACCCACAATATACCACATATTAATTTTAAGACCAAATATGTAACATATGTTTGTCAAAATCATCTTGACCGAGAAAGCCTCTACCAAACAACATTATTCCAAACTCATATTTCTTGAAATTTTAACCCGTGCTTATTTATTCATATTATAGTGACAAATTGTAACATCCGCGAACCAGATTTTTGTGTTTTTGGAAGGAGTATCGATCGACACCCTTGTGGCATCGATCGATACCACTAATTTCTGGGTTCGACCGGTTTGATTTAATTGCCGAATTGGTTCGGTTTGGTTCAGGGAAATCCCTAATTCGAGTTTTAAAGAAAGGAAACGACCTAGGGTCGTGTTATTTTTGTGGTGTCGCCGTTTTCAAAGAAAAACAAGAGAGAAAGCAGTTCCTAAAGTTCCTAAGAGAGATTTGGTGAGATTCCTTGCTGTTCTTGAGAGTTTTGGAGCTGGGAACGTGTTAGAGGCTTAGGAGTGAGGATTTCGTTTCTACCGCTCAGAATCTTCTTGAGAAAAGGTGAGTGCTTGACCATGGTTGATCTAAGCATGAGATCTCTCTTGTTTGTGTGTTTTCTTTGTTGTTTGTGTTGTTTTGTTGCTTGGGTTCGTTGCTTTTGTGTTTCCCAGTGATTTCGAGGTAATTGGGTGAGTTTGGAATGGATTCGAGATGGTTTGGTTTCGAATTCGTCGTTCGTGTTCGCGCAGACGTGTCCGCAGAGGAGGCATCGATCGATACCATTTCGAGGAGCATCGGTCGGCACCCGTGTTGAGTAGCATCGATGGGTACCACTTTTGAGGAGCATCGATCGGCACCTTCCGGAGTAGCATCGATCGGCACCCATTTCTAGCATCGGTCGACACCGTTTTCGCCGTGTCTTATGTTTTCCTGGTTTGATGTTTTGATTGTGTTCTTGTTGTTTGATGACTTGGGAGGTCTCATCTGCTTGTGTGTATAACCCAGTAGATGGGAGGATGGCCTCACTAAGTATTTATGATAATACTTACGCATCTCAATTGTTGTTTGTGGTGCAGTAAAGGAAAAGTGTGATCGTGGGATCAAGGGCCATGAAGAGGAGGATGTTCTAGAGGCTTGATTGATTGTGATCTAGCGGTTGTTAGGTTGCTAGATTAAGTCAATGGAACGTTGTAGGATGTTAGCTTTTGGAGATTCCTTTATTTGGTTTATGTTGCCACCTTGTTATTGGATTATTGTTGTTGCATTCTTTGGTTTAATGGAATTGGATTTTTACTTGGTTATCCGCTGTTATTGATTGTTGTTAAGTTGTTAGTGGGTATGGGACCACTAGTAAATTAAAGTATATAAAAAAAACGGGAAGTTGTTTCATTTGGTATCGAGCCCTTACGGTTCTAGGCCTCGGGTTCATTGTGCTTTTGTTGATGTTAGGATTACATGCTATAATTGATTGTGTGAATGGCAATGTGTGTGGCATGAAGTCCTAGAACATCCTCTTCGAGCCTGTTTTGTGATTCCACGGTAAGTTGTGTTTTTGTGTAATAGATTATTGTTTGCTTAGCCTTCCTGTTCTTGGTTGATACAGATGGTTAGAGGTGAGGTTGCTGCTGGTCGCGGGCGTGGTCGTGGTCGTGGTCGGGGTCGTGGACGTGGTCGTGGTCGTGGTCGGGGACGAGGTCGGGTTCCTGTGGCCAGGAGAGTGAGACCTGCAGCATGGCCAGTGAGGAGGTAGCGGAGTCACAGCTGATCCTATAGTGTCTGGAGACCAGGCTGGTTTGGGTGACGGTGTTGGTCACGGTGTTGCCCGGGTGTGGGGTTGCAGCAGGAGGTGCTCCGGGCAGGGAGGATATCTTGATTGACTGAGCTCAGCTCAGGCTTTGCAGCGACTTCCAGCAGCTGTGCCGCCAGTGGTTGGTGGGCAGGGTCCAGTGGTGCCGCCAGTGGTTGGTGGGCAGGATCCAGTAGTGCCGCCGGTGGTTGGTGGGCAGGATCCAGTAGTGCCGCCAGGGGTGGTGGACAGGTTCCAGTAGTGCAGCCTGCAGCGGGTTTGCAGGCAGGTGTGCAGCCGGGGACCGAGGTAGTGGATGCACAGTATGTGCGGATGATGGAGCAGCTGCGGCATGTGGGAGCAGGGTATTTCTCAGGAGTACCGATCCGAGTGTAGCGGATGAGTGGAGAGAGATGGAGGGATATTTTCCTTTCGCTTAGGTGTCCCGACCGGTACAGAGTGGATCTGGCAGTGTTTTACTTGTCAGGTGATGCACGTGTGTGGTGGAGGTCGGTGACAGCACGGAGGGTGCAGCAGGGTATGACTTGGGAGATTTCGTGAGGGAGTTTAACTCCAAGTATTTTCCTCAGGGAGGCTCTTGATCGCATGGAGGCACGGTTCTTGGGGTTGACTCAGGGAGACCGTACAGTGCGGGAGCTGGATGCAGAGTTCAGTCGGCTTGTGGGGTATGCAGGCAGGGCATGGGAGCCGAGGCGGCTCAGGTGCGGAGGTTTTTGTTGGCTCGCGGGATGATTTGAGGACTCGGTGCAGAGTGAGGAGTTATGCTACGAGAGCAGAGTTGGTTGAGGTTGCAGCTGGGATAGAGGATGATTTGAGGGCACAGGTGGTTGTGGTCAGTCCTTCAGTGCAGCCACAGCAGTCTCAGCCGTCTTCTGTTCCTAGCAAGGGCGGCAAGCCCGCGCGGGCAAGCGAAGTTTGATGTCATGCGAGGTCGAGGCATGGGGGTGCGAGATGCTTTGGGTGTGGTAGCAGAGACCACAAGGTGACTAGCTGTCCACAGAGAGGTGAGCAGCGGGTAGTGACAGAGCAGCGGGCGGTGACAGAGCCGCGGGCAGATACTCGAGTGTGTTACTACCGCAGAGACGGGCATATCAAGCCTCGTTGTCCCAAGTTGCAGCAGAGGGCAGCAGTGTTGCAGGCTGGAGCTCAGCCAGGGATGCAGCAGGTGGTGCAGCACGGTGTGCAGCCGGTGGGTTGGATCGAGCCGACGTCTCAGGTGTACTCGACTCGGGAGCTCGGTGGCACTAGTGCGGGAGCGATCATGGTATAACTTCCGAGATTCGAACTTGGTTAATTCAATAGTTCAGATTATATTTGTTTTTGCTTGTGGTCAAGTGTTAGGTTCTCAACACATAGGGTTTGTGTAGGGACCTTGTTGGTGGGCGGGTTTAAGTCCCATGTTATGTTTGATTCTCGGAGCTTCTCATAGCTTCATTACTCCGGAGTGTGCCGAGAGTGCGGGGATCGTAGGGATCCTGAGAGCGTTCAGAGTTGTCGAGTTGCGGGAGGCAAGTTCCTGAGGGTTATGGACGAGCTGGAGGAGTTGATATTCAGATCGCAGGGAGTCGTGGCCAGCGGATTTGCTTATCAGTCCAAAGGGAGTTGTATGATGTCATTCTTGGTATGGATTGGTTGCATCGGTATAGGGTGCATTTGGACTGCTATCGGGGTAGAGTGGAGTTTGAGCGTCCAGGTGGGAAGTTGGTTTTCAGGGTATGACCGACTTCGGGAGCCTCGTGATCTCAGCCGTTCAGGCTGGGAAGATGATCGAGAAGGGCCGTGAGGCTTATCTCGGTTACTATATCTATGCAGAGGTGGGGAAGTCTACGGTTACGGTATTCCAGTTGTGGAGGACTTTGAGGATGTGTTCCAGTCATTGTGGATTACCACCATCTCGGTCGGATCCTTTTACTATTGAGCTGGAACCGGGACGATGCCGTTATCCAAGGCTCCTTACAGGATGGCTCCAGCAGAGATGGCAGAGCTGAAGAAGCAGCTTGAGGATTTGTTGGGCAAGGGTTTCATCCGTCCTAGTTGTTCACCGTGGGGAGCTCCGGTGCTGTTTGTTAAGAAGAAGGATGGGAGTTTTCGGTTGTGTATTGACTATCGGGGTCTGAACCGAGTTACCGTGAAGAACAAGTACCCTCTCCCGAGGATTGATGAGTTGTTGGATCAGTTGAGGGGTGCTACTTGGTTCTCCAAGATCGATTTGGCGTCGGGATATCATCGATTCCTATTCATGAGCCAGATGTGAGGAAGACAGCCTTCAGGACGAGGTATGGACACTACGAGTTTGTGGTGATGCCGTTTGGGTTGACAAACGCGCCAGCTGCGTTTATGAGATTGATGAACAGCGTGTTCCAGGAGTTTCTGGACGTGTCAGTCATCATTTTCATCGACGACATCCTGGTATATTCTAAGAGTCCCGAGGAGCATGCAGTACACTTGAGAGCAGTGTTGGAGAAGCTGAGGGAGCAGAAGTTGTTTGCTAAGCTGAGCAAGTGCAGTTTCGGCAGCGTGAGATGGGGTTCTTGGGTTATATTGTTTCAGCCGAGGGAGTTTCAGTGGATCCAGAGAAGATTCAGTCCATCGGGAGTGGCCAAGGCCGCAGAGTGCCACTGAGATTCGGAGTTTCCTGGGGTTAGCAGGTTACTACAGGAGGTTTGTTCGGGTTTTGCGAGTATGGCACAGCCGATGACTAAGCTTACAGGAAGGATGTCCCATTTGTGTGGTCACCAGAGTGTGAGGCAAGCTTTGCAAGTCTCAAGCGTATGTTGACTACCACGCCGGTGTTAGACTGCCCGAGCAGGACGAGCCTTATGTTGTGTATACAGATGCTTCAGAGTGGGGTTGGGTTGTGTACTTATGCAGCAGGAAGGTTATAGCTATGCTTCGCGGCAGTTGCGGAAGCATGAAGCTAATTATCCTACTCATGATTTGGAGATGGCAGCAGTGATCTTTGCTCTTAAGATTTGGAGATCCTATCCGTATGGTGGGAAGGTGCAGGTGTTTACGATCACAAGAGTCTGTACATTTTTACTCAGCCTGAGCTGAATTTGAGGCAGAGGCGTTGATGGAGTTAGTAGCAGATTATGATCTGGATATAGCTTACCATCCCGGTAAAGCTAACTTGGTTGCGATGCCTTGAGTCGGAAGAGGGTGGCTTCGGCTCGGAGCAGGATATGGAGACATTGGTAGGTGAGATTAGTGCATTGAGTTTGTGTGCTATCTCAGAGGAACCTTTGGGTTTGGAGGCAGCTGATAGAGCGGATTTGTTGAGCAGAGTGAGGTTAGCTCGGGAGCGATGAGGGCTGATGAATGCCTCTAAGGCTGCGGGTGCAGAGTATCGTGTTTCGCTAATGGTACTATCCTTGTGCATGGTCGAATTTGTGTGCCCAAGGGTGAGGATTTGAGGCAGGAGATCCCGAGAGAGGCTCATTCGAGCAAGTTCTCTATTCATCCAGGGGCGACCAAGATGTACCGTGACCTCAAGCGGTATTATCACCGGGTCGGGATGAAGAAGGACGTAGCGGACTGGGTGGCGAAGTGTGATACTTGCCAGCTGGTGAAGGCAGAGCATCGGTTCCCGGTGGTTTATTGCAGAGTTTGCCTATTCCCGAGTGGAAGTGGGATTTGATCACGATGGACTTCGTGGTAGGTTTGCCTGTGTCGAGGACGTTTGATGCTATTTGGGTCATTGTGGACCGTTTGACTAAGTCTGCACATTTTCTGGCCATCAAGAAAACTGATGGAGCAGCGGTTTTGGCAAGAAGTATGTGAGGAGATAGTCAGATTGCATGGTGTGCCTGCTAGTATTGTGTCGATAGAGATTCCAAGTTCACTTCGGTGTTCGGAGGGCGTTTCAGGCAGAGATGGGCACGAAGGTGCATATGAGTACAGCCTATCATCCTCGGACGGACGGTCAGTCGAGAGGACGATCCAGATTTTGGAGGATTTGTTGAGGATGTGTGTGCTGGATTGGGGTGGTCATTGGGCAGATCACTTGAGCTTGGTGGAGTTTGCTTACAACAACAGCTACCAAGGCTAGTATTGGGATGGCTCCTTATGAGGCTTTGTATGGGAGGCCGTGTCGTACACCATTATGTTGGACTCAGGTGGGGGAGAGGAGCATATTTGGTGCAGATTTTGTTCAGAGACCTCGGAGAAGATCCGGTTTTGAGGCTGAACATGAAGGAAGCTCAGGATCGGCAGAAGAGTTATGCTGATAGGAGGAGAAAGGATCTTGAGTTTCAGGTTGGTGATAGAGTGTACCTCAAGATGGCCATGTTGCGGGGTCCGAACAGGTCATTGACAGAGACTAAGCCGAGTCCGAGGTACATGGGACCGTTCAGGGTAGTTGAGCGGGTGGGGCCAGGGCATATAGGCTGGAGTTGCCCGAGGTTATGCGTGCGTTCCACAAGGTGTTTCATGTGTCGATGCCGAGGAAGTGTCTTCACGAGGGTGATCAGTTGTTGGCTAAGATTCCCGAGGATCTTCAGCCTAACATGACTTTGGAGGCGAGACCAGTGAGGGTGCTCGAGAGAGAGTCAAGGAACTCGGAAGAAGAAGATTCCTTTGATGAGAGTCCTGTGGACTGTGACGGAGCAGAGGAGCAGACTTGGGAGCCCGAGGCGAGGATGAAGGCAAGGTTTAAGAAGTGGTTTGAGAAGCAGACCGCTTGAGCTTGTCTAGCCGGGTCCGAGTTGTAGTCCGTGGCTGGAGCGGGTACGGAGTATTCCAGCCCATCTCTCTTGATTTTGGTCGCTTAGGGTGGTTGGTCAGTGCGACTAAGTATCAAGATGAGGTGGTGCTCTGGATGCGGGTCGATGGCTCCAGTTGTTGTATTTTTGTTTTTTCGATGTATTTTCGTTGAGTTGTAACGATTATGACATTGCGAGATTAATAAGATGAGTATTTTTCTTTATGTTGACTGTGATTGTCAAGGAAAAGAGAATAGCTCGGGTTTCTATTTTGGAAGTTTCCATAAAGAAAGTTTCCACAAAAGGAAAGTTTCCAGAATTAGAAAGTTTTCTAGAAAGGAAAGTTTTGTGGAAATGTTGAGGTAGATCTAGCCGGGAGATACTCGTTGGCATCGTATTTGTTTTGCTCAAGGCCGTGTGGGCCCAACTCACGTGATACCGATAGCTCGATGGACTTTGTGGCCAGAGAGTGGAGTGGTATGTTGCTTCGGATGACGATCCGAGAGCGCGCTGAGGGTGACGACCCGAGAGCGGGATATGTGAGGCTCCCTGGATACCGTAGCTGTGAGCCGAGGCTCGGCAGTGAGCCGGTATGTCTCGAGGGTTGCGACCCGAGAGCGGGGAGTGTGTGTGTGAGTGACTTCCGGATGCCGTAGCTTAAGGCGGTTGGCCTGATAGCGAGCCGGCATGATTCGTTGGTTGCGACCACGGACGGGGAAGCACTGAGTTGTGAGCAAATAGTGTTATGATGCGGGTATATTGGCTAGAGGGAGACCTCGAGGTCACGGAGGTGTGCGGGCTGTTGCGACAAGGCACGGGAAACCTCGACTGATGATGTTTAGTCCGGTCCGGGACGTGCGGGCCGTGATGACGGTGGCACGGAGGTCCTTGCATGGATCGGTATTGCGGGATTCGGGGACGAATCCATATTGGTGGGGAGAATTGTAACATCCGCGAACCAGATTTTGTGTTTTGAAGGAGTATCGATCGACACCCTTGTGGCATCGATCGATACCACTAATTTCTGGGTTCGACCGGTTTGATTTAATTGCCGAATTGGTTCGGTTTGGTTCAGGGAAATCCCTAATTCGAGTTTTAAAGAAAGGAAACGACCTAGGGTCGTGTTATTTTGTGGTGTCGCCGTTTTCAAAGAAAAACAAGAGAGAAAGCAGTTCCTAAAGTTCCTAAGAGAGATTTGGTGAGATTCCTTGCTGTTCTTGAGAGTTTTGGAGCTGGGAACGTGTTAAGCTTGCTAGAGTGAGGATTTCGTTTCTACTGCTCGAATCTTCGAGAAAAGGTGAGTGCTTGACCATGGTTGATCTAAGCATGAGATCTCTCTTGTTTGTGTGTTTTCTTTGTTGTTTGTGTTGTTTTGTTGCTTGGGTTCGTTGCTTTTGTGTTTCCCAGTGATTTCGAGGTAATTGGGTGAGTTTGGAATGGATTCGAGATGGTTTGGTTTCGGAATTCGTCGTTCGTGTTCGCGCAGATCGTGTCTGCAGGAGGCATCGATCGATACCATTTCGAGGAGCATCGGTCGGCACCCGTGTTGAGTAGATCGATGGGTACCACTTTGAGGAGCATCGATCGGCACCTTCTGGAGTAGCATCGATCGGCACCCATTTCTAGCATCGGTCGACACTGTTTTCTTGCCGTGTCTTATGTTTTCCTGGTTTGATGTTTTGATTGTGTTCTTGTTGTTTGATGACTGGGAGGTCTCATCTCGTGTGTATAACCCAGTAGATGGGAGGATGGCCTCACTAAGTATTTATGATAATACTTACGCATCTCAATTGTTGTTTGTGGTGTGCAGGTAAAGGAAAAGTGTGATCGTGGATCAAGGGCCATGAAGAGGAGGATGTTCTGAGGCTTGATTGATTGTGATCTAATGGTTAGGTTGCAGATTAAGTCAATGGAACGTTGTAGGATGTTAGCTTTTGGAGATTCCTTTATTTGGTTTATGTTGCCACCTTGTTATTGGATTATTGTTGTTGCATTCTTTGGTTTAATGGAATTGGATTTTTACTTGGTTATCCGCTGTTATTGATTGCTGTTAGGTTGTTAGTGGGTATGGGACCACTAGTAAATTAAAGTATATAAAAAAAAAAAACGGGAAGGGTTGTTTCACATATTATTGACCTGTGTTTTAATAAATCAAATTAGAGTGTTTATAATTCTAAATTTTGATTTATCATATATTTATGATATTCTTAAAAATATATTATAATATATAAAATTATACAATTCAATAAAACAAATATATGAAATTGAATTTAAATATTCAAATTTTCATTCGTCAAATTTGCTTTATGTTTCATTATAATAGTCAAAATTTTAGTTGAATAGATATTTGTTAAAAAAATAATATTATTAAAGCTTGGATATTTTATAAATTTAACAATTTATATTGGTTTTAATAGTATAACTTTGAAGTATGACTTTATAGTATGATTTCAATGTCTGATAAATCAAAGTTCATGTCCAGTCATATTCAGAATCATTTTGGTCATTTTTTTTATATTATGACTTTGAATCTTTGCCTAGTTTTCTTTGGCAATGTGGTTGAGATATTTTATACATTTTTTATTCATCAGTTATATGTCTGTTTCAAAAATTTAAATTACATCATATACAGAAAAAATCATAAATTTTATTAACTAAACATATTATATAATAAATTAAAATAATTTAAATATAAAATCAAATAAAATGAAAGAAGAATCACATATGTTTTTTTTAATTAGGTTGAAAGATTTCTTTATCTTTTAAATGTTACCTATAATTGATTTTATATGTTAATATAATTAAATAAATGCATATTATCCCTAATTACCAAAAATCAAACTAACATGTATATTAAGATACACATGAATGTCATAAATCTATAACCAAAAATCATATATATATATATATATCTATTATATAGTCTACAAAAAAAAGTCATGTACTTCCTAAATATTAAATAGAGATTTATTTATGGTTTTTAAGACAACAAATTTAAATTTATATGTACTATTTTCTTAATTTATAAAATATAGAAATATTTTCAAATTATATACTATTAGTTATACTTATAACTTATGAGTAAGAACATAGTTTTATTTATCAACCCTTAAAACAAAACGACAACGCAGAGTGGCGAGGTATGATATGACCAGAAGGGGAAAAGGACCGTTCACACGTGTGATTCGGCGCCGTTATAAAAATAGCTAATTAGACGCGTCTTGATGTCAGCCGCTTATGTGTGGTGTGGTGGTGGTCTGTGGAGTGTAGACCCACCTCCTTTAATCACTCTCGCCTACCAATCAATTCAAATCACATTAGTAGCCATGGGATTAGCAGTAGACTAGTAATACTAGTATAACTAGATAATGGCCCGCGCTGGTAGCTCGGAAAATTTTTTATATTATTTTATTATTTGTTAATATTATATTTATGTTGTATCATTTATTTACATGTTATATAATATAGTACTATATGGTGAGTTTTGATTCATATTAACCTACTAATAGGTAGGTCTAGAACTACTACCAATACCCTATTGGACCCGTTTTTCGGTTTGTATCCGCCCCGAAAAGGTACCCGCAACTTTAGAATCGAGTGAAAGGTATAATAATTATATTATCCGTGAATAATGATCGAATATCGGATATTAATTTAATTTTTAAGCGTCCCGTTACCCGACTCATAAATATACTTTAATATTTTGTAGAATAATGTTACCAATGTGTCGAATATCTATGTAAATTTGGATTTGTTTGTTACAAAATAATAGTAGAAAATTTATTAATTCTATACATTTTATAAAATCATATATTTAATTACTTAAGGCCATACTCTGATTTTGATTCGTAGTTGGTACTACTATTTTGGTTTGGTGCAATATCAAACTCGTTAATTATACATTCGGTAAAGCTAAAAAACCCAACAAAATATGTATTGACCCGTGATTTGGTATTACAAATTGATGTGATTGGTATAACATGTTATATATTAATTTTATAGGTGAAAATTACAATTAGGTTATGTATATTATCAACATTATACACTTAGTATTGTTTATATAGTGAATATTGTGTATAAACAATTAAGTTTTAGTCAATTAAATAGTTTGTTATCATTTTCAAAGATTTATGAAATATTAAATAGAGTTTTATTATTTTGTAAACAAATCTAAACTTTTATTTTGTTTGTTATTAGAATAATTAAAATATTATAGCATTTTCATAATATGTCACATCGAACTGACTAAATTTTTAACAACATAGCTTAAATAATTATATAGATATATTTTAAAAATATAAACAATGTTGTATCCTAATTTTAATATATATTTGTTATTATTAAATGATTTCGATATGTAAATGTTTAAACTTAGTCTTATAAATAAATTTATAATTTATAATTTTTCTTAATAGTTTGTTATTGTTTCCTAAGATTTCTGAAACAATAAATAGAATCTGTTTAATTATTTTATTACATAATTTCAAAATTATTTTATAAAATAATTTTGAAATTATTTTATTAATGATTTCTAATCTAATAAATTAATAATTGCTATTTTTTGGGTAATTATTTTCTGGTTACAACAAATTAATATTAAGATTCTGTTATTATATTTTGTATTAAAAATACAGTGGCATTTTTTGTAATATCTTACATAAAATAGGGTTATTTGTTTATAGGATTGCTTAAATAAGTATATAGACTAGATTAAGACCCGTGCTAGAGCACGGGTAGAAATTTATTTTATTTATATTATAATTTTTATATAAAATAAAATTTATGTGATTGTTTTAAAATATTTTTTTTATAAAACATTATACAATAAAATCATATGCTAAATATGATGACTTGAAAAAAGACACATATTTTGTAAGTTTTATATTGTTAATGATTCTAGATAAGTATCGTGCTATAACACTGGTTAAATTTTATTTTATACAAAATTTTGTATATTTTATATTTTAAAATAAAATTTTAATATGTTGTATTAGGTTATATATGTGAAGTTATTTCAACAATGTATATTCTACATCATGACTTGAATGTCATTATAAGACATAAATTTATAAATGTGCTTTTTCAAAAGCGAGTTATTATATTATGAGTAATTTAATATATTGTTATATTTTTGTTTTAATATACTTGGTTTCTTGAAATTCTTTCATATTATAGTGACATATTATTGACATTGCTATAACAAATCAATTTAGAATGTTTATAGTTTCTAACTTTTATATCAAGTTTCAATATATGAAAAATATTTCAAAATAAATTATTTAAAGTTTATTATATTATATAAAATTATAAAATTCAACAAAAATATAAAATTGAATTTAAATAGTCAAATTTTTACCCTTTATTCAATAAAAATTTAATTCAATAGATATTATTTTAATGAATAATATTACTAAAGCTTGAATATTTTATAGATTAAACAATTTATACTTGTTTTTAAAAATTCAGCTTATGTTATAACCGGAAATAAAACTATTTTTTTATTATAATAAATAATATGATAATTTATTTGTTTCACAAAATAGAATTATATATAAAAATGAGAGGTGAATTATAATGATAATTAGCAAATTAATATGTTAAGTTAGATATCAAAAAAATTTATTTGATGAATAATTTAATAAAGGAAATTAATATGGTAAGTTAGATGATATGATTCTTTAGAATATTCTCTTTAAGATTTTCTGTATAACCTATTTGTAACCAATTAATCTATCAATTAATGTATAACCTATTTGTAACCAACTTATTAAAATTATATAGTCTACAAAACAATGTTGTGTACTTCCGTTTTATTATAAAGGGGATTTAAACAACCGTTGATTCATACTCAATTAACACATTATTCGAGCACACAACTAATGATCGTCTCATCAGTCCACTACAAGTTGTTACAGCTTTTATTGCTACTGTTTTAATATCTCGTTGGACCAATTTCTTTTAATTTTCTATAATAAAATTTCTTTTTATTTCAAATTTGTTCTGGTTCCTTTCAAATTAATTTCTCAAAATTTTCATGTCTTATTTTAGTTATATATAAAAAAGTACTTAAAGCAAACCTCCAAACAAATAATTTCGGTCTCATTTTGCAGTTTGGGGAAAAATTGCATGACATCAAAATTTCAAGATTTTGAGTGTGATTATATATCACTTTCAATTAAATCATGCAAAATGACACTATTATTATAAAATGGACGACGACACAATATATCCATCTGTGTGAACACACACACACACACACACACTATTTTAATGATTTAGAATTGTAAACAATATCTATTTGTTTGGTGTCCTAAAAGAACAGCATCATATCCAATTAGTTCATTTTTGACTTGTTGTAGATTCTAGAACCAATAAGAAACAGTTGAGATCATATTACCAACACACAAAATAAGCACTACTATAGGATTATTCGTACCGCACACGCAGGATGAAAAATTGTGTGACACAGCCAAGAATCTCTCTAGTCCACATCATCTTACTTTCCTTCTCATTATCCACTACCAAAAAAATAAGATTTTTAAAACATTCTAAGAATATTCAGAGATTCATTGAACATTCTCTATTGCTTCTACACAATGTTTGCAATAGTGATCTTTGCTGAGCTACTTGCCGAGTACACGACTGCTCAAGTGTCTCACTTTGTAAAGAAAAACTTATAATTTCCAATGCATTGATGGGCAAATACTAATAAGTCTTGGACTAACAGTCATGCCAAGTCGGATTGTGATGTTAAAGATTGGCTCCATAAACATCAACTCACAACAGATTTTACAAGAAAAGGATCTAATTTGGTTTCTTCAGTAAGGCATTATGATATTCAGCTGAAGATGGACATTATAACCACACAATCATTACTTTTTTATTCATAAAACCCCATGAGAACTGACAAGTGAGAAAGCCTCTCATCTACTTCTTGGTGGTTGTTACACGGCGATGCAACTCTCGCAAAGGCTTCCATCTACTGTTCTCTAATGCCTCACAATGCGGTGAAGCTCTAGACGTCCAATGTGCACAAGGAGCAGCCAAATCGCAGACATAGCAATAGCACTACACACATTTTTTAAAAAACAGATCTTTAGAATCTTGTTCTGTTACATTCAAACCCCTTTCAACCTTAAAGAGCTAAAAGATCACCAAACAAATCAATCCATCATTATCTCAGAACCCAAACAAGGACCCAATTTTCAAATTACCTGATTACAATGTGATTTGTGTTGACTTGTTTCAAAAGGGAATTTCAAACAGAGATGCCTTGGATGTGGGTAATCCCTACAAGCCACCTGAAAAACAAAATCCCAAAAACAATGTGTAAAGACTCAAACTTTACAGAAAAAAAACAAATCAAAGCACCCAAGAATCGTTAGTAATCAAAAACCTGGCCTTTCTCATGGACGATTGCTACATCTTCGTCAGATTCAGGGGTTTCAGATTGAGTTTTCGCATCGAACGAATCGTTGGGATCGAAATCGAGGATAAAGCAATCCTCTTTCTCATCAAAAATCTTCGTATCTTGTCTCGTTTTGAGACAAAAGATACCTCTAAGAGGTGTCCCTTCGTCTCCATCTTCTTTCTCCTTACTCTTTGTTCTCTTTCTCTTTGTTTTCTTCCTCGTCACCCACGGATCTGGTGTGATAATCTCCACAACATCTTTTCGCTTAGTCACCATTTTCTTTTTTTTCTTCTTTCTTCGACTGTAAAGTTTCGATCTTTTTTGTTTTTTCTTTGAAAAAAGCTTCTCGAAAGTCGCAAATGACCGTTGTTGTTCCTCGAGAAGCAGCGGTGGAAGAAGAGATTTGATTTCGATTCCGGATTTCGTAATTTGAATATCGGTTTATTAGGGTTTTCGAATTGGGTAAGGCCTTAGAAATGAACGTTATATCAATATGGGCTTTTATAATGCTAAACCCAATTATTGGCCCAAATAACGAGGACTAGTTTGTTGACTGAGATGGTTTCTTTGGTGAAAGAAACAAATATCAGAAAATACAAATACAATAGTTCATTAGTTGAGCTGAATTATTATTATATAGGCAAATTGAATTATATAATAACATTAGGTTGGTGGAAGGTTTGGATCAGCAATGTTTTTTTTTTCTTTGTTTCACCTAGAATTGTCTCGGCTAGCACCAACAAAATTTGTGAGTCTATCTCTTTAAGCAACTTATGTATGTCTTTGGAATTATGAAGAATCCAACAAACTTTCATTATGTGTGAGAGCCTTGACCACGAATCTACAAAAGTATTCATGACAGTAAAACAGTCACTAAGATAATACATTACACAACTAAGGCCGCATACCCAAGCTTTAATTTTCTCGTTTGGATTTAGAGCTCGGTCATGCGTTCCAATTACATGAACTCGCGATAATGACAAGATGCATTGATGGACCACTCGAAGTTTACAAACTTTTTTATGTTTGTGTTTGCCGATCAATACCACTCACCAACTCAATGTCCACTTACCAACTTAAGTTTGCATGAGCCATGCCGTTTCCTCTCCATTATCTTATTTATTTTCGAATATATCTTTGCATTTTATATGTAATAACAATGGGTCAATAGTTGAAAGCATGCGTTCAATAACATCGATTGGGTTAGTTATTTGTATTTTAAAATACATTATTCGACGTCTACGTCGTTAAGACTTAAGAGACGAATAAATGCTACCTAACTTCTTAGTATAAATAGACCTCTTCGACCACAGTTCTCACTCATTCAGTCATCACATCATTCTCAAGCGATCGAGAGACTAGTGCCGTTAAAAGCGGGAAAAACCGTTGAGAGAAACAAAACAGAGTCATAATGGGATCTTTGGCTGAGACACAGATCACTCCGGCAAAAATCTCCGACGAAGAAGCCAACCTCTTCGCTATGCAGCTCGCCGGGGCCACCGTGCTTCCGATGGTTCTAACATCGGCGTTAGAGCTTGACTTGCTAGAGATCATTTCCAAGAACGCCGGTCTTGCTGGTGGGCAACTGTCCCCCTCCGAGATAGCTTCCCATCTTCCGACCAAGAACCCTGATGCTCCAGTCATGGTCGACCGGATCCTCCGGTTGCTTGCGTCTTACTCTATCTTGACCTGCTCTGTTCGTAAGCTTATTGATGGCGGTGTGGAGCGTCTGTATGGACTGGAACCAGTCTGCAAATACCTGACTAAAAACGAACACGGAGTCTCGCTTGCTGCTCTCTGTCATTTGAACAGAGACAGAGTCTTCATGGAGAGCTGGTAAGCATGTTGTCAAGATCTTAGAAAATTTCAAATCTACACCAAGAAACATTTTACATGAGATGAGTGAGATATGTGTGTATGAGTACAGGTACCATTTGAAAGATGCTGTTCTTGAAGGCGGGGTCCCATTCGACAAGGCATTTGGTATGGACGCTTTTGAGTACCAGGGGGTAGACCCGAGATTCAACAAAGTGTTCAACAATGGAATGTCGAACCACACAACCATTGTCATGACCAAGATTCTAGAGATCTACAAGGGCTTTGAGGATTTGTCTTCACTGGTAGATGTTGGTGGTGGCATAGGAGTCACTCTCCGTATGATTGTATCCAAGCACCCACACATCAAAGGCATTCTTTATGATCTCCCTCATGTCATTACGGAAGCCATATCCTATCCTGGTATATATATATGGTTCTCTTTTAAGTATTTTGATATGTTTTCATGGAAACTTTAATGTCCTAAGATTGACTTTGAGGTGGGTGTTTTGTCGGATGATTTAGGTATTGAACATATTGGGGGAGATATGTTTGTGAGTGTTCCTAAAGCAGATGCCATCTTCATGAAGGTTGGTAAACTAGTCCTATTTTGATTCTTGGTAACAAGTTCATAACAACTATTCTTATCATAGTAACTATAAAACATGTATCCAAGACATTTGGTTTTACTAAACTTGTCACATGTGACAGTGGATATGTCATGATTGGAGCGATCAACACTGTTTGAAATTTCTGAAGAACTGCTACAAAGCGCTCCCAGACAACGGTAAAATGATAGTGGCAGAATCTATACTTCCGGTGGTGCCAGACTCGAGCCTCATGACAAAAGAAGTTGTCCACATGGACTGCCTCATGATGGCTCACAACCCCGGAGGCAAAGAACGAACCGAGGAGGAGTTTGAGGCCTTGGCTAAGGCCTCTGGCTTCCAGGGATTCCAAGTTGTTTGCAGAGCCTACGGTACTCACATCATGGAATTCCTCAAGAATATATGAACATGTACAAATATCCATGGCCCATTCTGTTTCCATCCATCCTTTTGTTTTGCTTCCAAGTACTGTTCTACATTTCCAGTTATCTCCTATGTTCTGCATATATCTTGTATATCTGGCTTGCCAGGCCACCATCGTCGTTATTAAGTTGTCTTTGTAGCCGTTGGAAAATGCATTTCTTTGTAAATGTATTTTCGTGGCTTACTGTGAGTTATGAAAAATGTATAAAAAAGTCTGTTTCATTGTGCCTGATAGCATTGAATCTATTCGCCATAGCACACAGATTGTATATTGTTCACTTTCAACGTTTATCTCTTTTTTGTCATTCTTTTACTTACATCACACTATAAGCTTATAGAGAAACATAGGCGCTTATGTACAAGAAATAGCTCCAATCCAAGTAACAATTAAACAGAGAAAAAACTCAATGGAGTTGATCTCTACTGAATCTGGACATCGATGACTTTGCGTTCAACTTTGGTTTTAGGGATATTGATTAAGAGAACTCCGTTCTTGAGCTCAGCTTTGATCTTGTCTTTCTCACAGTTGTCTGGAAGCTGAAGTCGTGTTCCATAAGAGCTAACGCTTCTTCCAGACCAAGAATCACTATCGTCTTCCTTCTTCTGTTCTCCTTTGATTACAAGGACGTTATCTTCGACAGAGATTTTTACATCTTCTTTGGAGAGTCCAGGCATGTCAAAACGCATCTTGATCTCATGTTCTTCCTCTTTGATGTCCCATGGTGCACGAATCTCTGACACTCCACTTCCTCCTCTGTTTCTTCCTGAGACAGGCATAGCGTCTTCAAAGATCATGTCCATGGTGTCTAGCATTTGCCGCATTGTTCTCATTGGTGACAAAGGATCCAACAGTCCTAACGTTGTGACAAAAAATAAAAGTATTGTTTGAGTGAAAAAGCAGAGGAATAGGTTTGAGTAGAAAAGCAGAGGAAAAAGGTTTTATTAGTTTAACGTACCGAAAGGAGAAACGTCCATGGCTAAGCGTTGTTGAGGTCTTTTTTGTACGTTAGATCCTTCGTTCCCTTTGTGTTGTCCTTGGTGAACAACATCAATGGAGTTTTCTCTCTGGTCTTGAGCTCTGATCCGACTAGGCATCCTCCGTCTCCGTGGGAAGGAGACAGAGAACGACGAGGTGAACTTGGATGAAGCAGAGGGAGATGGAGCGAGAGGCGAAGTTAGAGCCGATGCAAATGAGAGTGTAGAAGCCATTTGTAACAAATATGAGCCAAAAATAACACTGAGCAAAGAAGAAAAATCTAGTTGTGATTTGTAAAAGGTTTTTGTTTTGGATATTTGGTCTGAGTTTGTTTGGGGTACTATGAGAGTATTGAGGAGTGTGTATATATATATAGGCGAGGTGAGGTAAAGATGAGAAGACGCAAAGTGACAAAAAGAGTCATCTTGAATGTTGAAGATTTTATACGAAGTTTCTCGACTCGTTTTGTTTCTTAACTTCTTTACTTTACTTTTGTGTGTTCGTTCTCTCATCTTCTCCGGAACCATCTTCGGTTTTCTTTTTGTCTTTTTCTTTGTGCCAATCAGTGTTATTTGTGATGTATCATTAAGAAAGAAAAAAAAAACAACAAAATTAGTAAGAAAGAACGATGATTTTAGGATTAGTTTCTTAATATGTAGGACAAATCAAATTATCTAGAATACAAATTAATCAACTCATCAATATGTGTGCTACTTTGCCGAAAAATATATATAACACAAATTCTATAAAAATCATACAAAAATATAGATATTTATTTTTTCATTGTAACGATCAGAATAATATATTGAGATCTATATTTGGATGTAAAATTATAATGTAATGTGAATTAATGAGGAAATAACTAATAAAGAGGTTAGTAGTCGGCATGTAACTAATGACTCAAAATTGATATATTCTTTAATTAGATATTCAAAGTCAAACGATATTATACTAAACATCAGATATTCAAATTCAAAAAGCCTTTGATCATTGTGATATTTATTTTTCATTACATCAAAAGTCAAAAAAGTAAATTTGTTAAAATGGATTGGAACAAGATTTTGTTCTGATGTAATCATGGTGAAAAAGATTATAAACAGCTTTTTGATTAACGTGAGATTTATGTTTGTTGTAATAATAAGAAGAATATATTGAGATCTGTTTTTAGATGTGAGATTATAATGTAGTGTGAATTGGCGAAAAAAAACTAATAATAGGCGGTAGTTAGTAGTTGACATTTAACTAATGATTCAATCAATTATACTTTTTATATTATTTTGGCTAGAGAAAAATACAAATATGCAATATCTTACTAATTGTAAAAGAAAAAAAATTTTTTTTAAAATAATACATTTGTAATTAAAGAAATTTTACAATTAATTAATATTAAATCTGTAGAAAAATAATTATAAAAATTTTCTTAATGATAATGTAACAAATGACAAAAATCATACAAAATAAACTATATAAACTTCTTAAAAAATCATATATAATACAAATTATATAAAAATCATACAATAATATGAGTGAGATATTTATTTTTTCATTGTAACGATCAGAATAATACTCCATTTCGATAATTTAATGTAAATTATATAATTTAGTAGTCAGTTTTCTCATCAAAACAAATCACACAAATTCAAAAATATTCAAAGTCAAATTGACATTTCCACATTCACTCAGATATTGGTCAAAGCTTATATTTTTATTATTGTTATCATTTGTCTTTCGCACATATTGTCTTCATAGATTATATAGCCTTTTGAAGTGTACAAAATAACTCATAATTCTCCGTTTGGATGTGAGATTATAATGTAGTGTGAATTAGCGAATCTAATAAAGACGATAGTTAGTGTTGGCATTTAACTAATGACTCAATCAATTAAACGTTTTATTTACTTATATTTACTAGGAGATTTTAAAATAATACCAAAATGTTTTTAATTAATAAACTTAGAAAAACTAATCTAAAAATTTTCTAAAAATAGACAAAAATCTTCTAAAATTATTTCTAAATTCAAAATACTAAACCATACAAAAATACCCTAAATTTAAGAAATTATATAATTTGTAAGTTTTCTCATCAAACAAAACACACAAATCTTCAAAAATATCATCTTTGGTTCAACTTCACTCTATTGGTAAAGCTTATATTTTTATTATTGTTATCATTTCTTAAAATATTGTCCTAGATTATATAGTAAAGCTACAAAATAAATCATAAATTCTATTGTTTTTGTTTTTTTCTGATATATGGTTTATCATGATGACAATAACGTTTTATTTCTTATATTTTATCTATCTTTTAGTTCTCCAAGTTTGTCATGTTATTTACAAATCGATTGGTTTCAATAATTACCTACAATGATTCAAAAACCATGCAAAGACGATATATTATACTAAAAATCAAACTAAAAATCTGTTTTCACTAATCCAAAAACTTGTTTTGAGTATGTTTTAGTGACATCAAATGCTGCAGAAAGTTAGATATTGTCATAAAATTTAGACATTTGGAATAAGATTTTATGCTTTGACAAAAAAAAAAAAAAAAGGAATAAGATTTTATGCTGATGTAATAATAGACCAAACAAAGTAAGTAAAAAAAACAACGTTACACTCAACACACATGGAATGGAATGATGATGCAATAGTATCTATCTAACTGTACCTCTAAAAATCTAGATGTACGCTGAACATAAACACTAGTGTACTTGTAATTTGGGTTTTAGAACATTCTGATTGTCTGATATAAGAAGGCCTGTTAAAGGCCCTTCTTTGACATAATCTACTTTTTTACGACGGTGCAACCGAGGCTATTCTGGTAATTTCATACTTCTTCATTCCTCGATCCCCAAGTATTCGAGAACTCACCAAGGCAAAGAAACAGCTCTGTCGTCGTCCACAAAGAACAACAAAATCTTTTTCGTCTTCTGCAAACATATCCTCCGTTTCTTCTGGGAGGCCTTAATTTCTGGGTTGTTTATTATTCCCTTTAAGATTCCTCTGTAATAATTGAAAAGGTTGAGATTTTAATTTTTGAAGAGAGAGACATGGGTGGTTCGTCGGAGACAAAGATCTTACAAGAACTTATACTCTACGCGGCAAGCGCTGCTTTCAGCTGCTTGGTTCTGTTTGCGGGTCTTCGTCATCTCGATCCTAATCGTGAGGCTTCTAAAAAAGCTCTCGAGCATAAGAAGGAAATCTCCAAGCGTTTAGGTCGTCCTCTCATTCAGACCAATCCATACGAGGTAATCTTAAAATCTTCTCTATGAATTAAACAAAACTTTGAATCCTTAAATGGTTCTTAGTTGGGATTTATGTGAATTGGGTCTTTGGTCTCTCTGTTCAACATTAAAGTTTGGATTTTTTTTTTGAGTTCAAATTGTGTTTTTTGCGCATGTTGTTTTTGAGCTCGAAGTAATGGTCACTTGGTTTATAATTTTGTGAAACCAGGATGTAATAGCATGTGATGTGATAAACCCAAACCATATTGATGTGGAGTTTGGTTCTATTGGAGGGTTGGAGGCCATCAAGCAATCTTTGTATGAGCTTGTGATTTTGCCGTTGAAGAGACCTGAGCTTTTTGCTTATGGAAAGCTTCTTGGACCTCAAAAGGGTGTTTTGCTCTATGGTCCTCCTGGTACTGGAAAGACTATGCTTGCTAAGGCTATTGCCAAAGAATCTGGAGCTGTTTTCATTAATGTTAAGGTTTCTAATCTTATGAGCAAGTGGTTTGGTGATGCTCAGAAGCTTGGTATGTGCATTCTTTGCTTCTTCTTTTCTTTCTTAGGGTTTTTGGGGGTTATTATCCCGAATGACACTTTCTTTGGTGTATTGGTTGTGTTTCTAATTCTATGAGCTGCTCTGTTCTGTTCCGTTCTTTCAGTTGCTGCTGTGTTTAGCTTGGCGTACAAACTCCAGCCTGCTATCATTTTTATTGATGAGGTTGACAGCTTTCTTGGTCAGCGCCGTTCATCAGATCATGAAGCTATGTCGAACATGAAGACTGAGTTTATGGCTTTATGGGATGGGTTTTCTACTGATCGTAAGTTGAATTTTTTTCACCTTTAAGCTTACTTTACCATAGGAGACTATTGCAATCTAGAGTAGGTTTTAGATGGAAATGGTTTTCTTATAGATATACTGGTTGTCCTGTAGCGAATGCGAGGGTTATGGTTCTTGCTGCAACTAACAGACCGTCAGAACTTGATGAAGCAATATTGAGGCGTCTTCCTCAGTCCTTTGAGATTGGAATGCCTGATCGCCGGGAGAGAGCTGAGATATTGAAAGTGACTCTGAAAGGAGAGAGGGTGGAACCTGATATTGACTATGATCACATAGCTCGCTTATGCGAAGGCTATACCGGATCAGACATTTTTGAGCTCTGCAAGAAAGCAGCTTATTTCCCTATCAGAGAAATACTAGAGGCAGAGAGAAAAGGGACACCATGTTTGGTAAGTTTTTGTCCCAAGGAATGTTCAATGTTGCATCCAATATGATTTCAAAAGTACTGATGTTTTTGAGTTTCTCACATTTTGCAGGCTCCTAGGCCATTATCACAGTTAGATTTGGAGAAGGTTCTTGCAACGTCAAAGAAGACACAAGTTGCAGCAGGGGAGTACTCATTGAGCTCGCAGTCCTCGGCTTGGAGAGGCTCCTCAGGGGAACCAGATGATGTTCAAGCAGCGATTAGTGGAATCTCGAAGCTTCTTGTTTCGCAGATATTTAACCTTCAGTCAGATTCTCAGGATTCACGGCAGCGTGATCCCGAAGACGATTCCAGATGAAATTCCAGATCACTTTTTATAGACGTTCTGGTGTTTTTACATTGGAAGTTTAGAATTTGTCACCTTTCAGTTGTTGGCTCTGTAAAACTTTCTTTTTGTTCTTCTTTTACGTTGGTAGGATCATTTGATACGTTTGACTGTATTAAAATGGCTTTGGCCAATGTTCTCACCTTATAGGTAGCTTTTATGAATCTGTAACTTTTTCTTCAATTCCCATATACAAATCATACACCAAAATACAGTTTTGATTTGTTCGGTCAAGGCCCTAATCATAATTTCATAAAATAAGAGTATCTTGGATAAAGATTATCGAGTGCACATACCTGATCGATTAAATTCTTCATTAAATTCCAACCGGTATGGTTGGTGCTGGTTCAGTAGTTACATTAATGCCATTCGAAATATCATTAGGTACGTGAAGAAAAATCAGAGAACATGACCTCCTCC
This sequence comes from Camelina hispida, assembly GCA_023657505.1. Classification (NCBI taxonomy): domain Eukaryota; kingdom Viridiplantae; phylum Streptophyta; class Magnoliopsida; order Brassicales; family Brassicaceae; genus Camelina; species Camelina hispida. Next base: position 7,881,474 of record CP094635.1, on the reverse strand, counting down.
TATAAATCAGAACCTTCTACTTATAAGATACATATCAGTCCTAAACGCCAAAAAAAAAAACACACACACACACAAAATAATGAATTCTTTCTTGTGCTTTTTGCTTATCATTGCATTGTGCCTTGGATCGAGCAACGCGATCTGGGATAAAAACACCGTACACTTCAAAAGTTCTCTTGGTCCGAAAAACATTCTAAAGATTTTTTGTGTTTCGGACAAAGACATCCTAGGCATTCATTACTTAAACCCTGGACAAACCTACGATTTTAGTTTTCATGATAGTGTTTTGAAGACTAAAATCACTTGTGACTTGTGGCAGGGTCCTTATTACAGATTTCATGCATATTTTACGGCATATGAAGGTAAGTATATCGTAGTTCATTATGGTAGAGATATTTTTTGGGATGCTAGAGAAGATGGAATATACCGTGCAGAAGGTAAAGAAACGCCCAAGTTAATGTACAAGTGGACTTAAGCCGTCTAGAAATATTTATTCCCTCAAATGAAGTTGGATTCATATCATTTTTCTATTATGTTCTTGTAACGATTTTACCTATTAAAAATTTTAAGTTTAATCATTGCAATACCATTTATTGTGTATGCACACCTCCATATATGTGTTAAATTAAATCTTGTCGTGCTTTGATAATAGATCGATGGTTCAAAAAAATCAGTCAAACGGATTACAACGACATATATGAGATATGAGTTCAAGGAACTCCAAGTTAATTCAAAAATGGAGAAATGATTCAACTAATAAGATGTTGAAATCATCAAACAGCCTTCTTATTCCGTGAAATCAAGAGATTATTAAGCTGCATTGTCTTACAAGAAATTAGATTTGTTTATGGTAAATGATGATTTCAACTTTCAAGATTAAAACCAGATCTACTCAAAGATTCAATAAATTACGGGGAAATTACAAAAACTTATGTAAAAAACAAGCCAATAAACGTGGAAAGATACATACAACAAACTAAATCGAGACATATAAAGGGTACGAGACATCAGACGATAAATTGTCACACGATCAGGACGAAAGAAGAAAAAAAAAAAAGGAAGAAGAGAATAGGTTCTCCTTTGAAACGAGATCAAAACACAATCACAAATCTGCTAATTGTTTTTAATTTTTTACTAGGAGGAGAAAAAGAATTGAAGAAGCTTTTTTTCCTTTTTTGGTAATGGCGTAAAGAACGCTGAAGACATTCCACGATTCAAATTCAATTTAGTACTAAGCCACCAAAATGTTGAATCACAATAACACAAGATTGCTGAAAATGGAACATCACGGGCAAGCTGTGCACCCAAGCCTCTATAGAGAACACGATAGTTGTGCACTGTCACGGGGAAAAATGTATATTAAAAGACTAAACAAAACAAAAACTCTGGCTCTTAGTGTCAATGTCCACACGCATGCATCTTTGGTTGTGATTGCTAATTAAATGGTATGCCTAAGAGAGGGAAAACTCTACTTGATTATACATGCGCTAGAGATTATGACTTCAGGATATCAAATATTTTGGCATTTCTGTGGCTTGAGATGAATAAAGAAGTAACTTACAACTACTTTCGAAGTTATTTGCTGTCCTGACTTCAGAGAAAACACCAACTAGAGTTTTAAGAACTCCCGGAGGCTTCATACCGCTTTTTGCTTCTTTGAATGCCTACTTAGAAATAACAGTAAATAGAATATTACTCGCGAGTCATTCATAGAAAGAATACACACAGACGAAAAGCACAACACACGTCTGACGAAAAGCATAACACACGTCTAGAGTTACAAGACTACACACATACGAAGTACAAGCCAATACCTGCATACGCGTTCTTGCAAGGTCAATTGGATAGCATACTGTACAAGCTAACGACCGCGCTAAGGACCCTGCCACAACAGGTACACACCATGTCGTAGAAGGAGCTTTCTCCCGAGATAATATATCCAACCGGTTCCGAAACAAATCATAGAATGGGAGATACATCCCAACCTGTGCAAAAATCAAGAGTTCAGTAATCCATAGTCTATCCAAACAAACAAACAAATCCCGCAACTATAAACAAAAGAGCATACCATGGGCACAGCTACGGCAAGACCAGCATTAGTCCCTCTCCAGAGTCGTGACAGTCCCTCCTGCATCAGTCCTTGCGTTAGGATATAGAGAAACAGCAAGATTCTAGCTAAAAACCATACCACAGACCCCAAAACAAACACCTCAAATAGCTAATTGTATATCATCTTCTTTTATCTTTGCGAGACTTTAAACAAGATATAAAGAAAATGAGTTCCACAAGCTCACCTGTCGTATGATCTTGGTGAAGACATCAAATGTTCCTTTGTACTGGAAACAATCAGGCGGGCAAATAGAAACAGTACCTTGAACACCAGCCCGTGAACATGAAGGAGAACATCTCAAGTCTGCAAACATCTGAACCCAAAAAAACGAAAAGATTTTACAAAACTTGGCAGTGAAAATATAGAAAGTATCAACCTTTAAATCAACTCTCCCACAAGAACAACAACAGAGAATTCAGAGACATACCATGTTCGGTCCAAAAAATGCCATGCGTCCAATGGAGTTACTGAGTGGGTGAAAATGGAACATCACGGGCAAGCTGTGCACCCAAGCCTCTACAGAGAACACGATAGTTGTGCACTGTCACGGGGAAAAATGTATATTAAAAGACTAAACAAAACAAAAACTCTGGCTCTTAGTGTCAATCCACACGCATGCATCTTTGGTTGTGATTGCTAATTACATGGCATGCCTAAAAGAGGGAAAACTCTTCATGATTATAGATGCGCTAGAGATTATGAACTTCAGGATATCAAATATGTTGGCATTTCCGTGGCTTGAGATGAAAGAACAAGTAACTTACAACTACTTTCGAAGTTATTTGCTGTCCTGACTTCAAAGACTACACCAATACCGCTGCTTGCTTATTTGAATGCCCTATTTAGAAAAAAAAACAGTAGAAAATTATTAGCGAGTTGCGCAAAGAAAGACTAGACCCCAAAAAAGAAAGATCTTCTAGAGATACAAGACTACACACAGACCAATATCTACATACGCGTTCTTGCAAGGTCAATTGGATAGCACACTGTACAAGCTAATGACCGTGCGATAGACAGAGGGATCAATTGAACGAAAACGAAACGAAACGAATCACAATCAATTGGATACAAAACATGAAGCTTATAGTTTGATATGCGGTTTCCAAAGTTAGACTCAAATGAGACAATGAGATACAGACCTTGGACAATCATCAGGGAGGGATAATCACTGGTGTTCTCCATCCAACTTCACGAATCATCTGCTCTTCTTCTTCTTCTTTAGCTCAGTCTTATTCAAATTAAGCCAATTTTTTTTTACAAATATGAAAAACAAAATCAGAGAATAATAATATTAAATTAATATCGAATCTAGGTCAATCGAGGAATCATAAAATTGGTAAAGCGAAAGACTCTGTATCTACAAGAGTATTCCTCTTTCTTTACGATTTCGAAAAAATCATAACCCTCTGTTCCACTTAGGGTCTTCCATAGATAGTAATTTCCCGATCTAATTCTTCTCTTCGTCTTCTTCGTAGTCGTAGCTCTCAGTCTTCTTCCTCGTAGCTCTCAGACTTCTTCTTCGTTTCTTCTTCTGAATATATCAGTCAAAACACAATGTCGCACTCATCATCTGAAGAATATCACTCAACTCTGTCGCACGAAATCACCGAAGAAATCGGTGAAGAAATCTCCCAACCTTCTTCTTCTGCACTCAGCTCGCCCAAAACGGCTGCACCGCTGTTTCTGCCACGCGAGCAAAAAACCAAACCCTGGGTTTGGTTCCTAGCATTTCTGGTATTTATCTTTGCTCTCTTCTTGATATTTGGTTCGTTAGCGTTCCTTGTTATCCGACCAAAGTTTCCCACCTTCAACGTCCAAAGCTCCAATTCTTCGAACATCAACGAGTTGTTCGTTAATCTGAGTTTTGAAAACCCCAACAAGAGGATCAAGGTGAGCTTTCAAACCTCTTCTACGCAACTACTCTACAACAACATTCTGGTTGCTCGGGAATTCATCTCTGCGTTCAACTTGTCGACTCAAGAGAACAAATTTGGGTCTGTAAGATTCGACTCAGACTTCAGGAGCCTTCCTGAAAACGACAAGATGGATCTACAGAGACAGTTTCAGAACAACAAGCTTGAATTCGAGATTCTAGCCATCTTCACAGTCAGAGCATCTTTGGGATCTCTACACTACTCCATTATGCTGATTGGAAGGTGCAAGATTGAGATTACATCTCCACCGTTTGGAGTCCTTCTTAGTCATAACTGCACCACGAACAAGAAGAGTTAGTATGCAGGGGAATCCATGGAGTTGGAGTCCGAGTCTAAAAGGAGTGAAGACGTGGACTTGAGAGTCAGTTGTAGTGGAGTTTGTTAGTTGAGTCTATTTCGTTTTTCTAGCTTTGATTCAGTTGTTGTTTGCTTCCTGTAAGGCTATTTAAGCCATTGTTCTTAAGTTAATGAATATCCATTGTCGTGGACTTGAGAGTCAGTTGTAGTGTAGTTTGTTAGTGGAGTCTTATTCAGTTGTTGTTTGCTTCCTGTAAGGCTATTTAAGCCATTGTTGTTAAGTTAATGAATATCACATTTAGCTTAAGATTTCACATTTGGTATCAGAGCTAGCTATAAGAAAGAAAGAAAGAGAAAACAAACCTGTGTGAGAAAAGTGATCGAGAGAGAAAACAAAAGAGAGGAGAGATGTCTGAGAAATCTGAAATGTTTGTGCAACCAACCAGCAATCCAAAAGTTTGATGGCTACTATGATTTCTGGTCTATGAAAATGGAGAACTTTCTCAGAAGCAGAGAGGTGTGGAGCCTAGTGGAAGATGGGATTCCAGCAGCATCGATCGGAACAACACCACTACAAGCTTTAATAAGAGAGTTTGAGTTGCTGACTATGAAGGAAGGTGAGAAGATTGATGTCTTTTTGGGAAGAACTAAGGTTAATCAATCTATGACTTACATATGTTAGATAACTGTATGTCTGAGTGAAAGAAGAAATACTATTACGCAGTCATTGGTTTGAGTTTGCTCGAAAATCTTCTCTTATTCATATCTTCAAAGTCATTTCTAGTAATCGTTATTCTTATTTTTCAGGATCAATCTGCTTCAAGGAACACTGCCTCTTTCACCTATGCTCCCCCGTCCTCTACCAACCACTCAACATGTCCAATACCTGAAGCATCAAGGTAAGATACTTAGTCTGTAACTAAATAAATAATAGCCTAAGAACCAACCATGTTTTCCCTTTTTTTGGATCAAATCAAAGAGATGGCCGTAACCAACCAGAATGGTCCATTTTGTTGATGCAGGTGTATTTGCAGCTGGCCAGCCGCAGCAGCTATGCGTTTACCAACCGTTCACGGCCGGTGGACTGCAGACTTATGGCGTTCCTGCCCAATTTCCAGTTATGCAGCCTCCTTTTCCCACGAATCAGCCAATGATAGTTGCTATTCCTAACGGTTTCTACACAAAATTTCCATAAACAAAGTCCCATTGTTTCTGGTTTTATACTTTTGTTATTTGCCTCTCCTATCAGCTAATGATCTCAATAACAATTAACAAGGCTCCAATGGTCACATAGATGTTGGAACATTACAGTTGATTGAAGCAGAGCTGAGACACCAACCAATGTAACTTGTAAAAATTTGAAAATGTCTTTTGTTGTGTGACTGACTGAGTTGGTAAATCTTACAAAAGATTGTGGGCCAATTATGAAGACTATAGGCCCATAACCGCAAAAATTTTACAGGCCCACGAAAGGTTTCTTTAATTTTGTTTTTTTAATATCGGTTTGAGCTGACCAAAATCCGCCGGCCACAACAACTACTCGTCGATTCTAATCTCCGGCGATCAGAGAAACCTCGCGGTTAGTTTTGATGGAAGAAAAGTTGCCGAGATCCCTCAAGAATCTCGACTTGAATACGAATCGTGAACCGAAGAATAAGATTCCTGTTTCAGCTTATTCTACCATTCTCTGCGTAAGCCTTCTTTTCTCGAGCTGGGTTAAATTTGGGGGGGGGTAAGCATATGGCTATTGGTGATGTTTACGAGTTGGAGTTCTGACATGTTTCTACTGGTTTGCTTCTTCAGTCACAGGAATGTCTCCGTTGAAATCAAAACCTCGGTCTCTTGTGAGCTTTTATGTCTTGGGGTTATTGGGAAGCATTTAGATGAAATGATCCCTTGTTTAGCTGATATCTCTGTTATCTTTCCAGCAGACATCAATCAAGGTTCTATTTGACTTTCCAGTGTTTTCTTTTTTCAAGCTGTTTACTCGGTTAAGTATACACTTTGCACTTTGCTAATCCAAGCCATGTTCTCTCATGTGAAACAGATGTCGGTTGCAGCAATTGCTAGAAGGATATCGTTTTGTTGAAGATCGCACCTGTTAAGCATCTATAAAAACGCATCTGTTAATCCTCCTCTTACTATGAAGTTGCTGCATCTATAAAAAAAAAACTCAGTCTTGCTTTGTAAAACTGCTTCTAGGTTCTAGCTTTATAGACTATATCTTGTCAGGGGAAATAGGCAGTTGAACATACTTTATGTAAACGTGCCATAAGGAAAGCAATACTTTTAGAGAGGAAACTTTTAACTAGCGCCATAGCATATGCCTGATGCATTGCGATTTGGCATCTAACGAGAAAAATTGAGAAAGAAAGAAACATCTTAAGTTGCTGATTAACAATGATAACAGATGATGTTTGCGGGTCTTCGTCATCTCGATCCTAACAGCTTTTTGCTTATGGGAAGCTTCTTGAACCTCAAAAAGGTGTCTTGCTCTATGGACTATGGACCTCCTGGTACTGGAAAGACTATGCTTGCTAAGGCTATTGCCAAAGTATCTGGAGCTGTTTTCATTAATGTTAAGGTTTCTAATCTTATGAGCAAGTGGTTTGGTATGCTGGTGTGTGCATTTGCTTCTTCTTTTTTTTTTTTTTCTTTTCAGTCGAAAGATAACACACTTTGAGTAGGCTTATCTTTGGTGTATTTGTTGTGTTTATAATCTATGAACTGCTTTGTTCTGTTCCGTTCTTTCAGTTGCTGCTGTGTTTAGCTTGGCGTACAAACTCCAACCTGCTATCATTTTTATTGATGAGGTTGACAGCTTTCTTGGTCTAACATGAAGACTGAGTTTATGGCTTTATGGGATGGGTTTTCTACTGATCGTAAGTTGAACTTTTTCACCTTTCGGCTTACTTTACCATAGAGACTATTGCAATCTAGAGTAGGTTCTAGTTGGAAATGGTTTTCTTATAGATATATTGGGGTTGCCTTGTAGCAAATGCGTGGGTTATGGTTCTTGCTGCAACTAACAGACCGTCAGAGCTTGATGAAGCAATATTGAGGCGTCTTCCTCAGTCCTTTGAGATTGGAATGCCTGATCGCCGGGAGAGAGCTGAGATATTGAAAGTGACTCTGAAAGGAGAGAGGGTGGAACCTGATATTGACTATGATCACATAGCTCGCTTATGCGAAGGCTATACCGGATCAGACATTTTTGAGCTCTGCAAGAAAGCAGCTTATTTCCCTATCAGAGAAATACTAGAGGCAGAGAGAAAAGGGACACCATGTTTGGTAAGTTTTTGTCCCAAGGAATGTTCAATGTTGCATCCAATATGATTTCAAAAGTACTGATGTTTTTGAGTTTCTCACATTTTGCAGGCTCCTAGGCCATTATCACAGTTAGATTTGGAGAAGGTTCTTGCAACGTCAAAGAAGACACAAGTTGCAGCAGGGGAGTACTCATTGAGCTCGCAGTCCTCGGCTTGGAGAGGCTCCTCAGGGGAACCAGATGATGTTCAAGCAGCGATTAGTGGAATCTCGAAGCTTCTTGTTTCGCAGATATTTAACCTTCAGTCAGATTCTCAGGATTCACGGCAGCGTGATCCCGAAGACGATTCCAGATGAAATTCCAGATCACTTTTTATAGACGTTCTGGTGTTTTTACATTGGAAGTTTAGAATTTGTCACCTTTCAGTTGTTGGCTCTGTAAAACTTTCTTTTTGTTCTTCTTTTACGTTGGTAGGATCATTTGATACGTTTGACTGTATTAAAATGGCTTTGGCCAATGTTCTCACCTTATAGGTAGCTTTTATGAATCTGTAACTTTTTCTTCAATTCCCATATACAAATCATACACCAAAATACAGTTTTGATTTGTTCGGTCAAGGCCCTAATCATAATTTCATAAAATAAGAGTATCTTGGATAAAGATTATCGAGTGCACATACCTGATCGATTAAATTCTTCATTAAATTCCAACCGGTATGGTTGGTGCTGGTTCAGTAGTTACATTAATGCCATTCGAAATATCATTAGGTACGTGAAGAAAAATCAGAGAACATGACCTCCTCCTATAAATCAGAACCTTCTACTTATAAGATACATATCAGTCCTAAACGCCAAAAAAAAACACACACACACACAAAATAATGAATTCTTTCTTGTGCTTTTTGCTTATCATTGCATTGTGCCTTGGATCGAGCAACGCGATCTGGGATAAAAACACCGTACACTTCAAAAGTTCTCTTGGTCCGAAAAACATTCTCAGGTTTTATTGTGTGTCGGACAAAGACTCCCTAGGCGATCATTACTTAAGCCCAGGACAAACCTATGATTTTAGTTTTCATGATAGCGTTTTGAAGACTTTTTTCGATTGTGAATTGTGGCAGGGTCCTAATTACAGATTTCATGCATCTTTTACCGCATATGAAGGTAGGTATATCGTAGTTCGCTATGGTAGAAATGTTTTTTGGGATGCTAGAGAAAATGGAATATACCGTGCAGAGGGTAAAGAAACACCCAAATTAATGTACAAGTGGACTTAAACCGTCTAGAAATATATTTTCCCTCGAATAAAGTTGGATTTAGATCATTTTTCTATTATGTTCTTGTAAGGATTTTTACCTATGAAATATGCAATGATTCTATTAAATCTTGTCGTGCTTCAATATTAGATCGCCGATTCAAAAGATTAATGATCAATCAAACGGATTACAAGGACAGACATGAGATATGAGTTCAAGGAACTCAAAAGTATAGTTCAACAGTAAAGATATGATACAACAAATAGGATTATTAAGTTGATGAAATCATCAAACAGCTTTCTTATTCCGTGAAATCAAGAGATGGTTAATTAAGCTGTCTTGTCTTACAAGAAATTAGATTTGTTTAGGGTAAATTTTGATTTCAGCTTTCAAGATTAAAACCAGATCTACTCAAAGATTCAATAAATTACGGGGAAATTACAAAATGTTATGTCAAAAACTAATTAACGGGGAAAGATAGAGCAAACTAAATCGAGACATAAAGGATACGAGACATTAGACAATAAATTGTCACAAGGATCAGGACGAAAGAAGAAGAAAAATAAAAAAAAAAAGGACGAGAAGACAATGAAGCATGGCTTCAGCAACAGGACATGTAAAAAAAAACCAAATCAATACCATACCAATACGAACACGAACACGAACACTTTGAAACACAGAGATCTTGTGTTTATACACAAGTATAGCCAGTTCCTAGAAAATGAACGGTGTTTAGCCTTGATAAGATGTAAATAAATCAGAAACTGAGATAGTAAGTGTATACCAATTGCAATTTTGTTCCAGAGAAAGTAAAATTTAGCTCGAAATGGATACAAAACCAAGCATAATCAAGATGGATCAAAAGTCATATAAAAAGCAAAATCAAAATCCTTTCTAGTAAGAAAACAATTAAGCCGCGCAATTGGAAAATTAAGGGGTTGGTTTGTGTCTCTAAGCAAAATGCTCGTTTGAGATTGTGTCTTTTGGTCGGAATATAATCACAGTATTTATAGAGTTTACTGGTGATGATAATAGTAGTTGTGATATCAAATCGCAAAAAATTGGTGAGCAAGGAAAATATCTTTGCGAATCATACAATTACAAATTAATATAAATGAATAAGACGTTAATAGAAATATGCCATTATATTTTACTCTATTTATGTTAATTTAGATTTTGAATTCGTTTTTATTTGAGAATGTTAGCATTTATTATCAATTAATTTGTTATTAAGACTTATCCCATAAAAATTAGTAGTAAATCCGGACATATTACATTTTCGAGTTTAATATCTAATAAGATCTTACCTAATATGATTGTGCCTTTAATTTGTTGTTATAATATAGGGATGTAAAATATAGCAAGTCACATATATTTTAGAAAGGATCCGATTTATGAAATCGGTTTAGAGTTTAAAAAAATCTCGACCCGAGAAAGAAAAAGAGTGGTACAAAAATGTACTGCATGAACATGACCTCCTCCTATAAATTAGAGCCTTCTACTTATAAGATACATATCAGTCCTAGAAAGAAAAAAAAAAAAAAAAACACATACTCACATATATACATTGATCAAGCAAAGCAATGAATTCTTTTTTGTGCTTTTTGCTTGTCATTGCATTGTGTCTTGGATCGAGCAATGCTATTTGGGATAAAAACACCGTACATTTCAAAAGTTCTCTTGGTCCAAAAAATATTCTCAGGATTAATTGTGTGTCGGACGAAAACGATCTAGGCTTTCATTTCTTAAACCCTGGACAAACCTACGATTTTAGTTTTCATGATAGTGTTTTGAAGACTAAAATCACTTGTGACTTGTGGCAGGGTCCTTATTACAGATTTCATGCATATTTTACGGCATATGAAGGTAAGTATATCGTAGTTCATTATGGTAGAGATATTTTTTGGGATGCTAGAGAAGATGGAATATACCGTGCAGAAGGTAAAGAAACGCCCAAGTTAATGTACAAGTGGACTTAAGCCGTCTAGAAATATTTATTCCCTCAAATGAAGTTGGGTTCATATCATTTTTCTATTATGTTCTTGTAACGATTTTACCTATTAAAAATTTTAAGTTTAATCATTGCAATACCATTTATTGTGTATGCACACCTCCATATATGTGTTAAATTAAATCTTGTCGTGCTTTGATAATAGATCGATGGTTCAAAAAAATATGAGTTCAAGGAACTCCAAGTTAGTTCAACAATGGAGAAATGATTCAACTAATAAGATGTTGAAATCATCAAACAGCCTTCTTATTCCGTGAAATCAAGAGATTATTAAGCTGCCTTGTCTTACAAGAAATTAGATTTGTTTATGGTAAATGATGATTTCAACTTTCAAGATTAAAATCAGATCAACTCAAAGATTCAATAAATTACAGGGAAATTACAAAAACTTATGTCAAAAACAAGCCAATACATACAACAAACTAAATCGAGACATATAAAGGGTACGAGACATCAGACGGTAAATTGTCACACGATCAGGACGAAAGAAGAAAAAAAAGGAAGAAGAGAGATTCTCCTTTGAAACGAGATGAAAACACAATCACAAATCTGCTAATTGTTTTTAATTCTTCAATTACTCTCCTAACTTGTGTCTCCGATAGGTGACACAGAGGTTCTTCATAGGTTTTGAACAAGTTTGTGGAAAAACTCACACAGACAAACATTTTTGATCGTTAAACTTGAAAATATGAGCAAGACGTCACTGCTCCTTCAAGATGTTTGAGGCATTGATGTTAATGTTGGATGCATACCTGCTTGGTCTGTTGGTCCTAAAGGCCACCTAGATTCCATCACCCCATATGAAGAACAATGAGATAATGAAGTAACAACAAAAAAAAAAAAGAAACACACAAGTTTAGAGAAATAGACTAAATGGCAATACTCAAAATATTGGAACCACCTCTGGAGGCTTGAATCTGGACGGAAATGAATGGTCACAAGGAAAAAAACTCCAGCCAGCATAAGGAGTCTCCCAAGGATCCACTGTCGTTGCCTGACAATGATCCATGGTTTCAGCAACAGGACATGTAAAAAAAAACAAATCAATACCATACCAATACGAACACGAACACTTTGAAACACAGAGATCATGTGTTTATACACAAGTATATGCCAGTTCCTAGAAAATGACCGGTGTTTAGCCTTGATAAGATGTAAATAAATCAGAAACTGAGATAGTAAGTGTATACCAATTGAAATTTTGTTCCAGAGAAAGTAAAATTTAGCTCGAGATGGATACAAAACCAAGCATAATTAAGATGAATCAAAAGTCATATAAAAAGCAAAATCAAAATCCTTTTTAGTTTTAACAAAACACATTGTCTATCAGAAATTCCACAACAAGTGACTACAGCAAAAATGGTTCCAGATACAGTGAGCATACCTCCATTCTACAACCAGCCCGGGAGGCACACTTGCAACACTGAGTACACAAGCCGTGTATTCGTTTGCATATTGACACATATCTGAAATCCATCAAAACACAAAAGGTTCTTGCATTTTAGCTTTGCTCACATGTCTTTGTCAACAGAGAACTTTTGAGTGCATCCGAAATTAAACACAGCAAGTTAACATTAAAACTAACCTTCACAAAATTTTACATGATAGAATACTCAATATCCCAACAGCTGGTTCCAATTTTTCTTTACTTGCAAAACATACTTCAGGCTGAGACCAAGCAGGGAAATAGGCAGTTGAACATACTTTATGAAGCCATTTTGAAGGAAATATGTAAATGTGCCACAAGGAAAGCAATACTTTTAGAGAGGAAACTTTCAACTAGTTGTAGCATTTTTAACTCAGACGGTGAAGCTAAGACCATGTCAAATACAGGCTCACAAGAAAGAACGAATATCTTAGTGCCATACAATCAAAAGGCCTACCTGTTACAGGGAAGAGGCAGCACTCCCGCTTAATATCTGGTTTCTCGCATGCTTTACAGACCCAGGAGGTGAAAAACTGACAAAGAAAGAAACATCTTAGGTTGCTGATTAACAATGATAACAGATGATGTTACAAAAGTCGCCTTTAAGTATTCCATGGAACATAAGCATCTTCCGTTTACATGGAAGTTAAAAATGGTAACCTCTGGCTGAAATATCTCATCTACAGTAATTAGCAAACAAATCCTATCTTACACCGTCCATGTGAGTCAAAGATTGGACGCAGAATTATTATTCTAAATGCAAGTTCCATTTACCATTGTGACTCATTCAGGTGGATGTGAAGTAAATGTTTTCAAAAAGACTTAAGAGTAAATAAAGATTAAAACAGTACCTGTTGCAGATAATAATCTTGTTGTAGTCCAAACCTTCAACCCATCTCCAAACTGCACATCGTTCTGTTGTCCACTTCTTTTGGTATGGTTTTGTTTTTTTTTTTAAAAGGAAGCCTATATCATTATTTTGGTGGTTAGGAGGTCTAAAGAGTTTTCAAATTATTTTGGTTGATTCAATATAATTAAATTCACGTGTGGATTTGTTTTCAAATTAAGGGCTTTATCATTCGAAGAAGCACTTTTACCACATTTGACTTGCCAAATATCAAATCCTATTTCTCAATTCTTTTATCAGAAAAAAAAAAGTCTCATTCCTTAGTAAAAAAGATCATATTCTTGACTAATGGGCTTTGTTGTATACTTGAACTAAAAGATAAAAAAAAGTTCCTTCCTTTTCCTATTTTCCCAATTTCGTTTTTTTTTTTTTTAAATAACTTTTATTGCCTTTTCCGTCGATCTTCTTCTCCAATCCAACAAACAATAATCAGATTTGGTTGATTCAATTACGCTCTTAATACCCTCATCCGAAGGTAACTGGTTTCGTACTTCTGTGTCTCAGTTGTTCTAACCGACTTGATCTCTCTCGATTGAGTCCTGTTTCTGATCACTGAAGCATTTACATCTGATTCATAAATTTCTTAGCTTTATTTCATGAAATTGAGGAACTAGGGTTCGTTTTTTTTATTCCTTACTGAATCGTGAAACTCGAGTTCTGAATCAGCTCTAGCATTGTAGTGTAATGAAATCGGAAATGTCGCTTTTTAGATTTTTCTTCTTACCCTTTTGATCGAATTGAACAGGTTGTTGTGATTGAGAGATCTAGTCTTCTGATAATGGTAAGTGCTCTTCTTCACTATGAATTTTGCTTCATCTATAAAAACTCAGTCTTGCTTTGTAAAAATGCTTATAGCTTCTTTTTTTTTTTTTGTGTTCAATCTCACAGAATTACCTACTTGGAGCCTTCAAGCCCGCTTGTAACGTTTCCATCACTTTCTCTGATGGCAAAAATCGTAAACAGGTATCTATTGTTCATTCATACTGTATTTTAAGATCTAGTCAGGTTTTAGAGTTTTCGTTGTCTCCTCTTTTTTTAATCTCCATTGTTGTTTCCTTAGGTTCCCATGAAGAAAGAAAATGGACAAACGGCTCTGGTGCCACTTTTTCATAGTCAAGACACTATCTCCGGGAAGGTACTTGGTCTTCTTGCTTTAGATGAGTTTCAGCTGTTCCAGTTATGATGCTTTGTAGTAATTTTTCCTTGTCGTCTTTATTAGGTTTGTATTGATCCATATCAAGGGAAAAAGGTAGAGCATAATGGTGTTAAAGTTGAACTTCTTGGTCAAATAGGTGTGCTATTGTCCCTTAAAGGATTAGTTATTAAGTTTCTAACTTATATCGGTATATGCTTATTGATGGCGTTTGTGTGTGTTCTCTACAGAAATGTACTTTGACAGAGGAAATTTCTATGACTTCACTTCATTGGGTGAGTAAAATTCAGGTTTCATTTTCCTTATAAACAGTTTCAAGGGAAAATCTTTGGAGTTTGTGCATCATCAATCAGGAGTGATTCTGATAGTTAATTAATATGGATTTACTTTCATATTCATCCTATTGTATATTTTTGATTGAGCCAATTGTGATTCTTTATTGTGCCTTGTTCCAGTTCGTGAACTGGATGTTCCTGGAGAAATATATGAAAGAAAGACGTACCCTTTTGAATTTCCAACTGTCGAGATGCCATATGAGACATACAATGGTGTGAATGTGCGGCTAAGGTATACCATATAATTCTTGTATCATAAGGTTGATACACTTGTAATCCGTGTTCCTCAATTCAGTTTCAAAATGCTTTCTTTGTTTCTTCAGATATGTCCTTAAAGTAACCGTCACTCGTGGCTACTCTGGAAGCATCTTGGAATACCAAGAGCTTGTGGTATGTTTCTTCCCTTTTGCTGCGTGTCAATGTTCCAACATAGTAACTTGTGTTCTGACTCAATACTCCATTTTACATCACCAGAAATATTTAATCATGACATATTGATGTTGTATGAAATAGGTCCGGAACTACGCTCCACTTCCTGACATTAATAACAGCATCAAGGTGAGTTCTGATAGTGATAGGATCTAAGTTTGAAACTTACTACAAAAAGAGGTAGAAACTAAAAGAACTAAACATTCAACCAAGTTCGTTCTCAATTTCTAGGATCTTACGACAATCACATATGAGTTATGATATTTAATTCCTCTTTTTGTCGAATATCGTATCTGTTGAGGTCCTTGAAAGATGTCAATAGGTTTCTTAGACTCATACAAGATTGTGGTTTAGATCATTAGCACCATTTGAGGCTTAGTTTCATTGATTTAACTTATTGTACAGATGGAAGTTGGGATTGAGGATTGCCTGCACATCGAGTTTGAGTATAATAAAAGCAAGTAAGATAAAAATTCGTTGTCATGATTAAGGATTTCACTGACTGATCAAGAAATAACGATGGATCCTCTCTGCTTCTGGATGCAGGTATCACCTAAAAGATGTTATCCTTGGCAAAATATATTTTCTACTTGTAAGAATCAAAATGAAGAATATGGATCTTGAGATCAGACGGCGGGAATCAACAGGTGCAGGTGCTAATACTCATGTTGAGACGGAAACACTTGCTAAATTCGAGTTGATGGATGGAACTCCAGTTAGAGGTATATATATATTCCCAAATTTTGAAATCTTATTTTTTAGCGACTTCTTAAGCAATCAAATAACTGAGTGAAGATTTGAATTGCAGGTGAATCAATACCAGTAAGACTGTTTCTGGCCCCATACGATCTTACACCAACACATCGTAACATCAACAACAAATACAGTGTCAAGTATTATCTGAATCTTGTACTGGTAGATGAAGAGGATCGCAGGTACTTCAAGCAGCAAGAAATCACGCTGTACAGGTTGAAGGAAGACACATCATCTTGATGACAATAACAACAGTATGGATTCTCACTATCGTTTTTGAGACCTTTTTTGTAAAGCCTTAGACTTTGTGTACTCAGAATGAAGTGTTATTTATTTGGGTTGGAACTTAGAATGAAGTGTTAACAGGAGTACTTGTTTAGTTTGTTCATCAGTCAAGTTCCTTTTTCTCTGGATTTCGGTTGACTTTTGCTGGATTTTCATGGTAAATTCGGAAATTGTACAAACTTTAAAAACATACTCTGAAAACCCAAATCTCTAAAAGCCACTACCTGAAATGGACAGATATACAAAACTGGATAACTCTAGAGTGACGAAGTTGGTTAGTCTTCTTCTTCAATTGTTTCAACAGGAAGACCTTCCTTGCTCCATGTGTAGATTCCACCTTCAAGGTGAAATACGTTCTTATAGCCGTTGAGGACCAGAAGATAAGCAGCTATGAGAGACCTGCAAGAACCCTAATCATATGAGCATCGAAACAAACACTTTCTTACACATAATGTTCTAGACATTTGAACATACCTCGATTGCTGGCCTTCAGGGAGATTCTGGGTCGGCTTCATCGTCCCAGCAGATGAACAAGCTACTATGATCTTTGCTTCTTTGTCAAGTTTAGCTTCTACACCTGCAACATTGTCAAAACAAAACATTCAGCTGCTAGTTCCAACGGCATTGTGTAAAAAACGGTCCAAAGCTTTGATCTCATTTCAGTGCATACCTTGAAGAAACTCTGGATTCTCTTCTGTGCCAGAGAAGATACCAAAGAAAGCAAATCCAAGACGACGAGCTATGTCCCATGCCGTCCATTCCCTTATTAGTCTGTACATCTCCACATTGATAGCTCCCGGAGGATGACCCTTGATAACCAAACAACAAAACGCATCTCACTCACATGAATTTGCCATGAATCTAAGAAGGATCATGACAGAGCATAGTATCATCACTCACCGCCTTGTAGTCTGCCTCTGGTCTTACATCAAGAATCACAAAGTTGTTCTCTTTCTGTAAACGTAGAGCTTCCTTCACGTCCACACTTCTCACCTACAACAATAACAACTAGAAGCTAAGCTATATGTTTGATCTGCAAATTAGAGTAAATTTAGAGCATACCCTTTTCTCCAATAGAAGCTCTCTCTTCTGTTTCCAATCGATTTCAGCTAATCCCTCCAAGAGACACAGCCAGAAGAAGAACCAAGGGGTTAATCTAACTGAACTTACACATTCACAAAAACAACAACACACGAGAAGATCAAGTTGTATGTATATACCAGCTGGTTTCGCAGGTTTGGTTGAAGCGCAATGAATCTTGAGCGTTCTTTGCCCTGATGATCCCATTGCTGTTGATCGAACTCCAGCCGAGAAAAGAGTGTTTCCGGAAGACTTCAGACGCAAAGCCTGCGATGAAGATGGGTAAGGAGTGGCGATGGAAGTGAGTGAAGCCATCTATCTCTGTTTGGATCGAAGCTTCTACTTCTGTTGAGTTTCTTTCAGATGTTTTTTTCTTGAAAATGAGAGAATTTAATTGCAGGATTATGGAAGAGTAGAGATGAAACTGCGACTTGTTTCTTCTCCTAGTTTAGGAAAAGAAATCTGAACATGTGGTTCTTGTTTCATTTTTTCTGATTCTTTTGATATCAAACGATAAAATGTGTTGTCACAACACAATCTTCTCTTATCTTCTTCGTTTCGACCCCAAAAAAAAAAAAACTATAATTTACTTTTTATATAATCCAATTTTATATGTCTAATATTGATGTTTTAAGAAAATGATAAAATCGAGTTAATAATATTTTAATATTTATATTAATGTCGACCTATATCATGCCTCAATTATATTAAATATTAAAACATTAATAAAATAATTAAATGGTTCGACTAAAAATCAAAATTAAACCGAATACAAATTTTTTAATTTAGATATTTGTTAAATTGTTTTCTGTTTTAAATTTTTTATCTTATTTATAATATGATCTTTGAACTGTTCTAGAATTTATAACCAATATGAGACTTTGAATACACATTTTTTTCTTTATTGCATAAGTAATATATATTCGTTTTTCAAAATTCAAATCATGAAAAATATAGAAAAAACTAAAGTTTTAATAAATTTATGTATTATATAGTGATTCAATGCAAATAAAATAAAAATCTTAAATCTTAACAAAATCTTATAAATATCTATAATATAATTGTTTCAGATTTTTGTATTTAAAATTAAAATCTTCTAATTGTGTTTTGGTTATATGGTTACATGAATAGTAGAGATAATTGTAGAGGTTGTCTAAAATGTATATATACTTTTTTTGGTTAAATGTTAAAATTTTATACTAATAAAAAAAGTTTACACATTACATAGACCAAAAAACATACCTAGCTCTTTAGAGAGAGAGAGAGCATAATGGAACATCAAAAAGATTTTACAAGAGCTAAGCCACACATAGAGTGGGCTTTAAATACAACCAAAATAGTATCCAAGGAAAGTGATAGAAGCATCTGAATCCTCCGGCGAGAAGGATATCAGACGGTTACACATGATGCGGTCAATAGTAACCTTGATCGTGGTAGTAAGGCAAGCTATTTTAGAGAAGTTTTGTTATTTTGCTCCTTCCAAATCATGTAGATTGTAGATGATTGTTAGGAGTAGCTTGAGTATTTGCATGAGTATGAATTGCAGTGAGCGATGTATTTTAAAAATGACTTCTTCTATCTTATTTAGTTTCCATTGGATCTTTGAGTTTATTTTTTATATATTAGATCGCTTAATCTGTTTTTTTTTTTAATTGGATCCATTAGATTTGGTAAACTTACAGTATTTTGGTATTTATGTACATAAAAAACACTATGGCTCCCAAAACCGAGTTTACCAATTATGAAAACGGTAAAATTTACCCCTAACCGCATAATGTCGGGGGTAAAGGTGAATAAAAAATTGACAACTGAAAAGCTTATCTCAGGTCCCTACCAAAATATAAAAAAACGTATCTCAGGCATAGAAAGAGGAAAGATCACATGTTTAATATTATTAAATAACAACATATGCTGTTCCTTCGACAGTGAGAACTTCGTCGTCTTCTTGTAGTACCCTACGAAATTATTGAGCTATATTTATTTTTAACTACAAACATATGGGAAAACACTAGTCATCTAATAATTGTGATCTTGCTCCCCAAAAAAGGAAAAAGAAACTACTAGCGTTCTTTCAATGGAACTCATAAGCACGACCCATCTCTTAGCACTCGTCCTTCTGCTCTTTGTTGTTCCCAAGATATGGGAAGCTTGTTTGATCCTCCTTTGGCGGCCGTTGATGCTATCAAGAAGATTCAAGAAACAAGGAATCTCAGGCCCAAAGTACAAGATCTTGTACGGAAACATCAGTGAGATGAAGAAGATGAAGGAAGAAGCTAACCTTTTGGTTCTTGATCCCAAGTCCAACGATATCTTCCCTCGTGTGTTTCCTCACTATCACCAATGGATGTCTCAATACGGTGCCGTTGACCAATCTCCAAATTGTTTTTTTTTTTTCTTTTTATAGATGAGAATTACTTAACACAAACTCAAGTTGTGTCTATGCTATATTAGGAGAAACATTTCTATACTGGAATGGAACAAAACCGACGATATACATATCCGATCCTGAACTAGCGAAACAGATCTTGTCGAGCAAGTTCGGTTTCACTATTATACCAGTGAAAAGACCCGAGGTCTTCATACTTTTCGGTAAAGGACTTTCCTTTATCCAGGGTGATGATTGGGTTCGCCACAGACGAATCTTGAATCCTGCTTTCTCCATGGACCGGCTCAAGGTCTTTTATTCTTTTTTTTTTTTTTTTACTTCTCAGCACAGATCTGAAACAAAACCTAATTAATTTGCTTGCTACAAAATTGTCAGGCCATGACGAAACCGATGGTGGATTGCACCTTGAGGATTTTCGAGGAGTGGAGAACACAGAGTAATGGTGAAGTGGTGATGAAGATTGACATGGACAAAGAGTTCCATAAATTGACCGCAGACATTACAGCGACCACTGCGTTTGGAAGCAGTTACGAGGAAAGCATCGAATTGTGTAGGTCACAGACAGAGCTTGAGAAATTTTATATTACTTCTCTCACTAAAGTCTTCATCCCCGGAACACAGTAAGTATAATATAGTCAATACACTGCTAGTTTCATTGAAGTCTTTGAGATTTGAAGATTGTTGTTGTCTCTTGTGCTCCAAGATACCTTCCTACGCCTACAAACCTTAAACTATGGGAGCTTGATAAGAAAGTAAAGAACTCGATCAAGAGAATCATAGATTCCAGGTCAAAATGTGAGACCTATGGGGACGATCTTCTAGGGGTCATGTTGAAAGCTGCAAAATCTAACGAACAGGGGAGACAGATGAGAATTGATGAGATCATAGACGAATGCAAGAATTTCTACTATTCAGGTCAAGGGACTACTTCGGTTCTGTTGACATGGACTATGATGTTACTGAGCTTGCACCAAGATTGGCAAGAGAAACTCAGAGAAGAGGTTTTCAATGAATGTGGTGTAGATAACATCCCAGATTCAGACACCATCTCTAAACTCAAACTGGTAATGCTCCATTTCAATGAGTTACTTGTGGTTGAAGAATATAATAAGGGGTTTCTTGTGATTGGGGTAACCTATTTATCTTGTAGATGAACATGGTGTTAATGGAGTCGCTTCGTCTGTACGGACCCGTGATTAAAATGTTCCGAGACTCAACACAAGATATGAAAATAGGAAACTTGGAGATCCCTAAGGGCACGAGCATTATCGTCCCGTTTCTGAAGATGCACACCGACAAGGCCATATGGGGAGAAGACGCTGAAGAGTTCAAACCCTTGCGATTCGAAAACGGCATTTCTCAAGCCGCAATGAACCCAAACGCTCTCCTTGCGTTCTCAATTGGCCCAAGAGCTTGCATTGCCAAAAACTTTGCCATGATAGAAGCCAAGACGGTGGTCACTTTGATCCTTCAACGGTTCCGTCTTAGCCTCTCTCCAGAGTATAAGCACACGCCAGTTGATCACTTCAATCTCTTTCCGCAATACGGCTTACCGGTAATGCTTCAGCCTCTCGATAGTAGTTCTTAGCGGTGAGGAAGAGTACAAAACAAGATCTCAACGGATTTGGTCAAGTTATGTTCTGTGATTGGCCTTGATCACAAATAAATGTTAATGACATACTTTAAATTCGAAGTGAAGCAAGGAATAAAATCTGAACAGCGGCTGTTTTATTTTCTTGATTTTCATCGTCGATTCTCTCTTTTGAAATCTAATATAAAGTTCTCACACCATAACCTTCTCACATTTCTTTATTAGCTTTCATTGATCCATAATGGATCATTGATTCATCAGTTTTGATTGGTTTGGGATTTATTTAGTCTGTTTTTGAGTTTAAATTGGATTACCTCAATTTGATTAACTTGGTTTTTGATATATTCGGTTTAGATATTGTATAAACGATTTTCATTTCTTTACAATATGCACCTAATCAATTTTATTAAATCATTTTTTTCAAAATTGATTATTTTGAAGAAAGAAAAATCGCTTCGTTGTCTGTTTAGATTTGATGATTGCTAATTTTACAAAAACTAATTATTTTAATTTCGAATTAGGTCCTTAGCGGATACCAGATAATATATTTTTAAAATCATAGACTACATAGAGTAAATTGCAATTTTTTCTTTATTTCATGTTTCAAAATTATGAACATTTTGTAAAAAGTTCATCTCTTACATTCCTATAATCTGATTATGCTTTTGTACAAAATTATTGTTAATATGTGTGTCGACCATACTCCGTAATGAAATAATTGAGATTTTTCTTACCAACAAGCAACCAATAGGCAATAGCCCACAAGTCAATTTAGGATCTGTTTTGTTGTTTCTACAAGGTTAGTTGTTGTGTTATAAGAACAGATCCTCGCACCCGCACGCACTAATAAGTTTCCACACCATAATCTTCTCTCATATTTTTTATTAGCTTTCATTGATCCATAATGGATAATCCATTCTTGAGTTTTGATTGTTTCGGTTTGATTTGGTTTGGTTTTGATATTTTCATTTCTTTATAATATGCACCATATCAATTTTATCTAATCATTTTCTTCAAAATTGATTATTTGGAAGAAATTAAAATCGCTTAGTAGATATATTGTCTGTTTATATTTGATGCTTGCTGATACCATTACTAATTTAAGAAAACTGATTATTATTTTTTGCGAATTAGATACTTAACTGATAAGAGATAATATTTTTTTTTATCATAGACTACATAGGGTTAATTGTGATTTTTTTTTTCTTACTTTTATTTTATTTTCATGTCTCAAAATTATAAACATTTTGTGAAAATTTCATCTAGTACATTACTATAATTTGACTATGCTTAAACAAAATTAATCTTAATATGTGTCGACCATATATGAATAGAAACAACCTAAATTATCAAATAATTGAGTTTTTTCTTACCAACAGAGCAACCAATAAGCAATGGCCAACCAGACACAACCTAGTGGAATAAAACCAAATCACTCGTTGAAAATTTCGACTGATCATGTTCTGTACCAGTATACCACTTCCACTAATGAGTAAATATGGACTCTATAATTAATACAACAGATTAGCGTACAACTAAATCAACGGCTTAAGAAGATGCATCAGCCCCCACTCCTTCACCGTATGGGGTCCTTTGTGTGTCTGTCTTTCCACTCCCCACCGACACTCTCTTTACCGTCGATCACTCCATACCACCGTCATGATCGTGCCACGTATATCTTTTGTTATCCTCTGCTTTTAATAACACGGTGGACTACGTACTCTCTCTCTCTCTCACGCTGCTTCAGATTTGTACATTGCGACTTTGGAATGTTATTTTTAACCCAATAAAGTAATGGCCTTTACGCGTCCTCACTGAGAGTGTGGAGTATAAAATCAAGCTGAAGCTGAAGACGAAGCAGTGGGAGAGATATACATAGTTTCTTCATATAGAAAAAAAAACTCAATCTTTTTTTCCTCTTTGTCTGGATCGAACGACAATGGAGGTGTTCTACTACTTGGTGTTTGGGGTTTTGGGTCTCGTCGTCGCGGCGTTGGAGCTTAGCAAGAACAACAAGGATCGTGTCAACACTTCTTCAGCTTTTAATTCTTTCAAGAACAATTATCTCATCGTCTATTCGCTCATGATGGGTACGTTGATGCTCTTCTCTTCTTTTTATCTTCCTCTTTTCCTGATAATGTCGGTAATAGCATTTTCCGATCCGATCTGATGTGGTGGGAGATTTCAGATTTAGATCCTCTTTTGTTTTCTTTGCCAAAGTATTGTCTTTTATAGAGAGTTCTATATCACATCTGAACATTTAGGGTTTTCAATTTCTGTATAGAATAGAGAATGAAGAAGAAAATGTTACTCCACTACTATGAGTACGAGATTAGTAACTAAAAGTTTCAAGCTTTATAACATAAACGATCCACGAGAGGTTTGCTGACTGTTTTGTTTTGTGATTGCAGCGGGTGATTGGCTGCAGGGTCCATATGTGTACTATCTCTATAGTACTTATGGATTTGGTAAAGGGGACATTGGACAGCTTTTCATTGCTGGTTTTGGTTCCTCTATGTTGTTTGGTACTATCGTTGGATCTCTAGCCGACAAACAGTGAGCTTTCTCTCTCTCTGATGCTTTTTATGTTTTAAGCAAATGTGAAATCTTAGCTCTTTTAGTAATTTTGCATAATGGTTTATTCTGTTTCAGGGGTCGTAAGAGGGCATGTATTACCTATTGTATTACCTATATATTGAGCTGCATCACTAAGCATTCTCCTCAATATAAAGTTTTGATGGTAGGCCGTGTGTTGGGAGGCATCGCTACTTCCCTTCTGTTTTCATCATTTGAGTCATGGCTAGTTGCTGAACACAATAAGGTAAAGCAAGGTTTATGCTGTATTAAGCTGTTTAATGTTTAGCCGCCATTGTTATGTCTAAATAGTGTGTTTATGTGTGATGTATGCAGAGGGGCTTTGAGCAGCAATGGCTGTCTGTAACATTTTCAAAGGCAGTGTTTTTTGGCAATGGTCTTGTTGCAATTATCGCTGGATTGTTTGGGAACTTGCTTGTGGATACATTCGCTCTTGGCCCTGTTGCACCATTTGACGCTGCTGCATGCTTTCTTGCTATCGGAATGGCTGTCATTCTATCATCATGGACAGAAAACTATGGAGATCCTTCAGAAAGCAAGGATTTGCTTACCCAGTTCAGAGGTGCTGCAGTGGCCATTGCCTCTGGTGAGTTGAAATTATTGCTTCCTCTTTTTAGATTTTGCTTTGCATTCTATTGTAATGGTTCCATGTCTTGTTTCTTCTTTCTCATTGCCCTCATTGAGTCTTGAAGAATGTATGATGATAATATGATTTTGTATCTTTCATCAGATGAAAAGATAGCACTGTTGGGTGCAATACAGTCGCTCTTTGAAGGATCTATGTATACTTTTGTATTCCTCTGGACTCCTGCACTAAGCCCGAACGATGAGGAGATTCCCCATGGTTTCATTTTTGCAACATTTATGTTGGCTTCGATGCTTGGCAGTTCCCTTGCATCTCGTCTGTTGGCTCGTTCAACTCCAAGAGTAGAGAGCTACATGCAGATTGTTTTCCTAGTTTCCGGTGCTGCACTATTGCTTCCAATCTTAATGACTGTAAGTTTTTATTTAAAAAGCTTCTTGTGAAAATCCTACTTTGCGTGCTTTGGTGCTGACTTTACTTTAATTATGTGAGTAATTAATGGTTTGCAATCGGATGTGTGACTCAGTTGTTCATAGCACCTTCCAAGGTGAAAGGTGGAGGAATCTCTTTCTCAGGTTGCTTTCAGCTCCTTGGGTTCTGTATATTCGAGGCGTGTGTAGGACTGTTTTGGCCATCCATTATGAAGATGAGATCCCAATACATCCCTGAAGAAGCCAGAAGCACAATAATGAACTTTTTCCGCATTCCTCTGAATATCTTTGTCTGCGTTGTATTATACAATGTAAGTCCAACATTCTTTTTCTGCACTATAGTAGCTGAAGTTTCTTGTCCCATGTCTCTGTGTTGTGGTACTGACTAGTTTTATGTGATCTGAAGGTTAATGCATTCCCCATCACGGTCATGTTTGGAATGTGTTCAGTTTTCCTCTTTGTTGCAAGTCTCCTGCAAAGGCGGCTCATGCTCATTGTTGACAAGCCAAGTATGTTATCTCTATTTCTATTTGGATTGGGGCTCTGGCACGCTTTCTGCTTACAGTCAGTATAACATCTCTATGTTTTTTGCAGAAACAAATGACTGGACACCCCTTGAAGAAAGAAACACAGAAGAAGATCCCCTTAACATATGATGAAAGTTATACATACGCGCATTCTGGATTCAGTAATGGAGACAGATAGAAGAAGAGTACTTTAAGGTATATGGTATATAGCACGCAACAATGCGTACAAAGAGATCATAGCGTTATAAGACTCGATGCAGTAGTTTGATTGTTTAATCTCCTTGGCTATATTTTTGTTGATGTTAAATTTAAAGACAAGTTTAAGTTTTATGCAATGAATGAGTTATTCTTTCTTTCTATGCAAGGCCATGTTTCTACCATATTATTTAAGCTCTGTTCTGCTATATCCCTTTGACAAATTACATCCTCACATTCACATAATAACCAGCTTTTAAGAGCCGAAACGAATTCTAAAGCATAAAAATCAGTATATAGAATCACTAGCATTTGGTCTGTCATAGAACAGGATAGTACCTAGTTTAAAGCTATCACAAAGATATAGTTCTTGGAGAGTAAAAGACCTTTCTGAGAGTTGCAATAATCAGTTTGATGTGTGTTCTGTACAAAGCACTTGTTATATGCTTTTGTTTCATGAGCTAGAAGACGGGACAGCCTTTGATGACAACGCCTTTAGCGGTTGGACAGGAAGCCAAGGGACATGTATCACGGTCGCCAGAATTTCCCCACCAATTCACTTCAATTCCTTTTCGACCGAGTGCTAGAAACAGAAGTATGGTCATAAAGGCTGAGCCAGCATCTAGACCACCTGACAACACATAGTTATACTTCGTCCACCACTCTCTCCTGTACTTGAAAATGAAGTGGCCAAAGATGAATGCGACGATCAGCCAGCTGGTGAAGTTAACCGCTGTTGCAGGTGGCATCATTGCGGTGGCTCCCACAAGGACAGGGATATGAATCTTGGAGATCCATGTCTGAGCCGGGAACATCTTTGTGGCTAGCCAAACTAAGAGTGGAGCTATGGCTCCTACGAGGAAGAACCAGTTGACACTTGAGTATTCTCCAAGGTCTCCAAACATCCTACGTGGTCCCACTAGTCCCCAGATCACAGAGGCGTCAAAGAAGACACGGTCCATGGGACAAGTCCATTGGCTGTCTGAAGGAAGCAAGGCTGTGTCACAGAGATGAGGAATCTCTTCCATTAACCACCAAGCTGTTCCTGTGTAAACCACAACCGCCACAAGCGTCCCCACAACCTGCAGTTGTTACAACTTGATCAGCTATGTTTTTGATTTATTGGCATCTCTATCTCAAAACCATTTGATAACATACCTGAGCCATGAACATGGATCTAGGTGGGATCTTCATGTAATGACCGAGCTTGAAGTCGGAAATGAAAGTTAGCGCTTGAGTCATACTAATGTATCCATAGACCTTGAAACACATGTTGGCAACAGGACGTTCAGGGTAGATATAGCCGATAACATACTCGGTTATGATGTTCAAACCTGGTGCCTGATTAGTAGTGGCGGCTATGACACCAATCAAAGGAGTGAAAGTGATGGCAATGGCACAAGCAAGTAACACTCCCCACCAAGGAAGCTGCACGGTGGCGTTGTAGTGTACGGAGATGAACATGATGAGCGCTATATTCAGCAAAAGGATGACCAAAAACCACCACAACGGAACCTCCCTATAGTTTTTCTTCATGATTCTCGTATGTATATCCATTTTCTTATTCTTCTGAAACGCCCCTCTTGTCTGTTTCCACAAGTCACTGTAGAGACATGAAGATTAGTTTCGGACAGTGAACAAAACATAATTGAACATGAATAACTATATATACCTTCCGTTGAAGACTAGGACATGGACAATGGTGGCAGACAATGTAGCAAACCCGAGGCCATAAGTGACTGCAAAGAAGGTGCTCATGTTGATGGAGCCGGTCCTAGAGTAAACCGCGCGGTCGAGATGGAATTTGCTGTCAATAATGCTCAAAACATCATAGCGTGAGCCGTTAGCCATGAAGAGCTGGCTAGAGAAGATAGGGAAGGTCTTGGCGTCATATATGTTAAACCAGTAACAAATAGGCGTAACGATATACATGACCAGCACAAAACCAATGGCTACATTAACGGAAGCAAACAAGGGACTAGCTAAAGGGCTTCCAAGATAAGCACTAATGGTGACCCAATCAAAACCAATGGATCCAATACCAAGACCGTGTTCACCTGAACCGAGTTGGTTTACTAGAATTGATTTGGGATTAAACCAACAGACCCATGAGATTGATGTTAACATGGTGAATAGATAACCAGGAAAGATGTAGTAAGCAAAGCTAGCAACGAGGACGATTAGGAAGAACTGAGTTCGACTCATGCCTCCTCTCGATTTCTTCTCTTTCTCGTGCAGCGCACCAAAGAGAGAGACTTGAACGAGATTGCTTGGCCACCACATTTCACCAGGCTCAACGAGGTGTTTCCTGAAGAGACCAGCCCAACCAAATCCAAGAATCTAAACACAAGAAACGATTTCAAGATTCAAGAATTTTGCAAAAGGACTTCAAAACAAAGAAACAGAGATGATGAAGTGAAAGTGAAACCTGAGTAGTGATCATAACGAGAAACGCGGGGAGAAAAGGAAGAGAGCGTTTGTAGTAAAGCTTAATAGCACTGAGTATGTGAGTGGCGTAAACAGAGCCGGCGCCGGAATTCGCAAAGATGGTTATCAGAACATGTTCCTTGACGTTGAAGGCACCTGGATTTAAGGTGAACTGAAACCTCGTACCTTCCAAGAATCTCCTCGTCGGAAGAACCCTCGCCATGAGATGTCCGAGGGGCACGACGGCGATCTGAGCAGAGATTCCGGTGATGCTCAACGGCATCGTTCTGTACCAGAAAAACTGGTTGATGAAAGAGAGTACAATGCACGCGCCTATACCAAGAACCCACATACGAAACGTGAGAACCGGTAGAGACGAATCGTCGGTTTTGGGTACAGTGAGCTCCACCTCCGGTACAACGCACCGGTCATCATCCTCCATAACCGCCGCGAACTCCGCTGCTATCTCTCCCATCGTTTTATTCTACTAAAGAGAACTGTGTTCCGATCTTTAGGGGATGAGTGAGTGCCTTTTTTTATATATATATGTGAGAGATCTTGATATTGAATAATCGCAATTATTGAACTGATGTGTATATATCCATTAAGGAACTCTGTCGTTTCCCACTAAAAAACTTTTGTTTTTCTCACTCACATGTTACATAAATGGATCGACAGATATATTATATGATGTATGAAATTATGCAAAAGTATGAAATTATGCAAAAGAAAGAGAATAAATCAGAGTAGAAAACGACAAGTGATGGGTCAAGTGTAAAGTAAGGAAGAAAACAGCTAAGCCGATACATAGTTTTTGTAGTTTTTAAAATAAGGAAGCCAACAAAAATAGAGTCAGAGACATATAATTTTATACAGAAAAAAATATAGTTTTTGTAGATATAATGCATGTACGTCTGAAAAATAAAACAATCTATAAGTACAAAAAAATTCCATGGGGGGCAAGGAAAGAAAATGTTTGGTTTAACTTGTTTACACTCAATGAGTTATGAACTTATGATGGGTATAACGGAGTTCACGGCACAAATGAGCCACTCCAGGCTCCAGCTGTGTAATCTCAGTTATGTTGTTGTTGTATGGCTAAATTAAATTAAATTCCACAAGAACTAAACGATAAGAAGAAATCGTCTTCGTAGTCTCTCATCCAATATTACAAACTCTCTGCTATTTTGCTTTCCATATCCATCGACCAATGGCAGAAAACAAAACTCTTCCTACTTATTTCTGCAGAAACTGCGAGAATCCATTAGCTCTCGGTGAAGATATCATCTCCAAAAAATTCGTGGTAACAACAAAATTTTATAGATTGTCTAGTTATACCAAAATTCATCTTTCATTTCTTATCCAGCAGAAGTTTTTATTTTTCTATAGATGATAAGAGTAAACTCATAATCTCCATTGGTAAGACAAATAACAAAGTGTTTTTGTTTTTTTCTATGAAATGGATATAGGGAGGTTCGGGGCCAGCGTTTACGTTTTCGCACGCGATGAACGTGGTGGTTGGACCGAAGATTGGGAGGAAACTGATAACAGGATCGTACGTGGTGGCAGATGCGATGTGCAGTAAGTGTGGTGAGACGTTGGGTTGGAAGTGTGTCGAGACCTTCGATCTTAGACAATGTACAATAATAATCCACATACATTTTAATTCAATGAACATATTAGCATCAAAGCAATCTAAACTAGTTGTTTGATGACCACAGGACGATCCAAAATGTAATATTGCCAGATGTCAGATAATAAACTCGAGAGACAAAAAAAAAAAAAGGAAAACATGTCGTATGCTCACAGATCGATCACACGAGACAGCTTCAGGATCCGGTTTAGCAAGAAATCCCCTTGCTTGATTGTTGCCTGGTGTGCATTCTTGATTGTTGCCTGGTTAGTCTCCAGAACACCTGCAACTTTGTCTATCTTGCTATGAAGCTTCCCATCAGCGATCAAGCGTGACAGGTCCCTGTAACATTCATTTGAAGCCGGTTTTTAACTTTCTATTTTATCACTTGTAAAGAAAGAGCTGGCAAAACTAAAAAGATACTAAAGAGTTTTCATTAGTGTGCTTACTGATCAATGAAATCTACAGAAACGCCAAAGGCCTTTGCCATGGCTTCAACTGTCACACTCTTGTAAGATTCCAAAAACTGAGCGTAGACTACCGTTCTGACTTCCCTCATGTAGAACCGGAAATGCGGGGACAAGTAACGGTCAGTCTTTATCTGCTCAGCCATTCCAGCTGACAACATACCCCAATAATGATGTTAGTAAACAATGCAGACCAAGCAACATGCATACAAAAATATGACGTCTAGTCCTTGTAAAGGAACTCACCCAAGGCTGAGAAAAACGCCTTGTACTGGCACTCATACAAGGAGTTGAGAAATTCAGAAAGGAACGGAATCTTCCCAAGAACGGTTAAGATCTCAGGTGCATCAACAACCTATCAAATTAGTAGCACTCTATTAGTTTCTCAAAAAGATTCACCATCCTCCAAAAGGAATTTCAAGAAAAAAAAAAACAAGACTCATCATGTTGAAAGTTTGTTATCCTAACTAAATTCAGATAACTCGAAGTAGAGGACAGAGCAATTGACAAAATACCTTTTGCTTAAGCGAAACTCTGTCCAGAGTAATGATGCTTGTCAGGACGGTGTAGAATATAAAGGTCTCATATGGAAAAATTTCATATGTTGTGAAGGTTGATATCGTGTCCAGAAATAAGCTGGCAGCCTTCTTAAAGTTTCTGGTGGACATGCAGTACAACCCTTCGTACACCTTCAGCCTGTTCTTCCTCTCCCAGTCACCACCCTCTTCAAACAATCTGGCAAAGGCAAAACGGAAAGTGTTACATCAAAGATTTCAGTAGCGTTAACAACCATGAAGCGTAGTCTCAGTGAAGCCAAATTGACACTTACTTTTTCGCTTTGTCAATGCTCTTTGATACCAAGTCGAAGTCCATATAGAAAAAAGCAAGCTGCAATGTATAGAACACCAAGTCCATCTTTTGCCCAACAGCAACAGTTTTCCCTTCAGTGAGTTTTAGCTGCTCCAAAGCTTTCTCCTACAATTACAAAACCAACAAAAAAATTAATGGCCGAGGAAGTTCTCTGAAGTAAAGAATAACTATAATTAACTAATGACAATGCTCACATACCTTATCACTAATCCTGATGAAATACAGAGCCTTAGCAAGATGAGCTTCATGCACTTCACTTTCACCCAAATTTTCTTCTGCGTCAGCAATCCTAAACAAAGGATAATGTAAGAAAACATCAACCACAACAACAAATCATCGAAACACAAAAAAAAAAAAAAAAAAAAAGCATAGAGATTCCCAAAATCTTTGGATGAACTACACAGTAACATAAAGGAAACTTACTTCTCGTCAAGCTTTTGAAGCGCCTCCTCGTTAGCGGTAGCCGTTATGTCCATGGTGAATCAGAAAAGGTTAGACTCGGATCTGAGAGAGAGAGAGAGAGAGAGAGCAAAAATAATAAGAGAAGCTTTGCTTGAGCGAGGAGGAAGACGAAAAGCGAACTGTTTTTTTTTTTGTTTCTCATAACCAACGATCGAGCTTTCATCTATTTCACGAGTGACTAAAATTAATATTCAAATGGGCCTTTTGTTTATACACCCATAACTGGCCCAATAGCTCAATAGCACAAAAATTGGCAGTGGCATATACCACCAACAAGGCAAATAATGCAAGTGATTCGGGTCAACGCACGATAAAATTCCACAAGAACTAAACGATAAGAAGAAATCGTCTTCGTAGTCTCTCATCCAATATTACAAACTCTCTGCTATTTTGCTTTCCATATCCATCGACCAATGGCAGAAAACAAAACTCTTCCTACTTATTTCTGCAGAAACTGCGAGAATCCATTAGCTCTCGGTGAAGATATCATCTCCAAAAAATTCGTGGTAACAACAACAAAAATTTAATTGTACCAAAATTCATATCTTTCATTTCTTATCCAGAAGTTTTTCTTCTATATAGATGAGTAAAACTCATAATCTCCATCGGTAACAAAGTCAAAGTGTTTGTTTTTTTTTTTTGAAAATGGATATAGGGAGTTTCGGGGCCAGCGTTTATGTTTTCGCACGCGATGAACGTGGTGGTTGGACCGAAGATTGGGAGGAAACTGATAACAGGATCGTACGTGGTGGCAGATGTGATGTGCAGTAAGTGTGGTGAGACGTTGGGTTGGAAGTATGTCGAGACCTTCGATCTTAGACAGAGGTATAAAGAAGGCATGTTTGTGCTCGAGAAGCTCAAGTTGACCAAGAGATATTGAAACTATAGTCAAGAATACGCTCTTGGAGGGTTAATTAACAAAAAAAAATAAGTAAAGGAAACTTGACTACTGTATATTTTGTATGTATCTTATTGTATATATTGTTGTATAAATTTGTCATTAGTATTACCGACAGGTGATTTTGAAAATTCTATATATTTTAGTGGAGCTTGGTCACGTGTTTGGTTGGATGGAAGTCTTTGTTCCATAGCGTTAAAGAAAAAATCAAATCAAATCCAAATCAAACCAAACCAAACCAAACCAAACCAAACCGAACAATATAAAAAATCAAAGATACACATTGTTGGACTAAAATTTAATTCCAAACATAAACCGAATCAAACCGAACCGAACCGTAGACAAATTCCAATTTTTTCATCACCGTTGCTATTTTTGCTCAGTTTCCCGAGTCATAAAGCAAAAACCCAGAAAGAGAGAAGTCACAAGACAGTCGCTTCACGGCATATGATCGATCAATTTAATAGAGAGAGTCTATTAAAGATCAAAACTTTCATCCAACTCCAACCTAATTCCTCCACTCAATTCCTCTTGCTTACTTGTTCGATCCCATCCGTTAAAACCCTAGTAAGAAATATTAAGATCCTCTCTAAAATTTTCACATCAAGCTCAAAATCGAATCTTTCCTCTGATTTTTTTTTTCCTCCATTTCCGTTGTTATAAAAACCGAATCGTGTATGCTACTGCGTAATTTCCTCTCCGGGAATATCTCATTTCGTTTTCCCTTCTTAACCTTAACCCTACCAGTATATAGTATATTACTATTGTGTATTTTTATATTCGTTGGTCTCTTCTCTTCTCTTGTCCCACTCTTATTTGTTTATTGAATTTTTGAGGTAATATCTCTAATCTTGCACGCTAACATCTGCTTCACTGTTCTTATCCTCTTTTTTTTTTTTTTTTTGTTGAGACATTGAAGTTTGGAGCTTGCTGAATTTGCAGATACTAGGAAAAGGTTTCTCTTTTACTTTAATTCTCTTGTCTTCAGAAGAATCTCTAATTAGTTGTTTCCATATGGGTTTTGGATTGTATTAATGGGTTTTTGTTTATTGGTGAAAAAGGTGAGAACTTGCTTTGATTTGTTTTGGAGCAAATTTGATCACGCCAAGTGTTTGATAAAATGGCTCACCCGATTGGTCCAAGACTGTATAGTTGCTGCAACTGCAGAAACCATGTTGGACTTCACGATGATATCATCTCTAAGGCTTTTCAGGTGATTGATTCAGCTTCATCATCTCTTTTCTTTTCCTTGTGTTATATCATGTGATCGATTTAGAGAATTAAGTGGAGAATCACACTTTAGACTAAGCTGGAGATGAGAATTACCCTGTCTTTCGTGATTTTAGGAAACCGGTTGATTTTATTTGTCTTTCCTACTCAACGATCCATGCTACTGATCAAGAATCAATTTGTGTTAGAGTCAAATTGATCCTTGGAACAAAACATAAGACTCTTCAAAGTAGTAGCCTTTGACTCAGATTATTATAAACAACAAGACTAGTCTTTCTCTGAATATGCCTTGTTGTTGACTTGTTGGTTATGGAATCAATTCAAAAGCTTATGTTAGATAGGCACTACCTGCATTTGTGTTTCTTGATTGTGAATACCAAGTTCTTAATCACTGTCCTGCATTACCAGGGAAGAACTGGGCGAGCCTTCCTCTTCTCCCACGCTATGAACATTGTAGTAGGGGCTAAAGAGGACCGGCATCTTCTAACGGGTCTCCATACCGTGGCTGATATATCTTGTGCTGACTGTAATGAACCATTGGGTTGGAAGTACGAGCGAGCATATGAGACCTCACAAAAGTACAAGGAAGGCAAGTTCATATTCGAAAAGGCTAAGATTGTCAAGGAAGATTGGTAGCTGAGGGGAACATGTTTGAATTCATTATTGGACTGGCTCACAAAACTGTACATAGATAAACTTTGGCCTTGTCAATTCCGATCTTGAGGGATTTCACAAGCCATTTTTCCAGTTTTTCATTGTCGTAATAATTATTATGTATCTCTTGTGTTCAAACTTTGGATTCGTGCGTCTCTGTCAATAAAGATGTTAATAGTTTCTCCTGTGTTTTTAGCTCGGTATCCTCCTTTGTAAGTGTAATATGGAAAATCTTAAAGACTTATCATTGACTTGCTTGAAAGATAACCATGAGGGGAAAAGAAATGCGTGCCGTTTTTCTCATCAGACAAACGTGCTGCTGTTTTACGTTTGTCAGAGCCAAGTGATTGTCGTTTTTGGCGCAAGGCCAACAAAATTGATTTACCAGGAGGAGAGAAGAGAGAGAGAGAGAAAGAGGAGGAGAAGAGAGAGAATGTATCTGAAGAAGCCGATATGGAGCGACGGCATATCAGCGACGCCGGAGAATCCATCTGGATCGGAGACCGGTGAGGAATCAGACGCGGCGGCGATGGTAGTTGAAGAGCTGGTGACTTCTCTAAACACACAGAGACTTTACAGGGAGCTGACACTATCTCTCCGGACCGGGTTACGCGATGCTTGCGCTGAATTCTCCTTCCTTCGAATCCGCGGCCTTCGATCTCTTCTCAAAACTCTCCGAACTGTCGCCGATTCAGATTCCATCATTCGTCTCTTCTCTCATACACAAACCATTTCCGATCTCCAACGTCCGGATAATCTTTAAATTTCTCTCAGTGTCATTTCTCAAATCGATGCTGTTGTAATGTGTTTGTTCTCTGATGATGCTTTCACAGTGGTTCCGGTGCTTTTTCGACATTCATTGAAAGAAACTGAGGATGATAGAGTGACGAGTTTGGATCATATATTCAGCGTGGAGCCGATGAAGATAACGAGTCCTTCTACGGATGCTGAGGTTGCTGTTGCACTTAGGGTTCTTGAAGGATGCTGCCTTCTTCATCCTCAGAGTACTGTTCTGGCTCATAAGCATGGTGCAGTCCGCGTAAGAACGACTCCTTTGTTACTTTATTTACTAGTATTGTGGAACATGTGAATATGTGATGATGATCATTGGTGCTATGCCATTGCCTGACCAGATGCATACAGAAACTAGAACCCTGCATTTTATGTTGTAGAATGATCACTTCTAACATTGATTAGGCGAAAAGCGAGAGTCTTTGTGATCATTTATCACTCTTTTCATGATTTAGATCAGATTTGAAGCAGTGGGGAGTTTCTTGGTTGTACGGGATGTTAATGTGATTGAGATGTTGTTAAATGTTTCAGGTAATGATGAATGTATTATCAACACGAGGAGTACTTGAGCAAGGGGCATGCTTGGATGCCTTAATCTCAGTATTGCTGGACTCCTCAGCAAATCAGGTGGTAAGTATTCAGCTTCTCTCTTTTTTAGTAACTGGAAACGAAATAGAAAGCTGGGTTAGTCGAGATTTCTCTGTCAGTGGTAGGACTCGGCTTTTCTCTTATCAAATTTTGAGTCTCAGGCAGATACACAGATGAACCTGTAATTAAGCCTTCTACGAATATCAACGGAACAAACTGGCCTTCACTTGCTTTTGATGTGAACGTTTTTCATTTCTCCTTTCTTGATATCTGTACTAGGATTTTGGAGCCTGCAATGGCATTGAGGAGGTTGCCATGCTCATGCGAGATAAACAAGCTGATGAAAACCTCAGGTGACTTAACAAGTTTTTGTTTCCATTTTTTCCATAGCCGTTCTGATCTGTAGGTTGTGGAATTTCACATTAGGCTATATTTCAGTATCTACACTACAGATTGCTGTCTCTTCTGATTATAATGTTTTCAGTAAGATTTCAGATCGATTTATTTGTCAAATTCTTAGAATAGCCTTTGCATTGTCTAGTAAAACCTGCACATCTCATGAAAGAGTTCCAACTCTAAGGTCACTGGTCATATACATCAGTGATATCATCCACTATTGTCACTGGTCATGGTTTAGGCGTTCTGGTAATGTTTTGTTCTTAATGATTCACAGATTAAGATGCGGAGAGTTCTTACTACTGTTAGTTGGACATGTGAATGGGAAGGATCGTTCTCCCATTGCGAGTGTAAATGAAGACATCAGACGCCTTTTGGGTGAAAAATCCGCTTCTTTGATATGGGCGGCAAGTCAATTCGGTTCAACAGGAGATCCTGAACAAAGAATCACTGCTCTTCACATCCAAGCTGGTAGAGTGCTCGAGTCTCTTGACTTGTACTAACTGTCAAACTACCTCTGGTTTTTATTTTTTGTTACATACACGAAGTTGCTATTATGTGTAACACACTGTCCAAAATGAAAATATAGTTGTTCTGCAAAATATCTTGTAATCACAATCTAGTTCTTTAATGACGTTCCACTCGAATTAGCAAATAGGTCTTTAGGGGCTCTTGATCAGGTTAATCAATCATAAAGCATTTAACACCAAAACAAGAAGGGTTTCAGTTTACGATAAGACGGGTTGTCAAAACTTTTTGAATGCAATCAAATGACTCAACAGTCGTTTCCTCATCCTTCTCCTATATAAGGAGCAACTGTATTCTCTTGTCATGGCGATTCTCTTTAAAACTATTTGACTATTTGTAATCGATCATAGCATCCACTGATGTCATCAGCAAATCATTTTACAATGCGTAATCGTTGTTGACCCATGAGTCCGTGACCATTGACCAGTTAGTTGATATAAATGGAAAAAAAATACTATTTGTGGGTCTCAAAAATCTCGCCCGGCCCATATTTGTTCTCCCAGGAGTTGAGTTGAGGTGTTTAAACGAAGCCATAGATTTTGACGAAATACACTTTTTGTCTTTTCCTACTCTGCGAGACGTCATAGATCTATCTAACTCCAGGAGAAGAAGATGAGTGACGAAACGGCGTCGTCTCCGTCTCTATCTCCGGCGAAGAAGAAGCAAAGTTTGGGATGGATGGAGTGGATGAGAGGATGGAGCAGTGTTTTCGGGGAGATTCTCTTCCAGAGGATTACGGCTTCTCATTTGGAGAACCCTCTCCCTCTTCCTTCCGTCAACGACCTCACTTGCGTTGTCACTGGCTCCACCAGCGGCATTGGTCGCGAGACCGCTAGGTTTTTTTTTTTCTCTTTCCCCCCGACTAAGTGTTCAGATTCACTACCAATTGAGTTTGATTTCGTGTGTTTTGGGTCTCGAATTGATGGAAACTTTCCTAATCTTGTTTAGCTCTTTTGCTTATTTTGTTCGCAGGCAGCTTGCTGAAGCTGGTGCTCATGTTGTGATGGCCGTGAGGAACACAAAGGCAGCTCAGGAACTGATACAGCAATGGCAGAACGAGTGGTCTGGTAAAGGTCTACCACTTAATATCGAGGTAACCTTATAATTTTGTTCTTATTTTGGTGATTTACTTATTGCAGTTTCTGTGGCTATTAATGTGTCTTGCTGGGACTGAAAATAGTGAAGAATGTGTATTGACTGACATAAGTAAAGCGTTTTTGTACAATATAAACTTCAAACAATATGTGTTTTAGACTGTGGCTAACCCAATTTCTAGTTAGAGACTTTAAGTATTGGTTTGTTTAACACTTTGGATAAGCTGATGATGATGATACCCTGTTTGATTTTTTGTAAAGGCAATGGAAGTTGATCTTCTATCACTAGATTCTGTCGTGAGATTTGCCGATGCTTGGAACGCCCGGTTAGGACCTTTGCATGTTCTGATTAACAATGCCGGCATGTTTGCTATGGGAGGTTGGTTTTTACTGCCGATTTAGCTATAAAGCATTGAGTTTTCCTTCTGTTGTTTCCTATATCTATTTTCATAATCATCAATATTCCAACTTGATGGACCCAACTAATGGAACTAGCATGTCTAGCATTGATTGAAAAACCTAGAATGTAGGAAGTATAAAGTAAGACAAGTAAGACGGTTATTTATTGCAAGTCTTCTATTATTTCCAGCTTATGGATCTCTTCTTAAAGCGAATGGTCGTCAGATGTATACATTTTCTACAGTATATGTTGAGGAAAGAAACCAACTAAAATGCTAACCTCTGTAATTTGTGCAGAGGCACAAAAATTCTCAGAGGATGGCTATGAGCAACACATGCAAGTGAATCATTTAGCTCCAGCGCTACTTTCAGTTCTCCTTTTGCCGTCACTGATCCGAGGCTCTCCTAGCCGAATCATCAATGTGAATTCCGTTGTAAGTTTTATGATCACTGACACTGCTGGCTCTAAGTCTCTGTTCTCGTTGGTATGAGTAATATGCCGAAAACGTTTGATTTGTTTGTATAGTGTTCTTGTCGATTGATTGCAGAATATATAGATGAATAACATAGTTCTCTCTAAATATAATATCAGCAGAGTCTTGGTATAGAGTAACAAAACAAACCCAAGCTTGTTGAAAGTTTCAACCCAAAATATACTACCATTACCGAACTCTACCACCTGCAGTACACCATTACTCATCATTTCAGTGAAACTCTGTGGCATTGCTGTTGTATGAACACTGAAACTGTTTACATTTGTTGTCTTTGGGTATTTTCTTTTCTATGCAAGATAATGAGTTGTGGGATTTGCTTTTGTAGATGCATTGTGTCGGTTTTGTTGACCCTGATGACATGAATGTCGTCTCTGGTAGACGTAAGTACTCAAGCCTTATAGGATACTCAAGCAGCAAGCTTGCCCAGGTGAGCTTACAGTAATGGTATTTAATTTTTTCTTCTTCAACAGTTTTATATTTTTGAAATTGCTTATTTTGAGAAATTGGTGAGCTAAATCTCTGGTGTCCTTCATCTTCCAGATTATGTTTAGTAGCATTCTATTCAAAAAGCTCCCTCTGGAAACAGGAGTTAGCGTCGTTTGTCTATCTCCCGGTGTTGTCCTAACAAATGTTGTGAGTATAAGCTTCACTCCATTTAGTTACAAATGCAGGAGTATTTTGTCAGAACTTCATTACATAAAATTGCCGATTTGTTTCCAAATTGTGTAGGCCAGGGATCTACCCAGGTTTCTTCAAGCTCTTTACGCCATCATACCATATTTCATATTTTCACCCCAAGAAGGTTGTAGAAGTTCTCTATTCTCGGCCACAGACCCTCAGATTCCAGAGTACTGGGAAACACTAAAAACAGATGATTGGCCTGTTTGTCCGTTCATCTCTCAAGATTGCCGCCCTGCAAATCCTTCCGAAGAAGCACACAACACAGAAACTGCACACAGAGTGTGGGAAAAGACGTTAGAGCTGGTGGGTCTTCCTCTAGATGCAGTTGAGAAGCTCATAGAAGGGGAAAACATCCACTGCCGTTATGGAGAACAACACGAATCCACAGGTTAAGTGAGCACTTACAGATCAAAGGGTAAGTAATTGAGAAAAATACCTTTTTTTAGTGTTGATTTACTATACACTGGGGAATGAAACCCCCACGGATGTGGTTTGCTTGAGAATGTTTGATTGTTGGATAAAAAGTCAAGCTTTAGCTACCATTCCATGGCTTTACTTACAAGTCTTGTTCAAGTGTGTCTTGAGGAGTTATTAAGATGTTCAGTAGCCTGGGTTGGTGGGTAGTTTCTCCTCTGAGTAGAGGGTATATCCGTAAATTTCTCCATAGTTTGTGCAGTCACGTTGCTCATATATATATATATGAATAGAGAGAGTCATCTCTCCTACCCTCATGGACAAAGTCACAAAAAGTTATAAAATCTCCTTCCACTTCCTAAGATTTCTTGCTTAAATGAGTATTCCATGTAAATAATTCACTCATCTCAAAATGGGTGGGTTGGTCTGTGGTTCTTCTCTACATGAGATGCTCATTTGAGCAAGCAATGTTTGCAAGTGGGAACTATTAAATAGTATCAACTATCATGTATGACTTTTCTCTTGTTTGCTTTTGTTATAAACATTGAGAAGAAAAGAAAAAGAAAGTTGGATTTCATTGTCACACGCCCACTTCACGTGAATCTAATGCGTTCAAGTTTGTGGTCTTACCTTATTCTTTTGCTTATGGATACATATCAAATTTACGTGTCGTATGATTCAAGCCCTTTAATCATCCCCACACCATGCACGTCTTCTAGATGTATTTTTCTTCCACGATCCCACCGCAAAATTTTAACCATTGTTATAAAATGAAAATTTCAAATATTTTTTACGTGTTGTATGTGGAATATTATTTCTTGGTTTAGATTAGATCCTGGTACAACAACACGTTCACTTCTTCCACAATTAGACCCATATGTGATCTGTCGTCACTCCTCGGCAAGTTTTTTTTTTTTGTTTGGGTTGTGTCGTCGTCGCCTTTAAACTTCATTCAATTCAATAAAAAAAAGTCTTAACGCCCCACAACGAAAAAGCAACTTCTCTTTTTTTTTGTTTTGGTGACTAAATCGGTGAAAAAAACAACAACACAAGCTTGTTCCTACTTTTTTGTCTCTCCAGATCCCTAGGGTTCCTTCTCTCTTCGTCCTCCTCCTCGTGACTCTGTTTTGAATTGTTTTTAGGGTTTTTTTTTTTTTTTTTTAACTGTCGGCGCTAGTTTTCTTTTTTTTTTCTGAGAATTTGATTTTGGGTTTACGGAAGTAATGGGTGATTGGGCTCAACTTGCTCAGTCTGTGATCTTAGGTTTGATCTTCTCTTACCTTCTGGCTAAGCTGATTTCGATCGTAGTCACGTTTAAAGAAGACAATCTCTCGCTTACTCGTCACCCCGAGGAGCTTCAGTTGGAGTCTAAGCCGGAAGGGGTTGACTCGCGAGGTCTCGAATTATCTAGCAGCGGCGGCGGTGGTGGTGAGGCGGATTCGATTGTGGCGGAGCAGGGTAGCTCTAGAAGTGATAGCGTCGCAGGCGACGACAGCGAGGAAGAAGACGATGATGATTGGGAAGGCGTCGAGAGCACGGAACTCGATG
Source organism: Camelina hispida (assembly GCA_023657505.1). Taxonomy (NCBI): domain Eukaryota; kingdom Viridiplantae; phylum Streptophyta; class Magnoliopsida; order Brassicales; family Brassicaceae; genus Camelina; species Camelina hispida. The sequence goes on along the minus strand of CP094635.1, from coordinate 7,840,348 downwards.
AGGCTTTCAGCGCCGCCACTCTTTTCGTCACTACCGCCGCTTCAGATCGGCTTTCGCAGAAGGTACCTAGCGATGTGCAGCAGCAGCTTTACGGATTGTATAAAATTGCTACGGAAGGGCCCTGTACTGCTCCTCAGCCTTCTGCTCTCAAGATGACTGCTCGTGCCAAGTGGTATCTCTCTCTCTGTTTTGTGCCATTAGCTTCTATGTTTGAGAATGATTTGAGTCAGAAATTTGAGGTTTTTATGGTTGTTTCGTGTATCATGTTATGGAATACAGTAAGAATAGATGATGTGGTTTCGTTGCTGTAACTATTGATTGTTCATTGTTTTGGTTTCATGATTGTGGTTTGGTTTCGTGTTATTAGATTGATGATCTTCTTTTATATCAGGCAAGCATGGCAGAAACTGGGTGCTATGCCTCCTGAAGAAGCGATGGAGAAGTATATTGAGATTGTCACTCAGCTTTACCCAACTTGGTTAGACGGTGGCGTGGTAGAAATCTTGTTTTCCCTCTTATTTATTTTCATTTTGTTGCTTCTTATTTTTATCCTCTGGACCTGTTCATGTGGATCTTCTCTAACAGAAAGCTGGAAGTGGGGGTGGGGATGATGCAGCCTCCAATTCAAGAGGAACCATGGGGCCAGGGCCAGTTTTTAGCTCATTGGTTTATGAAGAGGAATCTGAAAATGAGTTGTAAGGTTCTCTTCTTGTGTTATTATTATGTGTTTTACTTCCTTTTTCCTTGTGTTCTCTGTTTGGTTGCTGATTGTCTAGATAAGATATATATATCGTAATTTTCACCTATGGAAAATAAAAGATTCATATCAGGTTATATGTATCATTATCGTCTCATGCTAGCTACAACAATGTTTTGTTGGTGGAATGGCTACAATTGTCTCATGGCAACGTTTTGGAACTCTGAATGGAACACTGATCCTCTGCTCACTAATTCTTGCATCTTCAATTGTATTATCTCTCAGGAAGATTGATGCCATCCACGCATTTGCTAGAGAAGGAGAAGTCGATAATTTGCTGAAAAGCATTGAAAGCGGCATTCCTGTAAATGCAAAGGGTTAGTTCTCTGTTTGTTAATTTTGTTTCTTGGAAGTTTATTCTCGTGATGTTGGATTTTCTCTCTAATTTTCCGTGAACTGCAGACAGTGAAGGTCGCACACCGTTGCACTGGGCTATAGACCGTGGCCACTTCAACATCGCCAAAGTTCTTGTCGATAAGAACGCCGATGTGAATGCTAAGGTGAAGAAAGAGACATTCCTACCCGTGCAACAAGTATCAACTTCTATATTTATGTGTTTTGTTTATTGTGTTAAACAGGACAATGAAGGCCAAACCCCTTTGCATTATGCTGTTGTATGCGACAGAGAAGCCATCGCTGAGTTTCTGGTGAAGAAGAAAGCTAATACAGCTGCTAAAGATGATGACGGAAACTCTCCGCTCGATCTCTGTGAATCAGACTGGCCCTGGATCCGAGATACTGCAAAACAGACAGACTAAACAAATACTAACCACGTCTTCTCTAATTCCTCAATGTATATGATCAAGTGACTTAGTAAGAAGGCTTTTCTTTGCGTCAAACTTTTCTCTCATCCTTACCATATCGTTTCAACACTAAAATCACTTGGATGTTCCGAAGTCTTGTTCTTTAATTTCTTCTTCTTTTGCAATAATCGTTTGTTCCTTCAGGCTTTGTAACATCGTAACCGGTTTTATTGGTTTGCTATATATAAAACACATATTATATAGAGAGAGGGAGAGTCATAGGATTCTCAACAAAGGAATAACCGACTTTGGCGGCTAAAAAACGGTTGATAGAACATAAATTAATGAGTTAATCGATTACCTCAATAAAGAAAAAAAAAAACAAAACAAAAAAAGAACTTTGCAATCTTCGTTGCCCTTTCATTTTTTCTCCATAGAACCCCACCTTTGGCTACCGGAAAATGGCCAAGGTGGTGGTTTACGTCCTACTAACCGTCGCCTTCATCTTCCTCATACTCCTTGCTCCGAGAAAACAAAAACAGACAGAATCTATCGAGGGTCTTATAAGCCGCCGTATTGGGCGCAGGCTTGAACTGCCTGTGTTTGACCCTCTGGTAACCCGGATTGAGAGGTTGTCTCATGAGAAAGAAGCTGGTACAAATAATACCGTGGAGGCTGCGAAGGAGGACAAAGATGATACGTTTGCAGAGTATTTTGTACAAGAAAGGAGGCTTAACACGACAATGAGGATCAAATTCTTGTTTCCTCTGCTTGACGCATCACCAAGAGATGGGTTTGTGAGCTTGAAAGAGCTTCAAACATGGATGATGCAGCAGACAGAAGACAACATGGGTTATAGAACCGCCAACGAGCTCGAACTACAAGATAAGGACAAGGATGGTGTCATAACCTTTGAAGAATACCTGCCTCAATTCTCTAAGCAAGACATTGGTAATTGATTATATTAACTTTTGCGTATTTTCATATTTTTTTTCAAGATCTTTCTTGTTAATTATGCAATGAACAATGATGAAACGAATACAGAGAGAAACGAGAAGGGTCACGGTGAAGCTGGTTGGTGGATGGAGAAATTCAAGAATTCAGATTTTGACCATAATGGCTCTCTCGACATTGAAGAGTTCAACAAGTAAATTCATTTAATATTTTCAAAAATAACTCTTTTTCATATATAAATATTTCAGAAATAATAATATAAATCAATTTACATGCAGTTTCTTGCACCCTGAAGACAGCAGAAACGGAGATATTCAAAGATGGGTTCTAAACGAGCGAATGACGTAAGCATTCGTGATATAATATGGTCGTTTCAAATGAGATGATCAATGTAGGTTTAATTAACTAGAAAAGACGTGTTGTTTGATATAAAAAATATAGGGGCATGGACACGAACGGTGATGGGAAGCTAGAGTACAAAGAGTTTGTAGAGAACGCATACGAAATGTACAAAGAGTTCGCAAAGTTCGAGAAGGAGGAGGATGAAAGTGTGCCAACGCCTCAGCTTCTGTTCGCAGAGCTGGACAGAGACAAAGACAGGTTCCTCGTGGCTGATGAGCTTCGGCCCATTTTGCATTATCTTCAACCTGGTGAGATGAGTTACGCCAAATACTATTCTACTTTCCTTTGTCACGAGGTCAGTCTTTCTCTCTCTCTCTCAACCTAGCTATATCTTTATCTTAATTTTTCTTTCTCATAACTTTGAAAAAACTCTAATCGTGTATGTATATGTTATTTTCTAATCCGATTTAACGCACATTAATTGGTAAAAAAATAAACATTGATGATGTGAAATCAACTATATATGTCCAAGTAGATGTGTATATATATTACTCCTATTAACGTCCAATACTTTATTCTATTTTATTTTTGTAGGCGGATGAGGATAAAGATGGTAAACTATCACTCGAAGAGATGTTGCACCATGAAGATGTGTTTTACAAGGCAGTACATCACGAAGGCTTGGACGACGAAGACTATTTTGATCATGATGAACTCTAGCTAATTCTTTTTTTTTGTGTTTTCCTTCAAATTTTAATCACAATTTTTTGCCGTTTAATTTACTTCTTAATTCATCTCGTCTAGATTGGTTGTCTTAAGGCTACGAGATTACGGGCATAAGCTCCACCATGGTTACGTTGATAAATAACTTTTGAAGAGTGCACAATGCACATTGTCCTACGTGACTTTTGATAGAGCTAACTAGTCTTGTTTATAACTATTGTATATATTTTATTAATCAATTTGCGTTTGCATATAATGGGACAGAGATAGCTAACATACTTTTTTCAGTAACAATAGTTCTAAATCACATTCATAGAGGTTTTTCAGTAACAATAGTTCTAAATCACATTCATAGAGGTTTTTCAGTAACAATAGTTCTAAATCACACTCAACCACGATCTAGTGGTATCGTTGTAACACTTTAGTATTGAATCATCAGAGATCAAGCAATTGAATTATGAAATTATATAGACTAAATATATCTAAGACAATGTAAACGTTTGTGAAACTCAATAACTATCAAAAACTGAAAAGTAAACAAGTGGTTTAAAACAAAAGAGAAACATTGGGCGAAGAGAATCATTAGAGAATGTGATCATGAATTTAGATGATTAGATAGGGATGCATTAGACATCGTTATAGAACTCAAATCATGGTTGTAAAGCTAACCCGCTCTCGCAGCGTTAATTTTCTAAGCAATAAACTTACTAAACCTTAAACTCTCATTTGAATCTAGCAAACCAAGCAAGCATTAACAAGTTCAGGTTTGATTAGTTCACAAGGTGCCTTAATTTCAACTCTCGTTAGCTAAGGGTCACCTTGCTCACCTATGTTCTTTCCAGCAAGTCAACACCACTTTTGGTGTCTCGATGAATTAAGCCTAAGATCAAAAACTGGGTAGCTAGTCTAGTTTCAGCGTTAAGAACAACAATATACGAAGAACAAAATAAATCAATCACAAATCTAACACACCTACATTAGTTATTCATAAACCCCTTTTGAAACTCGAAACCCAATTTAGAAACTACTCAAATATGGAAAAACAGAAACAACAAATCAAGGATGAAGAAAACATAATTGAATTGCAAAAGAAAATAAAAGAAGGATTCAGATTTCTTCTCCAAAGTGTTATAAAGGACTAGGTACCAACCCGCACATAGTGCGGTATAAACCGATTCAAATAAAAATTATGAATAATATTATTATTTAAGATTTAATATTTGTTTGTATAAACAAAATCGGTAAGTAAAGTTTACTTTTTTTGCTTATTCAAGTCTGCGTTTATTTCGTGTAAAAATACGTTTCATCCGTGAATATTTAAACGTGAAAAAAAAAAATTTCAACCTAGTAGAGAAAGTTTTGATGTATTTTTGTGTTTTTAAAATCAAATTCACATCTTTTATGGTTCACATGGTTATCTACATCACTATGCCATTTAATAGATAAAGAAATATTTTTTAGACTAACTGATTAATTTAAACTAATTCTAACTGTAAAAATGCAATAAGAAAAACTGTATAAAAGTGGTAAATAATCAAAAAGTGTAGTTTTTTTTTGTCATCATTGAATCGACAAGGCCCGATTCATAGTCAATCCCTACAACGTGGGGTAACGCGACTTCGTGGAGTCGAACTCCGGTGGGATCGGTCGCAGAGGTGGTGCTGTAACCACTTGACTAAAGACACTTATAGGGAAAAATGATTGTCTAGAGTTATCAAAAAATTCAATAACATGGATACCATGTTAAGATTGCTGAGTCACATATTTTTAAATAGTCATTTATATTTTTAAATGGGAGAAAAATGTTTTGTTTTTCAAAAATTTAAATTGGTGAATAGTTATAAGATTGTTTGTGAAATATTATTTATTTTTAAGATTCTATTGTAATAAATCAATTTTAAATATACTTGAATAGTTATAGTATTTTTTTTAAACTGGAGAATAAGTTTTGCATTTCAAAAAGTTAAATAGATGAATAAGCTTAAATTGTTTGTGGTATGTAATTTATTTTTATAATTATTGTGATAATTTATTCAATTAAGTTTTCTAAATATAATTGAATAGTCATCAGACTTTTCAAAATAGGAGAATAACTTTAGCATTTCAAAAATTTAATGAATTGTTTATATATTTTTGTGAAATGTAATTTACTTTTAAGAATTAAATAGGTTATGAAAGTGATAATTAATACATTTTTGGATTTTAATAGTTGACTAAATCTTTCATTTTTAAAAACTAAAAGAAAAAAACATTGTCTCATACAGTAAAACATCCATAAATTAATATAGTTGGGACCAAGACATTTTATTAATTTATGGTGATATTAATAAAATGAATTAATAGATATAGTTTTAATTGTTTAAATTTTTAAAAATTATGAATTGAGACAATTTTAGCAAAATAAGATTAAATTTTCGAATGTTGTAAATTTTATGGTTTAGGAATTGAACTTGTAATATTTAGAAAACATTATTGACAATCAATTACAAATACTATACACAAATTGACTTATACACATGACATACATAAATTCAAATTTATGATTAATAATATCAATTTTCCTATTTTAATAATCTGTCAAATTATCAAATTCTAAATGATGCATATCTAAAAATTGAAAACTTTAAAATTTAACTACTTTTATGATATGTTATAAATTATTTTAGAGATATCATTATAGTTTAAAAATACAACATTACAATTGTTCTATAGAAATCAGCTTTAGGAGAAACATACACTATTTATCAGTATATATATATATATATGTGTGTGTGTGTAAATTTACATGATTATTAATTTATGATATTATTGGACCCATATTTTACATGAAGATTTCAAAAAAAATTATTATCTTATTATATTTTACATTAATTTTGTTAATTTTTATACTGGCCCGATTTGGGACAAGTAAAATTTATTAATTTATAGAGAATTAATTTATAGAGGTTTTACTGTATATTTTAATGATATATTTATATAAATAATAATGACTTAATGAGAAGTGGGAACATATTAAAAAGTTAGAAGAGCTCTGTGAGTGCGACACATCAGCTTTTGGGTGAGAGTGTTTCTCTATTAATATATAGGGGATTAGAGATCTTCTCCCAAAGCTTAAAAGTGCTCAAAGGCTGCGTAGAATCAAAGTTATCTTTCTCAGGCCGAGCCTCTAGCTTAGATACTAAAATAAAATCCTAAAAGTCGTTTAAAAAGAAAAAGATAAAGTTGTTTCGGGTACGGGACCGGTCGATCCCAAGTGAGGACCGATCGATCTTGGGTGCTTTTTCTGCGTTTGTTCCATCTGTTTGCTAGTTTGATCAGTCTTCACCAAATTAGCTCCAGATGCATGTTTTCATCCTAAAACACTCAGTTTCCTTCCAAAGTAATCTAAAACGGTCCTGTTTAGCATCTCATCGCTGCGACAGCGATCAAAACTAGAAAAGTAGAAGAAAATAAGAGAGAGAAACTTAGATCCCTCTTCAATTTAGTCACAGCGACTGGTTTTAGCACAGTTTATCAGTCGCTAAAAATAACAGCGGCAGCTTCTCCGGAACTAGCGACGAAAATTCCATCTTCTGTGACTGTATTTTTTCAGATCAACTTGATTTTTGCCTTTGTCGACGTCTTTTTTTTTCGGTCGCCGTCGCTATTGCAGCGATTAGATAACAAAGAGGGTCAATCTGTACAGACTCACAAAAGACTAAAAAGATTGTAAAAGTGCACTTTAACTTGTTAAAAGACTCAAAACAAATGTAAAAACTATTGTTAAAACTTTATAAAATACAGAGACACATTGGGGTGTATGACCAAAAAGAGAAGATGTGTTAGACCCCAATGTGTCTCTGTATAAGAGTATGGATAGTAGAATTGATATAACTCAGCATTTTCTTGGATCTTTGCGGAATATAAGAGTATGGATAGTAGAATTGATTTTTAAAAAATCAGTGTTACTTAAAAATAAATATGTATATCTAATTTCACGTTACTGGTTTTTTTCATTTCAGGTTTGATTCAATCTTGAAATTTTTCACAAAAATTATTAATAGGGCAAATGTCTATAAATTAAGAGCGTTGCTGTTTATTTATTAAATGTTAATATCAATTTAGGTGTTTAAACTTGATAATATCTAAAATATTGATTTGACCGTCAGATCATTAAATTTCATCTTTGTGAAATTATACTCTCTTTGTCTCACAAAGAGTGTTAATTTAACACATTTCATACAAATTAAGAAAACATTAAAATATATATATATGCCCTTATTTAATAAGTTGTGTTTAATGGGTTAATTCAGTTATAGAGTAAGGGTAAAACTAGGAAATCTAATGTAAAAGATACATTGAAAATCTAAAATAATGCATTGGAATTGTAAAGTGATACTCTATGTGAAACAAAGAAAAATCTCTAAACTGACACTCTTTGTGAAACAGAAAGAGTATTATTTTTGTATGGAATGCTAAAACATATTTCACAGAGATATTTTTTTCAATATATATCCAGAAAAAAAAAGTAGTAGCTCAAAATTTGAAACCACACCAACTGTGGCATAAGCCATGCGCTTCTTTCCTATTAATTTTGGTCATCGACGACATTTAACGTCCCAACTACCCACAACTGTTCACTTTTGAAACATCAGGGTGGGTAAGAGTACGGATATTTATAGTTCCCTATATGCAACTATAAAAAAAAATGTAAACTATATAATCTAATCATAGGGCACCAATTTTAATATATAGTATCTTTTAGTATAAATATAACTCATCACCTCACTCTCGAAACAGACACCAAAGCCGTTTAAAAAAGTGGGAAAGAAATAAAACAGAGTCATAATGGGATCTTTGGCTGAGACACAGTTCATTCCGGCAAAAATCTCCGACGAAGAAGCCAACCTCTTTGCTATGCAGCTCGCCGGGGCCACCGTGCTTCCGATGGTTCTAACATCGGCGTTAGAGCTTGACCTGCTCGAGATCATATCCAAGAACGCCGGTCTCGCTGGCGGGCAACTGTCCCCCTCCGAGATAGCTTCCCATCTTCCGACCAAGAACCCTGATGCTCCAGTCATGGTCGACCGGATCCTCCGGTTGCTTGCGGCTTACTCTATCTTGACCTGCTCTGTTCGTAAGCTTATTGATGGCGGCGTGGAGCGTCTGTATGGACTGAAACCAGTCTGCAAGTACCTGACTAAGAACGAACGCGGAGTCTCACTTGCTGCACTCTGTCATTTGAACAGAGACAGAGTCTTTATGGAGAGCTGGTAAATTGTTCTAACCTTTTCTAACTCAACACTAAGAAACATTTAAGATGAGATGAATGAAATATGTGTGTATACACGCAGGTACCATTTGAAAGATGCTGTTCTTGAAGGCGGAGTTCCATTCGACAAGGCATTTGGTATGGACGCTTTCGAGTACCAGGGGGTCGACCCGAGATTTAACAAAGTGTTCAACAATGGAATGTCCAACCACACAACCATCGTCATGACTAAGATTCTGGAAACATACAACGGCTTTGAGGGTTTGTCTTCATTGGTAGATGTTGGTGGTGGCATTGGAGTCACTCTCCGTATGATTGTATCCAAGCACCCACACATCAAAGGCATTCTTTATGATCTCCCTCATGTCATTACGGAAGCCATATCCTATCCTGGTATACATATTTATGCTTCTCTTTTTAAGTATTCCGATATGTTTTCATGGAAAGTTTAATGTCCTAAGATTGACTTTGAGGTGGGTGTTTTGTCGGATGATTTAGGTATTGAACATATTGGGGGAGATATGTTTGTGAATGTTCCTGAAGCAGATGCCATCTTCATGAAGGTTGGTAAACTAGTCCTATTTTGATTCTTGGTAACAATTTTATAACAACTATTGTCAGCATAGCTATTAATCATAAAACATGTACACATATGACAGTGGATATGTCATGATTGGAGCGATCTTCACTGTTTGAAATTTCTGAAGAACTGCTACAAAGCGCTCCCAGACAACGGTAAAATGATAGTGGCAGAATCTTTACTTCCGGTGGTGCCAGACTCGAGCCTCATGACAAAAGAAGTTGTCCACATGGACTGCCTCATGTTGGCTCACAACCCCGGAGGTAAAGAACGAACTGAGGAGGAATTTGAGGCCTTGGCCAAAGCTTCTGGCTTCCAGGGATTCCAAGTTGTTTGCAGAGCCTACGGTACTCACATCATGGAATTCCTCAAGAATATATGAATGTGTGAAATATAAACGAACGTTTCTTTTGTCTCCTTTTTGCTTACAGAGTTTCGTTTACATCTCCATGGTTAATATCTTATCTCTCTTTGGTAATCATATCACTATGTATGTCATTGTTGTTTTTGCTGGAAGCTGCATTTCTTTGTATGTAATTGTAAATTCAACGCTTGTGAAAGTGTTGATATATAAGATACAAAGCTGGTTTTGTTTCTGAGGTATTTTCATAACTCCATTTCTATGGGTAGACTAGAGAGTTAGACATAGTTACATGTTTTATATACACTAAAGAAAGAGACGAATGTTCAATTCACTTAAGATAGATACGAAGACACCCATATGCCAACAGTAACTAAACCAATAGTCGCTGCAGCCTGAACAAGTTCAACCACCACGTTTTGTCGCTGCGCAGGAAGATTCTTCCACTCTGTTCTTCTGTTATTGCAAAAATCAAAACAAAAACACGTTAAGAGTATATATGAATTAGATAAATTAATAGATTGTCTATATAGAGGTTTCAAGTAGTAGTGGAAAAGAACCCCCTACCCTAGATCAGCAATGATGATGCTGATGTTGTCCTGAGATCGTCGGTCCTGAAACGTGGGAAGAAAATCATCAAACTGTCAGTTTTGGGTTCCTAAATATGTGAGCCCTGAGGAGAGTTTTTCGTTATTTACCAGAGCTACTTGCGCAAGAGATTCACAAGCAAGCTGTTACAAACGTACATTCAGGAGTTCAGCCTTATAGTATAGCATACATGTGTTGTAAAAGAAACTAACTGATAAAAAGATTAAAGAAATCTTGCCTGCACATTTCCATGTTTCCGAAGCTGATCCCTTACGTAACTAACCACATCTGAACTGCATCAGCGAAACATTGATCACTGTAAGCTCTGAACTTCTCTGCATATGATTGAATGGGGAAAAAGGGGTTAAAGAAAAAAGCGAAACCTTTTCATGTAGTCCCATAATCCATCAGAAGCTAAAATAATGAATTCCACATCCGATGTAATAGGTACTTGGAAGATATCTGGAGTTGCGACAACCATGTCTCCTTTAAACTCGATTCTGAGAATTTATTTAATCGACAAAATCAGAACATAGATATCATTCGTGAAAGTAGAAACAGCTTTGAAATAGTTCAGTACCTCGAAACAAACTTCTCAGACCATCTTCCTTCATCAACACCTTTCTTTAACATCCTGTGTATATAAACTTATATGAGCAATGATGCAGCATAAAAGAACATAGAGAATAAGAGCAATTTGTAAGAAGAGAAAGAACCCAACTCATCCTTCTTTGTCTTGAACCGGATGTCACCAAAAGCACGGGATACAGCTATGTCTCCACAAATCCTTCCATTGACAATCTAATTGAATGAAAGAGCAAGACAATCCATTATTAAGCCAAGTCCTCACAAGCAAAGTCAGTGAGAATTTTGTTAAAAATGGAAAAAATAAGAAGACACACACCCATCCACCTGCTTCTTTAATCCTTTTCATTTCCTGGATAGCTGCCTTACTGCTTCCATATGGCCGATGATAATCAGTCAATTCCTCGATTTTCCCAGATCGAGATAAAACCTATTTCAATCCATCGACAAAGAAATACTTCATACATGAACATGACCAAGTCACAATGCTTCATGGATAAAAAAACTCCACAACTAGTTACTAAGAAGAAGGCTTACTGCGCAAGAATCACCAATATGTGCAATGAAAGAAACATCATTTCTAATGAACATTACAGTGGCTGTTGAACCTGATTCGTCTTCTTCTTCACCGTTTGCTTCTAGCCTGGTGGTGGAAACGTATAAAGATGAATCATTTCTCACACCAAAACCATAATAATTGATTCATACCCTAAGGAATTAAGCTAAAATTGAATTTCACCATTTGAGCAAATTACGATCAACGCTTTCAAATGCTTTAATCAAAGCTTCCTTGATTGCAGCGAGATCACCTCCATTTAACAACGATCCAGCTTTCAATGCTCCAACACACTCCTTATACAGCTCTTCCCTGTCATCACCATCATCATCACCATCGAAACCCTAGAAAAACAGAGCTTGCATGACAAGTTAGTTTACCTAAGGAATTTGACAGAGGACGATCCAGCGTGGCCGTCGAAAACCGCGGCGTATGAGAAGTTATCAAGAGCATCGGAACGGATGACGATGTCGTCCTCCATTTCCTCTCTGAATCCTTGAACGCTAGTGTAACCCCATCGAATCGGCGTCACTCCCGCCATTGACGACGGCGCGTCGATCGCGATCGCGGAGCAACAACGGTGGTGACGACGGCGACCATACGTGGGATAGACGATAAGGCCACCGCCAGCGTCGGCGGAAGGATAGCTTGAGTGGCGGAGGAGGTTGTTGGAGTGAAAGGGATGAAGATGCGGTCTCAGAAGCGCCATGACTCAGTGAGTCAGGCAAAGCGAGTTAAGTAGTAGAAGAAAGAGAAAAAAAAAATCAAAAGAGTGTCTTTACGGTTAGTGGCCGTGGATTTTCGTAAAAAGAAAATAATATCTAAGAAAGATAAGAGAATCATCAACGCGGCGGGCCTCTTAACTGACTTAACGGTCCAATTTTTAAAGATGGGCTTAGGCCCGAGAAGCAGTATCAATCAACTTTTATTGCTTTCCTTTTTAGGAAAAGTTTGTAACATGCAAATGGTTTACCCTTGAATCACATAATCACAAAGAAGCAGTGAAAGTTCAAGGTTTAATATGGTAAAAAGTAATCTGTAGTAATTATTTTTCTCATGTCTGTTAAATGATATGGTGTATACAGAAGGATATTAATTAGTTCATAATTAACCATATATTAAAAATAATTATGAAGAGATTCAGCTTAAATATTGGAAGAACTCATCCTTGGAAGATTCTCTTGCCTACTACGCCTCCATGGAATCACTTGCTTAAATCCTTGGTAAACCCTTGCCTGCATTTAAAAAAATATATATATATATGTATTTAATCAAAATGAGCCTAAATATAAATTCATTCATTCACAAACCAAACGAAGAAGATTATTAATAGTAACCCCATACTATATAGGGCATATAAAGATAAGAGTAACCAAAGACTTTTTAAGAAGTCTATACACTTTAAAAGGAAAGTTACTCAAATACCAAAAACGTTGAAATTATGTTTTGAAATATAGAGTAGTCATTAAATAAAGTTTGAATTTTTGTGATAAAATGGTTGGGATTTTGGAATAACGTAAGAAATGTAATTAGACAACTAAAAGAACGAGACTTAATAACAGTAAAAGGTGACAATGAGTCAAAACATGTGTTCCAAAAACTTACCAAGAACTGCGATTTGGACTGAGAAAGATTCAAGAGGCTTCCTTTTCTTTTGACCCTACTGATCTTCACCGTTGTTCCGCCTCCGCCGCCATCTTCGCAGCAGCGCCCATTCTTGGAACGTGAAAAGTCGGATCTACCCTCAGAGTCTTTTTCGCTTCTCCTTATCACCGATAAAGACTGGCGAGGTATATCGTAAGGACCATGGAGAACTGTGGTCGGAGATGGCTCATTCTCGGCTGGAAAAAACAGCCTCGGTGGAAGCTCAAGGCACCTTACCACTGCTCCTCCTTCTCCGGGGTTATGCTTGGACGCCGGAGGTTTGTTCTCATCGGAGACGCGAGGCTTTCCGGGAGCTTCCTCCCATAGAAACGGGACCGATCCGGCGATGTTCACAGGTGGTGTCGCTAGGCCAGGAGTCTCACATGCTCTATTAAGTGGAATCGAGAACAGAGGAAGCTTAGGAGTCGCACAGAACCGTTCTTGATCATCACATTCAAACTCCATCACTTTCTTTGACGTTATATGAAATGGGTTGGGATTTAAATAGAGAAAAAGGTAACTTCTTGTTTTCGTCCGAATAATATGGACGAGCACACAAAAAAAAAAAAGGAAAAGAGTTGGGTGAATAATGTGAGGAAGTGTTATAGTATTTGATGAAGTGTTGAATAGAAAAATTAAATAAAACGCTCCTATTGTGGCGCTTCTTATTCACGAGAGATATCCCAAAGAGAAGAGATGAAAAAAATAATACTATTACAAAGTGAGTGGGTGGTCCTACGTTACGATTTTTTAACGTTGGGGGTCCTTTCGAATTTCATGTCGAGCCTTTATTGCTAAAAATAATACCATTATTAATTGTTATTGCAAAACCAAAAAAAAAAAAAAAGAACAATAAAAACCAAGACTGCAATGGTGGTACTGGTAACAATAAATGTAATAGCTATGGCTATGTACTGCCTATGTGTTCTGAAGAAGTCTTTATCGTCGACAAAAAGAAAATATCTTATTCTCTCAATTGACCATTATAGAGTTTTGAGTTTTGACCATTATAGTGTTTCCTTAGATATATATGTGAGTTATGGACTGCGTAGTTGATCATCGTATATAAATGATATATCCCATGAAAGCTAAGTAAATTATGACTAGACATTTAATCAACGGGTCATGTTAGTGTTGTCACTGCTTATTACACATATTTGAATTCATTCGTACAGTATATTTCAATGATAAACTTCGATTGTGTAAGTACGCGTTGAAATAGAAGTGGTGGAATAAGAAAAGTGACTTAAACGTCGATTGTTTAGAAGATTTGAATGGGTTTATCCAGCTAGATCGACCGTCAAAGGTGAACACGATCATGACTATATAGGTCACATTTACGATAAACTTGGAATGTGATAAGTGTAGAAAGAAACAGAGAGAACAGAGGAGGAGAAAGATTGATTCTATTTGATATTCAATCAGTTGGTTGCGTTACATTGGCAAGTTCCTTTTTATATGAGGATACAAGAGTTTAACCTAGGTTCTAGGATCTTCCAAACACTCTTTACGTGGCATCACTATCTTCACACGATTCAAGCACGGCAAAACGGTTCATTGTAAGCTTTGCCGTACTCTCTGCAACTGATGGCGACCTTGTCTCTTTGTCATGTATTGCAGGTGTACGTTGAGCGATTGTGGACTTTGGGAAGAAGTTGGGCCGTGGTCCCAACAGGCCTTTTTGCAAAGATACATTGATTTGGGCCTTGTTCTTCACACTCCCCCGCAAACTTGGAGTCGGTGGCACGCTGACGCCAAGTTTGTGACGAAGGATCTCAAATGATCTTTGAGGAAGTGATTTAGTGAAGATATCTGCGAGCTGAGCATCCGCAGGTATGTGATGAACGGTGATGTTCCCAAAGGCAACTTGTTCACGGACATAGTGATAATGTGTTGCGAAGTGTTTGGTTCGGGCGTGGAAACTGGGATTGGCTGTGAGGTAAACCGCAGACAAGTTGTCACAGTACAAGTCTGGTGTTGCAGATAACTTTACTCCCAAGTCTTGAAGAAGATTGACAAACCAAGTTATTTCAGAGGTAGCTTCAGACATTGCTCTATACTCAGCTTCGGTGGAGCTTTTGGAGACTGTATCTTGTTTCTTTGATGACCAAGAAATTAGATTCTGACCAAGAAAGGTGCAGAAACCCCCTGTTGAGCGACTGGATTTTACACAGCCTGCATAGTCACTGTCGCTAAAGGCTGTAAGCTTTGAGTTTGAGTCCCTATTAAAGGAGATCCCCATAGTACTGGTCCCCTTTATATATCGCAGAATGCGTTTTAGGAGGTTGAAGTCAGAGATGGAGGGGTCATGCATCTTCTGACAAACATAATTAACTGAGAACTGGAGGTCTGGTCTTGTTAAGGTCAAGTACTGCAGACGCCCAGCTAGACTGCGAAAGTATTTTGGGTTGGCGAATGGTGGAGATTGAGCTAATTGTCCGGACTTTTGCACCTTGCGTGTGAGCTTTTGAGGGAGAGGTGTTGAAACATAGGCACAAGATGACATTCCAGCAACTGCTAACAAGTCTTCTGCATATTTTTGTTGCGACAAGAACATTCCACCTTCATGATATTGGATTTGAATGCCTAGGAAATAGTGAAGCTTTCCCAAGTCTTTCATTCTAAATTGTGTGTTGAGCTTATTGAGAAGATCAGTGAGAAGTTCTGAGGAGTTTCCTGTAATGGCCATATCATCAACATAAAGCAACAACATAATGACATTTTTACCTTTGAAGCAGACAAACAGAGACGGATCTCTTAAGCTGCAGGTGAAGCCAAAGTCGAGTAAGAAGTTGCTGAATTTATCGAACCAAGCCCTTGGTGACTGCTTGAGACCGTAGAGCGATTTGTGTAGAAGACAAACATGATCAGGATAGTTCTTATCAACAAATCCTGCAGGCTGTTTCATATAAACAGTCTCTGTGAGATCTCCATGGAGAAAGGCGTTTTTAACGTCCATCTGCTTGACTTCCCAGTTCCTTGTTGTAGCAAAATGTAACACTGCTCGGACTGTTGCAGTACGGACAACAGGGCTGTAAGTTTCAAGGTAGTCGATACCTTCTTCTTGTTTGAATCCTTGAGCAACCAAGCGAGCTTTAAATTTGTCCAAGGAGCCATCTGCATTGAGTTTGACCCTGAACACCCATTTGGAACCTAATACGTGCATATCAGGTGTGTGTGGAACCAATGAGAAAGTGTTTGCCTCTTTACAGTTTCCCATTTCCTCATTCATTGCAGCTGTCCAATATGGATCCTTTAAAGCTGCTGTGACAGTTTCAGGTTTTGGATACGAGACTTTTTGTGTGAGTAAAGCATATCTCGGATTCGGTTTGGAGATTCCTGCTTTGGAGCGAGTTTCCATTGGATGAATCGAAGTTGAAGGATTAGTTGCAGGGAGATTGGAGTCTGTTGTTGGAACATCGTTTTCTACCGAGTTTTGCACACTGGGAGCTGATGGCTGAGAGCTGTTGCCTATAGGAACAAGATCGAAGCTTGCCGTACACTCAGGACTCTCATCATCAGACAAGTGTGAAGACTCAGCAGAAACTTCGTTAATAGTTGTTGTTGATATCGCACTTGTCTCTGCTGGAATTAATGATGAAGTCGAGACTGCAGGTGGAACATTTATGATTGAAACGGGTGTGGAAGGAGCAGAAATAGAATGTGCTTCTTGAGCAGACTCAGAGGAAGTTGAGTTGTGAGGAAGCTGTTTAAGCCAAGCTGTATAGAGAGGAGTAGGTGCTGATTGTCGCAATTTGTTGTATGAATTTGCAAAAGGGAAGATCGTTTCATCGAAGATAACATGACGACTGATGTAAATGCGTCCAGTTGGAGGATAAAGGCACCTGTAGCCTTTAAATTTCTCAGTGTAGCCAAGAAATACACACCGTAGGGAGCGCGGGTCGAACTTATTTTGAGCATATGCTCGCAAGGTAGGGAAGCAGGCACAACCAAAGGTTCTTAAGGCAGAGTATACTGGTGGTTTGCTAAAGAGTGCTTCATAAGGACTGATATTACTTTTAAGGGAGCTAGTAGGTAGAAGATTTGAGAGGAAGTTGGAGGTAAAGAAAGCCTCTACCCAATAACTCTGTGGTGTAGCACTCTGAAACATCAAGGTGAGAGCCATTTCTGTCAGTTGTCTATGCTTTCTCTCTGCTATTCCATTTTGCTCAGGTGTATGCGGACAAGAGATCAAGTGTTGTATGCCAGCTTCTTGAAGATGAGATAAAAATCTGTGACTTATGAATTCTCCACCTCCATCTGATTGAAATGTGCAAATTTTTGTTTGCAACAGATTCTCGACCAAATGTTGATACTTGATGAAGATAGAGCAGAAATCAGATTTTTTCTTTAGAGGATATAACCAACAATATCTTGAGTAATTGTCAATAAACACTGCATAAAATCTGAAACCTTGAACAGATGAAACAGGAGAAGGACCCCAGAGATCACAATGAATTCTCTCTAGAGGTCTTGAAGCAACAAAAGAAGAAGAACTAAAAGGCAATCTTGAACTCTTCCCAATCTGACATGATTCACACACCTTATTGGTACTTTTATTGACTTGGATTGCTTTATTTGCAGAGAGAAGCTTAAGAACTTGTGAATTAGGATGTCCCAACCTCTGGTGCCAGACTTCATCACTTGTTTTGATTTGTCTTGTGGAGTAAAGCACCTGAAACTTTGGATCATCCAGTTTATAGAGTCCATCATTTTCCTTTCCCTTTGTCAAGACCTTGCGAGTTTCCTTGTCCTTAATCACAACATCAATATCATCAAATGTGATAGCACATGGGTAGTCTTTAGTCAATTTAGAGACTGACAGTAATGATTTTGCGATTTCAGGACACACTAAGACATCTTTAAGGGGAAGATTACCTGATGTTGAGGGGAGATTAGCTGATCCAACGTGAGTGATAGGAAGGAAATTTCCATCACTCGCCATTACTACGTCACTTCCGTGATATGGTTGAGACTGTTGCAGTCGTTGTGTGGAGCTTGTGATGTGAGCAGTGGCACCTGAGTCAGGGTACCAACTGTTGTCATCAGTGACATCCGTGATATGTAAAGCTGAGAAGGCAGCAGCACTTATCGCAGGTTGTGCCGGCTGTTGATACTCCTCATCAAATCTGTACCAACATTCAAAAGCATTGTGACCTCTTTTGTTGCAGATTTGACAAGTTGGTTTATCGCTCGTGTTGGCAGGTGTTCTAGTTGAACCAGCAGAAGAGAATTGTTGATGAAATCCACGACCGCGAGTAGAGAAGGATCCCCTGCCTCTGCCTCTGTTACCTCGACCGCGAAAACCTGAAGTTCTTGAGGTATGAAAGGCGAGATGTGGTGAGATTTCAGTTGAGGCAGAGTAGCCTTGGATTCTATCATCATAGCCAGTAAGACGAGATATCACGTTGTCATAAGTAGGTGCAGGGGAACGATCCATAGAGTCTTCAATGACAGTGATAATAGGTTCGTACTCACGACTTAAAACCCTCAGTGCAGCAAAAATTTTCATTTTCTCACTAACTGGATCTCCTATGGAGGCTAGCTGGTCACAAATGTCTTTTATGCCTCTAAGATAATCAGACATGCTTTTATCAAGTTTTTCAGCATTTTGAAGACGCCTTTGAAGTTCAAATAGCCTAGAGGAGGAGGTTCTGTTGAAATGAGAGATTAGTGTTTCCCATACCTCTCTAGCAGTTGTAGAACCAACGACGAGTCGAAGAACGTTCTCTGTCATGGAGCCAAGAAGCCATGCTTTTACAACTTGGTCGGATCTGGACCAGCTTTCAAAGTCTGGGTTGAGTATATCTTCTACTTTTCCGACATTGTTGTTGCGTACAGGAATCTTCTCATCTGGAGGTTTGACTGAACCGTCAACAAAACCTAGAAGAGCTTGAGTGCGGAGGAAGGACTCGAACTGCGATTTCCAAATGATATAATTTTGCTCTGTAAGTTTGATAGTTACACAGTTAGAGATGTGAAGAGAAGGAGAAGAATAGGGTTCCATGGTTCCATCCATGGCTCTGATACCATGTAGAAAGAAACAGAGAGAACAGAGGAGGAGAAAGATTGATTCTATTTGATATTCAATCAGTTGGTTGCGTTACATTGGCAAGTTCCTTTTTATATGAGGATACAAGAGTTTAACCTAGGTTCTAGGATCTTCCAAACACTCTTTACGTGGCATCACTATCTTCACACGATTCAAGCACGGCAAAACGGTTCATTGTAAGCCTTGCCGTACTCGCAACCGATGGCGACCTTGTCTCTTTGTCATGTATTGCAGGTGTACGTTGAGCGATTGTGGACTTTGGGAAGAAGTTGGGCCGTGGTCCCAACAGGCCTTTTTGCAAAGATACATTGATTTGGACCTTGTTCTTCACAATAAGAATTTTGGCTCTGTCAATATGCTATCTTAATTAAGAGGAGTTTTTCAAAGGATTTTGAGTTCTAATACTGATGACATCTACATTAAAGAAAAACTACAAAGGATACATCAGCCTTGTAAACAGAAAGAGTATCAAGGTCTCTGATAAATTATTCTACATTAAACAAATTGGTGAAAGCGAGAAATGTGATGCGTTGAAAGTCAAAGGTTGTTCTTGTCTTTGCATGAGATATGTATGAGGTAATGAGAATGGTGAAATGATATATGCATTGAAAAAGAGCGGTAAAGTTAAACAGATTTCGAGGATATTAGGCTGATCATGTTATCTTTGTGATCCTCCCAACTAAGTTGATATTTATTTTCCTGATAAAACAGAGCTTTGAGATTTCATGCAACTATATAGTCCATGCATGCATGGCCTATAACTAGCAGGACCTTGAGTTGAATGAACGTATCTGATGATTATGTGCAACGTGCTCCGTATAATCGTTATCAAGGGCTTGATTTCTTTGAAGAAACATCTAATTTTTAATCTGAATAATATCTTTAATTAGTGCAAGAATATTAAAAAAAAAGTTGCAAAAAAAGAATAATCAGCGTTACGAACTTATTTCAACTAAATCCAACCTAATGATTATGGTCCTAATTTCAGCGTTAACTATATCATCAAATAATATACAAGGATGTTGGCACTGTTGCTCATAGGGAAGCCAACAAAAAAAGCAAAGGCGTTTTCTACCGGTCTTATTGCAATGGACAACGCTCTGACAAAAGATTTGGTCATGCTGAACACGCCACTCAAACATGAGATGATCGGCACCCAAACTTTTGTTGAAATATGCATGTATATATGTCAAAATGTTTAGCTGTAACTAACTGTGCTATGACAGTTATTTTATGTAAACCACGATTACAAATTTACAGTACCAATTATGATTTTGTTCTCACCATATAATTTACATGGTTCTATGCGAGCGGAGCGACCGATCATCATTGTAACAGTAATGAATAATGTGAGACCATCTGCCCAAATAGGCCCAACTCTGTCTTAACGTAAGGCCCGATTCCCACTTTATACGTTAGACGCAACAACAACTAAAATTACAACTTTTCAGGCAAATCATGCATGATAAGGCGCTTCATTTCATGGGTTCAGTTCGATAAGGCACTTCAATCCTTGTTTTTTTTTTTTTTTGCAATCCTTGATTTTGTATTCCAAGTTCCTTAAGTAGTTTGGATACCTTGCGTTGTGAATTCAAAAGTCATATTGTAAGATTCATATAATCTACTTTTGACAATAGTATAACAGTTTTGTTATTTCTTTTAATTTTCCAACAATAGTATATAGCATACTAGAAAGTAGCCCACGCGATGCGTAATTTATGTTTGCATTATTAATTTAAAATATAAAATAAAGTAGTTATTCAATTATATATGAAATGTATACATGGAATTATTAATATATGTTTTAAAAGTAATATTCATAATAATACGGTTCAACTACAATTTTATAATTTATATATGTTATATAGTCTTTTATAGAAAAGTGATGAAAAAGAGAAAAGTTAAAGTACATATTACTAAATATGTTTGATTACAATGTATTGTTGAAATTATTTAAACAGTATGTTACTAACTTACTATAGTAATAAGACCATTACTTATAGCAAAGCCAATTAAATATGTTATTTTCTTTAAATAGTTAAGATAAATTATATTTTTTAAATATTTATATATATATTTTCAAAAATAAAAAACTGATAAATAGTCTAGAAAGGTAAGCGTAAGATCTTACTTAATTATTTTGATTGATAATTTTATGTTTTCCTATATATTAATTTTATTGTCATCATCTAAAAGTAATAGTTAACATAAAATAATATATGATAAGTCAATTTTAAAATAATTTATTAAAACGATATCACAAAACAAATATCTTATACTATAAGTTTAACCAGTTTTTATAAAAATTCTTGAAAAGAAAAGTGTGTCAAATTTAAAATATTTTTTATTTTCTATATATTGTCTCTATTTCTAATCATTTGAAAATATATAGTATAATTAACAATAAATTAAGTTTTGATATTATTGTTTTCTGTTATATCATAAGGTGATAAAGCAGTTATGTTGTGATACCATTATGTTTTTTTAGTACATATATATGTTTTAAAGACAATCAAACTGTAACTTATAAATTACTATTAAATACAAATTTAAGCTGTGTCTCTAATACAATATATATAATTATTTAATATAATGTGAGTTTTTTATATATGATTATTGAATATAATGTGAGTTTTTTTTAACTAGTCTATCATATAGTAATAGGACAATTAGTTACAGCAAAATTAATTAAATTTGGTCTGTTCGTTAAATAATTAAGATAAATTAATTTATTTATAGTTTGGTTTTTTTGGAAAAAAAATGAGAAGTATTCTAAGAAAAAAGTATAAGACCTTACTTAATTACTTTGATTGATAAATATATTGTCCTATATATTAATGATATTTCATATCTAAGAGTAATAGTTAACAACAAATAATTTTATAGAATGATAAATCAATTTTAAATAATTTATTAAAACTATATCACAAAACAAATATGTTATGCTCTAAGTCTGACTAATTTTTTATTAAAATTCATGAAAATAAAAGTGTGTCAAATTTTATGTAAATATTTGTTTCTTATATAAATTGTCTATATTTCTAATCATTTTAAAATTAATAGTACAATTAACTATAAACTAAATTTTGAAACTGTTGTTTTCTGTTATTTCATGGGGAGATAAAATAATTGTTATGATACCAATTTTTTTAGTACATATGTTTTAAAGACAGTCAAACTGTAACTTATAGGATACTATTAAATACAAAGTTGAATTGTGTTTTTAATACAATATATATGATTATTGAATACATATATTATAAAATCTTATATATTTTTAAATTAGTATATCATAAATTAATTTGGTTTCAGTTTTTACTTTAAAAGTATGAAACAATTTTCTATTATTATTTAGTTTGAATTTGTTTATATTTTTAGTTGGGTTGATCAGTATTTTTATAAGGTTCTATGTTGTATAATTTCATTATGAAATATATTAGATGTTAAAACTTAAAAGTGGAAGAAAGATATTTTTGTTACAATGTTGGAAAAAATTAAAAAGCAAACTATACAACAACTTTTTTTTTAACAAACTATACATCATATACTAATAAAATGTTAATTTAAATTAATAAAAATGACATGTGTCATAAAAGTAGAGTGAAATGTCATATTGTTAGGCAAAGTTATGTAAGATATACATCGTTAGTTTATCAAATTACGTTTTTTTACAATGTATATCTGATTGTGATCGGTCTATGACAGTAGCTTGTTGTCAAAATGATGACCAGAGAAATTGAATCCAGACAGAAAAAATTTCATTTATATTTTCCTCCTTTAGTCTAAAGTTGAAGAGAATAAATAAATAATTGAAGCGTTAACTGCGTTTTCTTGGACCAATAAAAAGTTAAGTGGCCCATATTTCCTATCCTTTCTTCATCCACACGCAAAACGCGACAAATATACACATGTGAAGAAGACTATAGGGATATATTTCTCCTTTTTCCCGTGAAGTGTAATCCTTGTGATGTGACCGTCCATGAGTATATTTCAAAAACTAACTCTTCCATTTTTATAATGCCAACCAAACTCTCCATGTACATAACATAGATGAAATCAACAAAACCAGTGTAGGTACCATCAACTGGTTAAATTACATTAAAATGACGAATAGCTAGAGAACTGAATAGTATCTTGAGAGGCAACATCAATTGTACCATTGAGAAAACCAGTGTACCAAGAAACAGATAGCCTTGGAGACCTCTTGCGACCAGGATCGCTGAAATTCACATAGTACAATCCGAAGCTGGACGAATATCCACCCAATAACTCATACACATCAACCATCGACCATATAAGGTAACTTCTCATGTCCGATCCATTCCTGATCAGTCAAAAAGATTTGTCACAAACAGAGAGTCAATTAAAAATATGAGGACTAAAATATGCAGAAGGAGAATATCATACTTGATGGCGTTGAGGACAGCACCAATGTAAGCTTCCATGTAATCAATTCTTTTTGTGTCTTGCTGTATCGAATGGCTTTCCAAACGCGCACCTGTTTTTATTTCAAGAATTTGCAATTAATCTGAAGAATCTTTTTTTGTTTTCTGATAAAGAAAGAACAAGAAAGTGTGCTTTTTACAAGCAGACAAATCAGAGAGTAAGAAGACAACAAGAAGAATGAAGTGTACCATTTTCAAGAATGTATATTGGAGGA
Source organism: Camelina hispida (assembly GCA_023657505.1). Lineage (NCBI taxonomy): Eukaryota > Viridiplantae > Streptophyta > Magnoliopsida > Brassicales > Brassicaceae > Camelina > Camelina hispida. The sequence goes on along the minus strand of CP094635.1, from coordinate 7,816,552 downwards.
TTGTTATAGCTATCCTTTAAATACTCAAGAGTATCTTCAAGACCCCATGGAGCAGGTTCCGACTTCAAGAAAAGCAATTGATGAATTAGGCAAAATCTCCATATTAATCCAAGAAGATAAAACTAGAGCTTTTTTTTTGGACCTTACCGCAAAAAATGTAGAATTCCCAATGGCTGTCCAAAGAAAGAACAAGTCATTAGCTAAAAGAGTTGAGAAGCTTTTTATATTATTGATGATTAAAGACGCTAAGCTTACGCGACACATATACGCCCATGTCTTTAGTGAAGCCTTCTACGTCCATGGGAAAGATAGTTGAAGGTGAGTATCGGGTTGTGACGGCGAATGTCGAGTAGTGAACAATTCCTACAAAGTCAGATGATCCTTTAACTTGCTCTAACTCTTCCTCTGAGAAAACCGGTAATCTCGATCCCACAGTTCTCTTTACTTCATCCGGATAGTCTCCAAATACCAAAGGCTTCAACAACCTGAGTTATCAATTTTAGTCTTGAGGTCTTGTCCTAAAGTTATAGAAACAAAGTAAAGGAAGTTTTTTTTTTTTTTTCCTCACCAGTCATAGAGGAAAGTTTGAGCTCTTTGAGTTGCGATTTCATCGTCCTTGGAGTTTGTAGCGGGAGTTAACCCCAATGCATATATGCTAAACCCTATGGATCCTCTCTGCTTGCTCTGCACCATGAATAATGAAATATGATCATACGGAGTTTTGAGGTTCGGGTTTTAAGAGTGAATAGAAAAATATGTCATATGTGTATACCTTATATTTTAGTTTATACAATTTGTAAACAGAGGCATGAGCTAGCAATACGTTATGGCCTACAAGATATGGTTCTGTAGAAGAATTTCCCGTAGAACAATTGACGAGAATGTTAGGAGTACAACGTCCAGGAGGCCCGAGTCCTTGGCCATAGGAGCCAGTGGCGAATATTGTAGCTTCGTTTATTGTAGTCCATAGCTTCACATCCTCTCCAAACTCCCTGAAGCATACATCTGCGTAAGCAGTGAAGTCTTCTCTGCAATATCAAAAAAAAACAAACAACAATTTTTTAATTTTATTTTTTACAATATATATCAAAAAGCGACTTTGTATTATATCATAATCTTTATTTATCCTTTACATGATTTTGCGGTCGACCCATCCTCCGTACTCATCTTCAAGAGACTGAGGATGATCATAGTGGAAAAGCGTAACTTGTGGTTCGATTCCTGTTAGTAAGTAGTGTTTGCCAAAACGTAAGTTAGAAGCTATATGAATTGGCTTAAAGTTGCGATTACATATAAAGACAAAAACCTCACCATGGCGTTTTAGTTCTTTGATGAGGTTCTTGTAAAACAATATGCCTTTTGGGTTAACGAATCCTCTTCCATCTGAAAAAGTCACAAAATAAAAAACCATTAAAAGAGAGGTCAAGAAACAAACATGGTTACTTACAAGAAGAAGAAACAAGGAAGAGGCGTTAGTACTTACTAGGTATTACTCTTGACCAGGAAATTGAGAATCTGAATGATTCCAAGCCCATTTCTGCCATCAGCTTAACATCTTCCTGCCAAAAGTAACAACAACATCGAACTTGAGAAAACAGAGCCAGAGACTAATTACGATAACTTGTTTGGAAAGTAAACAGCAAAAGAATGAGAGAAAGAACCTTATATTTGTGATACCCATCAGATGCTATATCCCCATTACCTGTAATCCCAGGACGGTCTGCGAGTTTCGAACAAGAGTAACTAAAAAAAACTTTATTCGAAAGTTCAAAACCCGTAAGATATATGAATGTAACATAAAAATATACTTACCAGAGTGTACGAAAGTATCCCATATGCTAGGAGTTCTTCCGTCTTCATTGACAGCTCCTTCCCACTATATCCACAAATTTCCCAAAAAGAGCAACTCTATTATATTAGACAAAACAATAAAGAAGAAATTACAAAAAAAAAAAAAAAAAAAAAAGAAAAAAATTACATGAAGAACAGAGGATGAAAGCAGAGACTCGAACCTGATAAGCAGAAGTGGCGGCTCCGAAGAGGAAATCCTCTGGAAAATCGTTTCTGGTAAAGGCATCAACAGAAACGTAGCATGTTGTTAAAATGATGACCACAAAAATGGAAAATAATAGAGATAAAGGTTTCATTTTCATTTTGGCTCTCTTTGGTCTGAGTGAGTTCTGGATATATAGATAACTCTAGATGCGGCCCTTGGTTATATTCTTTAAATTACCAAACAACTCTACTATTAAAATATGAATTTCGGGAAATAATTTAAATGGTTGATTGACATTTGCTTTATGCTAAAGTCACACTATTTTCTGCGATAAGAATGCTCAATTAATTAACTTTAATTTACAAATACATCACTTTTTGTAAGCTACCTCAAATGGTTTAAATTTTATTATGCAACCTTTGTTGGTCTCAAAAGCTACATGCATCATTTCATATGCAAATCTTATCAAAACATTTGCTAAGTTGCTGAGGTTTTTCATAGTATTAGATGAAATAAACTAAACCATGACCCTTTGGTTAAATACATTACAACGAAGAAGAGCCGCCAGAGGAGTTGCTCTCCAACTGAATAATATCTTGAGAAGCAACATCAATTGTACCATTGAGAAAACCAGTGTACCAAGCAGCAGAGAGCTTTGGAGTTCTCTTGCGACCAGGATCGCTGAAATTCACATGGTATAATCCAAAGCTGGTCGTATATCCACTCAATAACTCATACATATCAATCATCGACCACACAAAGTAACCTTTTGTGTCCGATCCATTCCTGATCAGTTATAAAGATTTGTCACAAAACACAATAGTCAAGTAAATATGAGGACTAAAAGATGTAGAAGGTGGAGAATCGTACTTGATGGCGTTGAGCACAGCACCAATGTAACCTTCAATGTAATCAATTCTTTCTGTGTCTTGTAGTGTCGAATTGCTATTCATCGGCTTCCCTGTTTTCATATTAAAAGTTTTGCTAAATAAATTTAAAGAATCTTACTTTGAAGAATCTTATAAGAACAAGAAAGTGTGCTTTCAAGCAGACAAACCAGAGAGTAAGAAGTGTACCATTTTCAAGAATGTATATTGGAGGATTGTTGTAGTTGTCCTTTATATACTCAAGAATATCTTCAAGACCCCATGGAGTAGCTTCCCACTTCAAGAAAAAAAAAGCAATTGATCGTAGTAAAAATCAAACAAGAGCGCTTGTATTATACGATTTTATATGTGTTCTGCATATTCTCAGGACCTTACCACAAAAAATGAAGAGTTCCCAGCGGCTGTCCAAATAAGAAGAAGAATAATTAGTTAAAAAGAGTTAAGAAAGCTATCTTTGTAAGAAACTAAGCTTACGGATCATATAGACGCCCATGTCTTTAAAGAAGCCTTCGATCATGGGAAAGAACGTAGGTGAGGGTCGGTTTGAGACATAGAATGTCGTGTAGTGAATCATTCCTACAAATTCAGATGATCCTTTAACTTGCTCTGACTCTTCCTTTGTGAAAACTGGTAATCTTGATCCCACGGTTTGCTTCATTTCATCCGGATAGTCTCCATATACCAAAGGCTTCAACAACCTGAGTTAGTGAGTTACAAGTTTAGTCTTGAGATCTTGTCCTCAAAGATCTTTATTAAACACAGCTTTTTTCTTTTCTCACCAGCCAAAGAAGAAAGTTTTAGCTCTTTGAGTTGCGATTTCATCGTCCTTGGAGTTTGTATAGGGAGAAAACCCGAATGCATATATACTAATCCCTATGGATCCTCTCTGTTTGCTCTGCACCATAATACGAACTATGATCAATACGGAGTGGAGGCTCGGGTTTTTAGAGAAAATAAGAGATATATATGTGTAATGTACCTTGTACTTTAGTTGATACAATCTCGAAGCAGAGGCATGAGCTAGCAAAATGTTATGGCCTACAATATATGGTTCTGTAGAAGAATTTCCAGCAGAACAATTGACGAATTCGTTAGGAGTACAACGTCCAGGAGGCGAGATTCCTTGGCAATAAGAACCAAGGGCGAATATTGTAGCTTCGTTTATTGTAGTCCATAGCTTTACATCCTCCCCAAACTCTCTGAAACATACATCTGCAAAAGCAGTGAAGTCTTCTCTGCAATATTAAAAAATATCTATATAAATGTATGTTATTTCTTACAATTCATATCAAAAAGCGACTTTAATTTGTTAGTAATCATTTACATGATTTTGCGGTTGAGCCATCCTCCGTACTCATCTTCAAGAGACTGAGGATGATCATAGTGGTAAAGCGTAACTTGTGGTTCGATTCCTGTTAGTAGTTTTTGCCAAAACTTAAGTTATAGAAGCTATATGAATTGGCTTAAAGTTGTGAGATTACGTATAAAGACAAAAACCTCACCATGGCTTTTTAGTTCTTTGATGAGGTTCTTGTAAAACAATAGGCCTTTTGGGTTAATGAGTCCTCTTCCATCTAAAAAGCCACAAAGAAGTCAAGAAACAACATCGTTACTTGCAAGAAAGAAAAAAAAAACAGGAAGAAAGGCGTTACTACTTACTAGGTATTAGTCTTGACCAGGATATTGAGAATCTAAATGATTCTAAGCCCATTTTTGCCATCAGCTTAACATCTTCCTGCCAAAAGTAACAACAACATCTAATTTGAGAAAACAGAGCCAGAGACTTAGGATAAGTAGTACTTCTTTGAAAAAGTAAACGGCAAAAGAATGAGAGAAAGAAAAAAAAACCTTGTATTTGTGATACCCATCAGATGTTATATCTCCATTACCACTAATTCTATTGTCTGCAAGTTTCAAAGAAAGAGTGACTCAAAATTTCGAAATATGAAAACGCTAATAATATGGAACCACAGATTAAGTAACCTATGATATGAACCACATACTGTACTTTTTTTAGTCAACAACCTAAGAATTTATCTATTTGGAAAATCCTAACCCATAAGACGTATGTATATACTTACGAGAGTGTGCGAAAGTATCCCATACACTAGGAGTTCTTCCGTCTTCATCAACAGCTCCTTCCCACTATTATCCACAGATTCCCAACCAACATAGCAAAGAAAAGGAAAAAAAAAGAACAATTCTATTATATCGTTAGACAAAACAAAAGATAAGAAGAAGAACACATAGAATGAAACAGCTGATAGACTCGAACCTGATAAGCAGAACTGGCGGCTCCGAAGAGAAAATCATCTGGAAAACCGTTTCTGGTAAAGGCATCAGCAACATAGCTTATGACCACAATAATGAAAAATAGAGATAAAGGTTTCATAATACTAATTTTTTTTTTTTTTTTGGCTACTTTAATCCGTCTGAGTGAGTTCTGGAAGTCTGAAGTGTCCCTTTGTTTTATTAGATGTGATATATGAAGTTTGGTCGTGAGACCCATCTTTTCGGTGAGAGACACTAAATACGTGTCTGTCTTCGTCAACACCTGTTTAAAGATTTTTCTTTGTGTACTATGTCGGAAGAGGAAAAAATGAGTGGAGCGTATTGAAAAGGAAGCGTGAGTGGAGTTTTTTAATGGAAAAAGGTCAGTCTACGCACGACATTGCTAACCAATACTAAAGTAGTAACCGGATCTGACTTGGAGCCAATCTTCCCGTCCAAATCACATAATGTGAACTCAAGTACGTAATCTGACAGCTTAGAAAACGAAACCCATGATATTATTACAAAAGAGATTATCACCTCTGGAAACAATACCTCTGGATTTTATTTGTATGAAAGTATTTTTATTTATATTTTTTACCCTTGGAGGATGCATTGAAAGCCTTGACAAACCCAAAGCCAGATACCAAACAGAACAAGACAGATGCAGAGATCAAACATCAAAACAACCAAAACATGTTTCTTCCATATCTGTTTCGCCTTTTGTCTATGATGATGATCATGATGATGATGAATCATCAAACCATTTCTAACTCCTTTATCACCTCCTCCTCCTACTGAATCCATCATCTTCCCCTCATCAGTATGCAATCTCTTCTTGTTCTTCAACACCCTCAACGGCTTACCTAACAGCGGCATAAACGCACCACCACCGCCTTTTCGACCTCTAGACGAATCCAAACTCGGATTATTATTAATCTCCCTCGTCCTAGGAGAAGAAGATCCAACAAACTCCAATTCCAAATCCTTATTCTTATTATTCTCAGTAGTGATCTCAGCGAAGACTGGATCAAGCTTCGATTGGAGACAGTGTCGACTCGGATGATTAACCAACGAATCGTCTTCCATAAGAGACTCAGTAACCAATTTTAACCGATCGAAGAGCCAGAGAGACTCAGGTTTCGTAACCGCCTCGTCTAAGATGGCGAAATACGAAAAAACTCCGTCGATGATCAAAGCGTAAGTTCTTTTGCGGACTGTGTGAGAGACCATCGAATGGTGAGGAGGCGCGTTCTCGATGCATCGTAAAGCTAGATCTTCGATTCCTGGCTCTTCTTCTTTCGAAACGAACTCTGCGAGAATCACTGTTCCTTTCGCAATGCACGTGTATAACAACATACGTGGATTCGTAATCATGTTTCTTTTAATCAAATCGGAATTGGAACAAAAAATTTTTATCCGATCTGAAACAGAGGAAGAGCCGAGAGAGATTAGAGTGATTCTATTGGGTCTTTAGGGAGATGCATCTTTCTAGATTTCGAGATTTTCCAGGGCAATGGTGGAAGAAGAGTTCCATTATTGGCCAAACCAAAACAGATCGAACAAAAAAAGCAGAAATTTACCGGGAAAAGAATAAAGGAGGAGGCAGAATAACGATTACGTTAGTGAAAGTACCCTCGTAGTAGTTATTATTTACGAGAATACCCCGGATCTTAGACTGACACGTGGAAAAAGTTAGTTCAGCCATCATCGTCAATCTCAGTGCTGGACTCTGGACTGCTACCACGTGTTGTGAAGAATAACGAATTTATAGGTACGTGATTAATTCGATTTTGGCATAAGATATTTTTATTAAGAAACGTTTAAATAGAATATGCAATCTTGTAAATTCTTATTTCTTGTCAAAAACCCTTCCATAAATTATTTTTGTATATGAATGAGTGTTTCATAATTAAGGTTAACAAGTAAAAGTTCATACTAATATCTATATTCATGTATACCTCAATAATACTATCTTTTTTTTTCTTAATTTCATATTCCTAAGTTAATTTCATATTATGTTATTTCAGACTGCTTTGATACACTTCTGATTCGAAGATTACATGCATTATCAAAATGAAAGGTTTATGTCTTGCGGACAAAGAAAAACATATTATTTGAATGACAAAATCAAAAATGAAACACTGAAATTCAAAATACTATACTAATAATGTTATTAGTCAACTGTAATTAACATTCACCAAGTCATAAATAATGAAGATAAAAATTCATTAGATCATAAAGTTTTAGTAGTCCATGTAATATACTAATCGTCTATTATGTGAAGAATAAAACTCTCATTATTTAGCCTTTCTGTGGTTCTTTTTATTTTAATCTTATGGTTGACTCAGTAGTACGATTTTTTTCCCTTAAACACATGTTAGATATATATTATATTGATCTTATCACATCATATATTATACGAATAAACAAATATATCGCATACTCAGAGGTAATGTAGACAATTTATAGACGTTCTCTGATTCTCCTTTGTGATCGATCACCATTCACAACAGGTTCATTGGAATCCACCATGCCTAATCGCCGCCAAGAGCTTGAAGATGATCTTCTAAATGGTACGTTTTTAATCAACACATTAAATGTTATATTTAAAAAGCATTGATATATATATATAGTATAAGTGAGAAAGAGAAGATGGACCACTCCAAGGCCCAGAAGACTCCATCGGCCCATAAGACATCAGGTCCAACTGCAGAAAAAAAAGCTGCTTTAGTACCTGCACCTGCTGAACATAACACGAGAATAGCAAAGGAGACACTTCGGCTACAAAACTGCTATAACAGTCTGCAAGCTACAGAGGATGACTAAGCTCTACAGCTGTACCCAAGGATATCAACCATGTTCTAGATCATTCTATGTAACTTTACTATAAAACCGTTTGTAAGCTCATTGAGCAAACTATTGAGTAAACATATTACTTCAGTCAAATATTGTTCTTTTCCATTTCTTTCATGGTATCAGAGCCATTGTGAACCTTAACAGGTTCTTCAATGGCAATGACCTATCCTTTCCCAGAAAATGTTCATGTGTCCAGTTTTGTTACCATTAAACTCAACAACAACAACTACTTGCTATGGAAAACTCAATTTGAGTCCCTCTTATCATGTCAGAAGCTTATCGGCTTTGTAAATAGAGTTGTTACTGCTCCATCACGCACCAAGTCTGTCGTTGACGGTGATACAACCACTGAAGCTCCCAACCCTGCTTACGAGTCTTGGTTCTGCACAGACCAACTCATCCGTTCGTGACTGTTTGGTACCTTAACTGAAGAGGTCCTTGGGTACGTTCACAACCTCAAAACGTCTCCTGAAATCTGGATCTCACTTGCTGAGAACTTTAATAAGAGCAGTATAGCTCGAGAATTCTCTCTACGTCGCTCACTTCAACTTCTTTCCAAGAAGGAAAAATCATTCTCTGCTTACTGTCGTGACTTCATCACCATCTGTGATTCTCTGAGCTCCATCGGGAAACCTATAGATGAGAGCATGAAGATCTTTGGTTTTCTAAATGGTTTGGGGCGAGAGTATGATCCCATTACCACTGTCATACAGAGCTCTCTGAGCAAGCTTTCTCCTCCCTCCTTCAATGATGTTGTCACAGAGGTTGAAAGCTTTGATTCTCGACTCCGCTCCTACGATGATACAGACGCTGTCACTCCTCACTTGGCGTTCCAAGTTCAGCGCACCGACTTTGACTCCAACTATCGTGGTGGCCACCGTGGTCGAGGTCGTGGTCAAAACAGAGGACGCGGTGGTGGCTTCTCCTCTCGTGGTAGAGGCTTCTCTCAACATCAATCCACCTCCTCCACCTCTGGTGAACGTCCGACCTGTCATATATGTGGTCGAGTTGGACACACGGCTGTGAAGTGCTACAACCGATTTGACAACAACTATCAAGGCGGTGACATCAACCAGGCCTTCTCCACTCTCCATGTCTCTGCTGGTCAGGATTGGCATGCTGACTCTGGAGCAACGGCTCATGTCACTCCCACTGACTATAATCTTCACACCGTGGCTGCCTACTCTGGTAATGACACTATTCAAGTTGGAGACGGTGCTTTTCTCCCTATAACACATGTTGGTTCCGCCACCATCTCTTCTACTTCAGGTACTATTCCTTTGAATGATGTCCTAGTTTGTCCTGAAATTCAGAAATCACTTCTCTCTGTCTCAAGGTTGTGTGATGACTACCCTTGTGGTGTTTACTTTAACTCTAATCATGTATATGTGATTGATATACAAACTCAGAAAGTGGTGGCCAAGGGGCCAAGAAGTAAGGGTCTCTATGTGTTGAAGAATCAAGAGTTTGCAGCCTTCTATTCCAACAGACATTGTGCGGCTTCTGCAGATACATGGCATCATCGGTTAGGACACTCAAACTCTCAGATTCTTCAACTTCTCAAGAATAGCAAGGAAATTAATGTCAATAAGAGCAGAACTTCCCTTATTTGTGAGCCTTGCCAGATGGGGAAAAGCAGTAGATTACAATTTTTAGCTTCTTCTTCTTCTGTGTTGGAACCCTTAGGTCGAATCCATTGTGACCTATGGGGACCCTCACCTGTTGTATCCAACCAAGGTTTTAAGTATTATGCAGCATTTGTGGACGGTTTCTCAAAATTCTCTTGGTTCTACCCTCTGCGCACAAAATCTGAGTTTTATAACGTGTTCACAGTTTTTCAAAAACTTGTGGAAAATCAATTTGGTACCAAGATTAAAGAGTTTCAGAGCGATGGTGGTGGAGAATTCACTAGTCAACGCTTTAAAAAACACCTCTCTGATTGTGGAATCCTACACAGAATCTCATGTCCTTACACCCCTCAACAGAACGGTACAGCAGAGAGAAAACATCGTCATCTTGTTGAATTAGGTCTCTCTATGTTATTCCACAGCCACTCACCGCTTCACTTCTGGGTTGAAGCATTCTCCACTGCAAACTTCATCGCCAATCTGCTCCGTACACAGTCCACAAGAAATCAAAGTCCATATGAACTTCTGAGCAAACAAAAACCTAACTACTCTATGCTGAGAGTGTTTGGTTCGGCGTGTTATCCTTGCCTTCGACCTATGGCTAACAACAAGTTTGAACCCCGATCTCTACTCTGTGTCTTTCTCGGCTATCAACCTCAATATAAAGGTTATCGATGTCTCCATCCGCCATCCGGGAAAGTCTTTATATCTCGCCATGTAGTATTTGACGAGGATACGTTTCCTTTCAAACACCAATACAAAGGTCTGGTTCCCCGGTATGACTCACCTCTTCTTCACGCCTGGCAGTCTGATTTGTCTCCACCCATCTCGCAGGAACACTCTGCTCAACCACCTGTTATGTCTTTCTCTCCCACTCCTACGACCCGTTACTCTACTGCAGAGCTTACAACCCCTGAACCTGCAGATACAGATGTCTCGGATCCTATGGAGTTCCAGGTGGACGACACAGATCACTCCACGCCAACTGAAGATGGTGACATTGATTCTGATCCTACGGTAGAACCACTTGCAGAAGCTGCACCTGCACCGGCTCATCATGACAACACTCACCCAATGTTAACCAGAGCCAAAGCAGGCATTCACAAGCCTAACACACGTTATGTGCTTCTCACCTCCAACCTTGCTACAGAGGAACCTAAGTCGCTTGCTGCTGCGTTACAACATCCTGGGTGGAATCTAGCAGTTCTTGATGAAATGGGGACTATCAACATGCTTCACACTTGGACACTAGTACCACCAACTGCTGACATGAACTTGTTAAGCTCCAAATGGGTTTTTAAAACCAAACGCAAACCTGATGGCTCAGTGGACAAGCTAAAAGCTCGGCTTGTAGCCAAGGGATTCGAACAAGAGGAGGGTATAGACTACCTAGAGACGTTCAGCCCTGTTGTACGCACAGCCACAATCCGAATGGTGTTAGATGTGGCAACTGCTAAAGACTGGAATATTAAGCAACTGGACGTTTCCAACGCATTTTTACATGGAGAGTTGCAGGAACCTGTTTTCATGACACAACCACCTGGGTTCGTTGATCCTCAAAGACCACACTATGTGTGTCGCCTCACCAAAGCACTATACGGCTTGAAGCAGGCTCCCCGAGCTTGGTACGACACCTTCAGCAACTTCCTCATTGATTTTGGGTTCACCTGCAGTAAATCCGACCCATCTCTGTTCACATATCACCAAAATGGTAAAACTTTGGTTCTTCTCCTCTATGTGGATGACATGCTTCTTACTGGGAGCCATGATCCTCTACTCCATGAGCTTCTTGATGCTCTCAACACTCGCTTCTCTATGAAGGACCTAGGACCACCAAAATATTTTCTTGGAGTGGAAATTGAATCATTCTCCGGTGGTATGTTTCTTCATCAAACTGCCTATGCAAAGGACATTCTCCATCAAGCAGCTATGTCACATTGCAATCCTATGCCAACTCCTCTTCCTCAGCAATTAGACAAGCTCAACTCCGAACTCTTTGCAGAACCCACTTATTTTTGCAGTCAACTTCGTCTGCTAACGGATGCATTCCCCTACCGTCTCTGACTTTGGTTTACTCAAACGAATCCTCCGCTATGTGAAAGGGACGATAAATATGGGTCTACTCATCCGCAAACACTCGAGTCTCTCCTTGTCGGCATATTGTGACAGTGATCACGCAGGTTGCAAGCAAACTCGTCGTTCCACCATAGGCTTTTGCACTCTGCTTGGTCCTAATCTGATTTCTTGGTCCGCAAAAAGGCAACCAACAGTTTCTAACTAATCTACTGAAGCTGAATACAGATCACTCACAGCCACTGCTCAAGAAGTCACCTGGCTGTCCTTCTTACTTCGTGACTTAGGGATCTCTCAGTTCCATCCCACTCTACTGCAGTGTGACAATCTCTCTGCAGTCTATCTCAGCACCAATCCGGCACTTCACAACAGGTCTAAACATTTTGACACTGATTATCATTATATCAGAGAAAGGGTTGCGCTGGGATTGATAGAAACGCGACATGTTCCCTCCAAACTTCAGTTGGCTGACATATTTACAAAATCGTTACCCAAGAAACCGTTCATGGAGCTCAGATATAAACTCGGTGTCGTTGAACCACCCACACTGAGTTTGCGGGGGAATATAAGTGAGAAAGAGAAGATGGACCACTCCAAGGCCCAGAAGACTCCATCGGCCCATAAGACATCAGGTCCAACTGCAGAAAAGAATCACCTGCAACAGAAAGAAACGAAAGCTGCTTTAGTACCTGCACCTGCTGAACATAACACGAGAATAGCAAAGGAGACACTCCGGCTACAAAACCGCTATAACAGTCTGCAAGCTACAGAGGATGACTAAGCTCTACAGCTGTACCCAAGGATAAGATCAACCATGTTCTAGATCGTTCTATGTAACTTTACTATAAAACCGTTTGTAAGCTCATTGAGCAAACTATTGAGTAAACATATTACTTCAGTCAAATATTATTCTTTTCTATTTCTTTCATATAGAACCTCTATAAATTAATACTCGCTATAAATTAATAAATTTTTTCGGTCCCGAGTTAAGCCGGTATAAAAATAACACATTTTAATAAATTAATAAAATAGTAAAAATATGGTCCCATCAATATCATAAATTAATAATCAAATAATATTAATATATATAACCAACAAAATATCATAGTATCTTCCTTTCAATAGTGGGAATAAATTGTCTCCGATGGAACCCACCACGCATCCGAATCGCACTCCAACCTCCGCCGGAGACGGTGTTATTGTACAGTCATGACTGGTTTAACAATTTGATAATTTATAAATTATTTTATATCACAATTGTTGCCATAAAACAACAATTAGAGAATTTTTTTTTAAATATAAAAAACAAATAAAAAATTCAATTTCTTACAATTCTTGACTTTTGCACCACTTACAAATTTGCAATAATCAGTTTATTCCAATTTGTATATAGCCCGAATTCAAAATTTAATGAGTACTCCAAATGGCGATATTTTTTTAATCCAAATTTGTTTTTTTAAATCATAGTGAAATCATATTTTCAAAAAGTGAAAATATGAATAAGTGTTATATATGATTCATCTCCAATTGTTTTACGGTATTTTAATAAATATGAGAGTGTTTGAAATAGATAAATCAATTTCATATAATTTTCTAAAAAAGTGTAGAGTATTACATGTTCTAATCTAGTTATGAATAAAACAAAATAACAAGGGTCTAAGTAAAAATCACATCCGTGAGAATAACGAATAATTAAACTTACATATTTTAATGTCCTTTTTGAAAGAGTTTCATAATATCACACCTTTAAAATAAATATATGAGTTTATTATCTTAAAATACAAAATAAACTGAACGGTTGAAGCAAGAAGAAAAAAAGCACCTTATGTAGATGTTTTTCAAATATAAATTTTGGTGTTATTGTAACAAGTTTACATATAACGACGAAAAAATAGCAGAAAATTTCTCACATATTTCCCTTTGATTTTCTATGGCTATATGAAGGTTTTATTTTGTGGGAAATTGGTAAGAAATTTCCCTCCAATTCCAAACACAAATCTATGGTTGGAAATCTTCAGATAATATGCATATAAAATAAGCGTCCTCTGCTCCTCTCTTTGATATGATCAATTCTTCACCTTCTAAAATGGCCACAACCACTCCTCAGCGTCCGAATTCTGCTACCGGCGATGATGTCAATTCACCACCCTTGGATCAAGAACTAGCGGGCAGTTCAATGGATGATGATCCCACAAAATCTCCAAAGCAAGACACAGGTAACTCCAAAGAAAATCTATGCGTTGGCTCCGACATTATATCATAGGACAGTGAACATATATAGAATGCAAATCATGCATATGTTATTAAGCTTACCCAGGCCCGGCCCACCCCTAAAGCAGCTAAAGCATCTGCTTTAGGCCACCCAATAAATACAACATATTTGAACTGTTTGTCAAAATATTTCTTAGCTCAGTTGGTTGTTTGGTACTTTTGATTAAGCATCAAGTCGTGGGTTCGAATCCCCTCATTGGCAGTTTTTGTATTTTTTTCCCAACGTTCATATCGCATTTGGCATGCTGCATGCAGCATGGCAGTAGAGCGTGAGGACTGAAGCTAATATTTTCCGTTAGTATATAGAGTTTAAGACTTACGTTGTGATTTGGTTTGGAAAACAGTTTCATTTTATTCCTGATTTGCGCATTTTTCTATATGTTCCTGAAAACAAGAACAAAAGTCTTAAGATAGAATATATAGAAAGATCTAAGTTAGTTGATTATTTTTTTTTAATATAAGTTGGATGCATTCGATAAAAGTAATAGTTTTTGGTGTTAGAGAGAATAGATGATATCGCATGTATGATGTAGCACGTTAATCTGGTAGACAAATGTCGTTGATGCGCACATCATGAAGCAAGCTAGAAACCTATTTTGAGTAATCATGATCAAGAAAGTGTTAAAAGACAAAATTTGTGTTTTTCTTGGGTCCAACTAATAGGCTGTTTTATTATACGTAGGAACCAAGAAAGAAGACAACAACAAGAATGGATCTGAAGTTGTACATGACGAGACGAGAAGCCCCGATGAGGCATTGGATGAGATAAAGAAGCAACAGACTCATAATCTCTACTGTCCTAACTGTAAACGTAACATTACCACATATGCTGAAATCTTTGTAAAGGGTCAAGAGACTGATCCTTACAAAACAGACTATTTCGACTGTGTGTTCCTCTCGTTATCCCCTTCAAGTTCCCTACCTTTCCTCTCTCAAGAATTTCTCTCGCAGGTAATACATATACTACTGCCTCTGTGTATATGTCAATGATGATATAGACACTTTTGTTTTTTACTTTTTAAATGCTAAGTGGTTATCATTTCTTGATCAATGTATTATGTATATGTGTGCGTATATATTGGTTTATGATGAAGACACTTTGACTTTTTAATGTTGGATTGATTGATTTTTGATCTTCATGACCAATCCCATCATTGCTTACAGGGCCATGGAAGAAACTAAAGGCACTATTCTCGAACTGTTTACCAAGGCTCAGTCCCACTTACTTGCGGTTCCTATTGGCTGCGGTTCTACTACTGCTATCAGTCATTGTTCTATGGCCCTTGCATTTTCCTCTGCCAATGCCAGGGTCACCTTCTCCTTTGCCATCGCGAGGGTCACATTCTCCTTCGCCACTGCCAGGTTCTACTTCTCTATCGCCAGGGCCACCTTCTCATTCGCCACCGCCAGGATCACATCCTCCTTTGCCACGGCCAGAGCCGCCTTCTCCATCTCCATCCCCAGGGCCGGATTCTCCTTTGCCACTGACAGGGTCGCCTTCTCCTTCTCCATCGTCAGGGCCATATTCTCCTTTGCCAGTTCCAGGTTCGACTTCTCCTTTGCCACTGTCAGGAACGCCATCTCCTCATCCACAGCCAGGGCCGGATCCATATGAAAAGATACGATGGCTCATACATTTCCCGAGCATCAAGTACCTTTCCGTGATCTCGTTGTTGTTCCTCGCCATTCTGGCTCTCCTCTGGTCTTCCATTTTCCCCGTCATCAGTTACCTGATAGCAGCAATGAAAAGATGTAGGGACATTATTACCCGACCAAGTACTAATGTTACAAACCCTCCAACCCCTACTATTAAGAGAACAGATCAAGCTCCAGGTACTTATCACATGCCTTTTTCTAGTTGATTGAAATAAAGATGAGCATGCAATCATATCATCAGAGGAGATACGTACCTTCATCTCTGTTATCTTTCCCTGACTCTCTTTTTTTACTCTCCATATTACCTCTGCCTCAATTTTGTCTGTTTCCGTCTTGAAATGATGACTTGAATAAAACTACAGAGAAAGGCCCTGGAGCTGAAGAGAGTAAGGAAGGTGTTGTTGGGCAGAAGAATGATATGCCAGATAATGGCAACCCAGTGGATGGTTTAGGGACAAACACCGAGATCCCTCCAGCCCGGAAGCCGGTGAGACTTGTCTTGTGGAATAATGTCGTGGTTCCAGTTCTAAATCTCTTTCCAATGGAGCTTGACATTTTGAAGAGTATTGTGTACGGAGGTCTGATCGAGTCCATCACAAGCCTCGGTGTAGTATCTTCCGCTGCCGGTTCCGGAGCTTCAACTCGTAAGTACACATGAACATACAAATACGACATTGAGTTTCTTATACGTCTCAATTACAACTAATATTATATTTGCTTGCAGTCAACGTTATCGCTTTGGGACTAGGAAATTTATTCAGTGGCCTTTTCCTCATCATTCACAGCGTACGTCGATTTGTTTCTTCTCTTTTGTTAGCTGATTAAACAGAGCACAAACTCTGTTTTCACATAGCGTCTACTCTGTTTTCTACAGAGCACCCACTCTGTTTCACCGTGTGTCTCTAAAGACTTGTCAGCATTTTATTCACTAGAAAGTTGATTCAAACAATCAAACCATTCATATATACTTACAATAAATTATATATTTTGGCAGCTATATGGACTCATAACGTTTCAACCACCATCTCACAGTTCGAGCAAAGAGCATAATATCACAAATCTAAAAGATAGAGCACTGTACGAGGATCGGCTGGGAAAATATAAAAAGGTCAAGCTCCACTGCTTCGTTGTTGTGGTTTCCTTCATATTCTTCGCTGTGATTCCTCCTCTCTTCTATGGCCTCTCTTTGAAAAGAACCGACAATGGGCACTACCAAGCTGCGGTCGTTCTCACCGCATCTTTGGTCTGCGTCATCTCTCTCTCGTTTGCCAAAGCTTATGCCTTCGAAATGGAAAAAAAACTCAGGACCGTGGCTGAGTACACCGGAATGGCTATTGGAGCGTCTGCGCTTTCTTTCATCACCAGTCAACTTCTCAGTGATCTGCTTGAGAAGTACGGCTTCCATGACACAGAATAAACAAGTTTGATTAAATAAATCACAGAGTTCTCCATCTTCCTTTCTGTTAAACTTTTTACTATGTGTTGTACACGAACTTGTTTTGTTCCTTATGTAAGCAAAATGGTTCGGGTTTTAGCAAGATTTATCAGTTTCAACTCTTAACTCTTTCCTTCAAAAAAAAAAATGGCAAGCTGGTTAGGATTAATAATAAAGAACGTGGAACTCGTGAAATTAAAATATTCAGATAAAGAGAGTAACCATAAATTGTACTAACATGGTTCTGAATCTCATCTTTGTTTATCTACGATGGAACCCTCCACGAATCAGACTCCATCTCCAAGCTTCGCCGGAGACGGTGTATGTACCAATGAAATGACCAACCTGCGACCAGACTCACCACTCGGCAGCGAAAAAGACGATGGTGTTGACTTCAGCAAGGAACAAGGTCTGAGAATTATATGTACTCTTGATTAGTTACTTAATAGTTCATTTATATCTGGTCTTTTAGAGTCAGATACTTGCAAAACAAAATAGTTTATGAAGTACTATACTATTAATCCCATCTTTTCTGAATGCTCAAACTAAATTTTTATTCATAGGATCGGAGCCAAATGAACCTACTGACACTCAGAATGGTTCAAGACCCGTAGAGAAGAAGCAATACTCTGAAAATGAAGATGTAGTTCGAGCAAAAGATTTACAGACAGAACCTGATTCACTGGATGATGATGAGGTGGAGACTGTGATCAAGAACCAACATAAGTACTACATTTACTGCCCTTGCTGTGGTAAAGATATCACCAAAATAGTCAAGCTCGTGAAGGTAACAGATCCCCAACCCACAAAAGATCATGATACTGAGAATAAAGCTATTAACAGTGACACCGAGAATGGTTCAACATCCCAAGACAAGAAGACAAAGATTCCATCATGGTTCCCTGTTTTTCTTCAGCCGCTGTTTCCTTCTGTTTATGGTCCCAACAAAGACAAAGGTATCCTTTCTTTTCCTGTCTTCTTTCAATACCGTTGTATGGAAAGTTGTGATTGACTTTGGTTCTTGCTAATTCCAGGCGAGAAAGGGGTTGATTCAAAGTCACCAGGAACTCACAATAATCTTGATATCAATCGTAAGGAACCGAGCATTGATGTCAGTAATGAGAAAAACAGACCGAGCTTTCCGAAGTGGTTAGTCCATGTTTTTGCTTGGTTGTTCCTCTGTATCATTATAACTCACTCTCTCCTTTCGACTTCTCCACCGCCATTCGTTCAACCACATCTGCAATTGCCTTCTATACCTTCATTGCGGCTGCCTTCTATGCCTTCATTGTGGCTGCCTTCTGCTTCTGTACTTTGGTTACTTCCCACGTTTGCGGTGCTGCTTCTCTTCATTATTTCAATGAGGTCCCGTTTCAGTCCGAGATATCACAAAGAGAAAGGTATTTTCTCTTTCTCCCCTTTTTTGGTCTTTGTCACTTCAATGTTTAAAGAAGGAGGCATTCCGCTCTTTCAACACTTTGATATTACAATTTTCTGAACTACGCCAGGCAACAAAAGGGTCGATTCCAAGTCTACTGATACCACTAGTGAAGAACCAGCAACAACTCAATATAACAATTACCAAGCTGCAAATCCTGATCAAGATTTTGACAAGAAAACAGGTTTGTTCTGAATTCTGAGATGAACCCTAACAAAGATTCTTGATCATGCTTGACAACCATACAAATGACCCAACTCCTATATATCCTTCACCAGGGGAGCAACCTTCCAAGCAAAGTGTCAATAAGGAAACTCAATATGACAAAGCTACAGGTCATAATCAAGATATTGACAAGGAAACAGGTATGTTCTGAATTTTGTTTCTGAGATGAATCCTAATTAAGTTTGGTTCTTAACAAAGATTCTTAATTATGCTAGACAACCAAAAAGACCACCTAACTCTGACATCACCTTCAACACTGGAGCAACCTTCCAAGCAAAGTTTTAATAAGGAAGCTCAAGCAGAACCTCAACCAAAGATTCCAGAGAGTACTGAACCTCGCAAAGACGGTAATAAACTCGAAATCCTGAAAAGTATAGTGTACGGAGGTCTTACAGAATCCATCACAAGCCTTTGCACAGTAACATCTGCGGCAGCGACTGGTGCTTCAACTCGTAAGTGAATCCCAAAATCCATTGAAGCATTTCGTCGAACACTTTGACGCCTAAACCTAATGCTAATGTCTTTTCTCCTAATTCAGTGAACGTTTTGGCCTTGGGAGTTGCTAATTTGTCAAGCGGTCTTCTTCTCACCGTTCACAGCGTAAGTGATCTTTCTGAACTGTAACGAAAACATCAGTATGTAAACTCTCAAAGAATTGAACAAAAAGACTCCATCTTTTTTTGCAGCTCCAAGAACTAATAAACGAAAAACCCAGAAAACGAACCAACGGTAATGATTCTGAAACAGATCGGTACGAGGAAGTTCTCGGGAGAAGAGAGTACTGGAAGCGTCACAGATTGATTGCAATCTCTTCTTTCATCATCTTCGGATTGATCCCACCTCTAGTATACGGCTTCTCGTTTCGGAGAAAGATGGAAAAGAGACAAGAGTACAAGGTTTTAGCTGTTTATGCAGCGTCTCTGTTCTGTGTCGTCTTGCTCTCGATTGCGAAAGCTTATGCGTCGAAGAGACGAGATTATCTCAAGACTCTGTTTCGGTACACGACGATGGCGATGACTGCGTCGGGATTTTCTCAGTTTGTGGGGTACTTGGTTAATCAGTGGCTTGAGAAAAGCGGGTTTTATGATGATTCTCCAGAAACTCAACGAGTTTGAAGACTTTTTTGTTCAGTCTTCTTTCTTGACTTCAAACTCAAAGTGTCTTTTTTTTTTTTTTTTTTTTGGGTAGAAAACTCAAAAAAGTGTTATTTTCTTACCCAATTTGTTTTTCCTAATAAGTGAACGAATTTATTTGAATTTTGACCCAAAAAAGGAAAAAGAAAATGGTTTTTCCTAGTCAGTGGCTTGAGAGAAGCGGGTTTTATGATGATTCTTCAGAAACTTAACTAGTTTGAAGAAGACTTTTTGTTCAGTCTTGTTGACTTCAAACTCAATAGTGTCCTTTTCTTACCCAATTTGTTTTTCATAATAATTGAATGAATTTATTGGATTTTGACCTAAAAAAGGAAAAAAAAAATGTTTTAATGTTTATGGAAATTGGAAATTGGAAATTCGAAAAGACAAAATAAAAATAAAGACAAATAGCCTTTGTTTGTGGGGTCAAACTAATTCTTTAACTTTGATTTAAAATATTGAAATTTCTCTTTTAACTTGGTTTTTAAAATTAGTTTTGGTTCAGTTCCTTAAAAGATTGATGTTTATGTGGTTTTTTCATGTACCATAAAAATTGATTTTCTACTACTTTTAATTAATATTAATTTTTATAAACTTCAAAAAATAATTATTAAGAAAATTTGAAAATCTAAATAATCAGTAGTTTATAAAAATATAATATTTTTATTAAAAACAATCTTATATTTAAACTTAATAATTATTGTTTCTTAAATTGTGTTAAATTCTCAAACATCAATTTTTAAAGGATAGAGGTGTATATGACAGACACTTGTTGATAAGGTTCAGTAAACAAGAAATCTGCAAAAATGTTTTCTAGTGCCAAAAAAACAGTCCGTTAGTAGTGAATATTAAGAAATGTTGATCTCTTCTTATAATGTGTTGTTTGAATTCTTGATTGACGATTACTACAATGATTGTAACATGGAAAATAATGCAGATAGGATTTTGAGTGCAAGAATGAAAACGTGGGTCTAATAATAGATTTCATTGGTGGCCCATATATATCGATCGATGTTGGTTTTCATAAATATGGAACACACGTTTCGTAAATTTTGTTTCCACTCAAAATCGGGAGGGAGCTGTGGGCTGTGGGATGCATATCGAAAATAACTTTTATGCTACTTATAGACTCGGTAATTATTATCTATAAAAAGGGATCAGAACTGGCCTAGGAGCAGAATTATATTGGTTGGAAGAATCATGTTAAAATACAAGCAAGATGGTTTCAGGACCATCCAAATTATTTATATACACTGGCTCAAAGACCACTTATTGTCGCATCATGATAGGCATATAACGATTTACGAACATAAATAACTACTAAATTCATATTGTCTTATTGTTCGTATTTATTTGGTATCACTCGTGAAACTTAACCATATCTAATAAAGTGTTTTTTTTTTGGGTCTGGTTTTGTCAAAAACAAATGAATAATATCGTTGTTGGTTATTGCACACTTAAAAGTAGTTGGATTAGAGCCTTTCTTTTTCATAAGAAGTATAGACTTATATGTTTAGAGATAGAATAAGCTGTGGCTGCAATAAGTTTGTAGTATATATGGAGACGGAACTTAATTAGGTATATTCTCCAAAACATATATATCATGTATTACTAGAAGAATATTTTTTTGTGTGGCGGTCGATGAAGAATCAGAGAAAATAGGAAAACGTTTATCGAAAATGGTATCATCGCATGTAGAAAGATGGGTTATTTAATTCTGAATGTGGATCAAACTCTGAGGCAAGTGAAAACATAAAAATATTTTTTTTTTTCAATTTGCAAAGAAACTACGTTAAGCAACTGATATCAGGGTCATCGATGACAGTTTAATGGCACTTTGTACCATTGTAGAAACTACATGTAGGAAACAATTCTTTGAACTAATAAGTCTTATATACCAGCACCTACTAACTTTATTTTGTTGATTCTTCGATACTCGTAGTCGTAGTCGTATGGAAAACTGGAAACAGCTGGAGCAATAGAAAAATTATACCTATTAACAATGACATATATCAATCATTCATGTGAACTCAGGGTTAAGTTCACTGTTCACATCTATGAATCATCGAGTCATCTTCTTGAGTGGGGTCGATAATTTAATAAAATTCAACCAACATTTCTTACACGATTCCAATATACATAAAACCCCATGGCATAAAACGCACATATATGTTAGTTTAATTAAAGGGATTGAGTAGGTTCTTTCTAGTTAAGTCTGAATACAACATGTGCATGTGCTGTCATAATATCAACCACGTTCATAACGTGTTTTGGGGTTATTTGTTTTATTTTCTTAGGTGGTTTTATTGATTGTAGTTAAGACTTTAGGAATCGGGAGATTTGGTCATATATAATATCTTCATCAACTTTTTCTGATAACTTTTGTTTTTTTTTTGCGTCGCTGCTTGTTATTACTTATTAATACTATTTAATAACTTAGAAATTCGTACTTGTCCTCGCATATATATTTTTGGTCGTCGTCGTTCCGGTTCTCCTGATACAAAGTGCCATTAAACTGTCATCGATGGTGGTTGATCACAGTTTCTACAATGGTAAGAAAAAGAAGAAGAATATATATACACTAATGGCGATGGTGGTTGATCACAGCAACATCATCGAGAAATATCATACAAGATGAAGAAGTCTATAGTATGGACAATAGTATGAGTTAATACTTAATAGAGATCAAAAGCCGTATATCTGACATTTTTGAATTAAAAGTATCTTATATCTATGTTAGAATGGTATTGTGTTGCATCATCAAACGTGTTGCATGCTAAGTTATTAAAGGAATGTTTTATATACATATGTTGAGTATAAGACGTTGTTATCACGCTTATTAGAATAACAAAGATACGTACAGTACAGGTTGGTAAACAAACATTATTGTGCTAATAATGCGTTGTTTATGTCGAATAGTATCTGTTCGATCTTTTGTTTGTGTTGGTCAACTAAGATTTTGATGTAGCTAGCTCAGGCCTCAGAGTATCTCCCCCGCGTATTATATTAAATACACAGAGATATCAATCAAAGAGATAACGATATAGTTGGGACGTGAGGTCGTCGTGATATGAATGCTGTATCATCACTCCCTCCCCCTCTCTCTCTCTCTCTCTCTCGTAACTACTACTGTCATCACATCCATGTGACAATAAATCCCTAAAATTAAGTTGAAAAATATCTTCAACTAATTTGTTGTTGTACTTTATTGTTCGGAGGATAAAAAACATTATCTACAGATATACTAATAATTAGAAGAAGTCCATCGCGATCGCGTGGGTAAAAAACTAAAAATATTAAATTATACATTATTTTATAACTAATATATATTAAAATATATTTAGTTATTTTAAAATAAGTTTAACAATTATTATCATAAATATTGTAACTATCTTCACCTTATACTTAGTTCGCAAAATCCGTGCCCACAAACTGGTGTGATCAGCCAGAAGTCTCCAACCAACTTTAGCCAGAAGAGCTTTGTTCATATTCTTGGCAGTTCTGATACCCAAACCTCCCTCCACTCTAGGTAAACAAACTCTGTCCCACGCCACTAAGTGTTGTTTCCTCTTCTCTTGAGAGCTACCCCATATGAAATCCCGTGACACTCGATCTAGACCTTCCAAAATGGATGCCGGTAGTAGAATTGTGCTCATTGAATGGACTGGTATTGATAATAGAACTGACTTTGTCAAGGTTAACCGCCCTGCCATACTTAGACACTTGCTTTTCCAACCCGCTAATCACGAAGTGACCCTTTGTAACACCTCTCCAAAGATCTCCTTATTAATCCTTTTCTGCAGGACAGGCATACCAAGATATTTACCAAGGTCTGTTGTTGACTGGATCCCACTCTCATCACTAATTAACTTCCCCATCTCCCGAGAAACATTACCTGAGAAGAAATATACAAGTTAGGATATCTTTATTATTCATTAAATTTAATTTAGTCAGCAAATATACATACTTTTTGTGATTTTTCTTTCTCATTTACAATGTAGATATAATAGTATTACATAATATACTCTATTTTTATAATTATATGAGTATACTATAATTATATAATTTGCGAAAAAAATGAGTATACTATAATTTGACTTTGTAATTTTGGTTGTTTTATCTCTATATCATTTTACACTTTTGTATTTATAGTTGTGCAAGTGGATTAAAATGGGAAGTGTTTTTGTCGGAAAAAAAATGGTGGAGTGTTTTTTTTGTAAAGTTTGATTTATATCAATTGTTTCTTATTAGTATGGATCAAAAATCTATATATTAATATATTAGCTACTGAAAAACACTTCGGTGAATAAGTAAAAAATTTTTTAACAGTTTATGTCAGTTCGGGCCCCAAATTTTTAAAAAAATTTAAGTTATTATCAACAGTTTAATCACTTGGCTTTCAAACAAATGAAAATAAATTATTATCAACAGTTTTTTAGAGAATGAATTAATTAAATATAAAATATTTAATGCTAATGGGTGTTGGTTGGATACTTTTGGAAATTTGAATAGGAGAAACTCTTCTTAAGTTTGATTCCAAATTGGTTATTATTTAAAATAAAAAAATAATTATAAAATTAATGTTAATGACATGATTGTAAATAAGTTCCAACTCCAAGATTTATTTCATAAATGTCTCCAAAAATGTATATATAGATTAAACATGATAAGTAAAAGATAAACACTCCGCTTAGGTTCTTGATGGAGATGATGAACTTATCAAATTATGATGACCAATACAATGAAGTGAATTCACATATTTAGTAAACATTCTTCTCACTTTCATCATAGTTTACTGTTTAGTACATAATTTTTTTTGTTTTGTGAAAAGCAAAAGTACATTATGATTTTTTAAGATCTGCAAAGATCAAACTTTTTAAACTCGACAAAAAAACCAAATAAGTACATATATGAGTAATGTATGTATATTAAAATTCTAAACTAATGGAAGATACAAAAAGAATTAACCGCACATCAAAATAAAAGGTGATAGTGATTTGAAGCAGCACCAACCTAGAAGTATCATAAGTATCTCATGAATATTTGGTTTTATGTCCATCATTTGGTTGACTGCTCAAAGAAATATGAATTTTAGAAACTTAATACAATAGAAATGCTAAACAACATTTGCCAACTTCAAACAATGAAGAATAAGTACAAACTGAATGTAAAGAAGATAGACATATCTTGTGCAAAAATGAGCCTTAGACATGTTTATTTCTGCATATTCCAAATTTTAAATTAAATTAAGAAATTGCATATTAGATAATTTGTAACATAATGTGAGCTGATAATAGGATGTTTGATGAAGATTTTGCCTTGATATTTATAGAGAAAAATTGTTTTTTCTTTAAGTTTTGTTTATGCAATAATACTTCAGTAGTACCATGAAAGGTTTTCAGTTTTTTTTTTCAAACATCATGAGACTTATGGTTATATTTCTAAATAAATATACCATAAATTTGATTGTGATTTTTCATCTTTATTGTAAAACATAAATTGTATGGCAATTAATATATTAAAGTGTATTGTGGGAGTTACATTATAGATAATTAATACACAACAAATTATTATTATGATTATTATTAAATCTTGAAGTTATTTATGAATTAATACAAAAAATGGCACCGACTGAATACATGATGGATCTTAAGAATTCATATTATGGCAATTCTATTTTTATTTCTTGAAATTATTTTAATTTATCCAATAAATAAATTGATCATACAAAAAAATTATATTTTCGAAAAAATAAAGAAATATCATATTTTATATCTTTAAATTATTTTAAAATTAAATGAATTGATAATATGATGTAAAAATTTGCGAACTAAAT
Organism: Camelina hispida; assembly: GCA_023657505.1. Classification (NCBI taxonomy): domain Eukaryota; kingdom Viridiplantae; phylum Streptophyta; class Magnoliopsida; order Brassicales; family Brassicaceae; genus Camelina; species Camelina hispida. The sequence continues at coordinate 7,790,844 of CP094635.1, read as the reverse complement.
ATTTTAACAACAAAGAAATATTATAATTTTTCATATTTTCATATCTTTATATTAATTTAGATTGAAATTAATTGATCTTCTTCTAAAATAAAATGAATTGATAATATGATGTAAAAAATTGTGAACTAAATATTGGAAAATATCTTACAATATTAATAATATTATGGTAACTATAAAATATTGATAAATGATACCTCGTTAGAGGAATATTTAATTATTAAATGGGTATTGAAAAGTCATAGGTTATTTTTTAGTATAAAAGTATAACTAAATATTATGAAAATACTGAATTTAAATTTTAGAAGAATGACACATGTCAAAAGAATAGAGTGTCACTTGTCAGCTTATCAGAGAATTGGGTTTGAAGTTATTTAAGAATTAATACAAAATATGAACTAAATATTAGAAAATATTTTACCTTATTGATAATATTATGGTAACTATATAAAATATTGATACCTCATTAGAAAATATATAATTCCTAAATGGATATTGAAAAATGATATGTTAATTTTTTAGTATAAAAGTATAATTAAATCTTATAAAAAATAATATGTTATTTTTTTAGTGTAAAAGTATAATTAAATCTTATGAAAATAATGTATCTAAATTTTAGAAAAAAATGACTGCATGTAAAAAAAATATAATGCCACTTGTCATCTTATTAAAATATGAGTTTCAAAAAACCTTACTTTATTATATAAGATGTATAAATCAGTAAATAGAGAAAAACATTAAAAGTTGAAATTAACAAAACCACATTCTGTAAAAATCAGTAAAAACAAAAATAAGAAATTCTATACACCACCATATTATTACAGTACTGTGAGTCTATCTATTGACCAGTGAAGAAGAAAAAAAAAAAAAAAAGAAGTAAGAAAACACGTGAAAAGTCTTTGCTTAATCAAGAACCAGTACAGATCAAACGACCAAGAAACAAACAAATACATCATTAATTTATTACGACTATGTTTATATATAAGCAGAGAAATTAACAATCCCGTTTGTATTGAAGAGAAGAGACAGAGACAGAGACGACCCAATCAATCACCTTTCTCTCTATAGATCTCTCTCTCTCTTTCTCCTTCTTTTGGCCATTCTTTTGTCTTCCTTTTCTTTCTGATGGGATCCGCAGCCGAACTCACCGAGCCCACCACCGGAACAGAGAAACACCATCCCGTACATGTTGAAGAAGAAGAACAAGTTGTTGTTGATTTGGAAAGGAAGACATTTCGTCATGGAAAGGGACTTGATACTAGTGTTGACAGTAGTACTACTTTCACCACCAACACCAGCTCCTCCTCCTCTTCTTCTAGCTGTTCCGGTGATGTTACTACTGAGGAGACTCCAGATTTTCGCAGCAACGGCGACGGTGACCATACCGGACTGAACAATTTGGAGAAAGAAACTGAAATTGGGTTTCAAGAGGAGCATAACAACAACAACGGGGACAATTGCATCGTCTTCTTCGACGAAGAACATGGTTAGTACCTAATCTCCGACTAAGTCAAACTTTTTTTTTTTTTTTTTTTTTTTTTTTTTTTTTTTGAGCTGAATCTGTTGTCTACTTGGATTAGTTATGTGAAATTTTTGCAGAAATTATTCAATTTTTTTTATAAACATTGTTTGAAATTATTCGTGTATTTTTGATTATTTGTGTATTTTTAATCTAGTAATCTTGCAATTTGGGGGTTTTAAGACTGAATTTAGTGTAGGATAGAGATTTTCTGATACGTTGCTTGTGGGGGTGAAGTAAGGAGTAGTCATGTGTTTTGTTGTTTGTATATATATAGGAATTTGGAAATGTCGTCACTGCGATTGGACCTACAAAGAGGGATCTTTGTTGTGTTTTGACACCAAAGGTCAGTCCAGTGTTTAGTTAGGCTTTTCTTGGACCAACTATTTCATGACATCTCTTTAAAAGATTTAGATGTCTCTTCTAGAAATGTGTTGTCTGTTTTAAACATCAATTAAGTTCAGATTTGAGTGTTGTTGTTTGGTTGGAGATGTATCTCTTCATATGTACAGTTGAGTTTTCTTGTTAATTCTTGTTTGATGTTCTTTTGTTAGGTTCTGAGTCAGCTGCTGGTGCAGAAACTGATGCTATTGAGTCCCAAACTGCTGACAACTTGAATGGGGAGAAGAAGCTGTTAGGATCTGAAAACGGTTCAGCTTCTGAGGATAACAAAAGATCTCGTGAAATCGAAGAAGTAGTACAAGATGGTGATCTCGCTAAAGACCGGGATGCTGCTGATCAACCCGCTGGTAATGTGATAGAGGAGGAGCTGGACATCGAAGATGTTGAAGATTATGATGTGGAGAATGTGCTGGATAAGCAAGAGACGCATGATTTGTACTGTCCAAACTGCGATTCTTGCATCACTAAAAGGGTTATCCTCAAAAGAAGAAAACGGAAGATGCGTCATGAGCTGGTGGTAGATCCAAAACGCGTGAGAGGGCCTCATTCCAATGACCCTATTCTTCATTCCGAAGACAATTTGCCATCTCTGGATGGTGGTGAAAACCCTCCTGCACATGAATCGTTTATTTTCAAGTGCTTGTCATGTTTCACCATATTTAGTTCCACAGGTACAGTAAACTGTAACAGTTTCTTTGATACTTGAAAAGTGAAATTTTCAGATCCCATCCCTTTTTGTATTCACAGTATGCTTTCCTTTTGTGGGAAAAAAAATTGCAGGGGTGGCTTCGAAGCCGATTCCTCCCCATGAAGGTGTCGAAGGGTTAACGACTCAGCCAAAACCTCAAGAGAAAGCTACAGGCGATTCCAATTGGTTCAACTCAATTTTTCTCTTTAACCAAAAAGGATCAGCTGTTCAGCAAGGTATTATTTGGTTCCTTTGTCAGTGTATGACATTCGATTATTTGTATACTTCAAAACGGTAGTTCCAGTCTGCTGAACCTCAGTGGCTAATTTGGTGTCTAGCAGAATTAAAATTGCAATGTCTCTCCTTTTGTATTCACTATGGTGCTGAAGGTGGTTTGTATCATTTTAGCATTAGAGTCAAATGTAATTCTTTTGTGTTGTCAGGTGGGGCATTGCCTAGCGTCCCAGATGCTAATCGGCCGCGTGGTAACCTGACAGGCTCTACTGCAAATAACCCTTCAAAAGCCCCAGCTCTTGTTCAGGGCGATGCAGCCACTTCGGTTCAAGGTAGGGATATTCTCTTATAATGACAATTAATGAAACAAAAATGATACAGTAAGTTACCATTTTATTTCCTAGGAAATAACGTCATCATAAGTAGGTATATTGAATCATTTTAATGTCACTTAAAATGGATATAAGGATATTTATCTACAATTTTACCCTTGGTTCTGAAGCATTCTTTCGAAAACAACTTTGTGCAGGTGGGTCAGGGATTGGTGCTTCTCAAGATATAAAGCCTGTTGACACCCATACAGTTCAAGGTACATATATGCAACGTCACTTAGAAAGTGGAACCCATGTTCGTGTCTTGTAGTTTGAGATTTTAACGGAGGGCGTTGAGAAGCAACTTTTAATAAATATAAAACGTGATGGCCATCCTTCTTCTCTTATTTAGCTTTTGCGTTACTCGTTTGACTTTTAAAAACTACAGCATTATTTTCTGTATATGATGGCAGTTGGAAACTCATACGATACAAGCAAAGTTGTCAACAATGGAGCAACTGTTGGAGACGGACAGAAGTTTCTGGCTCCTTTGGCGGAGGAGCAAACACAGAAAAAGATTGACAATGATGGTTCTAGTCAAGCAGACGGGAACCACACATCAGAGAAAGGACGTCTCTCCCCGATTCAACCATCTCATGGCATGAGTATATTAAACACAGTGACTAATGGACCAGACGGATTTAGAGTAGAAACCACATTTCATGAAGAAGGTGCCCCTCTTCTGTTTGAAGGACAAGACACTTCTGACACAAGAAAACCAGATTCTGGTCCGACCACAGTAACAGGTAATTATTATCATTCTCTTTATAATGTTGCGAGGAAATCATATTCATAGCTTCAATGCCAAATACATAAAATAAAACCAGTTTCTGTCTCTCCTTTGTTTGAAAATTAAACTCTTAACGCATGTTATTGTGTAGTCATTCTCATTCATACCTTGCTAACTTTCTGCGTCTGCTTAGGTGTAATGGACACGGGAAACACAGGAGTTAGTGCCGGTCCAGCAAATCCTGAAATTGATGTCACACCAGGGAATTTGCTGGAAGAAGGGTCTCTAAGGGAACCGTTAATGAGACGAGGAGTTGTTGGAGGACTTAAAGTAGAAATCCTGAAAAGCATTGTATACGGAGGTCTAATAGAAGCCATCACGAGCCTTGGTGTTATATCATCTGCCGCTGGTTCTGGTGCAACAATGTGTAAGTACTGCTTAGCCTGAACTATCCGTTTCCATTTGTGAAAGACATAACACATCTTTTGCTGCCGAAAGATCCCAACATGTGTATGTATCGTTGTGGTTGCAGTGAACATATTGGTCCTGGGGCTTGCAAACTTGTTTGGAGGGCTTATTATCATCATTCATAATGTGAGTGATCAATAAAACCTTTCGTACACATGTATGAACGTGTTGACAAATCGCTTAACCTGCAATTTCAAGAAACTAACTGACAGAGAAACTTCTATTGCAGCTCCAAGAGCTTAGAGAGGAGGAGCCCATAAGGACAACAATAGAGGATAGCCAGACTAACGTTCGAGAAGAAGAAGAAGGTCGGTATAAGCATCTCCTTGGACGAAGAGAGAATTTCACACTTCACGCATCAGTCGTAATCGTATCCTTCATAATCGTCGGAATACTTCCTCCTTTAGTCTACTATTTCTCATTCAGCGAAAAACACAACAAAGAATACAAAGTGGTATCAGTATTCGGGGCATCTCTATTGTGCATCGTCACGCTGGCCGTAGCCAAAGCTCATGTGAAGTACCCGAGAGGCAGCTACCTGAAGAGCATTCTAGGCTACGCGACAATTGCTGTATCGGTGTCAGGGATATCTTACGAAGTTGGTAACTTCTTGGCGCAGTTGCTTGAGAAGTATGGATGGTCTGATGGATCAGAAACACATGTGGGACAGATGATGCTTTCGTCACTTATGGGAAGAAAAGCCGGCTTCGGATACTCATCAACCTACTGAAAAAACTGAAACTGAAACTGAATTTTGTCTGGAGAATGATCCAACCTCTCTTGCTTTTCTTTCTCACGCTGCTTTTTGTGAACTGAACTCTCGTTAGACTTTGTTGACGCCAAATCTTTGTTGTGTGACTTGTGAGTGTAGAAGTCGTTTCAACTTGTAGGAATTAATAAATGACTACCTGTGCGGTTGGGGACTTTTTTGTTAAGTTGCATTTAATTTTTACATATTTTTGCATTAACTTTATAAAAAAAAGAAAAAAAAGTGAGGTTCTACCGAGAATTGAACTCGGGTTACTGGATTCAGAGTCCAATGTCCTAACCGCTAGACCATAGAACCATTTGTTAATGTTTCTAATATAGGTACTAATATAGGAAACATACAATGTGGCGTTGCCGTAAAAGTAAGGTTCCGTTTGAGAAAGGACATCCATCGGTTACGTCCGCACTGAGTTTGAAGTTTAAACCAAGTTAGTAAATTACTCTAAATGGCTATAGCCTATTGGTTGGGTTAAATACAATTTTTTCCTTTTTGAAGAAAAAAAAGAAATGTACAGATAGTGTGATTTACAACCGTCAGATTCAAATTCGAATTAAAGGTAGCCTTACCATCTGAACGGCTCAGATTTAATATCTCTTCTTCTCTCTCTTTCTCTCTCAGTTTCAGAGAGATCAAAGAGGCCAACAACAAAAAAAAAAACAAAATCATAGCTTTTGCAGAAACGGTGACGAGAGAGAGAGAGAGAGAGAGAGGGTTATAAGTCAGGGGCTATTTGAGATTGCCCTTGAAAAAATTTCAGATTTTTTCTTCTTTCCCTTTTTGTTCTCTCTTTCTCGTTTTTTTCTTTTTCTTCTTCCAGATTTGTCTTACGAATCCATTCTCAAAGATACCCAAAAGTGGTAAGGAAGCAAAGTACTGTTCTTTCTCTCTTTTTGATAAAATCGGCGGTGAAAGAAAGGAATTTTTTTTCTCATTTTCCGAGATTCTTGAAAATTGAGGAAGACGAAGAAGAAGAATAGACCTAATTTGGGTTTTTAAAATTTAGGGCTTTTTTGATTTTGTGGGGGTAATGGAAACAGAGAGTATGGAGTGTGTTTCTTCTAACGGGAATGAGATCCATCAGAACGGTAATGGTCACCAAAGTTATCAGTTTTCTTCGACCAAGACTCACGCCGCCGCTGCCGCCGTTGTTACCAATATTGTTGGTCCGACTGCTACTGCTCCGGCTACTAGCGTCTATGAGCTTCTTGAGTGCCCTGTCTGTACCTATTCTATGTACCCTCCTATCCATCAGGTTACTTTACTTTTAACTCTTTTTTGGTTTCTTGATTGGAGAATTGACTTTTGCTTCACAATTGATTCCTGTTTTGAGTGTTGTTTCTCTCTTCTTGTGGCTTGTCTACCTCTGCTTTGGAGCTTATGAAATGATTTAGCTTTTTATGTCTTCTATGTTTGCTAATTTGAATACGCTTGTGGTCTTCTCTGCTTATATGTTGTGTAGTAGCATTTTGGAATCCAAAGCATTAATGTGATTGAGCTAAATTGGGGAGTTCTTGATCTAGAAGTATGTTTCTTTCTTGTTGTTGTTGTTGTTGTTGCAGTGTCATAATGGACACACGTTGTGCTCGACTTGTAAAGTGAGGGTGCATAACAGGTGTCCAACTTGTAGACAAGAACTTGGAGATATTAGATGTTTAGCTCTTGAGAAAGTTGCTGAGTCGCTTGAGCTGCCTTGCAAGTATTACAATCTTGGATGCCCTGAGATATTCCCTTATTACAGCAAGCTTAAGCACGAGTCTCTCTGTAACTTCAGACCTTACAGTTGTCCTTATGCTGGTTCAGAGTGTGGTATCGTTGGGGATATCCCTTTTCTTGTTGCTCATCTCAGGGATGATCACAAAGTTGATATGCACGCTGGTTCCACTTTTAACCATCGTTACGTCAAATCCAATCCGCGTGAAGTGGAGAACGCCACTTGGATGTTAACCGTGAGCACTTCCTTCTTTGACTACGAAAACATGATTCTCTTCAGTGTTTATGGCATCAAAACTGACAGTTTTAGTTCTTCGTTTTGTTTCTTGATCTGGGCTCAGGTATTCCATTGCTTTGGGCAATACTTTTGCCTCCATTTTGAAGCGTTCCAGCTCGGGATGGGTCCGGTATACATGGCATTCTTGAGATTCATGGGGGACGAGGAAGATGCACGGAGCTACAGCTACAGCTTAGAAGTGGGAGGCAGTGGGAGGAAGCTGACATGGGAAGGAACCCCAAGAAGCATAAGAGACAGCCACAGGAAAGTAAGAGACAGCAACGACGGTCTCATCATCCAAAGGAACATGGCTCTCTTCTTCTCAGGCGGAGACAGGAAAGAGCTTAAACTTAGAGTTACTGGTAAAATCTGGAAAGAACAGCACAGTCCAGATTCTGGCATTTGCATGCCAAACCTATCTTCTTCCTGATCATTCCATTCTTCTTTTCTTTGTCTTTTATTTTTCTCTCTCTTTGAGAAGGAATGTTGTATGATGATGATGATTGGTTTGCACTCAGTCTTCTTTGTTTGTATCTATAACAGTTCATGAATGAATGTTTGATCTTATGGTCTTATTTTCAAATGCTCAACTCTTTAAACTCACTACATACATAGAGATTGAAGATATGATCAAGCGAAAATAAAACAAAATGTGATTATGAGGGGAATAGTACATTGCACATGTGTTACTTCAAACGTAATAAATACAGTAAAATGAGTGTTTGGTAAAATGGAGGTGCGGGGAATCGAACCCCGTGCCTCTCGCATGCGAAGCGAGCGCTCTACCATATGAGCTACACCCCCTGTTTGATGTTAGTCAGTCTGTTAAACTTTGAAATTTAATAACTTTTTGTGACACTGATTAACAAATACATACATGATCCAAATGTATAATTGAGACAAGAGGCCAAATATGTAAAATATAGGATTTAGTTACAAGTTGCAGGCCAAATATGTAAAATATAGGATTTAGTTACAAGTTGCCAATCAAGGAATCATTAGGTTAGATGTATGCATTTTTCTTAAAATCTATCAATTTTTAAAAATTGTTCAAAAAATATATTGAAACTGCTATCAAATTAATAATTATTAAAGATAAAGGTAAATTAATAGCTATTTAAATCATATAAGGTTTTAAAGATTTCCAATCATGTTAAGATTTTTTCTTAACAAGATTTTAACAAATCTTTTAAGAAGATATTTTAAAGCAAATCCTAAGCTTTTTCTTTTTTCTACAAACAAACAAATCTTGAGCTTTTAAATGTCTTAAATTTATTTTAATCTAATATTAGAGAATTGCTATTATACATATAGATTATTAACTTAAATGATAAATAGGAAAAAATAAAACTGAAATCAGGAAAATTAGTAATTTGAGGAAAAGGAAAATTAAAAGAAATTTGGAATTCGAGAGGGAATTGGAAGAGACTGTATCTTCTAGAACTTTCCTTTTAACCCTACTTTGGTTTTCTCTATAAATACATTCATAAGCTCTTCTCCCATTGACGACACAAGAATCTCAATTCTACTGCTCTTGATTTTTCAATTTCTACTACTTACAGCAAAACCCTATAGCTTAAGAAATCAACCCAATGGCGATTATCTCTGAGATGGAGGAGGCGAGACCCTCGATGGTACCGTTTAGTGCAAGCTTTGATCCTTCAAACCCATTAGGGTTTTTGGAGAAAGCTCTCGACTTTATTGGGAAAGAGAGCAACTTTCTCAAGAAAGACACGGCTGAGAAGGAGATCTCTGCTGCTGTTAGGGCCGCGAAGGATAGGTTGAGGGAAGCGAGAAGAAGAAGCTGGAGAAGGTGACTGTGAAGCCCATGGAGGTTGAGAAGCCAAAGAAGGAGAGCTTGAAGCCAACGGAACCCATGGAGGTCGAGAAGCCCAAGAAGGAAAGCTTGGCTCTTTCGGAGGTTGAGAAGCCGAAGGAGGAGAAAAAAGAACCGGCGACCATTGGTAAGTACCTTCGTTTTGCTTTCTTGAATGTGGTAATTGATTGTTTGCTCTGTTGACAAGTTTGATTTAGGGTTATGATTGGTTCTGTTTAGTGTGTTTGGTTGAATTTGCTATGTTGAATTAGGATAGTTGAATGAATTAGTTTTGACTTGACACTTAGTTTTAACATCACAGCCTGATTCGTTGAGCCTGTAGAGACTAGGATGTTGGATAAAGTTTAGATTTTTACAGCTTTAGTCTCTGTTTTTTGCAAAACTAACTTCGTATGTCCCCGTTTTGGTGCAGTTCCCAACAAAGGCAATGGGCTTGATTTTGAGAAATACTCATGGGGACAGAATCTCCAAGAGGTCACAATTAACGTTCCGGTGCCAGCAGGGACTAAGTCACGGTCTGTGACCTGTGAAATCAAGAAGAACCGTATCAAAATTGGTCTCAGAGGGCAAGAACCAATCATTGATGGAGAGTTCTTCCATCCTGTCAAGCCTGATGACTGCTTCTGGAACATTGAGGATCAAAAGATGATAGCGGTGCTCTTGACAAAGCAAGACCAGATGGAGTGGTGGAAGTATTGTGTGAAAGGTGAACCTGAGATTGACACTCAGAAAGTTGAACCAGAGAGCAGCAAATTGGGTGATCTCGACCCTGAAACTCGTGCAACCGTTGAGAAGATGATGGTAAGCTAATCTGTTTCTTTTTCTTCTTGACTAGTTCTTTGTGTTAGATTTTTAATATTGCAGGACTGACTCAGAGATTCTCATTTTTTCTTGTAACAGTTTGATCAAAGGCAGAAGCAGATGGGACTTCCAACGAGTGATGAGATGGAGAAGCAAGATATGCTCAAGAAGTTCATGGCTCAGAATCCTAATATGGACTTCTCTAATGCAAAATTTAACTGATCGCGTCATTCAACTCTTTTTTTCTTAAGCCAGCTTTGTATTCTACCTATATCTCGATATGGCTTCTAGATATATGAAATCTCCCCCTTTTGCTTAATTTCAAGACGGTTGTTGATTCGATAAATATAACATTCTTGAGACTTGATCTGGTTTTTGCTTAATGTCATGATGTTTTCATTTTAAGTGATCAACAGTTTGAATCTAGAATTCTTCTCTCTGGAGAAAAGTGAACGCATGGTTTTGACGCTTTACTTACAATCTCTCCTTTTTCACTCATATCTAATAAATTGATTCATTAGACAAAATCATAATTTCTAATTGGTTAAATGCACGTGTCTAAGTAAAATCGACGACCAATACTTCTATAGTTTCTATGAGAGCAAAAAGTTGTTTTCACGAGTATTAAACGGTAGAAGAATCTCCGGTGAGGTGTAGCTGGTGGATGGAATATTCTTGTTTGTGGTACGGACTTAGTGTGAGTTAGATTTGATGAACACTGGTCACACGTGGTCCTTGTCCCATAGACATATAATTCTCAATGATATAAAAGAAACAACACAGTAGACCCACATTTTCTTCTTTATGCATAATTATAATTTTATATACCAGATTATAATCTAACTTTAGATCTTTGATGTGTTATTCTTTAGTTAGTTGTACTTGTATCCATCGATATACAACAATATCCTTACAAATTACTGCTGCAGTGGTAGTGATATCAAAAACGTGGTGGAGTGTAGGTTTTAGCACTTTTTTATAAGCTTTTCTGATCAGTTTACTATATTAAACCATTGAAGTTACATTATATTTTACGGATGTTTTGCTACTGCCATCATTAATCTATACTAGTATAACTACTAAATTCAAGTATTTTCCTGAGTCCATCCATGAGATGATGAGAAGAGTGTTCGAGCTAAGCTTGGAACCAGCCCAATTAGCGTGTGTACACATATAGTAGGACACCCTCGCTGATTGGCGCCGCCATGCGCATTGGCAAATTAAATAACAAGATATCCAATCAAAGGAGGTATCACAAAAGCCAAAAGGTTCCACTATCTATTTAAGTGTACAATATATAGAGAGATAGCCAATTTGATAGGAAATGTCAATGTTAGAGAAAGAAAAAACAATGCATTCATGACCAAACATATTGGGGGCTTAGACTATAGAAAGCCACATATAAAACAAACAAAAATAAGTCCACTTGCGCAACAATAACAGTTGAGTTTTTAAACATAAAATAAATTTGCAAACACACACTTAGACATAAAATAAAAATGCAAACACACACTTAGACATAAACTATAGCCGAGATGAAATATTCGGTACCTTAAAATCAAATGTCCATTTTATTTTCTGTGTGAGAAAAAATATATACAATGGTCATAAAATTTGGACCACCCATGGATTTACGTCAATTCTCATTTCCAAATTCATGTAACGACACTAAACAATTGTTGGTCCCCAACCTTCGTGTTAATATTTCACGTGTTACAAGTAGAAAACTATAAGAGTGAATCCAAAACAAAATTGTTGAGACGAGAACATGAACTAATATATATGATCTCAGAAACACAAACCTATCATAGATGAAATCGATCGAATCAAACAAGAACATAAGCAAACATAATTTGATAAATTGAAGAGTAAACCGTGATAAATAAACAAGATGAATGTGCACAAAAGAATTTTAGGGGAGTTTTGAGCTAAATGAGTTTACGTCTTGGCTATCTCGTCCTCTATCAATGTTTCAGAGATACTGAGACTGATTTATTCTTATAACTATTGAACAAGTGAAGAGTTTTTGAGAATTTTAAGGAGAAGAAAAGCATAAGAAAGAAACGTGTTTTGAACGTTAAGTTAGATAGAGTAATCTAGTGAACAACTTAAAGACTAGCTAGTTACCATTCACCAAAAACAAATTATACTTTTCGTACGGAACCCATTTCTGAAAATTTTCACATGTCAGTTTTGTCATATATATATATCCTCAAAACTCATATTTAATTCTTGAAAAAAAAAGGACATCACGGGACCTCACTTCTTGGTCATTAAGGCTTATAAAGCGGATCAGAGAGAATTGATTGATTATACGAATTTGGTTACAAAGTACAACCAGAATGTATTCTATGACCGAATTAATTGTTTCCACTATTTAAAGATTCATCATGCATCAGTATCATCATCAGTCAGAGAGACTCAGAAGTTATTAATCTCGAGATTTATTGGTGTGAAGAAATATATCATTATAGAGAGTCACAACGTTAGGAGTGACCCACACTAAAACATGTGGTTGCCTCTGTGTTGATGTCTACACTCTACAGTCAGTCATCTACTATACTACTTTGCTTAATGCTATTACTACTATTTTGTCTAGTTCGAACTGATTATTTAACAAAAGCAAAACTGTTTTGTCATCTAATCCCAACAAATTTTGTTCTTATATACTGATTAACCACTGCTTGTTACAACAAACTTTAAAACTTGAAAGGAACGTTACATGAAATAACTCTTATGATTCACGAACCTTTTTTATACTTACGATGTGTCCTTTAAATATATTTTCTTTTCGAAGCTGCACAAGTTAAACAAATGTTAACGAGTGATTCCTTTACATACACTGGTCATACATACTTATCTGTAATCTAAAATTATTGATTATCCTTCTAATTCAATTTTCACTAAAATTTTAGATTGGAGTTCAACAGACGGAGTTACTAATTCCAGATTTAAAAGATATAAAACTAGAAAAGTTAAAAAAAAAGTTGTGCATAGCCTATCTATATTGAAATAGTGGGGGGTTACATTTTGTATATTCTTTATTAATTTTAATTTTGTTTTGTTTTTGCCTCTTTCATGCTAAACATTTATTTCTATCCCAAAATATTTAAAGAAAGTAAAATCAATAAATGGGATTCAGTGCACCAATAATTTTTACTTATTACACATAAAAAAGATTTCATTATCAGCCCTCTCAACATCACAATAGGGGGAGAGGCAAGAGGAGGAGGGGCCAAAGTACAGAACTTTTTCCCTCAGGGTATGCTCCAAATTCCCAACTTGGCCTCTCTTTTTCATTCTTTTGGGTTTTTTTGTGTTCACTCTCCTCTGCTTAATACTCATTTCTACTTCCAGGTAACAAAAAAAATCTTCTAATCATCAAAGAGCAAAGAGAGGAGGAGTATAAAGAAACGAAGAAAATGTATGCTGAAACTGGGTTACCTTTCCGATTCATGCAGAGTTCTTCTGCTGAGATTCACCAGTTTGATGATCTCTTCAAACCCTACAAGCTCTCTGATGAAATGGTTTGTCTTCTACTTCGATTTTGGCTTCACTTCCTTTTTTTTTTTTCTTTGTCACTGCATTTGATTTTGTAAATTGTACTTCTGGTTTTTGGGTTTCTTTGTCTCTGTTGTGCTTGATCTTTGGTGAAATTAAGTTAAAGTTTCTACCTTTCGTTGGTTAATGATGAAAAATTGGAGTGTGATTTAGATGGAAAACACTGATTAGTGTGTAAAGTTTTGTTCTTTTTAAGTTTTTGTGGTGACTTTGATGCGATCTTTCTGCTGAGCTCAAATCTGTTTTTGGCTTCTAAAAATTGAGTCTTTCTGGGAAGATGAAAAGACGGAATCTTCTTCTGCTGATGCCTTGATAGAGAACCAAGAAAAAACTCAAACTTTATTTTTGGTTTTGAGAAAAAGGAAATTTAAAGAATACCTTTTTATGGGGTTTGTGATAATGGGGATCACACTTTTCTCTTTATGCAAAGCTGGACTGGGAACTATATAAGCTTACCTTACACGATTGACAGCAAAAAATTTGTGTGTTTTCAACCCATCAGATTCCGTGTTCTTTAGGACTTCTATTTTGTTTTTGTCTTTTACATGTTCTGATGTTGATTCATTGCCTTATTTCTTTACAATCAAACTCCTCTACGGCTGTAACGAAGAAGAAAAATTCCCTTTTCTCTTACCCTTTTTAAACGATTACAATACTAAAGAGATATGTATGTGTTTGTGTATAAAACCAAGAAAACTCACTGTTTTTTAGTCTAGTTTTGAGTTGTGATCTTGGTTTTAATTTTCTCTTGTACTGGTTTGCTCATTCTTCTTCTTATGATTGTTGTGAAGCAGAACAATCTTGTTGAGGCATGTGAGTATGATTTTGGAGAAGGGAGTGACCTATTCAAAGCCCCTGAGCCGATCATTGAAGAACCAATGCTATCTGTTGATCCTCTCTCTCAAGAGCTTGTTGAACTCAGCGATCTCGGGTCGTTGCAGAGTGACCAGCAGCTTATAGACAAGGCGTTCTACGACTGTGAGCAGGACCTTCTGGTGAAATCAGCTATGGAGTCTCCACTGTCCGAGGTGTTAGACATCAAGAACATCTCTTTAGTGGCAAAAATGGACAATGTTGTGGAGAATAGTAGCGTAGTCGTCTCTGATGTCCAAATTCCGAAGAGCGTGAGCTCCGGGAACCTGAACTCAGTAGATGTGGCACATCACGAGGATGCAGTGATTCAGAGCTTCCCTCATTTCCCTCCAGGTGATTATGGAATGAGAAGAGCCTATAGCGATAGCGATATTCAGGTTCGATCTGAAATTACTAACACTACTCTTTTTGAACAGTTACTTCAAATTATATACAAGTGTCTGCAAGAATTTGGGATGTGCTATTTCTTATGATGGTGGTGGCAAAACATGTCCTGTATATGTTCATCACCTGTGGATGTTTTGCTTTATGACAGACACTGGGTACTAAAACTGTGCGTCCTGTTCAGTCTCAGTTGGATCGAATAATCATAAGTTGCACCTCTGAGGACCGCCGTGAGAAGCTTTCTCGATACAGGAACAAGAAAAGCAGGCGAAATTTCGGGCGTAAAATCAAGGTTAAGACCCTGAAACAATGCTTTTATGGTTTAGGACATATATAATACAATCTCGATTCTGTTTTGTTGGAATCTGAGTTTTTGGGTTGTTTTTGGTATGGTGGCAGTATGCTTGCAGGAAGGCTCTTGCAGACAGTCAACCAAGGATCCGAGGAAGGTTTGCAAAAACTGAGGAGATGCAGAAATGAGGATTTAGTTAGGTCCTAAAGATGAGAGAGAAGAATAGTTTGATGCAGTGTTAAAAAAAAATATGAGCCCCACCCACCTCTCATGTTTTTGTATATACAATATGGGTTTGCCTGAATAAGCCTAAGGAGTAAGGATTAGGAAAACAAGTTGTAGTAAGTTTACTCATTTGATGTGCTTTAAATATGTTACAAGATCTTGTGAATTTCGCCGTCTCTACTCTAAATATAGAAGCTGTTTGACATTCCTCTCTAATGGTTTCACCGTATACATTCTTAGCTTCCCAACAGTTAACCCTTAAGTAGTTTTTGACTTCTTGATGAATGATTGTGAATGTACATCGGGATCAATTGAGGTGTATTGTTTGAGCCAAACATTGGTATCTCTCAAATATATTTTTTGCCCCATTTGTGTATGTGGTTGTCCAATGCATATAATAAAAAGTGACCAGGTTTAAAATATACTTATTTATAATTATCAAAAGGCTAATAAAACTTTGATGTGTATTAGAAGACGAAGCTGATGTTAATCGCATAGTTTAAGATGATATTTTTTTATCAATCAGAAAGTGACGTTTTTGCAATATCATTCTTTGCAACCCTCCTTGAATAATTTATGAAACATTGTATAATGCTTTGGCGATGAAGATCCGTCCATTCTTGATTTTTGGCGAGTACACGTATTTGGGAGCCAAGAATAAGCCCAAACCTTAAATTACCCCATTGAGAAATAATCCAAAACCTTGTTTAAACACCATATCATGGAACTCATGTTTACTGGTAAAAACATATCAATCAACGAAGATGATTGGGGTCTTTTTTTTAATTTTCAAGAAAAACAAAAATACACAGGTTCTCGGTTTGTTCTAAACCGGAAAAAAAAACAACAGAGATTATTACGTAAATACCCTTAGAAGAGTTGTGAAAAAATTGGTGGGAAACTTTTCAATCTCTATTTTTTGTTTGGTTTCTTTTCTATTTTGTAGCTGTTTTCTTCCATCAACCTCACTCACCGGTGCATAAACTAAGCAGAACAGAGAACAAACAAATAATTTTTACATGAGTGTAAAAGGAGCGTTTCATGGATTGAAAATTTTGGTTATATATATCTTCGAATTTTTGTTGGTAGTAGAGTTGTAATCATACTAAAAACCCAAAACGTAAGAAGTACATAATAACACTGTCGTAGCCGTACTATGTAAGTTCCATTACAGCTCCCAAAGATCTTCGCATCTCACTTAAAAAAAAAAAGAACATACAGCAATCTGATTTTGATACTATCAAATTAAGAATAGAATAACTAATAAGAAAAGACGATCTTTGAATTGGTTTTGAGAAGACAAAGAAACGAGGAAGATGAAGAATGAATGAAAAAAAAGCGTGGGGGGGATGCTGCGCAGGTTAGCTTAACGACAGTATAATGTGCACATAATTCATTCAGTCACGCTATTCAGAAGGGTGCGACGCCGATCAAAACGACACCCACTTCTTCTCTCTCTCTTCATCTCTGTCACGCCTTTCTCTCTCTAAAAATCTCTTCTTTTTTTTTTTTTTTTACACAGAACAAATTAAAAATTTGCCGAAATTTTCGATCTTTCGATTTCAAAACAATCTCTTGACAACATTTCTTCCTGTTTCATCATCCAAATCATAAGAAAGGACGCATTTTTATTTTTAAAAATTGGGTTTTTTTCTTCTTCTTCTGGATATAGAGAGCGAGAGAGATCTGTTCCTAACTTCTCTCTCTCTCTATCACTTTCTCGTTCTGCTGCTCTCATTCGTGCCAAACGTCTCTCTTCTTCCATTTAAATTATAAAAAAGCTCAGCTTTCCTTGTTTGATACGACTGGTTTGCGATTTCAGTTCTGAGTCAGAGAAGACGGACGACTTCTGAGCATCGGAATTTGGGGGCTCTAGGTTAGGGTTTGCTACCAATTTTGGGATTTTGAGAGATGTTTTAGTTACTGATGATACTCTGATTTGGGTTCTGAGATTATGATTATCAAACGGAATTTTAAAACCCAGATACCGAGTTTGAAACGGTGCAAACTCGGTAACTCGTCGAATGAGTCCAGGAAGAAGAGAAAGACCAACTTGGGAGGAGGAGGAGGTCACTACTACCCTCTCAATCTTCTCGGAGAAATCGCCGCCGGGATTGTTCCTGGTACAGGACGTAATGGGTTCTCTGCTGCTTCATGGTGCTCTGAAATGAAACCTGTTGAGGTACAAGAAGAGTCGTCAATGTCGAGGAGAAGGAGATCAGAAGATTCCGGCTCTGTGAGGGATCCTCCTCCGGCTGAAGTCTCTCGCCCACCGCTTGTTCGGACTTCTAGGGGAAGGATTCAAGTGCTTCCTTCTCGATTCAATGATTCGGTGCTCGAGAATTGGAGGAAAGATAGCAAAAGTGATTGTGATGATTTGGAGGAAGACGTAGTAGAGTGCAGGAATGATAAAGTTAGTATTTTTCGGGGTTCTAAAGTTAGTAATTTGAAAAACAAGCAGCTTGATAAGAGCCGTAAGTATAACAGTGTATTGTATAAAGAAACAACGTTTCAAGAGCAACGTGGTAAGGCTCGTGTTGACAGACAGAGGGAAGATGATGACAAGAAGATTATGAAGAAAGATGGTTCTTATGGGCCAGAGAACTTCTATTCAGGAGACTTGGTTTGGGCTAACTCTGGGAAAAAGGAACCGTTTTGGCCGGCTATTGTTATTGATCCAATGACTCAAGCACCTGAGCTTGTTTTGCGTTCTTGTATACCCGATGCAGCCTGTGTTGTCTTCTTTGGTCACTCTGGGAACGAGAATGAACGGGTACGGAGAGACAAATTAAATAGCTTTCCAAATATGGATTTTGCCTTGTTTTTTGAGTTTTCTATTTCTGACTGTTGGTTTAATGTAAGCAGGACTATGCGTGGGTGAGGAGAGGGATGATCTTCCCTTTTGTGGACTATGTTGCCAGGTGGGTCTCTTGAATTATCAGAAGAAGATTGTCTTAAATGTGGATTAGTGCTTAATAGATACTTATTCAGGTTCCAGGAACAGTCTGAACTGCAAGGGTGCAACCCTCGAAATTTTCAGATGGCACTGGAGGAAGCTTTTTTGGCAGATCAGGGATTCACGGAGAAGTTGATGCATGATATTCACTTGGCTGCTGGTAACTCGGCTTTTGACGATTCTTTCTACAGATGGATTCAAGAGACCGCCGTCCCAAATCAGGATCTCGGTAACAATGCTCCAAGCCAGGCAAGTTTCTCTGTCTGTGAGTTCGTTGTTCAGGGGGATCATTTATTGTTAACATGTACATTGGTTGGTTTTGTTCTAGTTCCCAAAAGGCTGTGCAGCTTTTAATTCCATACCTATTGGTCAACTTTTATGTGGTTGTCTATCTTATATCCTTTTGTGGAAATCTCTTACAATTTGGGCAACGTATCTAATGAACTTATGTTTTGTAGAGGCTGTTTAAAAAGTACGGAAATCCACTGGAATGTGTAGGATGTGGAACGATCATTTCTTTTGAGATGGCAAAAAAAATTAAATCTGGAGATAAATTGTTGTGTAAACCATGTTCAAGGGTATGTAGGATCCCTGTTCTGTGACTATGCTTAGTTTAGTTGTAAGTGATGCAGAAATGGTTGCAACGTGTAAGCCTATTTTCGTTGTTGTTGCAGTTGACAAAATCAAAACACATTTGTGGCATATGCAAGAAGATAAGAAATCATTTGGACCGTCAAACCTGGGTATGAAATGAAAAAATATTAGCTTCTATAGTGGTGTAGCTTCAGGTTTTGACTTTTGACTTTTGATATCTGTGTGGTAAATTAGGTGCGCTGTGATGGTTGTAAAGTCTGGGTACACGGAGAGTGTGAACAAATATCAGATAAGCATCTAAAGGTATGTTAACTTTTTATTTCATCAAGGCTACCCTATTCTCATCTATTTGCGTGTGTTGAGATCAAGCTCATTTTGTGGTCTGAAGGATTTGGGGGAAACAGATTACTACTGTCGTACTTGCAGAGCTAAATTTAACTTTGAACTATCAGATTCAGAAAATCAAAACTCAAAGTCAAAGTAAGCCTCGTTTTCTTAACTTTTGTTATTGTTTTAGCAACAACTGCCTTTTGATTGCCAAATGTCTAAATTTGGGAGTTTTCTGGTACAGACTTAGCAAAGGCGATGGTCAGATGGTTCTGCCTGACAAGGTTACTGTTGTATGCGCTGGAGTAGAAGGAATTTATTTTCCGAGGCTCCATTTGTAAGCAGATACCATTTTATCTTTTCCTTACATCCCTACAAGTTCTCGCCTTCGGTTATTTTTTCAAAACAACCTTTAGAGATTGCTATTTACTTTCGCTAGATGTTCAGGTCTCTTTGATGAATGAATTTCAGAGTGTCTTACTCCATGTTGTTTATTTACAGAGTGGTATGTAAGTGTGGCTCCTGTGGACCTAAAAGGAAAGCACTTAGTGAATGGGAAAGGCATACCGGATCAAAGTCAAAAAATTGGAAGACCAGTGTGAAAGTCAAAAGCTCGAAGCTGCCACTAGAAGAATGGGTTTGTACATTTACTCTTATGGTTTCTTTCAGTGATATTGGCTTCTTACTTCTGAGTTGTATCTGACTTACTTAAAAGTAAACTGACACCTTTTCCTTACTCCGCAGATGCTGAAATTAGCAGAGTTACATGCAAATGCTACAGCAGCTAAAGTTCCTAAACGACCCTCCATAAAGCAGAGAAAGCAGAGATTACTTTCTTTTCTAGCAGGTATAAAAGGAAATGGAATCCTGTAACATGTCGCAAAGTTTCAAGTGCTAATGTGATGCTTTTGTTGAATTTCCTTTCATTGTTGGCAGAGACATATGAGCCTGTCAATGCGAAGTGGACAACAGAACGATGTGCAGTTTGCAGATGGGTTGAAGATTGGGACTACAACAAGATTATTATCTGCAACAGGTAATTTTTGAAAACATTTACTTCATCCACCTGAATGAGTCACAAATGGTAAATGGAACTTGCATTTAGAACAATATTTCTGCGTCCAATCTTTGACTCACATGGACTGTGTAAGATACGATTTTTTGCTAATTACTGTAGATGAGATATTTCAGCCAGAGGTTACCATTTTAACTTTCATGTAAACAGAAGATGGTTATCTTCCATGGAATACTTAAGGCGACTTTTGAAACATCATCTGTTATCAATGTTAATCAGCAACTTAAGATGTTTCTTTCTTTTTTAATTTTTCTCGTCAGATGCCAAATAGCAGTGCATCAGGAATGCTATGGCGCTAGACATGTTCGTGATTTCACCTCATGGGTCTGTAAAGCATGCGAGAAACCAGATATTAAGCGGGAGTGCTGCCTCTGCCCTGTAAAAGGTAAGCCTTTTGATTGTTTGGCACTAAGATATTCTTTCTTTCTTGTGAGCCTGTATTTGACATGGTCTTAGCTTCACCGTCTGAGTTAAAATGCTACAACTAGTTAGAAGTTTCTTCTTTAAAAGTATTGCTTTCCTGTTGGCACTTTTACATATTTCCTTCAAAGATGGCTTCATAAATTATATTCAACTACCTATTTCCCTGACAAGATATAGGATTTATCGAACATATGGCATTGCTGACGTTTAACAATATGTATGGCTCGACGTTGTTTTCAATGATGATAGGAGGTGCATTGAAGCCAACTGATGTGGAAACGTTGTGGGTTCATGTGACGTGTGCTTGGTTTCAGCCTGAAGTATGTTTTGCAAGTGAAGAAAAAATGGAACCAGCTGTTGGGATATTGAGTATTCCATCGAGTAATTTTGTGAAGGTTAGTTTTATTGTAACTGTGTTTATTTCAGATGCACTCGTAAGTACTGTTCACTAATGCCTGTGACCAAAGCTAAAATTCAAGAATCTTCTGTGTTTGGATGGATTTCAGATATGTGTAATATGCAAACAAATACATGGCTCGTGTACTCAGTGTTGCAAGTGTTCCACATATTATCACGCCATGTGTGCCTCCCGAGCTGGTTATAGGATGGAGGTATGCTCACTGTATCTGGGACATAGCGTTCTGTTCTTTGCAATCTATTGTTTTACTCCTTTTAAATAGACATATTTCCATGCTATATGGATGTAGTTGCACTGCTTGGAGAAAAATGGTCGGCAGACAACAAGGATGGTGTCCTATTGTGCTTATCACAGGTAAATTTCCCAATTCTCTCTTTCAAGAAGCGTTGGATGTTAGGTACTGAATTATCTTTTGTTTGTATTTTCTTTGGTGTGTAGGTCTCCAAACCCAGATAATGGGTTAATTATACAAACTCCTTCACGGGTCTTCTCTGCAAAAAGTGTTGTCCAAAACAAGAAGAAAGGCGGTTCCCGGCTTATTTCAGCAGTCAGAGAAGACGATGAAGAGTCACCCACAGAGGATACCGTTACATGTGATCCATTTTCTGCTGCTCGTTGTCGAGTATTTAAAAGAAAGACTAATAGCAAGAAGGTATTATTTGGGATCTTAATCCACAGAAAAAATCTGTATGTTCCACTGCGCATCCCTTTGTCTACTAGGCTGATCTTGGTTTTTGCAGAGGAGTGAAGAAGAAGCAATCCCTCACCACACAAGGGGACCACACCACCATCCATCAGCAGCAATCCAAACTCTAAATACAATGAGGGTAAGAAAGTTTCCATGCAGTAGCCCTACTCCGTTTTTCTAGCTATTGTTTTGGATCTGACAGTTTTGGGTTGTATTACGTGTAGCATGTGCCGGAAGAACCCAAATCGTTTTCTTCTTTCAGGGAACGACTTCACCACTTGCAGGCAAGCATTCTCTGATGTTTGAAAGCGATTGCAGGTTTTCATCTGTTGGTATTGTCAAATCTAACAAGTAATATTTCACTCGACAGAGGACAGAAATGGACCGGGTCTGCTTTGGGCGATCTGGAATACATGGATGGGGTCTATTCGCAAGAAGAAATATCCAAGAAGGAGAAATGGTTCGAAGGCGCACCCATTTGTGAATTTTGGTTTTGTCTATTTAGAATGAGAGGAGTTTTTTGACTGTTGAGAGATGCTATTGTATCTCAGGTTCTTGAATACAGAGGGGAACAGGTGAGAGGTAGCATTGCAGACTTGAGAGAAGCACGATATCGTAGAGTAGGCAAGGATTGCTATGTGAGTTGAAATAGTTTATTTTCTTATCTCCACAATTTGTCTCTTTCCCTCTCTATCTCTCTGAACCAAGGGATTTAATTTTGTTGCAGCTGTTCAAGATCAGTGAGGAAGTAGTGGTTGATGCTACAGATAAAGGGAATATAGCTCGGCTCATAAACCATTCGGTAAGCAGCATGGAATAGATTTTTTTACGTTTTATATATAGATTTAGAGACTGTGAAGTCTAAATTGTGATACGTGGTGCAGTGTACGCCAAATTGCTATGCAAGAATTATGAGCGTTGGAGATGAGGAAAGCAGGATTGTCCTCATCGCCAAGACCAATGTAGCTGTGGAAGAGGAGTTAACGTACACTAGACATTTCTATTACACTATTCTTCAATCTAAAGCTGATGATTATCATAGTTTAAGGATATGGTGTGTGTTGTTTTGGCAGGTATGATTACTTATTTGATCCAGACGAGCCAGATGAATTCAAGGTGCGATGCTTATGTAAAGCCCCCAACTGCAGGAAGTTCATGAACTAATGGTAGGTGCTTGTTTACTTCAAACGCTAACACCATGAAGAAGACGCAAAAGCAAGGTTCTCTTTTTTTTCTATATATATTTTTTGCTCTTGAAACACTAGATTTATAGGTTGATAGAAAGATCAAAAGGTGATTTTAACTCTTTATCTATTCTGCGTCTCTGTATAGACAACAACAACAACTCATTCGTTTCACCATTTCCTGGAAAAAATTCCAATTTCATTCATTCACTTCCATATTTGGTCTTTTGTGTCATCGTCCAAATAAGGAGGAGAGACTTTTGAGACCCTTCATTTCATACCTCTGCTCCTTTAACAGCTCCATAAGCTCTCTACACGTTCAACATACCCACCCTTATTGACTAAACAACTATAAATACAGTTAAGTAGAAGAATAACAGAGATAATTCCAATTGTTATATAACCGTTTCACCCTTTAACCATCGGTTTACTACACGATTATACCGTGAATTATGAATTGATTTGCTTTCACCGGTATCCGTGCGTTCGTCTTTCTTTTCTCATCGTCAAAGAGTGCCACATCAAACGAGTTGTTGTGTCACTTTGTATGTTTGCGCGCCTAAAATATATTGTAATGGGCTTTTAAGCACTGTAAGGTTTTTTCCAGCCCAATTGATGGAAACATGATGAATAATAAATTTACTCTATCCGATTCTCTTTTTTTTTTTTTTTACTATTAAGTGACTTTAAACCTCAAATCGGGTGAAAAAATCTCCTACCGGATAACATCTCATAATATCTATTAAAAAAAAAATGTTGATGTGTCAACTACGTATGTGGAAATTCTAATAAACCTACAAGGAAATCGTGATTATGTGTAAAACCTACAGTCAATCTGTTTTTTTAACAGGTCGAATCATAATCCCAAAAAAATGGGAATACAGATAAGTTAAAATGAATGAGCTACCTCCTCCTAATCCTAATCCTAATCCTACTACTAGTACCAGTCTACCAGAGAGTAGAGAGGCCGACATGTAAAATGGCAGTACCGTGATTACATTTAAATAGCAGGTGCTTATTAAATTGTCTCCCCGACCCCAACTGTTGGTTTTGTCTTTAGTGCAAAAATATCATATAAATATTTTGGTTCTGTCCAATTAGATGCGTCTTTTCTGAATAAATACGAATATTCGGAGTGAGAGAGAGAGTCCAGTTTTAGTTGGTTGGGTTCGTTTTATTTATTACTAGCTCCTTCACAAAGACGGCGACCAATCTATAGCCGGCGATTCTCTGGATCAGATCTCCGACGTTGACAGATTCATTCTTCCTTAGATTTGGATCTGTCTCTTTTTTTTTTTCTTTTTCTTTCTTTCATTCTCTCTGTCTCTATCTGTCTCTGTTTTTTCTCTATTGGGTGTGTGAGAGAAGAATGATGAACGGTGACGAGATGGAGAGCGAGTACATCAAGAGACACCATAGTCACGAGCTTTTAGAGAATCAGTGCAGCTCTACGCTTGTAAAACATATCAACGCTCCTCTTCATCTCGTAAGTTTTGACCTTTCTCTAATCGATTTCATATATGCTGCTGTACCGTTAAAGATTCGATTTTTAAGATGTTTACTGTTTTTGTTTCTTGTGTGTTTATAAAAAAAAGGTGTGGTCACTTGTGAGGAGATTCGATCAACCACAAAAATACAAACCTTTTATTAGTAAGTGTGTGGTTCAAGGGAAGAAGCTTGAGATTGGTACTGTTAGAGAAGTAGATGTAAGATCTGGTCTACCAGCTACTAAAAGCACCGAGAGGTTAGAGTTTCTTGATGATGATCAACACATCCTCTCCGTTAGAATCCTCGGTGGTGATCACAGACTCAAGGTACGTACTTACTATATTTGTGGTTTTCCCGACAAGGTTAATTATGGTTTTGTTGTCTTAAGCTTAATCTGTTCTTTTATCCCAACCGACCAGAACTATTCCTCAATCATTTCGTTGCATCCAGCCGAGACGATAGAAGGAAGAGCAGGGACATTGGTGATTGAGTCGTTCGTGGTGGACGTGCCAGAAGGTAACACAGAGGATGAGACTTGTTTCTTCGTGGAGGCTTTGATTCAGTGCAATCTCAAATCTTTAGCAGATGTCTCTGAGCGTCTAGGATCAGAATCTATAGAGACAGTATGATTGGGATGGATAAGAAAGTATTTAAAAAAGAGGAAATGGATGAAGAAGAAGCTTCCAAAGGTGAAGGCGTGATGAACATTTTTTCAAATAATCTTCCTTTTTATAAATAGTGATGTGTTTTTTTGTAAGTCTATGCTATCTTTTTTTTTTGTTCCTTTCTCCATTTTGTTGGATTTTTTGTAAATTATTTGAACTTGATAAGATTTGGAATTTGTAAATGTTTCTATATAAGATTCTTCTTTTATCCATCTTTTAAAAAAATAATAATATATCATGACATATTATCCTAGATATTTTTCATTGTGTTTGATATTTTTCTTGTATTCTTACAAATTTAATAATACATGATGGTTTTTTTTTTCTTGGAACTTATATGGTTTTCTCGACCAATCCAAAAGTATATTATGTACATTTACATATATTTATTTAAAAGATACAACCTTTTTATTATTTTTTAAGATACAACTTCATTCAATATAAAATAAAAAAGGAAATTAAACATATAGAATACTCTTGTATAGTACAAAAGAAATAGAGAAATTAAAAAGAGCCATTTGATGGCTCTCTAGTGATGGACTCAACTCATTTTTTGTCTTACATACTAGACGTCGGTCCCTACAAATATTGTAATTCTACAAACCAATAGGCATGGAAGTCAAAAAATGGTAAAAGGAGCTTTGTGGATTAGGTTTGTTGATAATGACTGCCTCAAAAAGCAGCCAAATCCATTGTATTAATCTTTTTTTGTCCACGTAGGTTATTGTTGGCATTTTTCTTCGGTTTATTGCTATCTTCTTCGCGTTCTCGAAATAGTAAAAGTAGTTGAAATCAAAAGTATAGTAAAGAAAATATCATAAACTGTGTCATCATCTTTTGATCACTAGATATGTGTGAATGTGATACTGTCGTTTTCTAGATAGTGATATTTTTCTTTCCTGTCGCAAGATAGTGATTTATAATAGTGACCGTAAATCTTCTTTGTTATTAGAACTTAATTATTCATATCTTTCCTAAAGCATGATTCGATTGTCGAGAATATATATAGAGCACTAGCTACTTCGACTACGTTTTCAATTTTGACTGATGTTTTACAAATGATCAAGTTACTTTTCTATTTATCTTCCTCTTGATACATGTGTTTTCGGAGGGTACGTATACGTAGTAAGTGGAGACACAAGATGACGATATATAGCAGTAACATTAACCATTAGTGAATAATCTGATCCAACCAAGAAATGGGATTGCAATAGACTCAATCACGTTCTCATGATGAACCTGTTCTATTTTTTTGTATTGGTCGACGTACGCATAAAGGTTTTTCTTGCTAATCTTATCCTATCATTTTGAGCCACCGATTCCGAGTTGTCTGGTGCTTTTCTTAGAATGATGTCGTAACTGGATATGTATTGCCATGACTCGTGTAGAGAGTCTTCGAATCATCATCTATTGTTCCTACTTCCTAACCATATGATTTGTCTTTATTCTTTTTGCGCCATAATAAAAATCTGCGAATGATATAGCTCTTAATTACATACCTATTGACAACAAGTTCTTTTTCTCTCTCTCTCTCTAATATGTGAACACCTCACGATTCTGAAAAATTTGATGTAAAATGAATATAAATCGAGTGTCCAATAAGTTCATCTAACAGCCAACCATTAAATAAATAAATAAAGAAAAAATGGAGATAAACACACGGTCTGATGAGTCGGTACACAAAAACATAACGAGGTGTACTTGGTGGAATCAAGGACACGTGGATTGCCACTCTTAAGGCCTCCTCACCACCAAATTACTTCCACGGCATCAAAAGAAAAGAATTATAAAAATCGTGGAGCCCCGAAAAATCGAAAATTCTAAATTCAGTGGCTTTCGCGATGAGTCAATGACCCAAATTTGCTGACAGAACCAAAAAAAGGACCGGCTCTTGTTTGCCTAATTTCGCTACTATTCAACTGGTTTAACATAACCGAAAAAAGTTAAACACACGGTTTGAGTCGGTACAGAAAATATAGTACGTGGTGGACTCTTCAAATCAACACGTTGTTAATCGCCACTCTTTATGCCTCTTCACCACCAAATAATAATACCTTTGTTAAAGCCTTAGCGAACGCATTATATATATTGTGGCGAGAGAGCCCCTTAAAAATTCGAAAATTCTCTCGTTCAATTCAATGGGCATGGTTAAGTTTTTTTCTTTGAAGCCTAATTTCGATTGACAACGAACTGGTATTGGTTGAATATTTCAATTGGTTAAACCAAAACCGAAATCGACATCTCTCGGTTTGGTTCGGTAAGATTAAAAGGCGTGTAGAATCTTCCAAAAACGCCGCGTTGAGTAGTTTTTAGGGTTTCTTCCGCTGTGTGGCTACCCACTGAAGTCTCCAGTGTTTAGCTCCTTTGTGGCTCTGGTTTGCCCTATTCTTCCCCTTCTCTCCTCATGTTTTACTTTTTTCCCTCTTCTCCAAGGAATCTGGAAAAATAAAAATTAAACCTTTTTCTTCCTCTAAATCCTAAAAAAATCAGAAATTTTCCTATTAGCTTCAAATCGAAGCTTTTTTGATTGAATCAAAAACCTCTGCTTCGTCTCTCTACCGAGGATTCTCGGGTAAAAATACAGAAGAAGAATCTTAAACATGGTAGAGGCAGAGCGCCCGGAGAATATTTGGGTTGCTTCTGAAATGTCGTCGTCGTCTTCGTCTCCGGCGGCTATAGAAAGCCGTGATTTTTCCATCATTGATTCGACTGATGGTATTAGAGATGATGTGAGAAGATTTGGTATAGCTTCTCCGCCTCAGTTGGACAAGGGTTCGTCGAAGAACGATCTAGGATTTACAGAAAGGGTTTTCTCCGCCGCCGGAGCTGCGGTTTTGTCCGCCGTTACTTTAAATCCTCTCGACGTTGTCAAGGTATGAGATTTTTTGTGTGTTGATTCGCCGGGGAACTTTTTTTTTAAGCGGCGAGGGATTTAAATGTTTTATACTGTGATTTGTTTTATCAGACTCGATTACAAGCTCAAGCCGCCGGGTTGTCTTACTCTCACCCACTCAGTAACTCCATTGGACGCATGGCATTTTTTGGACCAAACATGGTATGTGTCTGAATTCTCTGTTGTTGTTGTTGTTCATGTGGGAGAGTTGTTATAAAGGTTGATACTTTCTATATTTTCACTGCTCAGTTTTGTAAAATCTTTTCGTTTTTTGGGTTTAGATGTTTGCAGACTTGAGATGTTCTCCTTCATGTTCACGGGCTGGTGTTCAAGGTACTGTTTCTATTTGTCCGCCGGATTGTTTCCAGTACAAAGGAACACTTGATGTCTTCACCAAGATCATACGACAGGTGAGCTTGTGGAACTCATTTTCTTTATATCTTGTTTAAAGTTTCGCAAAGATAAAAGATGATATAGTTAGCTATTTTGAGGTGTTTGTTTTGAGGTATGTGGTATGGTTTTAGCTAGAATCTTGCTGTTTCTCTATATCCTAACGCAAGGACTGATGCAGGAAGGACTGTCACGACTCTGGAGAGGGACTAATGCTGGTCTTGCCGTAGCTGTGCCCATGGTATGCTCTTTTGTTTATAGTTGCGGGATTTGTTTTGGATAGACTATGGATTACTGAACTCTTAAGTTTTGCACAGGTTGGGATGTATCTCCCATTCTATGATTTGTTTCGGAACCGGTTGGAAATATTATCTCGGGAGAAAGCTCCTGCTACGACATGGTGTGTGCCTGTTGTGGCAGGGTCCTTAGCGCGGTCGTTAGCTTGTACAGTGTGCTATCCAATTGACCTTGCAAGAACGCGTATGCAGGTATTGGCTTGTACTTCGTCTGTGTGTAGTCTTGTAACTCTAGACGTGTGTTATGCTTTTCGTCAGACGTGTGTTGTGCTTTTCGTCTGTGTGTATTCTTTCTATGAATGAGTCGCGAGTAATATTCTATTTACTGTTATTTCTAAGTAGGCATTCAAAGAAGCAAAAAGTGGTATGAAGCCTCCGGGAGTTCTTAAAACTCTAGTTGGTGTTGTCTCTGAAGTCAGGACAGCAAATAACTTCGAAAGTAGTTGTAAGTTACTTCTTCTTTCATCTCAAGCCACAGAAATGCCAAAATATTTGATATCCTGAAGTCATAATCTCTAGCGCATGTATAATCAAGTAGAGTTTTCCCTCTCTTAGGCATACCATTTAATTAGCAATCACAACCTAAGATGCATGCGTGTGGAGTGTGGACATTGAAGAGCCAGAGTTTTTGTTTTGTTTAGTCTTTAATATACATTTTTCCCTGTTACAGTGCACAACTATCGTGTTCTCTATAGAGGCTTGGGTGCACAGCTTGCCCGTGATGTTCCATTTTCAGCAATCTTGTGGGGGACCCTCGAGGCAGTAAGATTTTTGATATTTTTTAAACATTTTACAATGCAGAGAGATGTTTGTAAGGCAGTTTAAGCCAAATAGATAACCCAAGTAAGTGAATTTGGTTTGACCTTCCCCATTGGTACAGATGAGAAGAAGGCTTCTGGGAGTTGTGGGCAATGATACAAATCTTCTTGGTGTTTTCGGTGCAAACTTTTCTACTGGTTTTGTAGCTGGAAGTATCGCTGCTGCAGCTACTTGTCCTCTTGACGTTGCAAGAACAAGAAGACAGATAGAGGTTTGTTAGCTTTGCATCTGGAAACTTGTCTAGTTACTTATTAAGATTTTTGTCCCTACTTATGTTTGTCCCTTCCATTAATTCAGAAGGATCCTGGTAGGGCGTTGATAATGACGACGCGACAGACACTAGTAGAGGTTTGGAGGTACGTATATAGATATTTGAAAGATTCCATTTTTTATTTGTCAAAAGCTCTGTGTTTGTATTGAAATAAGACATAACAACAAATACATACACACAGGGATGGAGGGATGAGAGGACTGTTCATGGGAATGGGTCCACGAGTGGCGCGTGCAGGACCATCGGTAGGGATAGTGGTTTCCTTCTACGAGGTGGTCAAGTATGTTCTGCATCACCACGCTTCATCATGACCCAACAAAGTCACAAATCTCATACACATAACACATGAATGTGGATACAGCTTTAGGTTGTAGTTTGTTTTTCTTTAAATTAACAGAAAAAGTTTAACAGGCTCAGTCCTCCAAGCCCCTTGTTTCATATGAGCCGGAATTTTGTCCAGTTATTAATACCGGCTATTTAAAATGTTTAATCCGGTTTATGTCGGCTTGATCGTTCATCAGAGTTAGGTTGGCTTAGTGTGATTAGTGGAAGACATAAGATGATGATAGCAACAATGCCCATTTGTGAAGAATATGATCGTTTACTAAGGAATGAGACCTTTTCTGATAAAAGAATTGAGAAATAGGATTTGATATGTATATTTTGGCAAGTCAAATGTGGTAAAAGTGTTCTATATGTGTAATATGCAAACGAATACAAGGCTCGTGTACTCAGTGTTGCAAGTGTTCTACGTAAAATCATGCCATGTGTGCCTCCCGGGCTGGTTATAGAATGGAGGTATGCTCACTGTATGTGGAACCATTTTTGCTGTAGTCAGTTGTTGAGGAATTTCTGATAGGCAATGTGTTTTGCCTCTTCAACTTCTTAAGAACTTAAGAACTTAACTTCTTAAGAACGATGTGCCAGAGGAATTCAAGGTGTCATGTTTATGTAAAGCCCCAAACTGCAGGAAGTTCATGAATTAATGGTAGGTGCTTGTTTACTTAAAACGCTACAACACCAAGAAGAAGAAGAAGAGAACGAAGAAGAAGCCAAGCAAAACTCTTTTTTTTTTCCTACATATATATTTGCTCCATAGACAATAGATTTACACAGCTAGAAAGTTTTAAAAAAAAAAGTGATTTCACTTCTTGTAAGACAAGGCAGCTTCATAATCTCTTGATTTCACGGAATAAGAAGGCTCTTTGGTGACTTCATCAACTTAATAATCCTATTCGTTGAATCATTTCTACATTGTTGAACTAAACTTAGAGTTCCTTGAACTCAGTTTGATTGATCTATTGAATCAGCGTATGATAAGCTCATAAGAGTATATGAGAGGCAAAAGAGAACACGTGCAAGTGAGAATGAAGTTGGAGTGAAGAAGAAGTTAGTTACGTTTCCATAACAAACTATGTTAGGACCTTTAGTATAAATAGGTCTTGTGGTGTTCATTGGTGAGTCATGTTGATTGTATTGTGTTGTGTGATCTCGCATGTGAGATGGTGATGGAAGAGCTAGTGATGTGCTAGCCTCTATCCATGGTGTGTATGGTGGTACTTGGTTAAGGAATAAAGGTATCGGAGTTTATTTCTTAACAGTGTATCTATATCTAAGCACGACAAGATTAACACATATATGGAGGTGTGCATATTCAATAAATGGGATTGCAATGATTAAATATATTTTTAATAGGTAAAGAAACCGTACAAGAACATAATAGAAAAATAATATGAATCCAACTTCATTTGAGGGATAAATATTTCTAGAGGGTCCAACTGATCAATAGTTTGGGCGTTTGTTTACCCTCTGCACGGTATATTCCTTCTTCTCTAGCATCCCAAAAAACATTTACACCATAACGAGCAATGATATATTTACCTTCATATGCCGTAAACGATGCATGAAATCTGAAATCAGGACCCTGCCACAAGTCACAAGTAAATTTTGTTTTCAAATAACTATCACGAAAACTAAAATCATAGGTTTGTCCAGGGCTTAAGAAATGAACGCCTAGGTTGTCTTCGTCCGACACACAATGAATTTTGAGAATGTTTTGTGGACCAAGAGAATTTTTGAAATGTACAGTGTTTTTTTCCCAGATCGCGTTGCTCGATCCAAGACACAATGCAATGAGAAGCAAAAAGCACAAGAAAGAATTCATTGTTTTGCTTGATCAATGTATATGTGTGTGTGCTTTCTTTGGCGTTTAGGACTGATATGTATCTGATAAGTAGAAGGTTCTGATTTATAGGAGGAGGTCATGTTCATGCATTCAATTTTTCTCATGATTTTTGCATCTTATTAAGGCACGCTTCCAACTTTAGTGATAAGCATTTGTGACCGTGATTCCTAACTTTGAGGCTAATCTCTACAAATGACATTTAGAATGATATGCATTTGTGACCGTGATCTCCCGAGATAAGTTTGATAATTGTAAACTTTCAACTTTAATGATATGCATTTGTGACCGTGATCTCTGACATTGGAGGCTAATTTCAGTAAATGACATTTAGAATCCGATTTAAAGTTTGTTAGCTTTCAATTTGTAATATACAATCGATAAGGTATGTGCACTCGATAATCCTTATTCATCCTTGATCTGCTTGATATCCGTCAATATATATATATATATATCGTGTAATATGTTTTCTCACTAAGTAATTAGCAGATTTTCCGTCAATTTTCAAGTAGTGAAAGTCTACGATGTCTTGGTCCGACACACAACTAATCATGTGAATGTTATACGGACCAAGAGAACTTTTGAAATGTACTGTGTTATTTTCAAAATTTGATAAATAAAAGATTCCTAAAAGTTGAATTAAAATTAGGATTTTGTTAACTCATTTTTGGATCAGAAATCGAATCCGAATTAATGCTGAAATTTGATTTAAAAATCTGATATATAAATAAGTAATAGTAACTAATTAAAATCCGACATTTATGGTAATAAATTTGATTTTATGACGAAAATAATAAAAACTCACATTTATAAAAATATATTCTATAGAATAATTTATATTTATCAAAAAGTTGCAGAATATGTTTGTAAATATATATTTTTAGCTAAATCTAACGACAAAACTCCATAAGTTCACCTAATCAAACAAACCAACAGACCTCACTTTAATCCCTCTTGGATTATCGGGACGAAATGGAAAAGAAACTGAAGAGATCATAAACAGAGCACGTAATCAAAGTTTTTTACGTATCAGGCAGGCTAAAAATCTAATAATCTTGTGACTTATTAAAGAAATTGTCTAACCCCCACAATTTTAACGAACATTATCACGTCAACGCTTCTTTAGCAATGTTAGAAATCCAAGACGTTTTCTGAAAATTTCATCAAATTCGTAAAGTCTCAATCAAACAAAATCTGTTGGTTTGATTATGTCTTTTTTTGGGCTTCCACAAACAAAATCTTCGAATGATAAGTTCTTAATTTGATAACATATCGATCGACACGTGAATTGCGACTCTTAGACCTCCTCACCACCAAATAATAATATATGCCCTTTTAAGAAAAAAAAAACCAAAGCAAAAGAATTATGTATTGTGGAAAGACCGTACGTCTCTTTTTATGCGTCAAGTATAAATAATACGATCGGTGGAGTTTGTTTCCCATTACAAGTCTAAAGTTTTAGAAAATGTCTACGGAGAACTGATACGATTGGAGGAGTTTCTCTAGAAATAAGAAGACTATTGAGTAGAGAAAGTCTAATTTAAAGATTGGAAATACACTATAGTATGACTACAGTGTTTGCATTTGAGGGGTCTAAAAGTATAAAATAATTGATAAGTGCTGATCGTCTCTTTAATGTTTTGCTGATGAGTTGTTTCCACACGCCATTAGTCTGTTACTGTTACCGATCACGATGAAAAAACGCTATGAGTTTCGATCTTAGTTTCGATTGAGTCATTAGAAGGTGCTCATCTAGGTCTTGATTCCAGGTTATTGGTGTTTGTTGAAGTGATAGAGAGGTTACGGTTTCAAAACCTAACAAGAACCTAAGACCTCTATCACTTATCTTAGACACAAGTTAGAAGAGTAATTGAAATGTTCGCACAACTTCTAGGTTCTACTGAAACAACAAGTCACAAGAGAATGTGTTTCTGTGATTCAACATTTTGGTGGCTTAGTAAATTGAATTTGTGCTTCAATCTTGGAATCTCTTCAGCGTTCTTTTCGGCATTACAAAAAAAGTTGAAATCATCATTTACCCTAAACAAATCTGATTTCTTGTAAGACAAGGCAGCTTCATAATTGTGAAGATAGAACTCGTCGATTGAAGTGATCAGATCAGAAAAGAAGCAAAGAAAGAGAAGCGAGAAAAGAGAACACACGATTTAACGAGTTCGGTTAACCGATGTGGTTAACCTACGTCTCGCCGGAGTCTTGCTCTCCGGAATCCACTAATCTCAGCTCGAACTTGAGCTCTTCACAAAAGTTACAAGATCTCTCTGATCTACACTACTTCTCTCTACAATCTCTCTCTCTTTCTCTCTCTTTCTGTTACAAAAAACGATCTAACTCAAGGAAGAAGAAGAAGTGAGAGACTTAACCGAGTAACAACTCTTCTCACGTGGGAAGCGTGCAGAGTAGCCGAGAGAAGAGAACACGTGTGATAAAACTTTAGCGGATTGCACAACCTAAACCGGATCTTAATAAACCTCGGTTATCTGACTTAACCAGCCAAATCAAAGAGAATTTAATCCCTTACCAATCTCAGACTATAACCTTCAAATCTCCACCTTAGTCTGAGATAACTTTACTTGGTGAAATCTCTTGTACCCAAACCCGGATACCTGCTTAACGTCCAACAGGACGACTTCAAATTCTGGCAACTCGAAGCATTTGCAATGCTTCTTGAAATTTAGCAACAGGAAGTACCTTGGTGAATATATCAGCCGGGTTATATTCAGTGGGAATCTTCACAACCGAGATCTCTCCTTTGTTGATAAGATCTCTAATAAAGTGATACTTCACTGAAATGTGTTTTGTCCGCTCATGAAACACATCATTTTTAGCAAGTGCAATAGCACTTTGAGAATCACAGTGAACCTCCACTGTTTCTTGTGGAAAACCAAGTTCTTCGGCTAAACCTTTCAACCAAATGGCTTCCTTTACAGCTCCTGACAAAGCAACATACTCTGCTTCCGTTGATGACTGAGCTACAACCTTTTGCAGAGACGACCTCCAACTCACAGCATTACCTCCTGCAGTGAAGACCATTCCAGATGTTGATCTCCTATGATCAATGTCAGCAGCATAATCTGAATCGCAATAACCAGTAACAACAAAGTCTCCTCTTCTCTTAAAATCCAGACACATATTTACTGAACCACGAATGTACCTGAGAACCCATTTAACTGCAAGCCAATGATCCTTAACTGGATTACTCATAAACCTGCTTATGAGACCAACATGATACGCCAAATCTGGTCTAGTACCAAGCATAGCATACATAACACTCCCCACTGCACTCTGATATGGCATCCTCTTCATAAAAGTAGCATCCTTCTTCAACTGATCTTCTGTAGCTGACTTCAGATTAAAGTGAGCTCCCATGGGAGTGTCCACATACTTGGCTTGATCCATACGAAATTTGCTCAGAACCTTCATCAAATAGCCTTCCTGAGAAATTTTTAAGCTCCCGCTGGACCTGTCCCTGATAATTTCCATGCCCAAAATTTTCTTTGCTTCTCCAAGGTCCTTCATCTCGAATTCTGAACTCAACATCGCCTTAAGAGAAATAATCTGACTCAAGTCAGTAGAAGCGACCAGTATATCATCCACATACAGCAAAAGATACACATAGACATCTCCTGAGAACCTTTTGAAATAAACGCAGTAGTCATACTCGCTCCTAATAAAGCCCTTTTTGACCATAAACTCATCAAATCTTTTGTTCCACTGTCTTGGAGCCTGCTTCAAGCCGTATAGAGACTTCTTGAGTAAACATACCTTTTCTGGATGCTTTGGATCCACAAAACCTTCAGGCTGCTCCATCAGTATGTACTCATCCAAATGACCGTGAAGAAAAGCAGTCTTCACGTCTAACTGATGTAGCTCCATGTTGAAGTGAACAACTGCAGAAAGAATGTATCTTATTGAAACGTGCTTCACAACCGGAGCAAAAATCTCCTGATAATCTATACCTTCCTTTTGAGAAAAACCTCTAGCCACTAGCCTGGCCTTAAATCGTGGATCCTCAACACCAGAAATTCCAGCTTTCCTTTTAAAAATCCATTTGCAACTGATGACACTATGTCCTGCAGGTTTATCAACCAAATCCCAGGTTCCATTTTTTCTTTGTGAGTCCATTTCCTCATTAGCAGCTCCCAACCACTTATCACTATCAGAGCTGTTCATAGCTTCTTCAAAGCTTGAAGGTTCTGATCCTCCTCCATCTTCTGCTATACAACAGACATAGGCAGTCTAATCCTCTTCCTCTGTTCCCACATCATAATCACGAAATCTGACTGGGGGATTAATCTGTCTTCTGGATCTGTCACGAGCTAGTTGATAGTCACGGAGATCCCCAGAAACATTCGCTTGAGTCCCAGTTTCCTGAGTCTGTCGAGAACTGACTGACTGCTAACCAGGAACAAGAGTCTCTGTCAAAACTCCACCTTGATCAATAACGCGAATGTCCTTATTTGCACCTGCAAAGTCAAAACTAGACAAATCATCAGTACCAAAAATAATTTGTTCATTACCTGACTGCTGTCCGCGTTTGATCTCTTTGTACACAACATCCTCTCGAAACACCACATTCCTGCTGATGATACATTTTTTGTCTTCCAGGAGCCAAATCTTAAAACCCTTAACTCCTTCTGGATAGCCAGTAAAAACCCCTTTCTTTGCCCGAGGCTCAAGCTTTCCTTCACTGGAATGAGCATAAACCAAACAACCGAATCTCCTTAAGCCACTTAAAGATGGCATCACTGAAGTCCACACCTCCTCGGGAACCTTGAAGTCCAGAGCAGAAGACGAAGACCTATTTATCAAATAGACTGCTGTAGAAGCTGCTTCAGCCCAGAACCTCTGACCAAGACCACTCTCGCTCAACATACTGCGAACTTTATTCATGATCGTTCGATTGAGCCTTTCAGCAACTCCATTTTGTTGCGGCGTATAGGTACAAGTTCTATGTCTCACTATTCCCTCATCTTTACAGAAACTGTCAAACTGCTGATTGCAGAATTCCAAGCCATTGTCCGTTCGAAGCTTTTTCACCTTTCTCTCTGATTGAGTCTCAACCATCTTCTTCCAATCAACAAAACTCTTGAATGCTTCATCTTTAAAACGCAAAAAATATATCCACACCTTTCGCGAGAAATCATCAGTAAAAGATATGAAATACTGACACTTCCCTAAGCTCATGGGAACATTGGGAGAACCCCAAAGATCTGAGTGGATATAGTCCAGTTTCTCCTTGGTGACATGTTGAGCTGGACTAAAACTGACCTTGTGTGTTTTTCCAATCACACAGTCTTCGCAAAAACCTATCTCCGTAGTCCTGCAGCCTTCTAGACAACCTTTCTTATCCAAAACTTGGAGACCCTTCTGACCAATGTGTCCCAGCCTGCTGTGCCATAACCTAGCTTTGTCATCTCCTTTTATCTCTCCAGCAATCTTCATTGACTCTACAGCACACGCCTCTGTAACCCTTGCTCTGCCCTGAAATATGTACAGAGACTGGCGCCTAACTCCTTTCATGAACACAGTGTTACCCTTAACAACCTTCATAACACCTTTACCACCTCTAAACTCGTAGCCTTTAGCTTCAAGAGTGCCAACAGAGATCAAGTTCCTCGAAATATCCGGCATGTACCTGACCTCATGCAATAAGAAAGTGGATCCATCTGAGTTTTGAAACCTAACTGAACCAACTCCCTTGACCTCACAATAAGAGTTATTAGCCATACGAACTTTTCCGTAGGACACCTCCTTTAATTCGATGAACACATCCCTCCTTGATGTCATATGGAATGAACAAGCAGTGTCCATAATCCACTCATCTTCAGCGATCTCACCCATGATTAGGTTAACCTCAGATGCTACCAAACCAACTAGGTCCTTAGCATCATCCTTAACCATCGCAGCTTCACCAGGATCATTACCTTGACCTTTGTTCTTGTTTCTTTCAATCCATTTGTAACACTGCCTCTTGAAATGTCCCTCTTTGCCACATATCCAGCAAACCTTCTTTGCTTCTTTGGATTCAAATCTTGAACCACCAGTGTTACTTCCTTGATCAGTTTGATAAGATGAACTTCTAACAAAACCTTTTCCGCGAACATACAAACCCTCACCAATCTGATTTGAGCCACCAGATTCATCACGAAACTCCAACTCCTTAGACTTAGCAGCACTAATCACATCTTCCATCTTGATTCCATCTCGACCGTATTTTAGAGTTTCCTTTAGCATGTCATATTTTTCCGGAAGAGAACTCAAGATTAAAATTGCCTGAACTTCATCTGGAACTTGGATCTGGAGATTGCTCAGATCCGAGATCATCTTCAAGAACTCATCAATGTTGTCATCTAGGCTCTTAGAATCCTGCATCCTATAGTTGTAGACTTTGAGCTGAAGATATACCCGATTCGGTAGAGTTTTTACCAGATACAATCTTTCAAGCATTGACCATGCTTCTGCTGCTGTTGAACACTGATCGATCTTCCTAAGAACTTTGTCACCGACGTTTAGAAAAATTATGTCCAACGCCTTCTCACACATCTCCCGTCTTGACTTCTCATCTTCGATCCGTTTCTTTTTCTTCTCTGAATCGTCCTCTTCAGCTTCTGTCAAAGGAGGAAGCGGTTCTTGCTCCGTTAAGACTCCCTTGAGACCTAGAATCCTTAGGTGCGCCAACATCCGTGTCTTCCAAAGAGAAAAGTCACCAGATCCGTCGAACACCGCCACTTTGAGTTTCGTATTCGTCATCCTTCTAGTCAGATCTAACAATCGAAGCCTGAACCTGGCTCTGATACCAATTTGTGAAGATAGAACTCGTCGATTGAAGTGATCAGATCAGAAAAGAAGCAAAGAAAGAGAAGCGAGAAAAGAGAACACACGATTTAACGAGTTCGGTTAACCGATGTGGTTAGCCTACGTCTCGCCGGAGTCTTGCTCTCCGGAATCCACTAATCTCAGCTCGAACTTGAGCTCTTCACAACAGTTACAAGATCTCTCTGATCTACACTACTTCTCTCTACAATCTCTCTCTCTTTCTCTCTCTTTCTGTTACAAAAAACGATCTAACTCAAGGAAGAAGAAGAAGTGAGAGACTTAACCGAGTAACAACTCTTCTCACGTGGGAAGCGTGCAGAGTAGCCGAGAGAAGAGAACACGTGTGATAAAACTTTAGCGGATTGCACAACCTAAACCGGATCTTAATAAATCTTCGGTTATCTGACTTAACCAGCCAAATCAAAGAGAATTTAATCCCTTACCAATCTCAGACTATAACCTTCAATAATCTCTTGATTTCACGGAATAAGAAGGCTCTTTGGTGACTTCATCAACTTAATAATCCTATTTGTTGATTCATTTCTACATTGTTGAACTAAACTTAGAGTTCCTTGAACTCATATCTCAAATCTGTCGTTGTAATCCCTTTGATTGATCTTTTAAATCAGCAATCTATATCTAAGCACGACAAGATTAACACATATATATATGGAGGTGTGCATATTCAATCAATGGAAATATGGGACTGCAATGATTAAATTTATTTTTAATAGGTAAAAAAATCCTTACAAGACATAATATAGAGAATTTGTCCCAAAAAAAAAAAAAAAAAAACAAATAATAGAAAAATGATCTAAATCCAACTTCATTCGAGGGAATACATATGTCTTAGCCGGTTTTAGTCCACTTGACCATTAATTTGGGCGTTTCTTTACCCTCTGAACGATATATTCCATCTTCTCTAGCATCCCAAAAAATACTTCTACCAAAACGAAAGATGCTTTCATATGCCTTAAAAGGTGCATAAAATCTGTAATGAGGACCCTGCCACATCTCACAAAGGATTTTAGTCTTCAAAACACTATCATGAAAACTTAAGTGTTGGATATGGGTTTCACCCAGCCTTAACAGGCTTTCCCACAGGCCCATTATCGAAATAGTCACCCCAAAGTCCAGGAGTGTAGTCTGACCAAAACCCATCTGTCAGGCCGATGGAGCACCTAGAAGGCCCAAATGAGACAGACAGCCCAGTAAATGACGGCCCGGATAAGAACGATCACCGACTCTGCTTAAGAGATAATCCCACATCGATCCCGAGGCACAAAGGTGGAACGTCCCATCAGCTATAAATAACGAGGGAGCGATTTGCGGAAGACCAAGTTACATTCGGCGAGAGTCAGGAAATAATCCGATTCTAAAGCTGTAGTTCAGTTAGTCATTTTGAGAAATACAATTCTCTGTAAT
The DNA here is from genome assembly GCA_023657505.1 of Camelina hispida. Taxonomy (NCBI): domain Eukaryota; kingdom Viridiplantae; phylum Streptophyta; class Magnoliopsida; order Brassicales; family Brassicaceae; genus Camelina; species Camelina hispida. The sequence continues at coordinate 7,750,775 of CP094635.1, read as the reverse complement.
TCGCCGATCGGCTTATAACGGTTGCATTGTAATTCGACGATCTTTGACTATCTAAATAAAGTTCTTTGTTTCACCCTTAAATTCTATCATCCTCGAGCTAGTAGATATATTAGTTCAACATTTGGTGCGCATCCAGGGAATCGAACCCTCGGAAATCGGGGCCACAGCAGCATCCGCCAAAGCAAGGCCGGTCACGATGTCCCGTTCCGGCGTCTCCTGCCTCGTCAACTGCGCATCAGCATCGGGAGCTTGTTCTTCAATGTCAGGCAGATCGGGTTCCGCGACCTCGGCAGTAGCAGACGGCATGTTCGAGCCATACTCGTCAAAATCGACGATCTCATCATAACCGGAATACGCGAGGGTTAGCCGCAGCATGCTCAGCAGTTGGAGTCACCACATACCCGTCATTAACAAGCGGGGTGATCTCGATGCCGTCCACGACATTGTCCCAAAAGCCGAGCCATCAGTGACAAATTGGACCGTCTTAGCAGGGATCGGGCAACCATCGGCCATAAGATCTTCAACCTGCTTTAAGATGCCATTCGCCTGAGCCTTCATCATCATTGGGTTAAATGCCCGCCTCACGTCCCAGATATGCTGACGATTTTGGTCCGATCGGTCGCGGTAAAAATCCCTCACCTCGCGACGTATCTCTTCGGCCCTCTTTTCGACCGCATTCTTCAGTTGATGGTCAAATTCTTCAGTAGCCCGTCGAACGGAAGTTTCCAGGCGGGTGACGTCGGCACAAGAGCGCTCCAACGACCCTTGCAGTTGGCGGTTCTCTTCCTTCAGGCGGTCAACCTCCCGCCAAGCCTTAGTCGATTCAGATCGATACTTGCCGACCTGGTTCTGGCAATCCTTCAGACCAGCCTCGGCAAGGGCGGTCTCACGATCGGCAGCCTTAAGCCTACGCTCGTAGCGACAAACCATCGAATACATCGAACTCGCAGACTGAGGCAGAACCAAGCAGATTCGATTTAAAAAAAAAAAAAAAAAAAAAAAAAAAATTTATATATATATATATATATATATATGTATACACATATAGAGAGAAGAGAAGTTCAACCTGGAGATGATGCCGAGCCCATTCGTCAAACGCGTCGTCCTCCTTCAAATCTCCCTCATAACGGTCACCCGGCACCTTGGAAACCTCGCGAATAAGAGATCCGCACTCCCTTTTGTCAGACAGAAAAGGGGTATCCTTCGCATAGCGAAAGTAGAGAGAGTAGGAAGTTTGAGCGCCCTTGTCCTTCGGATCCATTGAGGAAGTCCTAGGCCTTTTAAACCCAGCGACCGCGTCAGAAGCCGGAACCTCTTTGCGCTTACTAGAGTCCCTGTCGGGTCAGGCAAATTCTTCGAGGAAGAACGATCCTTTTCAATCGTGAGGTCGATAGGAACGATGTCTTTATCTCGCCGAGCAGTCTCACTGTTTTTCCCTTTGTCCGCGAAGATTTGTTACCATCTGAGGATCGACTACTCGAGGCACCCCCAACACGAGAACCCTGGATGGATGACTGGTCAACCAAACTCTTCTTCAAAGCCAGCTGCAACTCCTTCTCTTCCGCGACATTCTTCCTCTTCGAGACCGGCTTGCCGGAGTACTTAGGAACACCCAGTTTCACCATCCTTGCTCGACTCACACCTCCTATCATCGCAAACCAAGATCCTCGATAAAACATCAACGATGGACGAGTCAAGTAAAAACCGGCAAGCATAACAAAACAATACCTTTCGATGATTTCCTGCCCCTGGTCAGGTCGAGCTGCGGGATAGTCCTCCAGTCAAGAACCGTCTGTCTCCTTAGAAGGTCACGAACCTCAAAGAAATCAGAAGTCGGTGGATCAGCGGATTTGTCAACCAAGTCTGAAAATCAATGAAAACAAAGGCGATCAGCAATCAACAATCGAAGCGGAAAAGAAAGATAAGAAACACCCAAGAAACTACCAGGGGACAAATTCCATTCAGTCTTAAATCCTATTGACACATCTTCAACCAAGGCCTCATCGACCTTAGCATAAAAGTATCTGTTCAACCAGGTGTGAGTTTTTGACGGCGGATGATCCATCAGCTTATATCCAGGCGTCGCACTAGCATACCAAATGCCATTAAAACCCGTCTGCCTAGTAAAACGCATCATATCCTCAACAAAATAAGCGGTTAACTTAACCCCGCATTGGTCAGCGAGGTGCTTAAGGCCGACCATGTTACGAATAGTGTGAACGGTAAGTTGCGTAATGGCAATCTGACGGCGCCAACAGTACTCCATTAGGAAGGCTGGAATCGGAAAGCGAAGACCTCCCTTGGTAAGAACGGCTCATATAAACTAATAAATCCATCAGGGCACTTAAATACGCGCTCTTCATGAGAAGGACATACAACAGAAACACGCCGAGAGGAATTACAAAAATCAATCATCGCACAAAGAGAATCAGCATCACAAAGCGACCTGCCCGAATCGAAAGGGGCATCTGGGTAATCAGTTCCTTCGCCGATCTCAATCTCGTCCCCGAGAGACACATTATTGGACGAGTGCCCGGATCTGGTTTCGCCACGAGAGTAAGGGGAATCGGGATGACCGAGCCCACCGGGACTAAGATCATCAGTCTCCGGTTTGACTGGAACCTCGGAAGAAACGGGGAACTCCTGATTAACCCTATGCATCGGAGGATGGTTCAACGACTCCACTCTTCTGCTTCGTCTACGAAGTCTGGGTGTATCCGCCGAAGCTCCGGAATCAGGTGAATCGGCAGTTTGCATCGGTGGACTGGCTTCGGAAGAACCACTAGGCGAACGCTCATTCAAAAACTCCTCACAGGAACCCGACATCGAAATCGAATCGGCGATTACAACAACAAACCCGATTGGGAACAAGTATGAACTATACTGAAAAAAAGAAAAAACCTAAAAACAACTAAGGAAGAAGAAACAGAGTAGGGTTCCAATAAGAGAGAGAAGGGTTACCTTGTCTTTTGCGGCTGGAGAAGAACTAAAGAGGGCACCCCAAAAGTCTTCCTTTATAAGCGGCGGGAAAGAAACCCTTAAAACGGTGTAGGCGCGAAACGACATAACCCTAGGAAACGACGTTTCAGTTTTCCTCCCCTTAATCAAATGGAGGAAATTGGACCGACATTCCAATAACGGGCCAGACTTAATATTTCCGAGCAAGTTCATTGGCCCGAAGCTGTCCACAATGAACTAAAGGGGGGACAATTGTTGGATATGGGTTTCACCCAGCCTTAACAGGCTTTCCCACAGGCCCATTATCGAAATAGTCACCCCAAATTCCAGGAGTGTAGTCTGACCAAAACCCATCTGTCAGGCCGATGGAGCACCTAGAAGGCCCAAATGAGACAGACAGCCCAGTAAATGACGGCCCGGATAAGAACGATCACCGACTCTGCTTAAGAGATAATCCCACATCGATCCCGAGGCACAAAGGTGGAACGTCCCATCAGCTATAAATAACGAGGGAGCGATTTGCGGAAGACCAAGTTACATTCGGCGAGAGTCAGGAAATAATCCGATTCTAAAGCTGTAGTTCAGTTAGTCATTTTGAGAAATACAATTCTCTGTAATTCGCCGATCGGCTTATAACGGTTGCATTGTAATTCGACGATCTTTGACTATCTAAATAAAGTTCTTTGTTTCACCCTTAAATTCTATCATCCTCGAGCTGGTAGATATATTAGTTCAACATTAAGTCGTAGGTTTGTCCAGGACTTAAGTAATGAAAGCCTAGGACGTTTTCGTCAGATATACAATCCATTTTGAGAATGTTTTTCGGACCAAGAGAATTTTTGAAATGGACGACGTTTTTATCAAAGATCGCATTGCTCGATCCAAGACACAATGCAATGACAAGAAAAAAACACAAGAAAGAATTCATTGTTTTGCTTGATCAATGTATATATTTTGTGTGTGTGTGTGTGTATTTTGTTTTGGCGTTTAGGACTGAGATGTATCTTATAAGTAGAAGGTTCTGATTTATATAGGAGGAGGTCTCATGTTCATGCATTCAATTTTGTCTCATGATTTTTGCATCTTATTGAGGCGTAAAGTTTGCAACTTTAATGATATATATGCATTTGTGAACGTGATTCCTAACTTTGAGGCTAATTTCTACAAATAACATTTAGAATCCGGTTTAATGTTTAATAGCTTTCAATTTGTAATATACAATTGATAAAGGTATGTGACTCGATAATCTTTATTCAAGATACTCCTTTGATCTGCTAATTTCCGTCAATATTCAAGAACTTTCCATACAGTTGCGGAGCCAATACCAAAATTTTAGGGACTTACAATAATTTATGAGTTTTTTTTTTAACACGGTAAAAATGTAGTATAATTTTCTCACGAAGTAAGACTTTTTCGTTGAATGTAGTGGCACCATGATCCGTAATTCGATTTCGTTCAATTGATCCCTCTGGCTATCGCGATTGCACGATTGCATCTCAATTTCTAGGATTTGAACGTATCGTTTGTACATTAGTTTGTCAAAAAAAAAAAAAAAAAAAAACGTATCGTTTGTACTTTCCATAGGTTTCTAGGGTTTCTAATTGCGTCTTCCCATAGAATCTGTTGGTTAAAATTTTACTTGCTATGATTCTCTGGAGAGTTTAGGTTTTATACTCACATCCGCTTGTTAAGGTTGAGATCGTTTCCCTCAAACCTCATGAGGCAATGTGCTCATTGGTTTTGTAGGTGTTTATTTTTACATTATGTTGCGTCTTCCTTTAATCTCTACAAGGCTCGTACTAGAATTGTGTGTTTTATGTTTGTTATCGTGTTATGTGTATTTTTTCTATGCGTTTCTTGTGTTTTTGTTTTCTTATTAAGTTCTTCAACTTTTGTCTAAGACTTGGTTAATAATCATTTTGGTTACATAGATTGTGGTTTTAACATTTTCATCTTCTAACGTTGTTAATCCTCCTCAGTGTGACAAAAAATTCTTATGTGATGAATGATGATGGTCTTCTCTTGTTCTGATCTCAGCTTCTCGTTTCCTCTTTTAGGCATGCCATTTAATTAGCAATCACAATGCATGCGTGTGGACATTGACAACAAGAGCCAGAGTTTTTGTTTTGTTTAGTCTTTGATATACATTTTCCCCGTGACAGTGCACAACTATCGTGGTTCTCTATAGAGGCTTGGGTGCACAGCTTGCCCGTGATGTTAGTAGAGGTTTGGAGGCATGTATATAGATATTTGAAAGATTCCATTTTTTTTATTTGTCAAAAGCTCTGTGTTTGTATTGAAATAAGACATAACAACAAATACATACACAAGGGATGGAGGGATGAGAGGACTGTTCATGGGAATGGGTCCACGAGTGGCACGTGCAGGACCATCGGTAGGGATAGTGGTTTCCTTCTACGAGGTGGTCTAGTATGTTTTGCAGCACCACGCTTCATCATGACCCAACAAAGTCACAAATCTCATACACATAACACATGAATGTGGATACGGCTTTAGGTTATAGTTTGTTTTTCTTTAAACTAACGTAATAAGTCAAACAGGCTCAGTCCTCCAAGCCCTTGTTTCATATGAGCCGGAATTTTGTCCAGTTATTAATACCGGCTATTTAAAATGTTTAATCCGGTTTATGTCGGCTTGATCGTTCATCAGACTTATGTTGGCTTAGTGTGATTAGTGGAGACATAAAATGATGATAGCAACAATGCCCATTTGTGAAGAATATGCTCTTTTACTAAGGAATGAGACTTTTTCTGATAAAAGAATTGAGAAATAGGATTTGATATGTATATTTTGGCATGTCAAATTTGGTAAAAGTGTTATATATGTGTAATATTCAAACAAATACATGGCTCGGGTACTCAGTGTTGCAAGTGTTCTACGTAAAATCACGACATGTGTCCCTCACGAGCTGGTTATAGAATGGAAGTATGCTCACTGTATCTGGAACCATTTTTGCTGTAGTCACTTGTTGAGGAATTTCTGATAGACAATGTGTTTTGCCTCTTCAACTTCTTAAGAAATGTGCCACAGGAATTCAAGGTGTCATGTTTTATGTAAATCCCCAAACTACAGGAAGTTCATGAATTAATGGTAGGTGCTTGTTTACTTAAAACGCTACAACACCAAGAAGAAAAGAAAACGAAGAAGAAGCCAAGCAAAACTCTCTTTTTCCTACATATATATTTGCTCCATAAACAATAGATTTACACGGGTAGAAAGTTCCAAAAAAAAAAAAAGTGATTACACTGTTATTTAACTTCTTGTAAGACAAGGCAGCTTCATAATCTCTTGATTTCACGGAATAAGAAGGCTCTTTGGTGACTTCATCAACTTAATAATCCTATTTGTTGAATCATTTCTACATTGTTGAACAAATCTTAGAGTTCCTTGAACTCATCTCAAATATTTCGTTGTAATCCGTTTGATTGATCTTTTGAATCAGCGATCTATATCTAAGCACGACAAGATTAACACATGTATGGAGGTGTGCATATTCAATAAATGGGATTATGCAATGATTAACTTTATTTTTAATAGGTAAAGAAACCTTACAAGAACTTTTTTTTTTTTTTTTTGACAACTAGAAACCTTACAAGAACATAATAGAAAATTTGTGAAAAAAAACATAATAGAAAAATAATATGAATCCAACTTCATTTCTAGGATAAATATTTCTAGATGGTCCAACTGATCATTAGTTTGGGCGCTTCGTTACCCTCTGCACGGTATATTCCTTCTTCTCTAGCATCCCAAAAAACATTTCTACCATAATGAACAATGATTACTTTACCTTCATATGCCGTAAACGATGCATGAAATTGGAAATTCGGACCCTGCCCCAAGTCACAATTAAATTTAGTTTTCAAAGCACTATCATGAAAACTAAAATCATAGGTTTGTCCAGGGATTAAGTAATGAATGCCTAGGTTGTCTTCGTTCGAAGAACAATGAATTTTGAGAATGTTTTGTGGACCAAGAGAATTTTTGAAATGTACAGTGTTTTTTTCCCAGATCGCGTTGCTCGATCCAAGACACAATGCAATAATAAGCAAAAAGCACAAGAAAGAATTCATTGTTTTGCTTGATCAATGTATATGTGTGTGTGCTTTCTTTGGCGTTTAGGACTGATATGTATCTGATAAGTAGAAGGTTCTGATTTATAGGAGGAGGTCATGTTCATGCATTCAATTTTTCTCATGATTTTGCATCTTATTAAGGCACGCTTCCAACTTTAGTGATAAGCATTTGTGACCGTGATTCCTAACTTTGAGGCTAATCTCTACAAATGACATTTAGAATGATATGCATTTGTGATGTGCATTTGTGACCGTGATCTCCCGAGATAAGTTTGATAATTGTAAACTTTCAACTTTAATGATATATATGCATTTGTGACCGTGATCTCTGACATTGGAGGCTAATTTCAGTAAATGACATTTAGAATCCGATTTAAAGTTTGATAGCTTTCAATTTGTAATATACAATCGATAAGGTATGTGCACTCGATAATCCTTATTCATCCTTGATCTGCTTGATATCCGTCAATATTCAAGAAATGATCAGAAATCAAATCCGAATTAAAAATCAGATATATATATATATATATATATATATATATATAAAATAAGTAATAGTAACTAATTAAAATCCGACATTTATGGTAATAAATTTGATTTATAACGAAAATACTAAAACTCACATTTATATTTTTTTTGGTAAAGGACCGGAAGGAAATTCTCCAGTTTTTATTATTAGAACAACAAAACTACATTCGAACAAGACGAGGACACGCAGGTCCTGATAAATCTGCATCCAGCAAAGGTTCAGCAAAAGAAGGAACCGTATCTAAAACATGATAACCTAATGGCAAAGTAAAAGCATAGTTGGCTAAACCGTCTGCGAGGCGGTTAGCTTTTCTATACACATGAGTAACCCGAACTATCCAGTCCCGTGAAATAAAGCCATGGCACAGACGCACTAGGAAAGACAACGGGTGAGAGTCACCAATCCCCGTTGTAAGAAACCGAACCACCAACTCAGAATCCACCTCCAACTCCACTCTATCAATCCGCCGTTCCCAAGCTAAGAGAAGACCATAATACACACCCCATAACTCTGCTAAAGGTGCAGAACAACAACCAATATTAAGTGCAAAACCCCCACGCCATCTCCCCGTTTCATCCTGCAGTACACCACCCGCAATTGCTAGTCCTGGGTTACCCCTTGATGCTCCATCTGTGTTCACCTTGTACCACCCAACCAATGGAGGCAACCAATGTACTAAACACTCTCTCTTCTCTGCTACGGGTCCCTTAATCCCTTCATTCGCAGCCACAACCGCCTTTGCCAAGTCTCTGAGAAATTTTACTCTGTCACGCCAGAGAGACTTATCACCAAAAACATTTCCACACCGCCATTTCCACGCCCACCACACTGTTAACGCAAACAAAACAGACCAGGGACTGCGAACTGAACCATCCCCTTGGCTAAGGTTCGTGTATAACCACTCCAACAAGGACTGGGAGAAGAACAGTTGATCCTTCCTTTGAGGGACAAGCCGCTGCCAAACACCCACCATAGCCTGACAATCTCTAAGAACATGAATGATCGTTTCTATACCACCTTTGTAGACCTGACAGATATCATCATCACACAAGTGCCGACGACACTTCTCTGTGTTCGTCATAATAGTTTGTCTCGCCGCTTGCCAGAGGAAAAGTCTCACCCTTTCTGGTGCCTTAACTTTCCACACTCTATCATAGAACGAACCCATATTCTGTGTTGAGGAGATGTCCCGTAGCAACATAGAGTAGGCCGAACTAATAGTAAAGTTCCCATCCATTTCTCCACTCCAAGACAAGCGATCTCTGGCACCAGTCACTATATCCAGAACCACCAACGCCAACTCCAACCTCTGATCAAGCGCCAGATAAGGGCCAATATAATCCCACAACCAACCCGAACCATCCTGCCAATAATCACGAACTGTAGCCGTCTCATACCCAACAGGCAACGGTTGTATAACAAACTCCGTTAATGGTCTACTCAACAACCAACGATCTGTCCAGAACTTCACAATCCTGCCATCCCCAACGACCCAGCTAAGACCCATTAGAATCACCTCACGGAACCCAACACTAATACTACGCCATGTTGAAGACCAATGACTCTTACTTTGCAACCACCCCATGTCATGAACACAACCAACTTTGTATTTCGCCCTGACTACCCTCGCCCATAAACTGGTCTGATCATGAAGTAATCTCCAACCAATCTTTGCAAGCATAGCTTTATTCATCTCTTCCGACACCCGTATTCCTAAGCCACCGTCACACTTTGGTCTGCAGACTTTCTTCCAAGAAACAAGATGTATCTTCCTCTTCTCCGGAGTGGATCCCCACAGAAAATCACGAGAAATCCTGTCTAAACGACTGAGAATACTCGCAGGAAGCTTTATCGTACTCATCGTGTGAATTGGTATCGAAGACAACACTGACTTCGTAAGGGTCAATCTACCCGCAAAACTCAAGCATCTGCCCTTCCAGCCTGCTAAGCGAGAGGAAACCTTCTCAACAACACTACTAAAGGTCTCCTTGTTGATTCTCTTTTGCAACAGCGGCATTTCCAAATAATGCCCTAGCTCCCTCATTGATCTGATACCACTCTCAGCACTTATCAGATTGCTCATGTCACGAGATACGTTAGCAGAATTTTTGACTTCTCTAAGCTCACTTTCTGTCCCGACGCCAAACAAAACTTTTCCAACACCTTACGGACTACTCGTATTTGAGCAACAGAAGCTTCAGCGAACAAAATTAAATCATCTGCAAAGCAGATATGAGATAATTTAGGGCCACCTACGGATAAAGTAATGGGCTTCCAAGCTTTACTATCAACCTCCATTTCAATTAAATGACAAAGCCTCTCCCTACACAGAACAAACAAGTAGGGTGATAGAGGATCACTCTGTCGGAGACCCCTCAAAGGTGTAAAAGGCTATGTTCTTTCTCCATTCCACAACAGAGTCATCGACGGACCAGAGACACATTGCATTATCTAACCAACCCACACCTCCGACAATCCGACTGCCCTTAGTGTTTCTTCTAAAAAGTCCCAGCGGATGCGATCATAAGCTTTCTCCAAATCTAGCTTTAATAACATCCAGCCTTTCTTACCTTTCTTGCGTTTCATAGAGTGTACAGCCTCTTGGACCACTCACGTTTATAATAATATATTCTATAGAATAATTTATATTTATCAAAAAGTTGCAGAATATCTTTGTAATTAAATATATCTTCTTAGCTAAATCTAACGACAAAACTTCAAAAGTTCACCTAATCAAACAAGATAACCAACAGACCTCACTTTAATCCCTCTTGGTTTATCGGGACGAAATGGAAAAGAAACTGAAGAGATCATAAACAGAGCACGTAATCAAAGTTTTTTACGTATCAGGCAGGCTAAAAATCTAATAATCTTGTGACTTATTAGAGAAATTGTGTTACCCCCACAATTTTAACGAGCTTTATCACGTCAACACTTCTTTAGCAATGTTAGAAATCCAAGACGTTTTCTGAAAATTTCATCAAATTCGTAAAGTTAATCAAACAAAATCTATTGGTTTGATTATGTCTTTTTTTTGGGCTTCCACAAACAATATCTTCGAATGATAAGCTCTTAATTTGATAACATATCGATCGACACGTGAATTGCGACTCTTAGACCTCCAAATAATAATATATGCCCTTTTAAGAAAAGAAAAAAACCATAGCAAAAGAATTATGTATTGTGGAAAGACCGTACGTCTCTTTTTGCGTCAAGGTTTTATACTCGCATCCGCGCTTGTTAAGGTTGAGATCGTTTCCCTCAAACCTCATGAGACAATGTGCTCATTGGTTTTGTAGGTGTTTATTTTTTGACATTATGTTGCGCCTTCCTTTGGAGCTTACCTAGCTCCATGTGCTCTGGTGGAAAATTGGTGGTCTTCTTACAACTATGATTTGGCTGCTTTCATGCATGTTCTCCTCCTTATGAACAAGTAAGTGGGCTAAATCTACTGTCTCTCGGATTGTAAGATTGATTCTGTTTTTTGCTTAACATCATATCCTGTATATTGAGCTGGATCTGCTTAACTAATATTTGTGAGAAGTATATTTTCAATGGGCCCTAAGGAAGCCCAAACTGAAACAGGTCCAAGTCCAACAGCCTCCTCAAGCTAATCTAACACCTGCAGAACAAGACAAGAGTGAGAGTGCAGACAACACCCTGTACGGCGAAGACGATACCTCGCGATGCTCTCTCAACGTTCAAAGTTCAAAACCCAGTGACTCACCTAGGACAGCTGGTGATGAAAGGATAAGCTTTGCTTTTCAGTCTCTAGATTGTTCTATTGATGTATATAAAAGAAATGTGTAAAACCCTTTTGTAATTATTAAGAAAAGAGAAATAAACAGAGTTCTTTCAAAGTTTTTGTCTTTCCCTTCATGTGAGAAGTATATCCTCAATGGGCCCTAAGGAAGCCCAAACTGAAACAGGTCCAAGTCCAACAGCCTCCTCAAGCTAATCTAACACCTGCAGAACAAGACAAGAGTAAGAGTGCAGACAACACCCTGTACGGCGAAGACGATACCTCGCGATGCTCTCTCAACGTTCAAAATTCAAAACCCAGTGACTCACCTAGGACAGCTGGTGATGAAAGGATAAGCTTTGCTTTTCAGTCTCTAGATTGTTCTATTGATGTATATAAAAGAAATGTGTAAAACCCTTATGTAATTATTAAGAAAAGAGAAATAAACAGAGTTCTTTCAAAGTTTTTGTCTTTCCCTTCATGTGAGAAGTATATCCTCAATGGGCCCTAAGGAAGCCCAAACTGAAACAGGTCCAAGTCCAACAGCCTCCTCAAGCTAATCTAACACCTGCAGAACAAGACAAGAGTGAGAGTGCAGACAACACCCTGTACGGCGAAGACGATACCTCGCGATGCTCTTTCAACGTTCAAAATTCAAAACCCAGTGACTCACCTTGGACAGCTGGTGATGAAAGGATAAGCTTTGCTTTTCAGTCTCTAGATTGTTCTATTGATGTATATAAAAGAAATGTGTAAAACCCTTTTGTAATTATTAAGAAAAGAGAAATAAACAGAGTTCTTTCAAAGTTTTTGTCTTTCCCTTCATGGTATCAGAGCCATTGTAGACCTTCACAGGTGAATCAATGGCATCAACATATCCTTTCCCGGATAATGTCCATGTTTCGAGCTCAGTCACACTAAAGCTCAACGACAACAATTACTTGTTGTGGAAAACCCAGTTTGAGTCCCTTCTTTCAAGTCAGAAGCTCATTGGGTTTGTCAATGGCGCAGTCACTGTCCCAGCCAAAACTCGTCTTGTCGTCAACGGTGAAGTCACCGACGAAGTTCCCAACCCTCAGTATGAGTCATGGTTCTGCACTGACCAGCTTGTTCGTTCTTGGCTGTTTGGTACCTTATCCGAAGAAGTCCTTGGCCACGTTCACAGCCTCGCAACATCTCATCAGATCTGGATCTCTCTCGCTGAAAATTTCAACAAAAGCAGTGTTGCAAGAGAGTTTTCCCTTCGCCGTAGTCTCCAGCTTCTATCCAAGCGAGACAAATCCCTTTCTGCATACTGTAGGGAGTTTAAGAGCATTTGCGACTCCCTCAGCTCTATTGGGAAGCCTGTTGACGAATTGATGAAGATATTTGGTTTTCTCAATGGCTTGGGGAGAGAATACGACCCCATTGCAACAGTCATTCAAAGCTCTCTAAGCAAGCTACCAGCTCCGACTTTCAATGATGTCATCTCGGAGGTTCAAGGTTTTGACAGCAAGTTACAGTCCTATGAAGACACTGCTTCCACCACACCACACCTTGCCTTTAACACGGAGAAGACCAATCCCTGCGATCCATGTTACACACCAAATCAGAGAGGCAGAGGTCGTTTCAGTCCAAACAGAGGAAGAGGCGGATACACAATAAGAGGTAGAGGGTTCTCTCAGCATCAAACCTCTACTCAAACCCAAGGACAAAGACCGGTTTGTCAAATCTGTGGACGTATTGGACATACTGCCATCAAATGTTACAACAGATTCGACAACAACTATCAGAGTGAGGTTCCTCAAGCCTTCTCTTCTCTGCATATCTCAGATCCTACTGGCAGAGAGTGGCATCCAGACTCCGGAGCTTCTGCTCATGTGACCTCTTCACCAACCGTCCTTGAGTCTGCCGAAGTCTATGAAGGTAATGATACGGTTCAAGTCGGTGATGGTACTTACTTGCCTATTACTCACACAGGCTCCACCACTATCTCCTCCGTGAAAGGTATTATTACTCTAAATGATGTCTTAGTCTGTCCAGAAATAAAGAAGTCACTATTGTCTGTGTCGAAGCTCTGTGATGATTATCTGTGTGGAGTCTTTTTTGATTCTAATAAGGTTTGTGTTATCGATCTAAACACTCAGAAAGTGGTGTCAAAGGGTCATCGCAGTAAAGGGCTCTACGTGTTGAAGAATGAGGAGTTTGAAGCTTTCTACTCAAATCGTCAATGTGCTACAAGTGAAGACGTATGGCATCATCGACTCGGTCATTCAAACACCAAAGTTCTTCAACAACTTCAATCAAGTAAGGAAATATCAGTGAATAAGAGCAGACAGTCCACCATTTGTGAGCCTTGCCAGATGGGGAAGAGCAGTAGATTAAGTTTTTTTTGCTTCTGAATCTCGTGTTTGAAGCCTCTAGATCGTATACACTGTGATCTTTAGGGGCCTTCACCCATTGTATCCAACCAAGGGTTTAAATATTACGCAGTTTTCATTGATGAGTTCTCAAGGTTTTCTTGGTTTTATCCCCTTCGAGCCAAATCCGAGTTCACTACAGTCTTTATTGCTTTTCAGAGGTTGGTAGAAAATCAACTAGATGCAAAAATAAAAGAGTTTCAGAGTGATGGAGGGGGAGAGTTCGTTAACTTTAAACTGAAACAACATTTTAGTGAACAAGGAATACACCATCGCATCTCTTGTCCTTATACTCCGCAGCAGAACGGCTTGGCAGAGAGAAAACACAGACATTTGGTTGAGCTAGGTCTGACCATGATGTTTCACAGCCATACACCTCAAAAATTCTGGGTTGAGGCTTTCTACACTGCAAATCACATCAGTATTATCTCCCATCCTCTGCTTTAAACAATGTAAGTCCCATTGAAGCTCTTCATCATCACAAACCGGATTACTCTTCTCTACGTGTATTTGGCTCAGCTTGTTATCCATGCTTAAGACCTCTTGCAGAAAATAAATTCGATCCTAGGTCTCTTCAGTGTGTATTCATTGGATATCACAGTCAATACAAAGGGTATAGGTGTTTGTATCCACCTACAGGCAAAGTATATATCTCAAGACATGTGATATTTGACGAAACAGTAATGCCTTTTAAAGATCAGTATGCTCACTTGATTCCCAACTACAAGACTCCTCTTCTTCAAGCTTGGCACACTACAGATTCAACATCTCTATCCCCACTCCCACCTGCAGCTCAAGTTTTATCAAAACCAGTCCAAACTTCTGCGCAACTCGACCAAGAAACTGCGAATGGGGGCACAAATCTAGGGGAAGCTAATATTGAACCTGAACAAGAAGAGGACACAGACGAGTCTGCTCACACTGCTTCTGAACAAGAACAAGAGGTTGATGCAGTTCAAGCACCAGAACCGCCAAACAACACACATTCCATGACAACAAGATCAAAAGCGAGGATTCATAAGCCTAATACACGGTATGCTCTAATTGTTGCTAAAGAAAATACTAATGAACCTAAAACCATAGCTTCAGCTATGAAAAACCCTGGTTGGAATGATGCGGTAATGACTGAAATCATACGCATTTACATGTTAAACACTTGGTCCTTGGTTCCTCCAACTGAAGATATGAACATCTTGGATTCCAAATGGGTTTTTAAAACGAAACTCAAACCCAATGGAGAAGTAGATAAGCTCAAAGCACGTCTTGTTGCAAAGGGATTCAACCAAGAGGAAGGTGTCGAT
The DNA here is from genome assembly GCA_023657505.1 of Camelina hispida. Lineage (NCBI taxonomy): Eukaryota > Viridiplantae > Streptophyta > Magnoliopsida > Brassicales > Brassicaceae > Camelina > Camelina hispida. Next base: position 7,735,749 of record CP094635.1, on the reverse strand, counting down.
TATCTGGAGACTTTCAGTCCGGTAGTGAGAACTTCTACCATTCGTTTGGTTCTGTATGTTGCTACAGCTCGAGAGTGGCCTATCAAGCAGCTTGACGTCTCCAATGCCTTTCTCTATGGTGAATTGCAGGAACCTGTCTTCATGTATCAACCAGCCGGCTTCATTGATCAAGAAAAGCCTAATCATGTTTGCAGACTAACAAAAGCTCTCTATGGTCTAAAACAAGCGCCTAGGGCGTGGTTTGATACCTTCAGCAATTTTTTACTTGACTTTGGGTTCACTTGCAGTACATCCGACCCCTCGTTGTTCACTCTAAACCTAGATGGGAAATACTTGGTTTTGCTTCTATACGTTGACGACATTCTGCTCACAGGAAGTGATCAGTCTCTCATTGACCAGCTGCTTCAGTCCCTCAACACCAGGTTTGATATGAAAGACCTTGGTCCACCTCGCTATTTCCTTGGAATTGAGATTGAGTCCTACAAGGGTGGTCTGTTTCTTCATCAAACGGCTTATGCTTCAGACATTTTGTATCAAGCAGGGATGACCAACTGCAATCCGATGCCAACGCCTCTGCCACAAGATCTCGAGAAAGTTGACTCTACCTTGTTCTCGAAACCAACCTATTTCCGCAGTCTGGCTGGAAAACTACAGTATCTCACCATCACGCGACCCGACATTCAGTACGCAGTAAATTTCATCTGTCAGAGAATGCATTCCCCTACCACCTCTGACTTCAAACTCCTCAAAAGGATACTGCGCTATGTGAAAGGCACCCTCAACTTAGGTCTACCGATTCAAAAGCATAAAGACCTCAATCTAACAGCATTTTGCGATAGTGACTATGCAGGTTGTAAGCTAACTCGGCGTTCTACATCAGGATTCTGCATAAAGCTGGGCACAAACTTGATTTCTTGGTCAGCAAAACGACAGCCAACAGTCTCCCACTCATCAACTGAAGCTGAATACAGATCACTGTCAGCCACAGCTCGAGAAATCACTTGGATATCTGTCCTGCTTCGTGATCTTGGAGTCAGACAAGAACAGCCAACTCTGTTGCAATGTGATAATCTCTCTGCAGTGTATCTCTCTGCGAACCCTGCTCTTCACAATCGCACAAAGCATTTTGATAAGGACTTCCATTACATCAGAGAGAGAGTTGCACTTGGTTACATTGAAACTCAACATATACCAGCAGTATATCAACTTGCAGACATATTAACAAAATCTCTGCCTAAACCAGCCTTCGTTGAACTCAGGAGCAAACTTGGTGTTCTCGCTTCACCCACACCAAGTTTGAGGGGAAGTGTGAGAAGTATATCCTCAATGGGCCCTAAGGAAGCCCAAACTGAAACAGGTCCAAGTCCAACAGCCTCCTCAAGCTAATCTAACACCTGCAGAACAAGACAAGAGTGAGAGTGCAGACAACACCCTGTACGGCGAAGACGATACCTCGCGATGCTCTCTCAACGTTCAAAATTCAAAACCCAGTGACTCACCTTGGACAGCTGGTGATGAAAGGATAAGCTTTGCTTTTCAGTCTCTAGATTGTTCTATTGATGTATATAAAAGAAATGTGTAAAACCCTTTTGTAATTATTAAGAAAAGAGAAATAAACAGAGTTCTTTCAAAGTTTTTGTCTTTCCCTTCAATATTTACTGGTAATAAAGTGTATGGTTTTGCTCATTTCGATTCTTGTTTTGCGGATGATAAATCTGGAGTTGGTTTCTTAGTTGGGATTTGTACTTTGTAGTGTCGTACCTTCTGATTTTGTTTTCTTTTAATCTCTACAAGGATCGTACTAGAATTGTGTGTTGTATGTTTGTTATCGTGTTATGTGTATTTTTTCTATGCGTTTCCTTTTTTTTTTATGTTTTTTCGTTTCTTCTATCGTGTTATGTGTATTTTTTCTATGTGTTTCCTGTGTTTTCTTATTAAGTTATTGTGGTTTTGACATTTTCATCTTGTAATGTTGTTAATCCTCCTGAGTGTGACAAAATTCTTATGTGATGAATGATGATGGTCTTCTCTTGTTCTGATCTCAGCTTCTCGTTTCCTCTTTTAGGCATGCCATTTAATTAGCAATCACAACCAAAGATGCATGCGTGTGGACATTGACAACAAGAGCCAGAGGTTTTGTTTTGTTTAGTCTTTAATATACATTTTTCCCCCGTGACAGTGCACAACTATCGTGTTCTCTATAGAGGCTTTGGTGCACAGCTTGCCCGTGATGTTCCATTCTCAGCAATCTTATGGTGGACCCTCGAGGCAGTAAGATTTTTGACATTTTTTAAACGTTTTACTACAATGCAGAGATGAAGGCTTTTGGGAGTTGTGTGGGCAATGATACAAATCTTCTTGGTGTTTTCAGTGCAAACTTTTCTACTGGTTTTGTAGCTGCACTACACGAAAACACGGCGTTTGGGACTACTTTTTGTGGCTGAATTTATAGTCGCAAACTTTTGTGACTACTTTGTGACACTTTTGCGACGGACTAACGATGACGAATACAATTGACGTAAAAGAGTCGCAAATTTACGACGACTAATTGTAGTCGCTAGCTCGTTGCTATTGTGCGACTACTTTGGGACATTTTATGGAGAAAAAATAGCTCGTCGCAAAATAATCGCAATTTATGACAAACTATAAACTGAAGATTAAGTCAGTAAAGTTAGTCGCAAAGCTGTCTTCAAATCACGACGTATTTGCCACTTTTGTTTTGCTTTTAATTTTATAGTCACAAATCAGTAGGTGACTATGTCGGTAAAAAACGTGGTAAATGTGGTAGTGTGGGTTTGTACTGAACTTTTGTGACCCTTTTTTGAGTCTCTATTACGTGGTAAAACAGTGACAAATGCATCATTATTTGCGACACATCCGTTCGTTGTTGCAAAAGAATCGCAAAGCAATCGCAAAGCAGTCACTTATTGATGTCGGCAAAAAACGTGATAAATGTTTCAGTTTGCGTTTGTACTGAGCTGTTTCGAGCTTTAATTTGTCTCAATTATGTGGTTTTTAGTGACAAAGGAGTCCTTATTTGCGACTGTTTTGCCTAGAGTCGCAAAGTAGTCGCAAAATTTATACTATATATAACGCATCACTCTCACCATTCCATTCATATCACTCTCATTCATTTCTAAGTAGAGAGACGGAATAAAAAAAAAAGTGAAAAAAAGATATATTTTTTTTTTAGAAGAGAAGAATAAAAAAAGAGAGAAAGAAGATTTGTTTTTTAGAAGAAAAAAAAAAAAAAGCTATGTGGAATTCATCTCGAGAGTGGATGTATAATCGGATCGATGGAAGAAAAATAATTTCTCTAAAGAATTTTTGGCGGGAGTTGAGCAGTTCATGAATTTCGCAAACAGCCAGCCTATGGCACAAAACAGTGGAGGTAGGTTTTACTGTCCTTGCGTAAAATGTCGAACGATGTTATTTTGCATGGTACGACAATATCTAATCATTTGCATAGTAAAGGATTTATGCCAAATTATTATGTATGGTCTGAACATGGTGAAGATTATGACGTGCTAGGGGTAGGAACTAGTCATTATCCTAATACAAATTATACTAGTACTAGTAGTCAGCATGGTAGTCAACCTGGTAGTCAGCCAATAGGATTTGAGGGAAATGTATATGCTGAGATGGTGAATGATGCATTTCATGGTACCACGCCTTTTAATGAGTATCATGAGTATGAAAGTGGATATGATCATGGATATGATCATATCCATGAAGAACCCACTGAAGAGGCGAAACGGTTCTACGACATGTTAGATGCTGCAAATACTCCACTTTATGATGGATGTCATGAAGGTCATTCGCAACTATCATTGGCGTCTAGGTTCATGAACATCAAGGTTGATAATAATTTGTCTGAGGCATGCATGGACGATTGGGCTGAATTGTTTACGGAGGTTTTACCAGAGGGTAATCAAGCTACTGGTTCATACTACGAGACAGAGACTTTAGTTCGAAAGATAGGATTGCCATACCATACAATTGATGTATGTATAGAGAATTGTATGATATTTTGGAAAGAAGATGGGAATTTGGAGCATTGCAAGTTCTGTGGGAAGCCAAGGTACAAAAGTAGTGGAGGTAGAACTAGAATACCCTTCAGTCGCATGTGGTATCTACCTATTGCAGATAGATTGAAGAGGATGTACCAATCAGAGAAGACCGCATCATCAATGAGATGGCATGCTGAGCATGATTCAGAAGATGGAGTAATGTGTCATCCATCTGATGCGCCTGAATGGAAGAATTTCCAACATTTACATCCCACATTTGCGCAAGAGCCACGAAACGTTTACCTTGGGTTATGTACAGATGGTTTTAATCCATTTGGGGTCTCCAAAAATCATTCTTTGTGGCCTGTGATCTTAACTCCATACAACCTACCTCCGGATATGTGCATGAACAGCGAGTATTTATTTCTTACGATTCTGAACTCCGGACCAAACCACCCACGAGCCAGCCTTGATGTTTTCCTCCAACCATTAATCGATGAGTTAAAGGAGTTATGGTATAATGGGGTTGAGGCTTATGATATCTCACTAAATCAAAATTTCAACATGAAAGTTGTTCTTATGTGGACAATAAGCGATTTTCCAGCGTACGGTATGTTGTCGGGATGGATGACGCATGGAAGATTAGCATGTCCAATTTGTATGGATGACACTGGTGCTTTTCAATTACCAGCTGGGAGGAAAACATGTTGGTTTGACTGTCATAGGAGATTTCTTCCTACAAGTCATCCGATGCGGAAGAATAAAAAGGACTTACTGAAGGGAAAAGATTCATTGAATGACGAGCCACCAGCATCTCTGAGTAGTCAAGCTACCTATGAGCGTATAAGGAAAGCCAAAGCACCTAAAACATCTATTTGCAGTGGGAATGGTCACGAAAAGAAAGTTAAAGGCTACGGAAGATGGCATAATTGGCATAAAGAAAGGATATTATTAACGTACTGGGTAGATCTGAATTTAAGGCACAACCTGGATTTGATGCACGTCGAGAAAAATGTCTTTGATAACTTGATGTACACCACTATGAATGTAAAAGATAGATCGAAAGACAACGTGCAGTCAAGATTGGATATTGCAAGATTTTGTTCACGGCAAGATTTACATCTAGATGCTCAAGGGAGAGCCCCATTCCCTATTTGGAGATTGAAAACCAAAGCGAAAGAGGCTTTATTAAAATGGGTAAAAGAAGATGTTAGATTCCCAGACGGATATGTCGCAGATTTAGCTAGTTGTGCTGACATGAAAAATGGAAAGTTTTCGGGAATGAAGAGTCATGACTGCCATGTGTTTATGGAACGATTGCTTCCGTTCATATTTGCAGAGCTTTTACCGCGTAATGTCCACCTAGCGATTTCAGGTATATAAATTAAACATTTAATTTGGTTTAGTTGTTGATATTATATTTATATGTAACAACATAACATGTTATAACTTTGTAGGGATTGGAGCATTTTTCCGCGACCTATGTAGTAGAACATTGGAGCAATCCCGCCTCGAAATTCTGAAGGATAATATTGTCATGATCTTGTGTAATTTGGAGAAAATCTTCCCTCCTTTATTCTTTGATGTAATGGAGCACCTCCCTATTCACCTACCTTATGAAGCACAACTTGGTGGTCCTGTGCAATATAGGTGGATGTATATCCTTTCGAAAGGTTTTTTAAACGTTTAAAAGGGAAAGCGAAGAACAAAAGATATCCAGCTGGCTCAATAGTTCAATCCTACTTGAATGATGAGATATCTTATTTCTCAGAACACTATTTCGCTTCACACATTTCTACAACAAGGAGAAGAAGGTAAAACTTCAAATATGATTATTGAATTTTTCTATCAACTTCTAAAATTGTGAAAAAGTTTTACAAAATAAACTTTAACAGGTTAATTCGGCATGAAGAAGGTGAAGTACCTGTATATCCTATACCAGTACCAGATATATTCACTCAAGTTGGTCGTCCAGGCGGAAAAAGTAGTGAATTTTGGTTAACTGAAAAAGATTATAAATGTGCACACGCATATGTTCTGCGCAATTGTGATTATTTCCAGCAACATGAGAGGTATTTTTGATTTACCAAGTATATTTATAACCATATGTTCTTAGGTAAACTTTAAAATATTTACCTTTTGTTGATAAAATACAGATTGTTGGAGGTGCAAATTCGATATGAATATCCAGAACTATCTGATGAAGATTTTAGGTCGAAAAGAGAAGAAGATTTCCATGAATGGATTAAGCAATATGTATGTTTTACTATCCACCAATTAATTATATCAACATGATAAATATTGTGATCTAAAATTTTGTATATATTTGGCACAGGTGCGTGGTGGTTTTGAAAGTTTTCCTCCATGGGTCCATGAAATCGTGGACGGTCCTGAAAATAAAGTTAAGTCTTGGCCTATATATTTTACAAGAGGTTATCTGTTTCACACAAAAGCTCACGGTCTCACTAAAAAACAATGAATTATGGGGTATGTGTCCGAGGACAAACTTATTCCGATTCATCTGACGAGGACGATTTTTACGGGACCATTGAAAATATCATAGAGCTTACCTATCCAGGATTTTTGAATTTACGGGTCACACTTTTCTATTGTGAATGGTATGACTCTACAATTGACAAAGGCACTCGAATACGCGATGGAGGCATTGTTGACGTGTTGTCATCAAGGAGATACCGACATTATGAACCGTTTATATTAGGTAATGTTCTATTTTAAATATATATTTATAGATATATATATACATCTAATTGGAGAACCATTTTTTATGTGTAGGTTCTCAAGCTGAGCAAGTTTGTTATCTTTCATATCCTCACACTAAACGACCTCGAAAAATTTGGCTCAACGTTCTGAAAGTTAATCCAAGGCATGTTGTACAAGGGAACTTAAAACAAAAGGAGGTTGTTATATTGCAGCAAACAGTTGATGATGGAATGACAGATTCAATAGAGGAGATCATAGTTGACAGTTTCGTAGATAGTAATCATCATAATGAAGAACTTGATTTTGAGATCAACGATGCTGAACAAGAAGACGAATTTCGTGGCAACTACTCGTCGTCGTCATCGTCTTCAGATGAGGATGAAGATCAAGAAGATGAAAATGAGGAATATGAATAATTTACATGTTTATTATTTGTGTATTTGTAATTTTATTGAAATCGCAAACACTAGTGTTATTATAATTTTATTGAAATTTCGATGATGTTTTATCTCTAATTTTATCAATATTTTATAGTCAGGAAAACGTCACAAATTGAGACTATAGTGCGACTGTTATGTTTTGTCTAATATGTTTTTGGTTAAAAAATCTTAACACAAAATTAGACTAATATTTTATTGTCACAAAGACGTCATAAATTGAGACTATATTGTGACTGAACTCATATTTTGCGACTGTTTTGTCACTAAAGTGATTGTGCATCTGTTCGTGTCAGCCGCAATAGAGTCTTAAAGTATAACGGTTTAGCGAGTATCTTACATTAATTTTAGAATTTTACAAATTTGAGTACAAAAAATGTCAACTTATACATTTCTACTTATATGTAACATCTAATATTTACTAAATTTCTATAATCACATAAATAAAACACCAAATTAGACAATTATGTTTATATCCTCCAACACATGTGAAACAACCCGACCCTTTTTTTTTTATTATAAACAATATATAATTAAGCATCCTATACTACTTAATTAACCAACCCAAACCACAACTCAACATTAAACCAGCAATAACATTAAGCACAGCGGAAACATACCAATAATACAAAACCAACAACATCATCAATACAATAACATTCCTAACCATTCTATCCGGTAACCTAACATAACACTAACCAAGGTTCCAACAACATAACCAACAAATCCAATAACACACAAACGAGACCCTAGATCATCCTCCTCCTCATTGCCATGATTCCACGTCACAAACCTGCACACCACAAACAACAATTGAGATGCGTAAGTATTATCACAAATACTTAGTGAGGCAATCCTCCCATCTATTGGGCTATACACACAAGCAACTGAGATTCCAATGCTTAACAAATGACAACCAACACAAGCAAACCAGGAAAAATCCCGAAACAAGCAACTTGGTGTCGACCGAGACCAGAGAGGTGTCGATCGACACTGGCCAAACATGGTGTCGACCGACACCTAACTGGTGTCGATCGACACTCCCTTCGCAGATGCGAACTGCACGAATCCGAACGACGAACCTCCGTTTCCAATCATCTCCAATCCGTTCCAACCTCACCCAAAACCTTCAGGAACCTATAAGAACCATAACACAACCACCACAAGCAAGAACAACACCACTAACACCACCAATCAAGCAAGAACAACACCACAAAGCACCACCAATCAAGCAAGAACAACAAAGGATTCTCAGGCCTAGATAAGCCATGGTCATGCACTCACCTTATCAACTGATTATAACAATGAATACAACCAGTTGAGACTCTCCTAACGTCTGAAACATCCCAGCAATGCCCTACAATAAGCCACACAACCAAAAACGACTTATAGCAAAACTGGACAGACACATCAGAAGAGAACAGTCTCAAAGACGAATCCCTAAAATCAAAACCAACCGTTAACTATCGAATCGCTCCGGCAAAAAACTACCACTAGACGTCACGAAGCTTCCCACAAAATTTCAGCACGATCAGACACCATACGAGACCACGATCTCAGTTACAATCTCCGATGGTCCCAACTCGCGTCTGAGAAAACGTGTCTCACGAAACTGCTAATAACTCATCGAGTTTAAATCCAAATCTACTTCTGTGAAAAAGAGAATGACGATGAAGATTTGGGAATAAACCTACCAAATTTCATTACCTTTGAGAATGATTTGATATGCCGAAGCTGTTTCCTCCCAAACCCTAACGGTTCTGATCTTTCTCCTTTAATCTCCTTCACACCACAATAGGCTATCTCCTCTCTCTCTAACTCTGAAAACGGCGACCAGATACCCTAAAACCCTTCATTTGTCGCTTCTCCACTTATATACTCGGTTTAGATAACTAAACCAAACCAACCAAACCAAAATTGCCAATTAAAACAAACCCGACGAACCCAGAAATAGTGGTGTCGATCGATGCCACAAGGGTGTCGATCGACACTCCTACCAAAACCGCATAATCCGGTTTGCGGATGTTACAACATGTATTAGGGTTACATGTGTTTAATTAAGTTAGAGTAGTGAAGGTTGTATATATTTACAAAAACATATAAAAATTATTATGTTTGATATTTTATCAAAACTAAACTCTTAAATGAGAGTATACATGATCAAAGGGTCATGTCTAATATGTTTTTGGTTAAAAAATCTTAACACAAAATTAGACTAATATTTTATTGTCACAAAGACGTCACAAATTGAGACTATATTGTGACTGAACTCATATTTTGCGACTGTTTTGTCACTAAAGTGATTGTGCATCTGTTTCTGTCAGTCGCAATAGAGTCTTAAAGTACAACGGTTTAGCGAGTATCTTACATTAATTTTAGAATTTTACAAATTTGAGTACAAAAAATGTCAACTTATACATTTCTACTTATATGTGACATCTAATATTTACTAAATTTCTATAATCACATAAATAAAACACCAAATTAGACAATTATATTTATATCCTCTCCAACACATGTATTAGGGTTACATGTGTTTAATTAAGTTAGAGTAGTGAAGGTTGTATATATTTACAAAAACATATAAAAATTATTATGTTTGATATTTTATCAAAACTAAACTCTTAAATGAGAGTATACATGATCAAAGGGTCATGTCTAATATGTTTTTGGTTAAAAAATCTTAACACAAAATTAGACTAATATTTTATTGTCACAAAGACGTCACAAATTGAGACTATATTGCGACTGGACTCATATTTTGCGACTGTTTTGTCACTAAATATAGTTTTTGTTTAATGTTTACGACAGTCACAAAGTAGTCTTAAAGTACCACTACTTTCTTACGGATTAAAATTTCTCCAAATTTTAGTGAAAATTTTAAGCGGTAATTATTCCCCCCAGATTAATTATTCCCCCCATCAAATTGAACACTCTTAGTTCTCTTAGGAAATAACGAAACCCTCATAATTTCCCGAAACCCTCTTTTTTCTTTTCTCTGTCTTTTCGTTTTCTACTGAAATTCCGACTTCCTCTCCGACTTCTTCTCCGACTTCTGTTCCGATGAAATCCGGTGGTGGTCGTGGTTCTAAATCCGGTGGTGGTCGTGGTGCTAGCTCTGGCGGTGGTGGTCGTGGATCTGGCGGCGTTGCGAGACGAAGTAGAGATGTCGCTTCGTCGTCTCACTCCTCTAACCCTTCCTCTCACAATGAAAATTCTTCACACTCCCAACAATCTCAACCGTCGCTTCCATCTCGGTATACGCAAGCATCATTTCCCCAGTATCCTCGAGAAGCTTCTCCTCAGCCACAACAACCAGGCTTTCAACAACAGCTCCACTCCTAGATGCAGCAGCCACCACCACCGCATGCTCATGTTCCGGTGTATCAACAGGTGGCTCCTCAGAATCCGGGATACCAACAGCCGCTTCACAACGGTGGATATCAACCACCGCTTCACCATCCGGCTTATCCACCGCCGCTTCAGGATCTGGGGTTTCTGCCGCCGAATCCTCAGAATCCGGTGTATCAACCGCCGGCTCCTCCGAATCAAGGATTCCAACCGCCGCCGCCTCCGAATCAGGACGGTCAAGAGCATCCACCACCGGCTCAGAATCAAGACTTCCAACAGCAACTGGATGAGTTGCTTGCACTTCCTGGTCGACACCATCTCCCGATATTGAGTCCGCATCCCATCCCCGACACTCAAAGCATATGGTAAAATATTTTTTTCTTTTATTTTATCATTTGATTATTATTTTGATAAATAAGTAAAATATTTATCATTTGATTCATTTTATCATTTGGTAAAATATTTTTTTCTTTTATTTTATAATTTGATTATCGCATTGCTCCCATTTGAATAACGCTTTGTGTGTTGTGTAGTTTACATAAAATAAGTAGATTATTGTTTGGTTCAGTTTCTTATTGTTTTCAAAGTTTGGTTCGTTTTCTTAGTTGTTTTCAAAGTTTCTAAATTGTTTTCAAAGTTTGTCGTGTTGTGTTGTATTGTGTTGTGAAGTTTAGTTCAATTTCCATTAGATTATTGTGTTGTGATCCATTCGCTTATGTTTGATGGCTTATATTTTATAACTTAACACTCTCATATTTATGTAACAGGTTTGGACGAGACAAAGGAAAGCTATCTCGTGTTATTTCTAGGATTTAAAGGAGAAAGTTCGATGGTCCATACTTCAGCTGGAAGGTTACGCCATTACACATACGGGAGAGATATTTTAGATCCTTTGCGGTAATGAGTTTCTTTTTAGACACAGTTTCTTTTTTACTAAACTAAGTTAATGAGTTTGTCTTTTGTTTACTTACTTGACACTTACTTTTACATTGTTGTACTGTGTAGAGGAAATACAATTGGGATGTTGCGATTACTGAGCTTGTGAGAGAAGGATTTGTGAAGATAGCGAAAAACAGAATGAAAGGAATTGTAAGTCAAGCAAAAACATATGATGAGCCACCGATTTGGATCAATCCTACACTTTGGAAACAAATGTGGGAGCATTGGGACACACCCGAAGCTAAGGAGAAGAGCTCTAATGCATCCCAAGCCCGTAATTCTGATCGTGACGGTCTTGGAATCCACAAACATCTATCCGGCCAGAAATCTTACTTGCGAATTCAACAAGAGTTGGTAAATGCTCTAAACTAACACTAATTATTTCATTTAAATATTTCAATATCCACAATTAACATTCTTTCTATCCATTGTAGGAAGAAAAGTTGGGACGTCCTGTCTCGCTTGGAGAGGTGTTTGTCGCAACACATACAAAGGCAGATGGAAGTTTTGTTGATCAGAAGGCCAAACAAGTTGTGGAGACATATGAGAAGAACATAGAGGAGGTAATGTCTCAAATGGAGTCTGATGTTACAGACCACTCCTCGCCAGATTCTCCTCATGCAACCCTCCTCCCCATTCAAGAAAAAGATGACATTTTCTTAAAGGTAATTTCCAGTACAATTGTCTTTGTTGTGCCTATGATAATTGTCTTATTTTGCTAAGCTAAGTATCTGATTTTGATTGATGCTTAAGAATCCTTGATATTGATATACTTTTGATTGATGCTTGAGAATACTCGATGTTGATTATCGGGTTTGTGTGATATTTCTGTTTGTTGTGTTTGTTTTGTGAATGATCATCTCTTCTTTTGTCTTAGTGTACTGTAACGAATGCCAAGGGAACCCCTTTGGACTTGGAAGTCTCTCGGAGATAATCACCAAAGGGAAAAGAAAGGCTACTTATCCAAGCTCTAGTCAGATTCGCTGTTAGAGATTCAAGAACAACTCCAGGTTGCTCGTCGTAAGCTCGCTGATCAAGATGAAGAAAATGCTCGACGTGCCAGAGAAGATGCTAGACGTGATGAGGAGCAACGTGACGCTCAAAACCGCATTGCAACCTTGGAGATGCTCGTATCCTACTTGAAGACTAGTGATCCGGGGGTTGCAGAATTCTTGTCTACTCAACCACCAGCCAATGCGCCATTAACCACAGCAGCACCAGCAACCAACATCACTCCAGCCACTGCGACCAATGTCAACCAACCTGCAACAACCACTTCAGGAGCTAGTTCACCATCTACTTCACCTGCGACTGCACCAACCACTTCACCAACCACTTCACCTTTGTCAGTATCATCCTCTCATGCTTAACAAACTAATTATATCTCTCTTAAGCCTCTATAACTATTTTTTGGATTGTGTAGTAGTGTTTCTAGATCCTTAGCCTAAAACTATGACTAATATATGATCGTTGAATGATTTGTATGTTTTTTGTTAAGATCATTCAAATCAGGATTTTAATTTAAATTCAGGTTTTTTTCAAAATTTATTGTATACTGTCCCAAATTACTAGGTATATTTTCACTGATTTGCGACCATTTATAATTTAAATAAACACAAACAAAGTACCAAATTCGTTGTGTATATGTAACACGATTTTGGGACTAAAAAACTTAGTCTTCAGTCCGTCACAAACTATTCTGACTCCTTTGCGACTACCTTGTGACTAAACAGCGACTACTTTAGGACCAAATTTCAGATTTTTAAAGTTTATTGTGGTATTAAGCCAGTCTTCCAAACGTAGCTAATTTGTGACTACCATGTCGTCTGAAAGAAGTCGTCTATTACGACTGCCAAAGCGAGTCATTATACTGTCGTTAATTACGACGGTATATTCCGGTCTGTCCGTAGTCGCCAATTACGACTGCGCCAGTGAGTCACTATAGAGTCGTTCATTACGACGGTAGGTTTCGGTCTGTCCGTAGTCGCTAATTAACGACCATAATCCTTGTCTCCAATGCGTCGCAAATAAGGGACTGGTTTGCGACCAAAACAATTTGCGACCAAATATTTGCGACCAAATATAACAGTCCTTCAATAGTCGCACATACCGACTTAGCGACTGATTTGAGACGATTCCAGTAGTCCCAAACGCCGTGTTTTCGTGTAGTGCTGGAAGTATCGCTGCTGCTGCTACTTGTCCTCTTGACGTTGAAAGAACAAGAAGACAGATAGAGGTTTGTCCCTTCCATTAATTTGTTGGCATAAGCTTGAAGATAGCTTGAGGTGCAAGCTATACTAATCCTACCGAGTTATGAAATTAGGATTAATTCTATTTAGGAGTTATCTAAATATGTTATTTACCGGTTCAGAATAGGAAAGTTGTTAACTCTAGGGTTGAGCCATTGTTATAAATACCAAGAGAGCGTTTCATAGAGAGGTGCGCGTCTTAGGTATTATTGAGAGATACACACAAGGTGTATGGCGTTGCCCCATCAATAAGATAGAGAGATCTGTTGATGGTATTGTTGGAGTTCTCCTTCTAGTTAATGAATTCTGGACTTGGTCCGGGGATGTAGGTTATCCGAACCCCGTTAACAAACTTGTGTCTTGTTTACTTTTATGCTGTTACATACCGTTCTCGTACTTTAATATATATATCTAGCCACGTATATGTGCTTTATTTGGTATCGAGCCTGTGTTCGATAGAGATCTATACTTGTTTCAGATGTGATTCTGGATTTGTGGCTAGCGTAGAATTGGTAGTAGACGAGAATGACGAGTATCATGAAGAAGCAAAATAAATCATAAACTCCCAGGAAGGGTTTGTGCTATCCATCGGAGTTGAATGAAAACACTACTTGTTTCCATTACCGTCGGAAAACGATTTGAAAAAAAAAAAAAAGTTTTCTTGACATAGGATAGAAAAGAAAGGTATGATGAATCCAAGAGTCAAGATCGATGAAAAAGTAACAGCCTGAAATTACAGAGATTTAGAGGAGGAGGTGGCGGTTGTTGATCAGAATCGTGTTGTGGAAGCATCGACAAAGAAATGAGAATCGCTTTTCTCGTCATGGGTCTATGTGTTCTGTTTTGGCCCTTTATCTCTAATTAAAATCAGGCCCATGAAATCCCACTCTCTTAGTACGTGTATTGAGTTTCTGTGCGTTAGTGTAGAAGGAAGTTCGTCTAGAAGCTTGTGAAACAGAGCCAAGGAGATAGTGACTGGAGAGAGAGAGAGAAAGCATATAAACTCAAGAGGGAGTTCTAAAAGTTGTATCCCATAAAGGACATAGAAGAAATTGAAGATCTAATTGATTGATGGGATTGATATGAGAAGTTTGAAAGTTGTGATTTGTGTTGTTGTGTTTTTGGAAGATCGTGGGATTGAATCCCGTCAGCTTGCTCTAGTTTGATTCCACGCCTGTTCATTGGAAAGAATGTGAAACCTAGTGAATCTGGTCCTTTTTTTTTGTATTGATTGAGAATGTGAAACTCTTCCTGAAAACGAGTCTAGAAGAGTTTCTTTGTATTGATTGAGAATCAATGACATGTTTACTTTTGAGATGGTGACATATATCATGGAACTCTGAGGGAGCGGGAGAAGATGTCGTATTTGGTGATTCAGTGTTCAGAAAGTTATGTCGGAGTTGATAAAGATGAAACTTTTAAGAGTGAGGAGAAGTTTGGGGTCTTGACACAGCGAGGGAGCAAGTCAAAATAGAAAAACTCACCCATGCTCATTCTATGTTTTCTCCTTGGTTGGCCAGTTAAGATAATCTCAAATCTTTTTATACTTTTTTAGACATGTTTCACAATTGGAAAGGATGTTCTCTTTATGAATCTCTGGTAAATAAATAAAAAAGGAGATCATCTCAGAGATTAATCACAGTTTTTATAGCAACCTGAGGGAAGAAGTTAGTACTTAGTACTCTGTGAATTGGTGGTTCTTAGGAGAAGAAATCAAGTTACAACTTGTTTAGAGAGTTCTGATTTGTGAGAAGAAAAGTGAAGATAGATTAAACCTTCTTCTTCAGAACCATAAATCTGAGTTTGAGAATCTTCGTCTCTATTGAGATTAAGTCTTATAAGGGAAGACATGAGTTTCACGGTGGAGAAATTGTCGGAGAAGTGTGAACAAATTTGAAGCAGGATCATAGGTGGGAATTGTAGTCTTATTCGTGAGAAGAACCTTCTTAAAAAAAAAACCTATGAAGAGAAAAATAGACAGCAAGTAAAAAAAAGCATTGTAAGAATGCTGATGAAGAAGAGGATTCTTCAAGGAAAGGACAGAAGCTAATTCCGAGTAAGTGTTTCTTTAAAATCGAAACCAGGAATACTAGAAGCTGTTGAAAAGCAAGGATTTAATGCTAGGGTGGTAGCTAAAGGGTTTTTCACAGAAGGATAAGTTGGAGCCGATAGATTTCATAGGGACCATAGTTCCTAAAGGAGATACAAGTCTATCTAAGAGTCGCTCAACGAAAGAACCAGAAATTTAGAAAGGGAAGTACCGTATGACGTTCCAGCATTGCTGTGAACTTCTCAATGTCCACTAGTTGAAAACGCAGCTCCAGGTAACTCCGATGTGAAATCAACAACCTCACAGAATTATGAAAAAAAAAACATATTGGATGAGATTCCTGAGATATGTTCAAGTCTAAGGAAAAAAAGCACATGGAGAATGGAGTTACCTGTGGAGTATTGAAGCTGTGACGGGGAAAGACAAGCTTCAGGTGGAGACTAGTGGAAAACGGATCCAAGGAAGTGGACTAGTACGAAGGTTGCTTGTGAAAGAATCAAATATTTAAATATGGTGATTCTGGTTCAAGGTGGAGCTAAGGAGAACAAAAGATATCGGGAATCGGATTTCTTGAGCAGAGCTCCTACAAGAAAGATAGTAGAATCTAGTTATGATTTTACAAAATTTGAAATCTCAGAAGGGGGAGAGCTCAATAAAGAAATAAAGAGGAGCTTGAAAGTACCTGAGATTACAAAGAGTAATGGTGACAGAGGAAGCACCGGAGATGCAATGATTCATGGTCGAAATTGCATCGGGACTTAGCTATCGAAGGAGCAAAAGAGGTTTAAGGGCTCGACGGATTTAAATGGTGAAACTTGAGAGCACCACTGGTCACCACAGAATTTGACGGCAACGATATCGCCGTAGATTGCAGCACAGAGGAGAAGTCAATCCGATGTTGTGTCAAGGAAGATACACGGCTTGAGTTTTTGGGTTCCGAGTTGGAGTCGTAAACTTCTAAGATCGTAGCGACAGCCAGCAGAGGGGATGATGGCGAAGATTGCCATTGTTTTTTTTTACGGAGAAAAGAAGGCCACGGAGGAATCGTAGGCATCGGGTTTAGAAGCAAAGGTTTAAATGCGAAGTTGCCTGCGAACGTGGATGTGGCCGGAGTTGCCTTCGTCAGAATCGCGTTTCAGTTATTTTTGTGATCGGAGAATTCGAAGAAGAAGTTTTAGCCTGCCTGTTTTGTCGTGAAAAATAAACAAAGGCAAAAGGAAGAAGAAAGGTTCTCTATTGGGCCTAATGAAGAAAGAAGGTAAAGTTGACTGGGCCCAAGGTGGAGATCTTGAAGAATGGGCCTCAGTCAAGTCTAGTCCAATTCTGAACAAACTTATTGTCATGTGGACTTAAGGAGAAGCTGGCCCATCTGTCTTGGCTGCAAAAGAAAAGAGAGCAAACGTTAGGATTTTTCTATTAAAACAAGAAGACTTGAAACAAGAACCGAATGAATCTGCAAAGAGTTGTGAAGGGAAGGAAGGTTAAGAAGAGGAAGAAACGGGAACCTAGCCTGCCAGACTTGGAACTCCGAATTTATGTCTATGTGGAATGAACATGATGCTTGTGGGTATTAAAGATGGTTCAAAAGTTGAATCTTGTTTGATATAAGAATTGGAGAATGAAGGCGATGAAGATAGTGATGAAGATAGTGTTCGACGATATCAAAAGGGAATCAATCAAACATGAAATAAAATGAGTTTCTGCAGAGATATAAGAGAATATGTGGAGAATGGGTAAGTGGAGGTCGAGCATGTCCCCGGAATTGAAGAAAAGCTAGATATCTTGACTAAAGCGCTCAGAAGAAACGAGTTTGAAGAAATGAGGGATCTCATTGGCATGAGAGATTTGGAAGAAAAAGATTTCAAGCTTAAGAGGGAGAATGTTGGCATAAGCTTGAAGATAGCTTGAGGTGCAAGCTATACTAATCCTACCGAGTTATGGAATTAGGATTAATTCTATTTAGGAGTTATCTAAACATGTTAGTTTACCGGTTCAGAATAGGAAAGTTGTTAACTCTAGGGTTGAGCCATTGTTATAAATACCAAGAGAGCGTTTCATAGAGAGGTGCGCGTCTTAGGTATTATTGAGAGATACACACAAGGTGTGTGGCGTTGCCCCATCAATAAGATAGAGAGATCTGTTGATGGTATTGTTGGAGTTCTCCTTCTAGTTAATGAATTCTGGACTTGGTCTCGGGATGTAGGTTATCCGAACCCCGTTAACAAACTTGTGTCTTGTTTACTTTTATGCTGTTACATACCGTTCTCGTACTTTAATATATATATCTAACCACATACATGTGCTTTATAATTCAGAAGGATCCTGGTATGGCGTTGATAATGACGACGCGATAAACACTAGTAGAGGGTTGGAGGTATTTATATAGATATTTGAAAGATTCCATTTTTTTATTTGTCAACAGCTCTGTGTTTGTATTGAAATAAGACATAACAAATACATACACACAGGGATGGAGGGATGAGAGGACTCTTCATGGGAATGGGTCCACGAGTGGCGCAAGCAGGACCAATGGACCATCAGTAGGAATAGTGGTTTCCTTCTACGAGGTGGTCAAGTATGTTCTGCATCACCACGCATCATCATGACCCAACAAAGTCACAAATCTCATACACATAACACATGAATGTGGATACGGCTTTAGGTTGTAGTTTGTTTTTCTTTAAATTAACGTAATAAGTTAAACAGGCTCAGTCCTCCAAGCCCTTGTTTCATATGAGCCGGAATTTTGTCCAGTTATTAATACCGGCTATTTAAAATGTTTAATCCGGTTTATGTCGGCTTGATCGTTCATCAAACTTAGGTTGGCTTAGTGTGATTAGTTGAAGACATAAGATGATGATAGCAACAATGCCCATTTGTGAAGAATATGAACTTTTACTAAGGAACGAGACTCTTTTTTTTTCTGATAGAAGAATTGAGAAATAGGATTTGATATGTATTATTTATTTGGTAAGTCAAATGTGGTAATAGTGCTTCTTCGAATGATAAAGCTCTTAATTTAATAACAAATCGACACGTAAACTGCAACTCTTTAGACCTCCTCACCACCAAATAATATAGGCTTCCTTTTCTATAAAAAACCATACCAAAAGAAGTGGACGACAGAACGATGTGCAGCTTGCAGATGGGTTCAATATTGGGACTACAACAATATTATTTTCTGCAATAGGTACTGTTTGTTTAATCTTTATTTACTCAAGTCTGTTTGAAAACATTTACTTCACACGAATGAGTCACAAATGGTAAGGAACTTGCATTTAGAATAATATTTCTGCGTCCAATCTTTGACTCGCATGGATGGTGTAAGATAGGATTTTTTGTTAATTACTGTAGATGAGATATATCAGCCCGAGATTACCATTTTAACTTTCATGTATGTAAACAGAAGATGGTTACATTCCATGGAATACTTAAAGGCGACTTTTGTAACATCATCTGTTATCATTGTTAATCAGCAACTTAAGATGTTTCTTTCTTTGCCAATTTTTCTCGTCATATGCCAAATCGCAATGCATCAGGCATGCTATGGCGCTAGACATGTTCGTGATTTCAGCTCATGGGTCTATAAAGCATGCGAGAAACCAGATGTTAAAGCGGGAGTGCTGGCTCTACCCTGTAAAAGGTAGGCCTTTTGATTTTATGGCACTCAAATATTCTTTCTTTGTTGTGAGCCTGTATTTGACATGGTCTTAGCTTCACCGTCTGAGTTAAAAATGCTACAACTAGTTAAAAGTTTCCTTTCTAAATGTATTGCTTTCCTTGTGGCACGTTTACATATTTCCTTCAAAGATGGCTTCATAAAGTATGTTCAACTGCCTATTTCCCTGACAAGATATAGTCTTTATCGAACATATGGTATTTTTGCCCTTTAACAATATGTATGGCTCGACTGATAATAGGAGGTGCATTGAAGCCAACTGATGTGGGAATGTTGTGGGTTCATGTGACGATGTGCTTGGTTTTAGCCTGAAGTATGTTTTGCAAGTAAAGAAAAATTGGAACCAGCTGTTGGGATATTGAGTATTCCATCAAGTAAAATTTTGTGATGGTTAGTTTTAATGTTAACTTGCTGTGTTCAATTTCGAATGCACTCGAAAGTACTCCATTGAAAAAGACATGTGAGCAAAGCTAAAATGCAAAAACCTTATGTGTTTTGATGGATTTCAGATAATGTGTGTCAATATGCAAACGAATACACGGCTCGTGTATGCAGTGTTGCACGTGTTCTACGTAAAATCACTCCATGTGTGCCTCCCGGGCTGATTATAGAATGGAGGTATGCTCATTGTATCTGAAACCATATTTGCTGTAGTCATTTGTTGTAAATTTTTTATAGACAATGTGGTTTGCCTCTTCAATTTCTTAAGGATGTGCAGGTAGGTATGATTACTTATTTGATCCAGACGAGCCAGAGGAATTCAAGGTGCCATGCTTAGGCCACAAAAAGTAAAACAATTTTGACGACAAACATACAGTTACGCTATTGTATATGCAAGCTATATTATTGTAAATGTTATAATAATGTAACTAGAATTAGACCCATGATAGAGTACTAGTTGAAATATTTTTTGTTCATTTTGTAATTTTAATTTAAATTATCGTATATGTGATTGTCTTATTTGTTTTCAATTTTTTTCTCTTTTAGATAAAATACTATGCCATGAAATCATATCATAAATATAATTTATATAAAGAACGAATTTAAGAGATCTAGATTTTGACCCGTGGTACACCGCAAGTTAAGTTATTTGATAAAAAAATATTAATTTTGTTTATCAATTTTATTTGATTTGTTTAGTGTTTAAAATTATATATTGTACTTTGATTGCTAATTTTATGACTTAACCTACAGTATACCACATATTTTTTTTTGTTATAATACTAATTTAATCAACTTAATTAGATATGTTAGTTAATCTAATATTCATATTGTTGACAAAATAATAAAATTATTATCGAATTAATGACATTTTAAATTTCTATTAATATCTACTCAAACACGTCCTGCCATGTAACCCATCATGTGATATCTTAACTGTGGTACATCGTAGAAAAACATTGTAAAAGTCTAAAGATATAATTTAAAATTAAAATGTTTTAATAAAGTTTATTTTTTCAGAAATTGAAAAGACTTGTAATATATGAACTTCTTATAAATTTTAAATATTATTAATATCCTAACGTTTCATAAACATTAATTTTTTAAATAATTGAAATATTTATAAATCTTTTAAAATTTTAAAAAGTTTAGACATTTGAAAAATTTAAAGTTACCAAAAGTTGAAATTCTTTAAAATAAAGAACCGGAATAAATCGCATAAAACTTCTAAGTTTCAATGCCTAATAAATCAAGGTTCTTGCTCATTTGTATTCAAAATCAATTTGGTATATTTTTATAGTATGATTTTGAATCCTTGCCTAATTTTCTTAGACGATGTGAGACATTTTATACATTTATTCATGAGTTTAGCAATATTGTTTGTTTTAAAAATTTTAAATTATATTATATGTAGAAAAAATCATAAATTTTATTAACTAAATACATTATATAATAATTCAAACTTATTTTTAAATAGAAAAACAAATAAAAATGAAAGAAGAATCACATATATTTGTTTTAATTAGGTTGAGAGATTTCCTTATCTTTTAAATGTTACTTATAGTTGATTTTATATGTTACTATAATTAATTAAATCCGTACTATCCATAATTACCAAAAATCAAACTAACATGTATATTATGATACACCTAAATTATGAATGTCATAAATTTATAACCAGAAAATCACATATATATATATATATAGTCTACAAAAAAAATTCATGTACTTCCAAAATGTTATAGTAGGGATTCATTTACATATTTCTATCTGACTCTACGTATGTAATGGACCAATATACAGTTTTATTTCTTCTTTTTTTGCTTTCTTTCCTCCTCTTTTGGCTTTCCTGTTTTCTTTTATAAATACTTGGTATTTTTTTTGTCAAAGTTTTTCTTTCTTCTCTTAAGTCCTTATTTTTTTGTTTATCATGACTCTTTTAAAAAAAATTGCTAACTTTTATGATAAATTATAGTTCCCTCTTCTCTTTCAAACATGTAACTACCATTTTCTCAGTTCTATGATCTTGATGTTATTAGTTTTTATGAAATAACTAAGATAAAATTAATTTTTTTTTTTGAAAAGTAGATCAAATAATATTTTAATATCTATACAATACAAGAAATATTTTTGTTAATTTATTATATTAACTAAAAATTATTAAAATATCAAATTCACATGTTTTAAATTGCTTTAGGCCTCTAAATAACTAGGACCGGCCCTGGGTGCAATGATGAGTAAGAAGGAGTACGTTTGGTGGAGATGTAAGCTAATCTCGCACCTCCCAAGCAGCATGATGGAGTAGTGTAAAGATCCCAAAGTTGCTCTGACTCTGAAGATGGCTCGAATCTGAATTCGAGCTTGTTGTTCTGCAACTGTTTCTGGAGATCCATCTTGTCATTTTCAGGAAGTGTGTTGAACTCTGAGGTGAATCTTACGGATCCAAATTTGGTCTCGTGAGTGGACAAGTTGAAAGCATAGATGATTTGCCGAGCAACTTCATTGTTGTTGAAGAGTAGTAGCGCAGAAGAGCTCTCACACCTCACTTTGATCCTGTTGTTCAGGTTTTCAAAACTCAAATTCACCGACAAGTCGCTGAGGTCGGAAGACTCGGAGCTTTAGAGGTCGAATATGGGTAACTTGGGTCGGATAACAAGTAATGCCAATCATTCTCTAATTTTTGCATGGAAGGGGATTTGTAAAAAATTGGGTGCTTTTTTTTTGTTTCATCTAATTATTTTTGTCACAAGGAAAATAAGAATCAAATCTCAAAAATGAAAAAAAATGTAAATAAATTGATTAAATGTTGCTTAAATTTTGCTTAAATTTTGCTTAAATTTTGCTTAAATTTTTCTTAAGAATTGCTAAGCATTGCTTTCTCCATATTATTTATAAGTTTAATATGAAATAAATAATAACTAAATTTATTATAAGTTTAGTATGAAATAAATAATAACTAAATTTATTTGGGTACTAGATTTGAATATCTATAAGATTTAAGGGACTAATTTGTAGTTTATAATTTATTGAAAAATGAATTAAAAGTTTTTTTAACGGACACAAAAATAGAGATCTCTATTTTGGAATAGGTTGGAAATGTTTTTATATATCTAAAATGAAGTTTACATATAGAAATGGTTATATGTTGGAGATGGTATGCTCATGTATTTGATAATTTATTAAAGGGACTAATTTGTAATTTAGAATTTAATGAAAATGAATTAAAAAGTCTCTAAACATGGACACACAAAAATGGAAATCTCTATTTTAGGATAGGTTGGAAAGGTTTTTTTTTTCTCTATAATGGATTTTACATATATAAATGGTTATAGGTTGGAGAATGGAGATGATCTGCTCATGTTTTTGATGATTTAATTAAAACCTGCTAAAGAAAAAGGCTCATAAAGAGAGCACCTAATCAAATCTAATAATTTTTTTTTTTTTTGACAAACTTCAAATCTAATAATCTTAGAACTTAATTTTCGATAAATTGTCTAGCCGTATAATTTCATTATCACGTCAACGCTTCTTTAGCATTGTTAGAAATTTCTGAAAATTTCATCGAATTCGTAAAGTCAATCAATCAAAGGAAAAATTAGAAAATATATAATAAAGGATTAATTTGATCGATGAACCCTTTGAAGAAATTATGAAATATTGCCCCTCATTAGATCTTCTTAGATATGAATATTAGATATGAATATTATATATGAAAATTAACTATTATGATTCCCTGAATTGTAACCCTACGACGTGTAAAAACATTATTCATATTGTTCAGATTTAGTTAGCGATGAATTTTAAGTCTTCGTTTGTCGAAACATAAAGTCTGTTTTCCCACGTAAGAGTTCTTTGACGATGTCATCGACTTTTCCCCGACACTGACCTATTTCGTAGTATTTTCTAATAGATTTCTTCTACATGTCTTTTATTAGTCCTCCTTTTTGATATAACCCGACAAATCAACATTTAAGAAACAAAAAGGCGGCTTTTATTAGTCAACATTAAAATAGGAGACTTCTAATACCATCTTCGATGCACAAATAAACTAGAACATGATTACATTACATGAATGAGGCCCCGAAAGAGTTAGAAGATAGATGAGACAAAAAGAAGTAGGAAAAAAATAGTAACGCATCTCAATCAGTAACAAGTTAAAACAGTTTAACTTGATTAATCATGATGTTCTGAATTCGAACTTTTGGTAGCGACATAAAATGCTGCAAACCACTAAGGTTCGATAAAGATTTGCATCCATTACGAGCAAACACATTTTCTTATTTGATTCTATTCATGTTGAAATCTGACAACAATATACTATGCTGGATAAAGAAAAGAGAACAAAAATAATGTCTAACCTTGCATTTGAAATTGGTATATAAGCCAAACAAAACACTAAGTTTTACAATTAGTATGTCAAACCTTTCAATGTGACCACTTTGTAAATGAAGTTTTTTTTTTCAGAATAGAAACACCTGGCCGGTGAATTTAACTGGTATAGTTTACAAAACAAAAAGTGACTAATTAGTCATCGTCCATGTCTACGAAAAGTAAAAAATTATTTTCCTATATATATACTTTCTGAAATATTTTTTGATGGCTATGGTTTCGTTGACCATAAATAACGTTGAAGTATTCTGTCATATTTTCTCCAAAAGAAAGGGACTTGTGGATGTCTATTTTAACAAATTATTGCTGTGTGTACACATAGATTTATATCTCGAATATAATTGTAATATAACTAGGCGGTAGACAATACCAAACGAGCTATTAACGTATTAGCCATTTTTTGTTTGTTGTATATATAGTAACTATTAGGCACAAAAAAAAAATGTGGTGACCAAAATGTATATACCGTATGAGTTCAAACATAGTAATGATACATGGTACAAGACAACATGTGGAGAGGCGCCTGGGATTATTATTTCTTACACTAGTGCAACATTTCGTACTCATTCAACCCCTTACCTAGTAGTAAGTTGTAACATAATTATCTCATATGGTTTGGGACATAATTATTCGTACCTTTTGCCCCTTCCTTGTGATAATGTTTGGCATTTGTTATGATTTGGTTGTTAGGAATATATGCGTTAGAAAAGAGAATTAGGTGTTGGGTTTTAATATCTTAAGGACATAAATCATGTATTTACCGTAAATAGGAATCAAGGTTGGGTTAATTTACAAGAAAATATTGGAAGTTCGGAACAAATTTGTTTTTTTTTAACAGATTTATAGGATCTGAAATCAATATTTTCAAAGGTTTAAACAAATTCAGTTATTGAGTAAAATCGAAATATGCAAAATCTGGACAAATATTGTGTATCTATATATGGGATTGGAAGCCATTCTCGTTGGGTTTTCATTGTAATTGAACACTAATTCATTTCTTATTTTAGAAATCGCTAGGCGTTAGTCGGGCGGTCGAGGTGGGCTGCGCTAGCGAAAAATCAAAGATTAAACAGATTAATTGAGGACTATTTTAGGGTTATTTTATTAAATTAACAATAAAATAAAAATATATTGTACTAAATATATGTATAATTTTTTTTATGTTAAAAAGAAAATATCAAATAAAATATAAAACCATATTATTATCTTTAAAATTATAACACATAAAAACATCATTTTAAAAGAAAATTTTATGATTTTTGTTAAAAGTTATACATTAGTTATTTTAAAACATCATAATTTATGTTTGATTTTTATTTGGTTCTAAAAAAATTGGTATACACAAAATTAAACGAAATTAAACTAAAAATAATCGGACTAAATATACATAATCAGATAATTAATACTAGATGGGGATTAGCGATTAATCGAAGCGGAGAAAATGACCTAACAATTTTGTGGAGATGTCGATGCTAGAAATTTTAAAACAAAATGAATTTTTACCCTTTTTGTCTATATGAAAATATATAGCAAAACAAGAAAGTGACAAATTATTCAAAATCTAAATGATTTGATTGAGAATCAGTCAACGATGAATATGTTTTTAAAACTCATATTTAGTAAAAAATATATTTTAGTCAAAGACTCATTCATAGGAATTTTATATCTGAAAAGGATAGTTTCCAATTTGATTTATTTCTGTAAATAGGATTATTATTTACCGCCAGCGTCAGAACACGAAACCCACACTTTTTTAATAAGCGATATAGGAAAAGGCAAAAGGAGCACCGACTGACTTAGACCTGACCCAAAAGCCACTTGCTCCACCGGTCACTAGCGTGATTTGCGCCTCCTCGTGTGGTCTCTCGCCAAAGAGAATTTTAGTTTCGCTTATTATAATCAACTCATTTAAACCAAAAAATAAAACACCATAAACACGTTCGTGCAACCCAAAGAAATTGACAAGAACAACAATACTACTAATTTCTTAATTAATTACTTATTTTTTTCCCCCAATATTTCTCCAAAACTGTTTTACAAGCCGACGACAAACATTAAATTACTTCTCAACAAAATCATTAAACACTAGGAAAAAAAAAAACAAAATCTTATCAAAACTTCAGACAAAATTTGACTCACAAGGGAGATATTTGCAACCGAACGAACCGGAGTTTGGTTATGGGAAAAATAATAATATCACACAAGTAAAAGATCGGATATCAAAGAATCATCAAGATCGTTGAACATTGAACCAATCTCTTTGATATCGGAAGAACAGTTTTCTCCTGTGTTGTAGTAGTTGCTATCAAACAAGACGAGATCGTTGAAGATATCATTATCTGATGATAATCACAAGTCAAGCATGCATTAATATCAAGTCTAAATACCACTAAGCACCCTAATCATCAATTTCCATTGGCTAGGTATGCAAAGCTCTTGAATAGTTTGGTTCAGGAATTTCATCAAACACCTTGTGGGCATGGAAATCCTAAAGTCTAGATTCAAGCTTTGTCAAGGCTATCTAGCATTATTATCACTAGTCAAGATAGGAAATGCATAAAATAAGCCCTAGACATCAAAGATCAACCATCTATCTCCCTAATCTACCAAGCCCAAAGTTCTTAAAAGATCTACTCACTAATCATCATGATCACACAAAGGAAAGGGGTTTGTCTTTGTGAAATCATAACAAAAGCTTGTAGATTAAGAGATTTGAAAGACAAATTACTATTAAAACTGGAAATCCAAACCAAGATTTAACAAAACCAAATGTAGAAAAGCTTAGGAACCCTAGGTGGCTACTTAACAAAAGATAAGATAAGATATCAGTCTCCTTAATAGGTTTAGAGTATTTATAGTAAAGGAGAAAAGAACCTAGGTCAACCCAAAACAAAGTGGGTCAAACCCGGGTCAACAACAAGTGAGGAGATGGCTCCAGCGGCCATGGTTTGGCCGAGTTGTGTGGCCGCGTGTCTCCACTCGGTCTTGGTTTGGCCGTGGTGTGTGTGTGTGTCTTCGCACCCCAACCACTTAAAACCCATCGGTCATGGCTTGGCCGAGTGGCCGCGTGTCTTCACTCGGTCTTGGTTCCGCGTGGTGTGGCCGCGTGTGTCTTCGCGCCAGAATGACCTACATCCACTAAAACTGCCGTAACTATTGCATAGTAGCTCGGATTTGCTTGAAATAACCTCTATTGGAAAGATAACTCAAATGACTATAACTTTGATGAAGAGAGTGGAAGCTAAATCGCAATGTAAGATCTTCATCCGACTCGATCTTTGAGGCGCTTTTGACCGGTTCTGAATCTTCCATCCGAGAAATTGAGCCGGGCAAGCTTTGGCCGATTGAGATGGCCGATTGGGACGACCAGGCACACTTGGGCTGATGGTGGTGGCCGCTGATGATGGCGCTCCAGTGCATCTCTTCTTCACTTCACTCTACTTTGCTTCTTTGCAATCAAAACAAGTCTAAATGCTCCAAATGTGTTGAGATTGCTCCAAGAACCTGAGAGATAACATACTAGATGCAAATCCTCCTAAAACAACCTAGAATGACAATATTATGCAACAAACTTATGCAAAACAAGGCTTAAAACCCAACAAAAACACAAGATATCACCGAGCGTGTACACGAGGATCAACTCGAGGTGATCGAGTGATGGGTCGGGTGGGTACTCGGGTTGTACCCGAGATTTAAAACTAACAAAAGCGAAAGCAAAGAAGTCAGTATCCGAAACAAATATAAACAAACGAACTTGATCTAGCAAGTCCTGAAATCCTAAACGTAGCAAAATTAAAACAACCAAATGGCAACGGCGCCAAATTGATAGACAGGTTTTTCACCCAGGTATCAATCCCCTATGCAGTTGTAGTACAAAGGGTTATCAATCCAAATGGTTGTGTATTGCTAGCAGGAAGGATATGATCAGTACAATGCAAGTCAAGCCAAGCAATTAAGGTTTAGGTTCTAACAATCTTAAAATAAACAAGTTGAAACATTAATATTTTGTGGTGGTGAAAGATGAAAGGTGGCAGTGTATGCAATGGTATGATATGGATGGATGGGTGTTTCAATTCCCCTTATGCAGTTGCAGTATAAGAGGTGTCAATCCAATTTGAGTGCTTGTGAACAATCAAGATATGCATATGAATCTAAGTCAAGCCAAGTGTAAAGATTGTTTGTCACTAACAATCCTAAGATGAAAATGTAAAAAGCAGAAAGTAAACTACAAGAACTAAGAACTAAATGCAAATGAAACAGAATGATTATGAACTAAGAACAGAAACAGAAACTGTAAACACTAGATATGAACTAATGCAAGACAGGTAATGAACTAGATGCTAAGTGAATGCAATGGAAATTAAATAGGAATGAAACAAAAGATAAGACAGGACAACTACAGATCATAAACAAGAAACCTGGGGATGAGCTCGAGCAAGCACTCGACCGAGTGTAGGTCGAGTGAGAGGTCGAGTTGGACTTAAACGTGAAAACAGAGCAAGACAATAAAAACAGAGCAATGCAAGAATGAATCAAACAACAAGCAAGCGATGATATTTAAACTAAGAAATCAATAAACAAAGAAGGTCCTGAGGATGGATTCATGGGATGAACTGATCATTGTGATTATCTAACTTGGTCAACAAATCTCAAGCAAGCTATGAGCTAATCTCTAGACATACTAATCTAAGACAAGTTTCTCCCACTCTCATGGTCAAGAAACAATCAAACCTATGCATCTCACATAGACTTGTTCTCAAATTCTCAATATTAAGAAAGTTATTGAACCAACAATATTGAAGAATCTATGAGTTTTCTTAAACAAGTACAAAATCTAAAATAAAAAGCAAAAGGAATAAAAGCTGAAAAGGTAAAAACTAGCTTTCTGAGAATATCTAAAAAGCTGGACTCTTTGGTGGCTGCAGGTACAATGCTTTATATAGTGGGGAAGGTGGAAGCCCTAAAAATAGAAAAGTCAAAGTAGTCAACGGCTCGGTCAACTGGACCAGTGCTCGGTCGAGCTAGGGGTCGAGCTGGCATCTCACGTGCAATCTCCACTCGGTCGTGTCCATCTCCCACTCGGTCGAGTGCTTGGTCGAGCTGGACTCCGGGCCTTGGTTCTTCAGCCTTAACTCCCTTGCTTTGCCTTCATGATTGCTTCACTTCTCTTCAACATTGCTTCCATGCTCCTTAAGCTCCAAAATCACCTGTTTATGCATGAAAATATGCCAATGCAATGCAACTAAACTCTAATGCATGATTAGTCCTAAAGCTACACAATAATGGTGAAAATGGATAGAAAAAGATACAAAAGATGTGAATAAACCAAGGGAAAACATGGTAAAATATATGAACATCAACACCCCCAAACTTAGTCTTTGCTTGCCCTCAAGCAAATAAAAAAGATAAGAAGGTAGATGAGGTTTGAAAGTTGGATCTCAGCTTCTAAAACTTGCAAATAGACCATCTAGAATCAATGTCCAAGTTACTAGTACTATGATGCAAGTTGAATGAGCTGTACTTAAAAATTTTAGACAAGCATATCACAACCTTTACTGATTTGAGCCTTAGATATCCACATGCATTAAAATCAACCATTTTTCTTTAACATTCATTAATCAAGAACATGAATCAATTCTATGCAATGCTTAAACTCATTTGGCTTGGTAGCAAGGGTTTTGAGACAATGAAGGTCTCTTTTTAGAGTGGGGCTTGTCAACATCAAGGTTTTCTCATAAAAAATGGATTGAGCTTTAGAAGAATGCTAAAGGTAAGAACACTTAGACACATACAAGAACAAAACCTTGTCTACCCAAAGGCACCCAAAGTGTTTATCCTAACAATCTAAACCCAAATGATCCTAGTGCTACCCTTTAACTTCTTCTTTTCTCTTTAACCCTTTTCTCTTTTGGTTTTCAAATCTTAGGAGAGGTTTCTTATTTGATCTTTCTAGTGGGATGGGGATTCTTATTGATTGATATGGTTCTCTTTTCTTCTTACTCTTAAGACATATAAGCTTTTTGCTAAACTGCTCTTTGCTTTCTTTTCTTTTTCTTTTAACTAGAACCATCTTAGATAACCATTTTCTTACTTCCCATCCTTTCACTAGACATTAGCTTTTACATAAACACATTCCTCTCCTAAAGACTCTACCCTTTTTCTTTCTCTTTTCTTTCTTTTCTTTTTATAACAGCCAAGTCCCAAACCCAACAAGTGAACCACCTAGTCCTATCTAGTTTGGAAAATGCAAACTAGAACTACACAAGGTCTTACTCTTGTCAGTTCAAACCTAACACTTTCTACCAAGCTCAATCCCAAAAATAGGCCTCACACACACAAGAATAAACAAGGCTTGAAAGAAGGTTTGGTTAAGGGGTAGGGGAACTGATCTTAATGATTTAATCAGCTACTTGGATCAACAAGAGTGGTAAAAAGGAGAAAGATGATCCAAATATGTATGTGGTATCCATGAGTTTAAAGCAATGCACACATTGATAATTAAAAGTCAATATTAGGTTTTTATAGATAGGAAATGGAATCAAATCACAACATGCTTCAATTTAGACCAAATGCAATGCAGGAATTCAAGGCTTGGTTCAATTTTATGCTTCTAACCACTCAACTAGCATCAAAGTACTATTAACTTGGGCATTGATCCTAGTATAGTGAATTAAGCAAGCTAACAAGGAAAAACTCATCATAGATCCCTAATGCAAAAATTATACAATTCTATATGAAACATGCTAAACAAGATCCTAATATGCAATGCAAACTACATGAATACTCTTTTTTATAACGATTTTTCAAAAATTTTCAGATTTTTATGGTTTTCTATGCCTTAAATGATTATGCAAGTGCTAACATGATGATGATAAAAATTTGAAATAAGAAAACAAAACACAACATCAAATGCTATCTCAAACCCTCCCCCAAACTTAAATCACACAGTCCTCTGTGTGAAAGAAATTTGTAAGAGGATTCAAGACTAAAAACAAAACAAAACACAACATCAAATGCAATGGTATAAACAATGGTAAGGTGATGATGGTACCTTAGGGATTGTGGAAGAAGTTGTCCACATCCATCTGCATGCTGTCATATGAGTAGTTGGGGTCCTCTTGGTGGCTTGGAGATGGATTTTGGGGCAGCTCGACGATGCCAATCGAGCCTGACTCGGTCGAGTGCCTGTTCGAGTGGGGGTCGAGCTGGACCGCGAATCTCCGTTAGCTGTCTCTTCATGTTCTAATCAGACTCCCTAGCTTGCCTACCCATGAAAATACGAAAGAAAAATCAAAATACTATAATTCCAAGGCAGTATGTACAGAGATACCTTAGGGACTTCCTCCCTAGTGAGCTTGTTTAAAGTCACTAAGCTTGACTTTGATGCTTTTTCAGGCTTGAGGAGCATCCTTGAGAAGCATTCTGCACTTCTCATGAGTTTCCTTCTCCCTAGATACCTCTTAACTCTCTGACTATTGACTGTATATGGGGGATAGAAAGATACTTGGATCCCACCCTCGATCAACACCTCGGATGCTGGTCCAAGTAAGTCTTCTGTGCACATTACCGAGCTCTCGACGAGCAAACACCGGCACTTGCTGAAGCCGGAGACGACACTGGCTACACGTTGGCAAGTATGGAGGCTGCTGCAACCTCCTTCTTCACCAACCCATGAGGTACCAATTTCATCCAACACTTGTATATACCATTGCATTTAGTTTAATTCATTTTGTGTGATTCTTGGATTATTTTCCAACTTTTATTTACACAGGGACTCTGTAATTTAAGTTTGGGGAGGGTCCTAGAATGTATTTAACATTGTGTTTTATTTTCTTATTTTTATTATTTCAAATTAAACCATGCTAGTTTTATTCATCTGAGTCTGCATTTATGTGCATTAAAAAACCCAAAAAATTTTAAAACTTTTCATAAAAATAAAATAAAAAGAGTGTTCATCTAGTTGCATTTACTTATTAAAAAACCCAAAAATAGCTTCAATCCTAAGGTAGACAAGGTTCTAAGCAAAGATTTTTCATTTTTTTCCAAAGACTGATCTAGCAACAATGAACTGTGATTAAGGGCTATAGCTTCAATCCTAAGGTTTGATTTTAAACAAAGTAGTTTTAATCATTGTCCCCTAAGATGCATATGAAACAATCCTATATGAAACAAACTAGACTCAATCCTAATATGTAAATGCAAATACATGAATACTCTTTTTTATTTTATTTTTTATGAAAAGTTTTAAATTTTTTTGGGTTTTTTAATGCACATAAATGCAGACTCAGATGAACCATCTTCTTATTCTTCTTATTCTTAAGACATACAAGCATTTTGCTAGACTTTTCTTTTCTTTAACTAGAACCATCTTCAACAACAATTTTGATAATTGTAAGTCAATTTAGGTTCCCCTCTTAAAGACTCTACCCTTTTCTTAAAGACTCTACTCTTAAAGACTCTACCCTTTTCTTTCTCTTTTTCCTCTTTTCTTTTCAAAACAGCCAAGTCCCAAACCCAACAAGTAAACCACCTAGTCCTATCTAGTTTGAAAAGTGCTAACTAGAACTACACAAAGCTTTACTCTTGTCAGTTCAAACCTAACACTTTCTACCAAGCTAATTCCCAAAAAGGCCTTACACACTCAAGAACAAAGATGGCTTGAAAGAAGGATTGGTTAAGGGTAGGGAAACTGATTAAAAAGTGAAATCAGCTACTTGGAACAACAAGAGTGGTAAAGGAGAAAGATGATCCAAATATGTATATGGTATCCATGAGTTTAAAGCAATGCACACATAGATAATTGTAAGTCAATTTAGGTTCTTATGAGTAGGAAATGGCATCAAATCACAACATGCTTCAATTTAGACCAAATGCAATGCAGGAATTCAAGGCTTGGTTCAATCTTATGCTTCTAACCACTCAACTAGTATCAAAGTACTATTAACTTGGGCATTGATCCTAGTTTGGTGAATCTAGCAAGCTAACAAGGCAAAACTCATCATAGATCCCTAATGGAAATATTTAACAGTCCTACATTAAACATTCTAAACAAGATCCTAATATGCAATGCAAACTACATGAACACTCTTTTTTTTTTTTTGTAAAGATTTTTGCAAAAAATTTCAAATTTTTGTGGTTTTTCTATGCCTTAGATGCTAAGAAAATACTACCATGATTATGCTAAAAGTTTGAAATAAGAAAACAAAACACAATGTCAAATACAATCTCAAACCCTACCCCAAACTTAAATCACACAGTCCTCTGTGTGAGAGAAATTGTAAGAGGATTCAAGACATAAAAGAAAACAAAACACACAATATGAAATGCAATGATATTTACAAGTGAAAGTGATATTGGGACCTTAGGGATTCTAGAAGAAGCTGTCCACATCCTCATTCATGCTCTCATAAGTGTAGTGGGGGTCTTGTTGCTGACTTGGAGAAGGTGACTGGGGCAAGTCGACGATAGCAATCAATTGGGACTTGGTCGAGTGCCCGGTCGAGTGGCGGGGGTCGAGCTGGACTGCGAGTCTCAAATGGCTGGCCTTGCTGCTGGTAGAACATGTGCAAGAGTGCTGGATCCATGAAGTACTGGGGTGGGAAAGGAGGGTAACCTGGATAGCCTGGATAAGCAGCTGGAGCTGGGAAGCCATAAGGTGTTCTGGGCTGGACCTCGGCCGAGTGCATCTGGGGTGTTCGGTCGAGTGGGTGCTCGAGTGACCCGGTCGAGTGCCTCGAAAGTTGTTGTTCTCGGCTACATGAACTCCTCTTCCTCTAAATTGGCTCGTACATGGAGGCTCTAGCTCGTTCCACTAGGTTTTCAACTCTTGAAAGTGCTCTAGTTGAGCTACTCCTCCTCAAAGGGCTAGATGGTGTTTGTGAAGAATTTCCACTCTTCAACTCAGCAATCTCCTTCATTAGGCTCTTGATGGACTTAGCCATTTTGCCCACCTTCTTCTTTAGCTTATCAAACTTATTCCCATGCGACTTGTTCCACCTTTGTAGGAGTGTCAACCTCTTGCTATTCTTCCTCACTCCTCTACTATCTCTTGGGTTGGGCTCATAATCCTCAAAGTAAAACAGCTCCTCCCCATCAGCCATTTCCACATCTCCATCTTCATTAAATCTTACTTGAACTATCCCATCAAACAAGAACTCATCAGCTGGCCAGAAGTCAATGTTTGCTCCTTCTTGAATGGTGGTGAGCTCTTGCTTAGGTAAGATCAACTGTTTTTTTCCCAACTGTTGAAAGCTCAAAGTTGAAAATGTGATTTCCTTGATGCATCTCCTTGGCTAATATGAGAGTAGAGGTGAGGTAGCTTGAGTCAATCCATCTTGACAAAACCTTCTCTCCTCTAAGTGGGACCTTGGCAGCTTGTAGTATTGGAGTGATGATGCCTCCAATGGCTAAGGCTCCTCTTGACCCTTTGTTTTGTAGCTTGCCTACCCAACTTCTCAAATATATCATGTGGTCAATGAGCACCATTGCAAGGTCAGTCTCCACAATGGTCCCAAGAATGATGGTTCCATATCTTGCCTTAAGGATGATTCCATTGAGAGCCATGTCAATCATCTTGAGCTCACCCTCATTGAGGTTTCCAGTTTCCTTCCTAGCAAATAAGGTGTTTGCTAAGGCCTTGTGGAAGTACCTAAGGATTGGGCTTCTTATCTTTCAACTCTTGGTCTTGGAGGATGAGTATGTGATGTTATCTCTAATGGTTTCCCAAACAGCATAGAGTTCTTCTCTTGGTATGACCAAGCTTCTATTACTCCCAACTTCAAAGCCAAAGATATTGGATATCTTCTTCATTGGAAGCTCATA
Organism: Camelina hispida; assembly: GCA_023657505.1. Classification (NCBI taxonomy): domain Eukaryota; kingdom Viridiplantae; phylum Streptophyta; class Magnoliopsida; order Brassicales; family Brassicaceae; genus Camelina; species Camelina hispida. The sequence continues at coordinate 7,700,662 of CP094635.1, read as the reverse complement.
CTTCTTCCCCTTGATAGTAAAGGCAATGTGACCAGCTTCAAGCTCATCATCCTTCCTCATGTAGGTGTGCAACTTGACTATGGCTAGAAACTCACAACTTTCTTCCTTAACCCTCCATACAAAGCCCTATGAACTTGGTTAGGCTGCTCTTCTCAAAAAGATATTCTACATCTTCATCAATGCCTAGATTCTCCATGGTTTCTTTGTGTGGATATCTAGTCCCCAAGAACTGCATCCTCATGAAGGTTTCATAAAGTTGCCTCTTAGTCAAACCACAAGATTCTTCTTCTCCATCATCCTCTCCCTCTTCTTCTTCATCTTCTTCTTCACTCTCACTCTCAACCTCCTCATGTTCAATCTCAACTGCTGGCCTCTTCCCTTTGGCCTTGTTTCTCCTCATGAATTCCATAAGAGTTGGTTCCCTCTCTTCTTCACTTTCAGTTCTCTCACGATCTTTCTCAGATGACTGATTTCTTGAACTCGCAATCTGACTCGATCGGCTACTCGGACCACCACTCGGTCGTGTGCTTGCTCGAGTGGGGGGTCGAGTGGTTCTTTCAGTTTCTCCCTTGATTGTAGACGAGCATCACGACGATTCAGGAGCTTGCAGCCGCTTGTTGAGACTTCCTAGTAATCCTTGAAGACATTTTCGAACAGAACTGAGAGGAATAGACTCAAAGCTTAAAGTTAATAGGTTAGTGACCCAAAACTAAAAGAGCTAAGCTTTGAGCAAAAAGATGAACTTTGAGAGAGATTTTAAACTTGAATTTAATTGTTTTGAGCAAATGGAGAGTGTGAGAGATACATGATCGAATCAACCTGTATTTAAAGAAGCTAAGGGGACAAGGAGACAAGAGTGGAGCGTCCATACCATTCAAATTTGAAATGGGAATCTTTGACCTGCTTTTTGCTGCCACTCGACCCCACACTCGACCAGCACGTGGTCGAGCTCCTTGACCAAAGTTTGAAAATTTAATTTTTTCTTGTTTTTCTTCCCTCCACTCGATCATTCTAGAGAAATGAGAATCGAGTGGGCCTTAGTTCTTTGCCAACTCAGTCGAATACCTCTCGTGGGCCGGTCGAGTGGGCTTGCGAATCTACTTCCCCAAGTCCAAATCTCTCCATACCCATCTACACTTTCATTAAAAGGCCTGCCCAACACAAACATAAAAGAAAACACATCAAAACTACTAAGAAAATAAAGCATATTTACAAAGGATACCTTAGGGACTTCCTCCCTAGTGATCTTGTTTAGAGTCATTAAGCTTGACTTTGGTTGCCTTCTTAGGCTTGGTTTAGATACCAAGGAGGTGATGAGATCCTCCCTGGTACAACTTGATCACTGTGACCTTGATTGTTGATCACTGTACCCATGAAACTTGAACTTGAACCTTGTTTCCTCTTAAGCTTTAACCTTATTATTGGTTTCTTCAAAGGCTTCTTGTTGAGCTTGACTTGGAGATCCTTTAGTCAGTTCTTGAACAGAATTCTTAAGCCTCTCCACTGATTCTTCTTAAAAGGGTAGCTTAGAACTTGAAGGTATTTCCTTACTTGAGACCTCATGATCCTCTTTTCTTTTGATAGAGTAAGGTGGATCATTGATGGAAGACAAATTAGTAGGGTTGTCGATGTCAAACTTCATAGTGAAATCTTCAGTCAGGTGGAGCTTGATAGTCCCCATCTTCACATCAATTACAGCCCCAGATGTGGCTAAGAATGGCCTTCCCAAGATAAAAGGGTCTTCAGGCTCATGTTCCATGCTCATGATTGCAAAATCAGTTGGGATCCTTGCTTCTCCTATCTTGACTGGGAAGCTCTCAATCACTCCAACCACATCCCTCTTTGACCCATCTCCTAGACTGATATAGAAGTTGCTGGCCTTGAAATCTTCATAACCCAACTTCTCAGCCACTAAGTATGGCATCAAGCTCACTAAAGCTCCTAAGTCACAAAGGCACTTGTTGAAGTGCATGTAGCTGATGGAAAAAGGTAAATGAGCCTGGATCTTCAAGCTTTGTTGGGATAATAGCCTTGCCAATCTATTTCAAGTCCTTCATGTCTTGGTCATGAGCCTTCTTCTTTGACATCTTAAGTAAGTAATCATGATAGAGAGGATAAGGAGCATACTGTTCCAAAGCAGGTCATCTCTCTTCTTCTTGGTAAGCAATGATGACATCTTGTATGGCCACACTTCCTTCTTCTCAATCACAGCTTCTTCCTTCAAAGCTTTCTCTTCTGCTTGTTGTAAAGCCATCTTTTCCTTTTGCTCAATGATCTCCCTCAGTTCCCTTATCTTTTGTGCCTTGAAACGTCCTGGGAATGGTAGAGGTGGCTTGTAAGCAGGAGGAATGTAATTAGCAGCCTTGACAGCTTCTCTGTCTTCAACTCGATCGGCCACTTGATCAGGCACTCGGTCGAGTGTTGGCTCGAGCACCTGGTCGAGTGGTTTCTCTGCTTCAGTCTGCTTTGAAGAACCTTCACTCTGGGCTTTCATAAGTGACAAATCCTCCCGAGCTTAAACCTCACTGTCCTCAGTGACATCTTCCTCATGGAGATGGATAGCCCTCCCTTGGGTGTTGAATAGCTTGTTCAGGAAGTTGGTGTGGCTTAGGAGCTGAAGTAGAGGCAATGGAGCTCTCCATGTACTGGAATGTAGAGGTCAGACGCTCAAGCTTGTTAGTCAGGTCATTAGAATAAGAATTCAACTTTTGGGTCAGCTCTCCAAACTGCCTTGCTTCCTCAATCTGCTTATTGGCTTGCCCAAGCAACATTTGTTGGATCATAGCTCTTAAGTCAGGTTCTTGGGCTTGGTAGGTCTGAAACGCTGGAGGGTGACACAATTGAGTCTGGAAACCTTGTTGCTGGTGCATGGGTACAGAATGGAACATACTGCTGTGGAACATGATAACTGACTCGAACTGAGACTCGGTCAAGCACAGGCTCGAGTGGATGGTCGAGTCGACTGGGAAAAGAGGTCTATTTGGAACCGGCTTCTGACTCGATCAAGTGCTCGATCACTCACTCGGTCGAGTGGTGATCGAGTAGGTGGTTGAGCTGGTACCTGAAACTCAATCACAGACAAGCAATAGAAGAATCGAAATCAGTAGCGAACAAGTGGATAAACGAACTTAATCTTAGACTTCTATTGATTCTAATTGTCACAAAATACACTCAAATAGGCAACGACGCCAAATTGGAACACGTATATTTGTGGTGTGGATGTATGGAATGGTGTGAAAGATGAATGAATGGAGTGCAGGGTGATGTAGTAACTTTTTGTATCAATTATTATCAATCCACAGTTTGCATTAATCAACTCACTAAGAATACACAAAGATGCTTAATCTATTCTTAAACAGAAAGATGTTCTTTTGTCACAATCTTGTCTAACAAACTGATTTAAATAAAGAAAGCAAGATAATTTAAACAGAGCAAACTAAAAGAAACAAAGCACAAATAGAAACAAACTTTAAATCAATATTAAACAGGTGAACCTTGGGCAAGGTAATTGACTTGGGAGATAGTTAATCAATCCTAGATGTCTAAGCAACAATCAAGAACAATCCTATGGCTAAGAGCACTTATGCAAATCAATCCATTTCCATGGTAGAGATTCTATGCTAATCAAGTGATAATCAACAATTTCCAAAGGCAATCACAAGGTAAGCATGCATTAAAAACAAGTCTAAATAAGCACCCTAATCATCAATTTCCATTGGCTAGGTATGCAAAGCTCTTGAATAGTTTGGTTCAGGAATTTCATCAAACACCTTGTGAGCATGGAAATCCTAAAGTCTAGATTTAAGCTTTGTCAAGGCTATCTAGCATTATTATCACTAATCAAGATAGGAAACACATAAATAAAGCCCTAGACATCAAAGATCAACCATCTATCTCCCTAATCTACCAAGCCCAAAGTTCTTAAGGATCTACTCACTCATGGTTATGATCACACAAAGGTAGAGGTTTGATCTTTGTGAAATCATAATTAGAGATTGTAGATTAGGAGATATGAAATATAAATTGCTATTAAAAACTAGAAAATAAACCAAGGATTCAATAAACCAAGAGTAGACAAGCTTAAGAACCCTAAGTGGCTACTAAACAAAAGATAAAATAAGATAAGATAAGATAAGATAAGATATGAGTCTCCTTAATAGGTTTAAAGTATTTATAGGAAAGTAGAAAAGAACCTAGGTCAACCCCAAAACAAACTGGGTCAAACCCGGGTCAACATTAAAACAAGTGAGGAGATGGCTCCAGCGGCCATGGTTTGGCCGCTTGTCTTGGCCGATGGTGCATCCACTTGCCTCTTTGTGAACTCCATCGGCCACCTCTTGACCACTGGTCCTTGGCCGCTGGTGTACTCGCTCCAGGCCTCAACTCCTTACGCGGCTAGCTCTTGGCCGATGGTCTTTGGCCGCTGCTCCATACGCTCAATGCACGTCCTCTGGCTATATATACGGTCACTAAATCAGGTATATCCCCTTACACACACATCCGATTGTCCTGAAATAGCCTCCATTGCAAAGATTACACAATTGCCAATAACTCCAGAGCTAAATCCCAAGGAAAGGTCTTCATACGAGTCGATCTTTGAGGGACTGCAGACTGGTTCTGGATCATCAATCATCATGTGCGCATCCAAATGTGTGTCTTCCATTATATTGCTAATTCTTGACTTATTTAGCTCCAAAGCACACTTTCCTTGTACATCTCTACTCCAACACCTGAGATATCGAACTTGATGCAAAATGCAGCCTAAACAACCTAAATGCTAATGAATATGCACAAAACAATGAATAATTAAGCTTTAAAATCACATAAAAACACAAGATATCAACTCCTCCAAACTTAACTCTTGCTAGTCCTCAAGCAAGAACGAAACAAAAGTGAGAGAGAGAGAGGTTTGAAAAAGGGATTCAGAACCAAAAAGCATCATTAAAGGATTCAAACCACATTCCTTAAATGCAGTTCAATGGTAAGTTCAATCAAAGTCCTTACAAATATTTTTCTATGCTTAACACAATGCACCACTCTAGTTCATCTTCTATCTATTGGCAAAGACTTGCAATCCTACTGAACATCTCTTTCACATTCAATAAAGTGTTTGGTGTGACCTTGCAAATGGAAAATAAATCAAGCTCAATTGGTTTAAGGGAAAGGCTGTTTATAAAGTGGTTAGAAATAGTGTTTTTGGGTGGTTAACTCTCAAACAAAGAGGAATGCTAGACAGTCATGAAATCTATCTAAGACTGAGAATAAGTTTGGCATACAAAGCTTAGCTCTTGATGTTCTACCCACCTAGAAGCCTTTCTACCCTTTTTCTCATCTTTCTTTCTTTTCTTTCAAACCCAAAAGCTCAACTTTAATCAACTTAAACCCCTTTCTCTTTTTTACTTAAGGTCTTAAACTTTTGTATATCTCTAAGGTTATTCTTTGTTTTAAACAATGGCTCCTTTTCTTTCTTGTTCATTCTTTGCTATACTCCCAATCTTATTTGATTTTCCTTTACACTTTTTTTTTTATTAATCTAGGAGATTATAACAATACTTTCTATCTCTTTTTTTTGAGACTTAGAGCTTATAACCAAACTTAACCTTAGAGACTTTTCTTTTCTTTTGACCAAGTAAACCTTTATTTCCCTTCTTATTCTCTCCTTTTCCCAAACTTGACCCCAAATCAACATTCTAACAACCTATTTCTTTCAAAATCAGTCCTATTAGCTAGCTAATAAAGATTCCAAACCTAGCTAAAAACAAGAGCCAGTTCTTTGTCATTCTCAATACTCTCAAGATTTCACAACCTATAGCATTATCAAGAAAAGGCCTCACTCAACAAATCAATACAAGGCTTGAAAGAAAAGGCTGGGGTTCAAAGGTATGACAAGAGATTGGGCTAAACAAGATAGATTGGCAAATAGAGATAGTTAACCCAAATGAAAGTTCCATGAGCTAGCATTCATAGTCCATAAACAAGATAATTTAAAGATCAAATTAGAGTCCAAATAATATAGAGATGCAGCAATGATCAAGAAAGCTTTACACTAGAAGAAAATGCTTTCAAGTGACACAATGCTTTAAGCTTAGACTCTTTATTTTTTCCCAAAGATTAAACAAGCATCAATGAACTATAAATGAGGGCTGTGGGTTCAATCCTAAGACTCTACTTTTAAGAAGGTAGCTTCATTATTATCCCAAATGCAAATGCAAATGTATACTAAATGCTTCTAGACTCAATCCTAAACACAAGAATGAATATGCAAAGCTACATGCAATTGTTTTTGGTATTTGAAAATTTCCAAAATTTTTTGATTTTTCTCAAACATAGTTATTAACAATGCATAACACAAAAGATGAAAATCAAAGCAGAACACAATGTTAGATGGTTAGTCCCGCCCCCAAACTTAATTCACACAGTCCCTGGGTAAGAAAAGTCCAGGAGAATGACTAATAAAATAAAGATAACAAAACTCAAATGATATATACAATGGAAATTTAGGACCATACCTTGGCCCTAGTTGTGAACCTTAGGAGATGGAGTGATAGGAGGAGATTTAGTGCTCCCTTGAGGTCCTGTTGAATTGGTGGAAGGAGATTGGAGGTTGATAGTAATGAAACTTGAGAGAAGTTCATGAAGCTTATCCTTGTCATAATGATAGTTGGGATCTAGCTTGGCTTTGACACTTGCAAAAGGTGAAGAAGGACCTTTGTGCTTCACTTTGTACTCTATTGCTCCATCAACAAGCCCCAAGGGATGCAAACACAAAGTCATAGGGGAAGAAACAGTGGTGGGAAGCTGGTTTTGTTTCTTCTTCCTCTTCTTCTTGTCAACAACTTTATTTGCTTGACCCAAATCCCCTTCTCTAAAATCTCCTTTGAGGTCATCAAATAAAGAGTCTAAACACTCACCATCCAAAATTTCCTCATCAAGCTTTGTAGTCTCTTTAATCCCCACTTTATCAACTTGGAGCTCTTGATGTTGATTAGTCAAGTCTCTATGCTCTTTCTTAGCTGCCACTTCTTCACTAGTGATTGTTCCACAAAACATTGTAGAGGAAGGTTTGATAGGATATGATAGGTTGGGATTCACATGAAGGAGAGTTACTCTCTTATTTGGGAAATCAATCCTTGCCCCCACAGTGTTGAGAAAGGGAGTTCCTAGTATGAGAGGGAGCTTGTTTGTTTCTTTTATCTTAACAACCATGAAGTCTGTTGGAACTGTGCAATCACCAACCTTGAGTGGATAGTTCTCAATAAAACCAAGTGGAGATTTTGAGGAAGCATCTCCAAACATGATGGAAGAAGAGGGCTTCTTCATATCTTTGATCCCAAGACTCTTTACCATCTCAAGTGAAATCACATTAACACTTGCTCCTGAATCACATAAGGTATCATCAAGTAGTAAAGCACCAAGTGAGCAAGGTATAGTAAATCTGCCTGGGTCTTCAAGCTTGGAAAGTGTTTTTGGACGTGGTTGTTGTTCACTTGGTGAATCAAAAATTCCCATGATCTCTTCCACCTTCTCTCTGTTTGCTAGAATGGCTTTGATGAACTCTATATGGCTAGGAACTTTAGACAAGCTATCCACATAAGGCAAAGGTCCTCCAACTCTATCCATATTAGCTTTGAAACTTGAGAGCATTTTCTTTTTGGGCTTTGTAAGGACCCTTTGTGGAAATGGAAGTGGAGGACTATAAACAGGAAGAGCAATACTTGGTACATCTTTCTTTTCAACCTCCTTGGCAACTATCTCCTTACCCCTTGATCCTTTCTCAGATTTCTCAACTTTAGCAACCACCAAACTCTCAACAGCAGGACCATATAGGAGAGCAGAGATCTCTTCAATAGACCTTTCATTCTCATCAGCATGGCTATCCATTTTTGATTTTTCTAAACTCATACTAGTAGCCCTGTTCACTTCTTCCTTGAAGATGGCATTGCAAAACTCCTTGGGGTTTGGTTATGGTTTTCCTAGTAGAGAACCCATTTGTCTTGTTGAAGAGGAAGAGGCTTGTCCCTGGACCTGTGTCTGCAACCTCTCAATTTTGGCATTTAACTCACCATATACATTCTCAACCTTGTGGTGCACTGCCTCCTTCATTTGTGTAGCAAGTTCAATGGCTCCTCTTCCTTGTCCTTCTAGGAGTTGTCTAAGTAGTGCAGTTGTATCATCTGCTTGACTTTGAGGATGTGGTGCATTCATTTGCTGTTGAATATGGGAATAGGTTTTAGGGATGGCTTGGTAATTCCCTGGAGGCTTTGGTTGATAGTTGGGTTGAGAAGGAAAACCAGGTGGTATTTGTGGTGGATAAGACTGATCTTGTGGGTTCTCCACATTGGTTCTGCGGTAAGAGAGGTTAGGGTGGTTGCGGTAATTGGGATTGAACTTGTTATACCCTTGTCCACCCACATAGTTGACCTTTTCTTGTCCCTCAACACAAGCTTCCATTCCCTCTTGATACCCTTGATAGACATCACTTTCTGTAATAAAGTGGACTAGCTTTTGAGTGGCAAGAAGCATCCTATCCATCTTGTTATTCAATGCTTTGATCTCCTTCCTGTGATGCTCATTCATATCAGAATGATCTCTTGTAGTTCGATCATAATCCTCCCATAGTTGCCATCACTTTGAGCAAGATTCTCCACCAAAGTCATACCAACATCAACATCTTGGCCAAGAAAGTTACCATTACTGGCTGTGTCAAGCAACATCCTTATCTTTGGTAGCACCCCTCTATATAATGTATTGAGAAGAGACTCCTTGGAGAAACCATGATGAGGACAGTGCATAGTATAGCCCTTGAATCTCTCCCATGCTTCACAAAAACTCTCATTTCCCTTTTGAGAAAAGCTTGATATTTCATTCCTCAACCTTGCTGTTCTTGTAGTGGAGAAAAACTTAGATAGGAAAGCTCTCTTGCACTGATCCCAAGAGGTGATTGATCCCACTGGTAGGTTCTTCTCCCAAGTTTTAGCTCTATCTCCAAGAGAAAACAGAAAGAGGCGGAGTTTGAATGCATCTTCAGAGATACCATTGATTTTTACTTCCCACACATCATATCAAACTGATCCAAATGGTCAAGAGGGTCTTCCATAGGCAAACCATGAAACTTTGAGCTCTGCAGCATGTTGATAAGGCTTGACTTGATCTCATAGTTATTGTTCTCAACAGCAGGTGCTCTAATTCCTTGGCGGTTCCCATGAATGTTTGGTTGATCAAAAGCTCCAATGACTCGTGGTTGTCTTGGAGGGTGGATAGGAGCCTTGTTTTCATTGGGCTGATCATTTCCATTATGACCAGCAGCAGGAGGCAGATTATTGTCCATGGCTTGGCGGGCTAAACGGCGGATCTCTCTTTCAAGTCGGGGTACGTCGTCAACAGGCTGAAACAAGTGTGCTAGGCCGTGGCTTCTCAAGTTCATACACCCTGAAAATCAAAGACAAACCACCAATGCAACCGAAGTAATAAACAGTGCAAAGTAAATGAATAGTCTCAAGCAAAGATGAAATCCTAATGGTCAATTAGAATGCAAACGGGCAACGGCGCCAAATTGATGTAGTAACTTTTTGTATCAATTATTATCAATCCACAGTTTGCATTAATAAACTCACTAAGAATACACAAAGATGCTTAATCGTCTCTTAAACAGAAAGATGTTCTTTTGTCACAATCTTGTCTAACAAACTGATTTAAATAAAGAAAGCAAGATAATTTAAACAGAGCAAACTAAAAGAAAAAGAGCACAACTAGAAACAAACTTTAAATCAATATTAAACAGGTGAACCTTGGGCAAGGTAATTGACTTGGGAGATAGTTAATCAATCCTAGATGTCTAAGCAACAATCAAGAACAATCCTATGGCTAAGAACACTTATGCAAATCAATCCATTTCCATGGTAGAGATTCTATGCTAATCAAGTGATAATCAACAATTTCCAAAGGCAATCACAAAATAAGCATGCATTAAAAACAAGTCTAAATACCACTAAGCACCCTAATCATCAATTTCCATTGGCTAGGTATGCAAAGCTCTTGAATATTTTGGTTCAGGAATTTCATCAAACACCTTGTGGGCATGGAAATCCTAAAGTCTAGATTTAAGCTTTGTCAAGGCTATCTAGCATTATTATCACTAATCAAGATAGGAAACACATAAATAAAGCCCTAGACATCAAAGATCAACCATCTATCTCCCTAATCTACCAAGCCCAAAGTTCTTAAGGATCTACTCACTCATGGTTATGATCACACAAAAGTAGAGGTTTGATCTTTGTGAAATCATAATTAGAGATTGTAGATTAGGAGATATGAAATATAAATTGCTATTAAAAACTAGAAAATCAACCAAGGATTCAATAAACCAAGAGTAAGAGTAGACAAGCTTAAGAACCCTAAGTGGCTACTAAACAAAAGATAAGATAAGATAAGATATGAGTCTCCTTAATAGGTTTAAAGTATTTATAGGAAAGTAGAAAAGAATCTAGGTCAACCCCAAAACAAACTGGGTCAAACCCGGGTCAACATTAAAACAAGTGAGGAGATGGCTCCAACGGCCATGGTTTGGCCGCTTGTCTTGGCCGCTGGTGCATCCGCTTGCCTCTTTGTGAACTCCATCGGCCACCTCTTGACCGCTGGTCCTTGGCCATTGGTGTACTCGGTCCAGGCCTCAACTCCTCACGCGGCCAGCTCTTGGCCGATGGTCCTTGGCCGCTGCTCCATACTCTCAATGCACGTCCTCTGGCTATATATACGGTCACTAAATCAGGTATATCTCCTTACACACACATCCGATTTTCCTGAAATTGCCTTCATTCCAAAGATTACTCAATTGCCAATAACTTTTGTGAAGAACTCCAGAGCTAAATCCCAAGGAAAGGTCTTCATACGAGTCGATCTTTGAGGGACTGCAGACTGGTTCCGGATCATCAATCATCTTGTGCGCATCCAAATGTGTGTCTTCCATTATATTGCTAATTCTTGACTTATGTAGCTCCAAGGCACACTTTTCTTGTACATCTCTACTCCAACACCTGAGATATCGAACTTGATGCAAAATGCAGCCTAAACAAACTAAATGCTAATGAATATGCACAAAACAATGAATAATTAAGCTTTAAAATAGCATAAAAACACAAGATATTACAGGGTGTTTCAATTCCCCTTATGCTGTTGTAGTATGAAAGGTGTCAATCCAATCTGAGTGTTCGCAAGCAATCAGGATGTGCATATATGTTTAAGTTAAGCCAAGTGTAAGGGATGTTTGTCACTAACAACCTATTGATGAAATGTAAAATGCAGAAAGTAAAAGCTACTAAGATGGATGCTAAATGTAAAGAAAACAGACTAATCAAAGCTATGATGAACCAAGAACAGAAATAGAAACTATAGTAATGCAAGTAATGAACTAATGCAAGGCAAGTAATGAACAAGACACTAAATGAATGCAACAGAAATGCAACTAAAATGAAACAGGAAGTGAGACAGGACAACTACAAAGCATAAACAAGAACTCTGGGGATGAGCTCGAGAAAGCACTCGATCGAGTGTAGATCGAGTGCAGGGTCGAGTTGGATAAAAGCGAAAAAACAGAGCAAAGCAAGGAAAACAGAGCAATACAAAAGCGAATCAAGCAACGATCAAACAACAAGATTTAAGCTAGGAAAACAATAAACAAGGAAGGACTTGAGGAGGGATTCATGGGCTGGACTAATGATTGAGGTCATCTAACTTGGTCAACAAATCTCAAACAACTTGAGCTAATCTCTAGACAATGATCTCCTAGAACATGTTAATCCACTCTCATGGCAAAAACAATCAAGCTCATATATTTCTAGACTTATTCTCTCAAAGCAAAGAACTTATACAAGCAAGCATTAAGCAACAGATCATCTATAGTCAATAATCAAACAAGACTTCTAATCTCTTAGCAAGCCTAATGAAAATCTCTAGATCTAGCCTTATCTTTGCACCTTAGACATTGGTGTGATGCTAAGAGGCTTGAGATCAAACCCTACCCTCTCGGTTATAGGATCAGCATTAAGAACATAAAGCCTAGAAGAGATCTATAACAATCAAGCTTGACCAAATAAAAAAAACCTCAAACACAATCCAGCCTAACCCATCCTCAAGATCCTAAGAAACTACTCACAAGCACACATGATGAACAACAAAGTCATAAACCCAGAAAATACCGAAACTTGCATCAATAGAAAGATAAAGAAAAGATCTACAATATTGAAGAAGGAATCAATCTCGAATTCTCCATATTTTAAAAGTTATGAAACCAACAAATATGAAGAATCTTTGGTTTTTCTCCTTCAAGGAGGTACAAGATCTAAGAAAATAAAAGTGCAAAAGCAATAATTCCCAAAAGGGTAAATACTAGGTTTTTGACTTTCTAAAAAACTGGACTCTTTGGTGGCTGCAGGGTACAAGGCCTTATAAACAAAAAGTAGTGGAAGCCCTAAAAATGCTAAAAGACAAAATAGCTAGGCGGCTCGGCCAACTCGACCCAGTGCTCGGTCGAGTGACCGGTCGAGTTGGCTTTTCTTCTGCTCCTTCCACCCGGTCCAGTCCCTCTCTGCACACGGTCGAGTGTCTGGTCGAGTGGGAATTCGAGTGGGCCTCCGGACCTTGGTTCTTCAGCCTTAACTCTCTTGCTTTCTCCTCTTGATTGCTTCACTTCTCCTCAGCATTGCTTCCATGCTCCTTAGGCTCCAAAATCACCTGTTTACGCAAGAAAAGATGCAAATGCAATGCAACTATACTCTAATACTATGCAATAATGGTCAAAATGAATAGCAAAAGATGCAAATCATGTGAATAAACTAAGGGAAAACAGGGTAAAATATATGAACATCATCGAGCTCTCTGTATTTGCTATTTGAACTGACCAGACTTCCTCTCTTAAATCTGGCAACCCCTCAAAAACCTCTGGATTGTCGGATTCTCTACTTGAGTCCATAATCTCTTCATAAGCCTTAGTTTCCTTTTAGATGAACTCTTCTTCACCATAATCTCTAAGGTGATCTTGTTCTTCTAGCTCGTGCATCAATTCTTCTGCTAATTTGTCTATTTCTTCAACCCAAAAGTCTTGTCCTCCAACTGTTGGTTTCTTCATAGCTTCTACAACGTCAAATGTCATTCTGAGGTCCACTCCCAAGTTGAGATCAATCTTTCCCTCACTCACATCATTATTGATCTTGATGTGGCTAGGAAAGGTCTTCCCAAAATCAAAGGATCTTTTGGCTCTTCATCCATTTCCAAAACTACAAAGTCTTTTGGGACGGACTTCCACTGTTCCAACTCTAACTGGTAGATCCTCCAAAACACCATGTGGTAATCTTACTGATCTATCAGCTAAAATCAGAGATATATTGAATGGTTTATACCTTGTAAACCTTAGGCGCTTAGCAACTTATAGAGGCATTAGGCTCACTGAGGCTCCCAAATCAGAAAGGCATCAGTTGAAGGTCAAAGGGCCTATAGAGCAAGGTAGAGTGAAAGAACCATGATCTCTTAACTTTTGAGGGTTCACTTGCTTTTGGATTATGACACTACACTCATGGCTAAGAATCACCATCCCTTGAACTTCCTTGATCCTTTCCATCACAACATCTTTCAAGAATTTATGGTATGGAGAGATTGTACTAACCCTCACCAATGGGTAAACTTTCAACGTCGAATTGAAGTTCAAAAGACCAAGAAAAGAAGCCAGCAAGAAGAGCTAAAAGTTTAATGACGGGAAGTCCGAGAAAAGTTTAACGGACCGAGAAATGGCCGAGTTGTCCGGGACGTACCGCCATCGGAGACGCATCGACCGAGACTGCCGAAAGTGCCGAAGATGCCGAGGGGATTGCCGAGTACTCGAGAAAGTGTCGAGTACTCGAGGAAGTTGTCAAGTACTCGAGAAAGTGTCGAGTACTCGAGGAAGTTGTCGAGTACTCGAGGAAGTTGCCGAGTACCCAAGGAAGTTATCGAGTACCCGAGAAGTTGTCAAATACTCAAGGAAATTGTCGAGTACTCGAGGAAGTTGCCGAGTACCCAAGGAAGTGTCGAGTACCCGAGGAAGTTATTGACTATCCGAGAAGTTGTCGAATACTTGAGGAAGTTGCCGAGCGCCCCGAAGGAAGTTGCCGATAGTTGCTGATAGTTGCGGAGAGAGCTGCCGAGGATCGACGATGATCGACCGAGAACGCTAGAAGACTTCTAATCACCACAAATCGCCTAAGTCAAAGGAATTGAGTGGAATGATTATTTTAATCAAGAAAAGTTAGTGGGAGTTAGTGTGAAAATTAAATGTTTCATGAAGACTTAGTGGAGATTAGTGGAGGATTAAAGAAATCAAAAGGGCTAAGTGGAAATCAAGGTGGCTAACCAAGATGCTTCCAAGTGTTGAGAGTTCCTCTAATACACACTAATGAGGAGAGTGCATGCGACTCTCATTGGTTGCCTCCACCTCCCATTCACTCTATAAATAAACTATCATTCCTCTCATTTTCGCAAAAAGAAAGAAGGGGTAAGTCGAGAGAAATTGAGAGAGGAAGAAGAGAAAGAGTGAGTGTTTGCGAGAGAAAGAAGAAGGTGCAAGAGAAGACTATCGACCAACGACCATCAACGTTAGATCGATAAGGAAAATCGATTCTAACCGAAGGAGAGATCCGAGTAGCCGCGAGAAGAGCTTCATCAAAGGAGATCATTCGTCCATGGTTTACTGTGAGTTCAGGCACATATTTACATAAGTTTAGATGGAGTATCTAAGATACCCATCTAGTGCGCAGTTTTGCATGTTGCATGTAGATGCATTTACTTGAAGGTCTTTTATGTTTTCTTGTTTAAATGCATGCGCGGTGAGGTTGTGCTAGTTGCTAGATCGATATGATCTAGTAACAAAGGCGAGAATTGGTTGAGATACTTGTAAAATTATGGGATTAAAAACCATATAAAACTCAAGTATAATCTTTGGTGAGATCTTAAAACGTTTTAGTCCGCAAGAAATTCCGGCTAAGTGTTGTAAGATTGGGTATTGCTATCCTTCCCATTCCGTACCACATGCAGCCGCGACATGAAACCCATGTTCGTGTGTGTGCAGGGTTGGTCACGAAGAGCTCGGAGGTTACTGGGCTCGCTACCCTGGCCGAGGCTATTTAAACGACGGTGTAATTTTGGCTGATATCTAATCGCTTGCCTTTGTGGTTGCGGCTTGGAGAAATCATGAGGGGTTGGGGAAGAGGGATGCATACCGGGCCCAATTAAATTTAAAACTTGTTAAAACTGTTGTTTTATTTTAAGTTATGTTGTTGCATGTTGTTGTTCATGGTTGCACGTAGTTGTGATTATTGATAGAGTGATTTTGTTAGCTTCCGCATGTCATCTCTTTTGGCTGTTGAGTTGTTTAGCTAGCTTGCATGTTAATCGCTAACTTGCTTGTTGATTGCTTATACTTGCATGTTATTTATCTATGCTTGCATGTTGCTTATTTATGTTCGCATGATGATGTATTTGCGTGCATGTTGATTGTTAATGGGGATTTGGGGTGTGGGATTTATTTCACTGCAGGAACCCTGAGCTCACTAAGTAATCTTAGATTACTTATGATAATATTGTTGTTCTGCCGGTAACCCTAGAGAGAATTAGAGGGCGTGGTGAACGATAGGACTCCGGAGTAGTTTTCTTTTTGGTGTCTATTGTAAAACTCGAAGTATGTTTTGTTACAAACTAAACTTTGGCACTAAGCCTTGTGAACCTTTTATGTGTAATCGGTTGTAGTAACTTTTTTAATTTTATTGAATCGGATTTTTTTTTCTTTCTTTTAAATTGAGCGAGTCGTACTCATATAGACTTAGTCTGAGTCGGCTCAACGCACGGCGTGTCCGTAGGGTTACAAAGTCTCAAGGGCGTGGCGTGTGGTCGGGAACCTCGCCGAGGGACTGGCCGAAGGGCCTGATTTGTTCTCGCACCCGGCCGGACCTTTGTTGAGCGTTCCATAGTAGCATCTCGGCGCTTTCTGATGGCCTGGGTGGTCATAGTACGGATCGGGCGTTAGAGGTATTCTAAGCTCAATCTCTATAACATGTTTATCAAACAATGCCTTGTACTTTTCAACCATCTGCTTCTTAATCTCCTTGGGAAAGGTAGTGGAGGCTTGTAAGGAGGAGTAATGAGCCGGGTTTCTTTTTCTTTGGAGGAAACTGGCTTAATTTTCTCCTGAGAGACAGCTCGATCAGCTGCTCGATCACACACCCGATCGGTCGAGTGGCTCGTCCAGTTCAATAGTGATGTTCATATATTTTACCCTGTTTTCCTTTAGTTTATTCACATCTTTTGCTATCCATTTTGACCATTATTGCATAGCTTTAGGACTGTTCTTGCATTAGAGTATAGTTGCATTGCATTTGCATCTTTTCTTGCATAAACAGGTGATTTTGGAGCCTAAGGAGCATGGAATCAATGCTGAGGAGAAGTGAAGCAATCAAGAGGAGAAAGCAAGAGAGTTAAGGCTGAAGAACCAAGGTTCGTAGTCCCACTCGACTGCCCACTCGACCAGACACTCGACCGTGTGCAGAGAGGGACTCGACGGAGTGGAAGGAGCAGAAGAAAAGCCAACTCGATCAGTCACTCGACCGAGCACCAGGTCGAGTTGGCCGAGCCGCCTAGCTATTTTGTCTTTTAGCATTTTTAGGGCTTCCACTACTTTTTCTATATAAGAACTTGTACCCTGCAGGCACCAAGGAGTCCAGCTTTTTAGATAGTCAAAAACCTAGTATTTACCCTTTTTGGGAATTATTGCTTGTGCACTTTTATTTTTCTTAGATCTTGTACCTCCTTTAAGGAGAAAACCGAAAGATTCTTCATATTTGTTGGTTTGATAACTTTCAAAATATTGAAAAATCAAGTTTGATTCCTTCTTTAATATTGTAGGTCTTTGCTTAATCTTTCTATTGATGCAAGTTTTGGTATTTTCTGGGTTTATGACTTTGTTGTTCATCATGTGTGATTGTGAGTAGTTTCCTTAGCTCTTATGGATGGTTTAGGCTGGATGGATGTTGTGGTTGTTTGATTTGGTCAAGCTTGATTGTTTTAGATCTCTTTTAGGCTAGATAGTCTTAATGCTGATCTAGCATCACACCAATGTCTAAGGTGCATAGATAAGGCTAGATCTAGAGACTATCATCAGGCTTGCTAAGAGATTAGAAGTCTTGTTTGATTTTTGACATATTGCTTAATGCTTGCTTGTATAGATTCTTTACTTTGTGAGAACAAGTCTAGAAATATATGAGCTTGATTGTTTTTGCCATGAGAGTTGATTAACATGTTCTTGGAGATCATTGTCTAGAGATTAGCTCATATTGATTGAGGTTTGGTGATCAAGTTAGATAACCACAATCTGAAGTTGGCCCATGAATCCATCCTGAAGACCTTTCTTGTTTATTGATTTCCTAGCTTAAATCATGTTTTTTGATCGTTGTTTGATTCACTTTTGTATTGCTATGTTTTCCTTGCTTTGCTCTATTTTTTTGCTTTTGTCCAGCTCGACCCTGTACTCGATCTACACTCGATCGAGTGCTTGCTCGAGCTCATCCCCAGAATTCTTGTTTATGCTTTGTAGTTGTCCTATCTCACTTCTTGTTTCATTTTAGTTGCATTTCTGTTGCATTCACTTAGTGTCCTGTTCATTACTTGGCTTAAATTAGTTCATTACTTGCATTAGTTCATTACCTGCATTACTATAGTTTATATTTCTGTTCTTGGTTCATCATAGCTTTGATTAGTCTGTTTTCTTTACATTTAGCATCCATCTTAGTAGCTTTTACTTTCTGCATTTTACATTTCGTCAGTAGGTTGTTAGTGACAAACATCCTTTACACTTGGCTTAACTTAGACATATATGCACATCTTGATTGCTTGCAAACACTCATATTGGATTGACACCTCTTATACTACAACAGCATAAGGGGAATTGAAACATCCTGCCATCCATTCATTCATTTCATATCTCATCATAATTCACCATTCCATACATCCACACCACAAATATATGTGTTTCAATTTGGCGCCGTTGCCCATTTGAGTGTGTTTTTAAGACAATTAGGATCAATAGAAGTCTCAGAGTAAGTTCTTATATCCACTTGTTCACTACTGATCTCGTTTCTTCTCCTGCTTGTCTGTGATTGAGTTTCAGGTACCAGCTCGACCATCAACTCGACCGAGTGAGTGATCGAGCACTTGCTCGAGTCAGAAGCCGGATACAAGTATACATCACTTCCTAGTCGAGTCGACCACCCACTCGAGCGTGCGCTCGACCGAGTACCTGTTCGAGTCTGTACTCGCGCCTGTTGATGCAAACAAGGTCAAAGGGTCATCACAATCTTCAGAGACTCCTAGATCACATCAACAGACCACAAAGGGACCTAAGACAGCAGAGAACAAGGTTCTATCAGGATCAAGAACAACAAGTGCTAATGGAGCAACAAGATCAACAAGCTCCAAGGGCAAGAAACATTGGTGTTGGAGATGCACCAAACACACATAACCAGAGAGCTGGTTGTGCCTCCTACAGTTGCTAACAACAACTTTGAGATCAAGAGTGGATTGATCTCTATGATTCAAGCCAATAAGTTCCATGGGTTGCCAATGGAAGATCCCCTAGACCACCTTGATGAGTTTGATAGGATATGTGGCCTCACAAAGATCAATGGTGTTAGTGAAGATGGCTTCAAGCACATGCTGTTCCCTTTCCCACTTGGGGACAAAGCTCATCTATGGGAGAAGACACTTCCAACTGGAGCAATCACAACTTGGGATGCTTGCAAGAAGGCTTTCTTGGCTAAATTCTTCTCTAATGCTACAACTGCTATATTGAAGAATGAGATTTCTGGTTTTGCTCAAAGGAATAATGAGAGCTTTTGTGAAGCTTGGGAGAGGTTTAAAGGATTCCAAACTCAGTGTCCTCACCGTGGCTTTAGTAATGAATCCCTTCTAAGTAACTTGTATAGAGGAGTGCTTCCCAAGATCAGAATGCTTCTTGATACAGCTTCAAATGGCAACTTCTTCAACAAGAATGTGAAAGAAGGATGGGAATTGGTTAAGAACCTTGCTCAGTCTGATGGAAACTATAATGAGGACTATGACAGAACAATAAGGTACAAGAAGGACTTGAAGATGGTCAACGAGAGCTTGACAAGATCCTACTAAGCCAACAAAAGTCCATTCACTTCATTAGTGAAGAAGAGGTTCCAATTCAAGAAGGAGATAGGGAGTTTGCTGAGTTGTGCTACATGCAGAATCAAGGAGGCTACAAAGGCTACAACCAAGGAGGAGGATTCAAGAACAACAACCTATCAGTGTGATACCATACTCTATAGCACAAAAGCTTGGGCACACTGACTTCAAGTCCACCAACCTTTATATATGCCTAGCTGATGGGCAAACAGAGATGTGGTTGGCAAGTTAGAGAATATTCAAGTCAAAATAGGAAAAGCAAGGATTCATACTGATTTTGTTGTTCTAGAGATGGATAAGGAGTCTGAAGATCCCATCATTTTAGGGAGGCCATTCTTAACCACTGTTGGAGCTGTTATAGATGTTAAGGAAGGTCTTGTGACCTTGAACATTGCTGAGGGGATAACCATGAAGTTTAACATCTATAACCCAACCAACCTTCCTACCATTGATGATCAACCTTTCACTATCAAGGACAAAGGTGGTCATGAGTTTTTTAAGGACGGAGAGGATCCTAAGGCTAAGCTCTCTCTTCAAGAGGATTCAGTGGAAAAGCTTAAGAGTTCAGTTCAAGATTTGACTGGTATGGTTAAGGATCTCCAAGTCAAGCTAAACAAGAGGTCTTTGAGGAAAGCAAGACCAAGGCTAAAAATCAAGAGGAAATATGGTTTGTGTTAAGGGTGAAGTGATCAAGTATCAACTTCACAGTGATCAAGAGGTGCCAGGGAGGATTTCATCACCTCCTTGGTTTCTAAACCAAGCCTAAGAAGGCAAACAAAGTCAAGCTTAGTGACACTAAACAAGCTCACTAGGGAGGAAGTCCCTCATGTATCCTTTGTAAATATGCTTTATTTTGATGTGTTTTCTTTTATGTTTGTGTTGGGCAAGCCTTTCAATGAAAGTGTAGATGGGTATGGAGAGATTTGGACTTGGGGAAGTAGATTCGCAAGCCCACTCGACCAGCCCACGAGAGGTACTCGACCGTGTTGGCAAAGAACTCAGGCCCACTCGATTCTCATTTCTCTAGAATGATCGAGTGGAGGGAAGAAAAAGAAGAAAAATTTGAATTTTCAAACTTTGGTCAAGGAGCTCGACCACGTGCTGGTCGAGTGTGGGGTCGAGTGGCAGCAAAAAGCAGGTCAAAGATTCCCATTTCAAATTTGAATGGTATGGACGCTCCACTCTTCTCTCCTTGTCCACTTAGCTTCTTTAAATAGAGCTTGATTCGATCATATGTCTCTCACACTCCCTCAAATCAATTAAATTCAAGTTTAAAATCTCTCTCAAAGTTCATCTTTTTGCTCAAGCTTAGCTCTTTTAGTTTTTGGGTCACTAACCTATTAACTTTAAGCTTTGAGTCTATTCCTCTCAGTTCTGCTCGAAAATGTCTTCAAGGATTAATAGTAAGTCTCAACAAGCGGCTGCAAGCTCCCTGAATCGTCGTGATGCTCGTCTACAATCAAGGGGAGAAACTTAAAGAACCACTCGACCCCCCACTCGAGCAAGCACACGACCGAGTTGTGGTTCGAGTAGCCGATCTAGTCAGATTGCGAGTTCAAGAAATCAGTCAACTAAGGAAGACCCAGAGAGAACTGAAAATGAAGAAGAGAGGGAAGCAACTCTTATGGAGATCATGAGGAGAAACAAAGCCAAAGGAAAGAGGCCAGAAGTTGATATTGAACAAGAGGAGGTTGAGAGTGAGAGTGAAGAAGAAGATGAAGAAGAAGAGGGAGAGGATGATGGAGAAGAAGAATCTTGTTGTTCGACTAAGAGGCAACTTTATGAAGCCTTCATGAAGATGCAGTACTTGGGGACTAGATATCCACAGAAAGAAACCATGGAGAAGCTAGGCATTGATGAAGATGTAGAATTTCTTTTTGAGAAGAGCAGCCTAACCAAGTTCATGGGGCTTTGTATGGAGGGTTATAAGGAAGAAAGCTGTGAGTTTCTAGCCACAGTCAAGTTGCACACCTATATGAGGAAGGATGATGAGTTGGGAGCTTGTCATATTGTCTTTACTATCAAGGGGAAGAAGTATGAGCTTCCAATGAAGAAGATAGCCAATATCTTTGGCTTTGAACTTGGGAGTAATAGGAGCTTGGTCATACCAAGAGAAGAACTCTATGTTGTTTGGGAAACCATTGGAGATAACATCACATACTCATCCTCCAAGACCAAGAGTTCAAAGATAAGAAGTCCAATCCTAAGGTACTTCCACAAGGCCTTATCAAACACCTTCTTTGCTAGGAAGGAAACTGGAAATCTCAATGAGGGTGATGGCTATCAATGGAATCATCCTTAAGGCAAGATATGGAACCATCATTCTTGAGACCACTGTGGAGACTGACCTTGCAATGGTGCTCATTGACAACATGATATATTTGAGAAGTTGGGTAGGAAAGCTACAAAACAAAGGGTCAAGAGGAGCCTTAACCATTGGAGGCATCATCACTCCAATACTACAAGCTGCCAAAGTCCCACTTAAAGGAGAGAAAGTATTGCCAAGATGGATTGACTCAAGCTACCTAACCTCTACTCTCATATTAGCCAAGGAGATGCATCAAGGAAATCACATTTTCAACTTTGAGCTTCCAACAGTTGGAAAAAAAAAAGTTGATCTTACCTAACCAAGAGCTCGCCACCATTCAAGAACTGGTCACCTGATGAGTTCTTGTTTGATCGGATAGTTCAAGTAAGAGTTGATAAAGCTGGAGATGTGGAAATAGCTGATGGGGAGGAGAAGTTTTACTTTGAGGATTATGAGCCGAACCCAAGAGATAGTAGAGGATTGAGGGAGAATAGCAAGAGGTTGACTCTCCTACAAAGGTGGAACAAGTGGCATAGGAAGAAGTTTTATAAGTTATAGACTAGTTTTCACCAAGGGTATCAATTCCCTATGCAGTTGTAGTACAAAGGGTTATCAATCCAAATAGTTGTGTATTGCTAGCAGATAGAATGCAATCAGAATCAAGCAAGGCAAGCCAAGCAATAAGGGGGTTTGGTTCTAACAGTCCTAATATAAACAAAGTAAAAGAATATAAACAAGTAAACCACACGACCTAAGCACTCGATGCAAGCAATCGAGTACAAGATCGAGTGGGGTGATCGAGTATGCAAGTGAACTATGAACAGCTCGAGGTATTACTCGATGCAGGTTATTGTGTACCTAATCGGGTAAGTGGTCGAGTAAGTAAGGAAAATGCAAGAAATGAAATACGAAAGTTCCTAAGGATGGGGGTAATCAAATCCTAAGTGTTCTAGACCGATACGGATGCCTTACATGCGTCAAGCAATTATTTCCTAGACAATGAACCTCTAAAACATTGTCACCACACTGTCGCACTAGTAAAATTCAACCTTGAACATACTACCACACTGTCGCACTCGCAATATGAACAAGCAGGCACTAAGAACAATTCATTTTTGTCAATATATTTAGACTTATCTGATTTTCTCACTCAAAGTTAAGTATACCTCTAGCATTGACCTATTCAAGCATTTTATCTACTCCTTTCGGCCTGTAGCATTATAAACGCCCTAGATCTAGTCTCAACCTGTTGGTCTGTTGACCGCATTAAGAACATCAACCTAGAAGGAAATTTATCTATCATAACAATCAACTAAAGCATCCTAACCGATCAAGAACACCTAATCATCTATCCCATCCCTAGAAACTTTTCTACACTACTCGGACATAGAAACAAATGATAAAGCCATAGAGATAAACGAAAATGACATTATTAAAAAGATATAGTAGAGTAGAAAAGAGTAGGGATGAAAGATCTATGAAAAACTACAAATTAAAAGTACAAAACAAGAAAAATATGTTGAGTCGCTCAGTTCTCTCACGAAGCTCTCGCTTTCTGGGTTGAGGGTCTGCGGCGTGCTCGTTTCGAGCTAGGAAAAGAGGGGGTTTATATTTGGAAACCCATTTGACCTTGCTTCCCAGACCTGCCTGATGGTCTACTCGATAGGGTATACGAGGCTTGAGTCGGGTAACTCCTCGGGTGGATCTTCGGGTTGCTCTTCGCGCTCTTGGATCCTCTTCAATCGTGTTGGGGTTTGGACTTGTTTTTGTAGCTCGATGACTCCTTCGGGTACATGCTCGAGTTGTTCGTGTTTTCCCCCATTTTAGGCTCTTTAGCACCTGTTTTCATCCAATATATGCAAAAGCAGAAATGCAACACTCTAAATGCTTTAAAACTTGATTCCTACAGTAAATTGTCTAAAAATGCTAAGTTAGAGCTATGAATAATGCAAAATATGGACAAAAAAGGATGCTAAAAACATGTAAATTAGAGTGTTATCATACCCCCAAACTTAAATCTTGCTAGTCCTCTAGCAAGTAAGTAAGATGGTACGGTTTGGTAGTGGGGACTCATAACCTTAAGATACTAACCGAAAGATGCAAGTTATAGTCCTTAAAGATAGTTTAATGGTGCTAAGATCAATCAACGTACTTACAAATATTTTTCTATGCTTATTGCCATGCATCGATCTAGCTCAACCTCCAACTAAAGATAAGGAACATCTCTTTCACATTCAATTAAGTGTTTGGCGAATTCTTTCAAATGAAAGGTGAATCAAGCTCAATCGGTTTCAAGGGTAAGGCTTTTTGATAAGGTGGTTTCAAGCAAATTCTTTAGGTAGTTTCTCTCAAAAAGTGGAATGCTAGACAGTCGTGAAAACTAACTAAGACTGAGAACAATTTGGGCATACAAAGCTTAACTCTTGATGATCTACCCTTTTCTCATACATTAATCATATATTTTTTTATTTAAACCTCCTAGAATTTAACTACCCACACCCTTGATTTTAACTCTTTTTTTTTTACTCCCTAAGGTTTAGACTTTTAGACTTTAAACTTCTAGCTCTTAATCTCCCCTTTTTTTTATATATATATATTTTTTCTTTCTTTGCTAAACTCCTAATATACATGTATTCTTTTCTTTATTTCTAGGAGACTATAGGAAGAACTTTTTTTTTATTTTTATTTTTTTAAAGACTTAGAGCTAATTGATTCTAACCTTAAGGACTTTCTTTCCTTTTCTTCTTTTTTTATTCCACAACCCAACCCCAAATAAACATTCTAACCACCTCTCAAAACCAAATCTATTAGCTAGTTCAAATCTAACTTAGCTAAATCAAGAGGCAGTTCTTTGTCGTTCTCAATACTCTCAAGGTTTCACAACCTATAGTACAATGAAAAAGGCCTCACTCAACAATTCACAACAAGGTTTGAAAGAAAGGTTTGGGTTCACGGGTAGGACAAATGAATCGGGTTAAACGAAAAGATTGGTAAAAATGAGGAATGCTAACCCGAATTTTAGAGTTACCATGAGCAAGTATTCAAGTTCCATAAGCAAGACAATTAAAGTTCAAATTAAATCCAATAATATAGAGATGTTATAATGTTCAAGCAAGTGGAGGAAGCATTCAATCGACACAAAGGATCTAAGCAAAGATGTTCCATTTTTTTCCAAAGATTGATCTAGAAACAATGAATTGTGACTAAGGGCTATAGTGTCAATCCTAAGGTTTGATTTTTAAACAAGGTGGTTTTAATCATTGTCCCTAAGATGCATATGCAACAATCCTAAATGAAACAAACTAGACTCAATCCTAATATGCAAATGCAACTACATGAACACTCTTCTATTTTTTTATTTTTTTTTTTCGAAATTTTTCAAATTTTTTTGGGGTTTTTAGTGCACATAGATGCAAACTCAAATAAATAAAACTAGCATGCAAAAATTTGAAATAATAAAAATAAGAAAATAAAACACAATGTTAAATACATTCTAGGACCCTCCCCAAAACTTAAATTACACAGTCCCTGTGTAAATAAAAGTTGAAAAGAATCCAAGAATCACACAAAATAAATTAAACTAAATGCAATGTTATTTACAAAGTTTGGATGAATGTGGTACCTCATGGGTTGATGAAGAAGGAGGTTGCAGCAGCTTCCATGCTTGCCAACGTATAGCCAGAGTCGTCGCCTGCTTCAGCAGGTGCCGGTGTTTCTCGTCAGAGAGCTCAGTAATGTGCACGGACGACTTACTCGGACCAGCATCCGAGGTGTTGATCGAGGTGGGATCACGTAGCTCATCGGGTAGGTCATGGAAATGGCGGAAGACACTAAAAACATGGGAATCATATATACAGACCTGCCTTTCGGATTTCCTCCCAAGTGAGCTTGTTTATAGTCGATAAGCTTGACTTTCAATTTATCTCAGACAGGCGCGGCATCGTCGGACGCAGAGGTGATTCCTCCTCCATACGCTCATTTTCCATGTATCTCTTCACTGCCCGTTCACAGTAAATTCCTTCGCATTGCTATCGAGGAGAGTGACTGCTCCATAGGGAAGAATGTCCTTAATTTCGAATGGTCCTGACCATCTCGACTTGAGCTTCCCAGGGAATAACCAAAGTTGGGAGTTGAACAAAAGGACTTTGTCTCCAGTTTTTAAATCCTTGTGTCGGATTTTCTTGTCATGAAAAGCTTTGGTTCTTTCCTTGTAGATTCTTGAATTATCATAGGCCTCTAGCCGTATCTCGTCGAGTTCATGGAGATCCATCACCCTCCTCTCCTGGGCGGTCTTGATATCTAAGTTGAGCAGCCTTGTTGCCCACATTGCTTTGTATTTTACCTCGACCGGAAGGTGGCAGTTTTTCCCGTAAGAAGCTGGAAAGGTGTTCGCCCGATCGGTGGTTTGTAGGCGGTCCTATAGGACCAAAGTGCATCATCTAGCTTGAATGCCCAGTCCTTTTCGTGATTCCTACAATTCTGGCTAATATCGCCTTAATCTGTTTGTTGCTCACTTCTACTTGTCCGCTGGTTTGTGGGTGATAAGCTGTCGCAACCTTATGCCTGACTCCATGCTTTTTCAGCAAGCTATCGAAAACTCTGTTAATGAAATGGGACCCTCCATCACTGATCATTACTCTTGGGATTCCAAATCTGGGGAAGATAATGCTTTTGAACATTTTTATCAAGACCTTGTGATCATTTGTCGGACTGGCGAGTGCTTCCACCCATTTTGATACATAGTCGACTGCTACTAGGATATACATGTTTCCATCCGAGGGTGGGTTGAAAGGTCCCATGAAATATATTCCCCAGACATCAAAAATATCGACTTCCAAGATTGGTTGCTGAGGCATTTCATTCCGTCGACCTATGTTGCCCATTTTCTGGGATGACTCGCATTTTACTATGAAGAGCTGTGCGTCCTTGAACATTGTTGGCCACCAAAGACCAGCTTGGAGTATCTATTGGACTGTTTTGAAGGTTGCAAAATGTCCTCCTTAGGCGGCCAATGACAGTGCTCTAGTACTCCTGAACTTCCTCTTCTGCTATACATCTTCTGAACAGGCCATCCGTACCTTTCTTATAATTATACGGTTTGTCCCAGTAGTAATTGTTGACATCTCTGAAGAAATTTTTCTTTCTATGAGCATCATAATCCTTGGGAATTTCTCCACACACCATGTAGTTCACGAAGTCTGAGTACCAAGGGAGCTTAGCCGACTCGATAGCCATCAACTCGATCGACCCGGTTGGCTCAGGGATCGAGTGGGCTATCGTGTGTCCGATCGTGTGGCTCATTTCCTCCAGAAGGCGATGTGCATTAACCTTTCCTCGGGCATTGAATCGTCGATTGGGAGTGGGTCTTCCATTCTCATTCTGGACAAATGGTCAGCGACTCCGTTCTCGATCCCCTTTTTATCCAGAATTTCTATGTCGAACTCTTGCACGAAGGATCCATCTGATGAGCCTGGGCTTAGTGTCCTTTTTGGAAAATGTACCGTAGGGCGGCATGATCTGTGTACAATCACCCAGTCGACCAGGTAGCTTCCTGAATTTTCCAACGCAAAACCAGAGCTAGGAGTTCCTTTTCTGTTTGTGGCATACCT